>OY776677.1:71866077-72519713 GCA_963675555.1 Leptura quadrifasciata
GACACATTAGTAAAGGGCAGGTTACTATATTTGCGGATGACACAAGTATTACAGTCTCGGGAAAAACAGCTGAAGAACTTCAACAACATATTAAATTAACATATGATGAAATGTATGTCTGGTGTCAGAGAAATAGACTTATTCTTAATGATACTAAGACAGTTTTTATTAATTTTCATATTAAGAAGGAACTCAGTGGTGACTTTCAATTAATAAATGGCCTGCAATTTTCCAATTCCACCAAATATCTCGGTACTTGGCTGGACTCTGATCTTTCATTCAATACACAGATTGATAATGTTTGTCTTCTTTTAAGTAAAGCGTTTTATGCGATTATGCAAATGAAGTCATACTTAGATGAAAAAGGTCTTGTAAGTTTGTATTATGCCTTTGCTTATAGTCGCTTGTCTTATAATGTAGTGTCCTGGGGAAAATCTACGGGTTGGGCCAGAGTCTTCATAAGTCAGAAAAAAATAATTAGACTAATATTTAATCTCAAATTTCCTGAAAGCTGTAGGGAGACGTTTAAACAAAAAAAAAATATTGACATTTCCATCTATTTATATCTTTAAATGTGTCACATATGTAAAAAGTTGCCTTTCTGACTACAATATGTTAAAAGATCAGCATAATTATGACACTCGCCACGCAAACTCATTATTAGTGCCCAAGCATAAAACATCTAAATTCAAAAGATCGCCAGACTACAGTAGTATCACTTTGTATAATTCGCTCCCATCACATTTGAAACAGATATCGAATTATCATAAATTCAAATCTGAAACCAAAAGTTTCCTTATTAACGAATGTTTTTACTCAATAAACGAGCTTGTGTCTATGCAGGATCAATCATGATAGTGCCATATTTATTTATGTATGAGTAGGTAGTCCAGTCTATTCTCTGGCCACAAATCTTAACAAGATTTACACTAGCCTGTTAATCAAATATGTGTTTACTATTGCATACTTATACTTTTACAATTTATGTTAATGTTATGTATTCTTGACAATTTATATTTTATATATTTTTTTACATAGTTTGTACTTTAATCGTATTTATACTTCTATGTTGTTCTGATTGTACCCTTATTGCTTGACTTGCCTGTTGTACTCTGTATGTTATTCTGGTCAATAAAACACTATACTATACTATACTATTCAATATTACGAGGACTGGGGACTGCACGTAAACACTACTAAAACACAAGTAATATGCTTCAACAGGACCAAGCAAAAAATAAACACAAAACTTAAGATTAAAAACCGAGAATTTGAGTGGGAATCAAAAATGAAATACCTCGGGCTCGAGCTTGACAGTAAACTACTATTCAAATATCAGGTGGACGAAATCAAAAATAGGTATTGGAAACGATGTGCCTCACTATATCCAATAATTAAAAACGCCCCCACAGACATAGGAACAAAGATATATAAAATGTACATCAGACCAATAATAGTTTATGCCGCACCAATATGGTACCCCTTGACTTCACCGACTCACCAAAATACATTACAGTATATACAAAATAAGATGCTAAGAATAATATTAAGCCTACCGCACACATCGCCCGTAGATTTACTTCATAACCTAACAGGAACCCCACTTTTTAAGAATTTCATTTAAAAAAATTAATTCCAAGCTTTGCACAGTCCCTTATCACTTCAACTAATCCCATCCCAATTAACCCACTGACAACCAAATTCCCTTACGCCCCTACCCATCCCTCTTTTAATTATATCTATACCCTCTAAATAAATTGTAAAATGTTGTTGTAAAAACTTTGAAAAGATCCATAGGACACCAAAAAAATACAAAAAGAGCCAAAAAAACACAAAAAAAAATACCAAAAACAAAAGAGCCAAAAAAATACAAAAACCTAAAAAACCAAAAAAAATCAATTGCTACTAAATTATTTCTAAAAGTCACAAAAGATCGAAAAGAGCCATAGAAAAACGTAAATAAAAAGAGCCACACGGTGCATGCACCAAAATACATATTAACCTATACTAACATTATAAAGAAAACTAACATAACCAACCGAATGCACATCAATACAGAACAAGAAACAACCATGAAAATAGACAGCCGTTGAGCAAAGCAGATTAAAATATTACAACTCAGGGTAAGCGTCGAAATAGACGGAGAGCCCCAGGCATTTGACCGTACACTTCACAGATCGGTCGTCGCATACCTACCTTGCACTGACGAGAGCCAACAGCTCGAAACTGCAGTCTGCAAGTGGTGTGTGACGACTGGCAAGGGAGCTCCTTTAAGTAGGATCAGTCTTTCGGCTGGTGTTTGTTGCAATCGAAGCATTAGCGTTTTGATGGTAATATGCAAGTATTATTACACTTAACGCGCCAGATTTGTAACTTTGGTTGCAGTCTGGTTACTTTCCTTATAGTAAAATAAGGATTTATAGAGGAGTTTGCGACTAAAAATATTATGTTTAATATTCCGCCCTCTAAAAGCACATTTGAACTATGCTAAGCCAAGTCAGGCTATTTATTTTTCGATTGCAACAGACACTGAACCGCTAGATGGCGCCTGCTGGCTGTTTTACATGTCGCTATTGTGAAAATACCGGGATGTACTATAGTCAAAGGATTCTCATGTCGGTCGTCGCATACCTACCTTGCACTGACGAGAGCCAACAGCTCGAAACTGCAGTCTGCAAGTGGTGTGTGACGACTGGCAAGGGAGCTCCTTTAAGTAGGATCAGTCTTTCGGCTGGTGTTTGTTGCAATCGAAGCATTGCGTTTTGATGGTAATATGCAATTATTACACTTAACGCGCCAGATTTGTAACTTTGGTTGCAGTCTGGTTACTCCTTATAGTAAAATAAGGATTTATAGAGGAGTTTGCGACTAAAAATATTATGTTTAATCTTACCTGCTTGTTTTGTCTATTTACCCTTATTTACCCCATTTACCCCCCAGCCCATCAAAGGAATTAAATGGGGGTAATAGTACCAATTTTCAAATTTTTAAACTCGACAGATCCCAAGAAACGTCTAATACCCGCTTTCCATAAATAATCTTGTAGGTATTATAAGGCCTTACAGTTACAGATGATTGATATTTTCCCTGTTTTGTTGAAATTTATTAATTGTTTTCGAAAGAAAAATAATTTCATAATAACAACTGCAGTTAATTCTAGTTTATTCACATTTGTTCAACTCATAACGAACATTTTCCTATTTTTGATGGTTCTCATAGGAGACACAGCAGTGTAGCATCCTAATTCCATTTATCTTCTCTCTATTGTTAACCTATATGCGGCGTTGTCAGATTTGCGGTCGTCTGATGAAAGCAAATTATCAAGATCGCGTATAGCAACATGATATACTCCAGAACGCCGATAGCGCTACGGTCATAGGAAGTTCGAACTATAAATGTATATAAATTTTGATTTTGGTGTAATATGACGCCAGTCTAAATTAAAGGTCACGGCACCGTTATGAGTCACAGATGCCAGAAAAAATTTCTTGCAGTGTTGTAATCCGACGTCCGAATATCGGATGTGCGATAACTACCGGACGTCAAATTAAATGTAAATGCATAATGTATGGACGTCTGATTGATGGTGGGATATAAATATATATATATATATATATATATATATATATTATATATATCTGTGACTCATAACGGTGCCGTGACCTTTAATTTAGACTGGCGTCATATTACACCCAAATCAAAATTTATATACATTTATAGTTCGAACTTCCTACGACCGTGGCGCTATCGGCGTTCTGGAGTATATCATGTTGCTATACGCGGTCTTGATAATTTGCTTTCATCAGACGACCGCAAATCTGACAACGCCGCATATAGGTTAACAATAGAGAGAAGATAAATGGAATTAGGATGCTACACTGCTGTTTCTCCTATGAGAACCAACAAAAATAGGAAAATGTTCGTTATGAGTTGAACAAATGTGCATAAACTAGAATTAACTGCAGTTGTTATTATAAAATTATTTTTCTTTCGAAAACAATTAATAAATTTCAACAAAACAGGGAAAACATCAATCATCTGTAACTGTAAGGCCTTATAATACCTACAAGATTATTTACGGAAAGCGGGTATTAGACGTTTCTTGGGATCTGTCGAGTTTAGAAATTTGAAAATTGGTATAAGGAATTTTTTGAATATGGCGAACCTAACGAAAATATTTTGTGTTACTTCCACTTATATAGGATGTATCATCTAACTTTGTTGTTTTAAATGAAACATCCTACATATTATTGTATATTTGAATTTCTCATAAAATTTTAGCTTGAGCTTATGTACCATAACATACTTATTAAACTTACCAGTTTTTGAAATAATTAACATTTTTGGAGACTTTCTTGAAAAAAAAAATCGATCTCATCATATAGCCTATTAAAAAATTTTGTTACAATATTATACAGCTTATTTTATTTTTACAGTGGAACATTGTTTTAATTTAAACGTTAATTTTTTTTTTTTTTTTTTTGAAAATGGAAACCCTGTATATTTTCATAGAATCTAATAGAGTGTCGAATTCTGCATCGATTGATATCATCATACAATTTATTATTACTATTAGTAAGGAATTAATTTATATGCCTTATTAAAATGTGAGATAAATGCATCAAAATTATAGGCTGAGAAAATAAGAAAATACAATTTATTTTCTTAGGTGTAATTTTACTTCCACGTCCAGTACCTAATGTAATAGTAATGCAAAAAGAAATTAATTTTTTTTGTTGAAATAGGCTTAAAATGTCTTGAAACGTCGATTTTAAATTTGCGCAAAAAAAAAATTCCTGTCTGTCGGTCTGTCTGTCTGTAACTTTGTTTGTGCGCACGTTTAGTCTGGAACCGTTTATGATATTGACTTGATATTTGGTACACTTATGTATTGTAACGAAATCTGGAACTAGATTATATTTTGATCTAATTCTGTTGATGGGTTGGGGGGTAAATGGGGTAAATAGACAAAACAAGCAGGTAAGAGTCCATAAAATTGAAATTTAGGGCATGTACGAAAAGTCAATGTCTCAAAATTTTTTTTGACATCAGCCACCCCTCCCCCTACTATCACCCCCAATACCACCCCCACACTAATATGAAAGGGAGCGAAAAAATTAAATGTGATTTAGTGTGCATACAAAAACGAAACGTCTTAAAAAAATTTTTTTGGCGTTAGCTACCCCCTCTACCATCCCCACGATATTACTAAAGGGAATAAAAAATTAAATTGGGGTTTAGTGTGTGTACGAGAATCAAGGGCCTTTAAAATTTATTTTGGCATTAGTTACCCCCTCTACTACCCCCATTGCCACTCCCACCCTATTATTGAAAGGGTTAAAAAAAATAAAAATGTGATTTAGTGGGTATACAAGAACGAAACGTCTAAAAAAATTTTTTTTTGGCGTTAGCTACCCCCTCTACCAGCCCCATTGCCACCTCCACCCTACTATTAAAATAGGTAAAAGAAATAAAGTGTGATTTAGTGCGTATACAAAAGCGAAACGTCTAAAAAAAATTTGTTGGCGTAAGCTAAACCGTCTACCACCCCCCATGGCCACCCCTACCATATTATTAAAGAGGGTAAAAAATTAAATTGGGATTTAACGTGTGTACAAGAACCAAGGGTCTCTAAAATTTATTTTGGCATTAGTTACCTCCTTTACCACCTCCATTGCCACCCCCACCCTATTGTTTAAGGGAATAAAAAATTAAATTGGGATTTAGTGTGTATACAAGAACCAAGGGCTTCTAAATTTTTTTTTACATTAGCCACCCCTCTACCACCCCCACTCTATTATTAAAGGGAATAAAATATTACATTGGGATTTATTGTGCATAAGACTTGGACAAAAAATCTGGATGTGGAAGTAGTGATTCCTTGAGCAGCGGTATTACTGTATTTATCGCACATTTTAAGAAAGTATATGAATGAATTCCTTATCGCCATCGGTAGATGGCGCTAAACTGTGTGTAGTCGTGTGTTTGTGTGCTCCTCAGTATTTGTAAATTTCTTATGCCCAAAAGTTAATAATTAAATGTTATAAATAACAAGAAGCACTTTAAACTGTGGTCAGAACCTTTAGTGTAACAATTTCTAACTTCTTCTAATTAAAATGGCGAAAAGTTTAAATCTGAAGGAACTAAACGCTCGAGTAGAGGAATTAGCCGGACATTTTGAAAAAGGTTTTAGTGAGCTAAAGACTGCTGTTATTGATGGCAATTCATCTGATGACCAGGTATCTGTTAAACAACAGTTAAATAATAAATTGTTAGAATTTGAGCAATCCATAAGATCATCCCTACTGGGGATAAAAAATGATATAGATCGACTTAGTAATGAAGTTGAAACTATCAAGAAGAAAATGAACAAATTTTATGTAAATAAATATAACAATATGTTAGTCATTCATGGCATGGAAGAGAAGAATTCTGATGTGTATGATGATATAATGCAATTATTTGCCAAGAATCTGAACGTCGAAGTTAAAAAGCATGATATTATTCACTGCTATCGCCTAGGCCAAAAAACGGACCACAAAAAACGTAGACCGATAGTTGTTGAATTTGTATACCGCTGGATACGTGATCAGCTGTTCTATTCAAAGAAAAAACTGAAAGGCTCGAAAATAATAATAACCGAAATGTTGACAGCTGACGTCTTGGCGTTATTTAAAGAAATCCGTGCAGTTATGGGCAATTCCGCTTGGTCACATGGTGGCACAGTGTTTGTGCTATTAAATGGTAAAAAGACGGCTGTCAGATCCAAGGATGAATGGTCCGAGATGAAAAATAATATTGAAGTTGCAGTTAAGTGAATAACAGGGCTTCGTAATTATAAATTTTGCCGGAATGATATTTATGATAATTTATTTTCTTTTTTAATAGAATGTTTTATATATACGTACTGAATTTAATTAATAAAAAAAAATTGTTTCTTATTTCGTGTTATACTATTATTTGTTTGTCTTCGTATGGTAACAGTCACTTATAAATTTTTTTTGTGATTAGGTTATACATTGCAAGGCAAATAATTTGGCTACATTTCTTTTTATTAACATGTGCTAGGATTCACAATGTTTGATTTATAAAAAAAATAAAAAAAAATTTTGTATAATAAAAGTGAGTCGATGTTATCTATGCATTTGTATTTGAATGTTTTTATTGATTACTATTTAATCAATATATTTTTAAAGATGGGATGTAATTTATAGTCAATATATGTACCCTATATGGATTGTTTTTTAAGTTAATGTATGTTTTATTTTTAGGTACTTCGTGTTATTTATTATTTCTTTTTCATATTAATATGGGGACTAATTGTGATTCTATACGTATGTTTAGGAGCATAAACACAAGTATTACGCATTGTGTAGTTGGATTACTTCTTATTTTTGATTAATATTGTTTATATTTCATTTTACTTATTTGTTTGGTGGTACTTAAATATATATAATTGTTGTTTTCAGTAGTAGCGGTTGCATATAATTTTTTCTCTCTGTTTCTAGTATATACACACTTTTTATTAATGGTTTTTAAGGTATGCCATTTAAATGTAAGGTCTCTCACAGCTCATTTTTTGGATTTTTCTGAATATTTTCAAATAAATACATATGATGTCATTGCTATTAGCGAAACATGGTTAACCCCACTTATATCCAATGATGATGTCAATGTTGAAGGTTATACTTTTTTGAGAAGAGACAGAAATAGGGGCATTAGAGGAGGAGGAGTAGGAATTTACTTAAGGAATATGTACCAATACAGGTTACTTGAATTTAATGATAATATTGAGGATCTCTGGGTATGTATCAAATACAATAATATTAATATTGTATTGGGCTGTGTATACAGGTCGCCCAGCCAAAATGTTAATGAGTTTTTAAGTGAATTTGAAATTTCTTTAATTAATAACTTGCCTATATCTGATGAAATAGTATGTCTTGGGGATTTTAATATTGATTTATTGAATTTTAACACTGTAAGTAACAACAAATTTCATGCTATATTAGAGGGTACTGGCTTAAAACAAATTATCGAAACGCCTACTAGAGTCACGTCAAATAGTGCTACACTTTTGGATTACATAATTATTCCTGAGAAAGACAATGTTTCTGTAGCAGGTACAGTATCATTACCCGAAATTTCAGATCATGAGTTGGTTTATGCTCACTTAAACTTAAAGCTTCCGAGTAATCAAGCAGTTACGCGTACATATAGAGACATGAGAAATGTAGACAAGGACTTGCTATATGATCATTTGCAATCGATACCGTGGCGTAATATGTATGATATTGACGACATAGATGGCAAATTAAATTTTTTCAATGAAAATATTAACACATTAATGGACATTCATGCGCCATTCAAAACATCTACTTTCAAAAAATTCCACAAACCCTGGGTTACTGATAACATTAAGCTGATTATGAATTTGAGAGATAAGGCTGAAGAAAAGTTTAAACGTTCAAAAGATCCATTACATTTTGCACAGTATAAGAACTTACGTAATTTCGTAAATATTTCTATTAAGAGAGAAAAAAAAGCTTATTTACAAACTTCATTACAGAAAGGTAATAAAGACATGTGGAATTCTTTAAAAAAACTAAATATCATTAAGAAAAATAGGGATGTCACTAAAATAATACCTGAACATCTTTCAAATGTGAATGCCATTAATAATCATTTTGTAACTTCTGTGCCAGCAACTAATATACCTGGTAACCATATTTATAATTATTATAATAATATTAAAGACTCTATAAATGGTAGCTTACGATTCAAAACAATTAGCGTTAATGAGGTTGGTAACTTTTTGATCTCTATTAAAACTGGTGCTGTAGGTGTTGATGGCATTCATATAAATTTTATCATATTATGCTGTCCCTTTATCCTTGATTATATCTGCCATATAGTAAATTTTTGTATTACTAACTCTGTTTTCCCAAGCGAATGGAAGTTGGCACACGTTGTGCCCCTCCCTAAAACCGATACCCCTGTAGAATATAATCAATTAAGGCCTATAAATATTTTACCGGTATTATCCAAAATTATTGAGTATGCCATAAAATCTCAATTAGTTGAACATATAGAAATAAATAATATACTTCCAGAAACGCAATCAGGTTTTAGGGCGGGGCACAGCTGTGCCACGGCACTTTTAAATGTAACTGACCATATTCTTGGGGCAATAGACAACGGAATGTTAACTGTATTGGTGCTGCTTGATTATTCGAAGGCTTTTGATACTCTGAACCATGAACTTTTATTGCTGATATTAAAACATATAGGATTAAATGATACAGCTGTGTTATTCTTTAAGAACTACCTTAATAACAGAAAACAAAGAGTGATTTTGAATGGGGAGTCTTCTGATTTCGTGAGCATAACGAAAGGAGTGCCACAGGGTTCTGTTTTGGGACCGCTACTGTTCTCCATATATACAGCATCAATACCTAGTTATCTAAGACATTGCAAATCTCAAATGTATGCGGATGATGTTCAGCTTATGTGTTCATTTAGTACCACTGAGTTACAAACTTGTTGCGATTTAATGAATAGAGATCTGGAAACTATATACAGAATTTCATTAGAACATTCTTTGTACTTGAACCCTCGTAAATGTACTGCAATGCTCTTTGGTAGGAATGCGGATAGAATTCGATCAGCTCCCAATATTAAAATTCAAATAAATGATATAATTCTGCCATTACAAGACGAAGTTAAAAACTTAGGATTATTTATTGATACTAACCTTAGATTTGATAAGCATATATCGCTGTGTATTAAAAGAGCAATAGCTAAATTAAAAGTGTTATACAATTCTAAAGATATCTTAAGCACAAAACTAAAACTTCAGTTATGTGATTCTCTAGTTTTGTCGATATTTAATTACGGAGATACTGTGTATGGACCTTGTCTAACTTATGCCAATACGCAACGCATACAAAAAATACAAAATTATTGCCTTCGTTTTGCTTACGGAATCAGAAGACGTCAACCAATTAGTCATAAACTTACTGAGTCAAAATGGTTTAATATGAAGAATAGGAGAAAATTACATTCGGCAATTCTGTATCATAAAATTATTACTCATAAAATGCCTACTTATCTCTACAGAAAAATTTCATTTCGCACTGACGTTCATACAATAAATATAAGATTTAAGGGTACCTTAACACCCCCCGCTCATAAGACTGCCTTATTTCAAAGGTCTTTTTCATTTAACATTGCCAGATTGTACAATTCCTTACCCCTTCACATCAAATCTTGCACTGTTTCGTCCTTCTCTAAAAATTACAAAAAATATATGTTGTTACCTTGAATCATTTATATAAGTGTGACTATCTTGTTATAAACTTTATTTATATGTTGCCGCTAGTACTACAAATAATATTGTATTTTATATACCAAAACAATTAAATGCGGTTTACTTCATTGAATATGCCCACAATATGCCACTACCATGGGTTAAGTGGAAGAGCAGCTGTTGTTTACAACAAGTTGAACTTCGCCCTTTTGTCTGTTTTTGTAAGTAATTAATTTCTGTAAAATATGTTGTTGGCAAATAAAGATTATTATTATTATTATTATTATTATTATTAATAATAGTAATAAATGGTACTACGGTACCAATATGGTTCCATTTGAAAAAAATGTGTTTTGTCCATTTGGATGAATTTTATTTAATCATAAATCACATAATTTAGTACTTTAGACGGGATTTGGATTTTTCTAGCATTAGACTGACCAATTAGAATAAATCGGAATAGGTATGGCACACTTAAATGGATAACTTAAAATTAAATTAAAATAAATATTGACGTTTGAAATATCACTTATGTGGTACCATTGGATTCAGAAAATTATGATGAATTCAATAATGCAATAATATATAGTGTTCCATTTGAAAATAAAAACTTAGTGTCACTTCTGGTGAAGCCGGATGTGAAAAAATATCATTTATGTCAAAAAATTACGTTTATTAAGTATACAGGATGTTCCAAATTTTAATTATTTATCCTCAAAACAAAAGGAAAAAGGAGTTGTACCATGATCCTATTACACCCGGTACATATATATGCTCGGGCACAAATAAAACTGATAACAAAAAATGAATTATCCATTTCAGTCAATAAGTCTTATATACATTAAATCCCAATGTAACATTTTACTCCCTTTAATAATAGGGTGGGGTGGTAAAGGGGGTGGCTAATGTCAAACATTTTTTAGATGCCCTTATTTGTTCTCATACACACACTAAATCCCAATTTAATTTTTTATTGCCTTAAACAATAGGGTGGGGGTGGCAATGGAGGTGGTAGAGGGAGTAGCTAATGCCAAAATGAATTTTAGAGCCCCTTCTTGGTTCTCGTAAACATACTAAATCCCAATTAAACTTTTTAGTCCCTTCAATGATAGGGTGGGGGTGGAAATGGGTGTGGTAGAGGGGGTAGCTAACGCCAAAAAAATTTTTTGACATGTTTCGTTCTTTTATACACTAAATCACATTTTCATTTTTGTTACTCCCTTTCATAATAGTATGGGGGATGGTATTGGGGGTGATAGTGAGGGGTGGCTGATGCTAGAAAAAGTGTCTAGACCTTGACTTTTCGTACATGCCCTAAAGTGTAATTTTATCTTACTTGCTTTGCCTATTTAATCTTATTTACCCCATTTACCCCCGAACCCTTCAACGGAATTAGATCAAAATATACTCTAGTTCCAGATCTCGTTATAATACATAAGTGCACCAAATTTACAAAAAGTTACAGACCGACAGACAGACAGAAATTTTTTTCGCTCAAATTTGAAATCTTGATGTTTCATGACATTTTAAGCCCATTTCAATTAAAAAAAAACATTTTTTGCGTTATTATACTTCCACTGGACGTGGAAGTAAAAATAAAGGCCGTGGATATTCCTCTGATAATCGGACATAAGCAGGCTACTAAGCGTTCGAAAGTCGATTTTATTTACTTACTAGATACAGTCGCGTGTAATAATAAAAGAGAGGTTTTTAAGAAAAAGATGTGCGCCGCGGATTAATAAAATAATATTTTTAGGATAATGTTTAACTTTCAATATAATCAAAACAAAAATTAATAAATAAAACGGTGTAAACAACAATGCTGTTATAAAACGACCAAAATGAATGATTACTAATAAGGATAAGCTTTCAAATCTTTCTGTAGCATAAAAAGAAAAGTTATGAATGAAACAATGTGCCCTCACATTTTTTTAAATAAAAACGTTGCCAATATTATTGCAATTAACTAGTAATAAAAAAAATATTCATAAATACTTTACTGTTTTTCGTTAATATGCAGCATTAACGAAATGCTCAATTTATTTCGCCATTTTCTAGTAGGTACTTATTGCTTCAGATAAAATTCCAACTAACATATTGGCTATTTTGATTTTTTAATTTTGACCTTAGATTTGTTATCAGCGACCTCACATACATGATACATTTCAAAAAATTTATTAGCAAAATTTTTTCAAATATTAAATTTTTAGATTTGGGGGTAGTTACGAGAGGGTGGTGTGAAAATAGCACCACCATCGTAATTCCGAGTGATTTTCGGTGTTCCGATTAGGGTAGTTACAACCCTAGGGGGTTGCTTAGGTCAACTGAGGTTTAGTAATGGTTAGTTTCCCTGATATTCCCATAAAAATCCCGATCCGACGAATCCCCGCATGCCTAGGACAGACAGCAAGGAAGAGGGGGTAGTTTTCTACGTTGATCATAACACAAATTTTATTTTTCTAACAAGCAATTTTTTTTAAGTACCTTTTTGTCTAAAAATTAAAATTTATATCCATATTTGTGGTATAGGTAACCTCATCCGGGGACACCCCGTACGTTTCACTGAAATCTCGGAACATCAGACGTTTTTAGTTTTGTTACCTGTATAAACAGATTTATATATTTTTTGTCTTTTTAGAGAAACTTTTCAGTTTAAATAAAGCATTGTCAAAAAATATGTATTTATTTTTCTTCTACTTAACTATTCTTTTATATACTCCACAAACAGTATGATTTCCATCAATATTATTTAACAGTGAATTTGTATAACTATAAATTTATATACAAAATTCTATAAAGAATATACTCCTCAGCTTGATCTTCTGGGTTTTCTGCCATCCCTGAGGGGTAGCATCCACCCCTATAAAATGACAAGTCCTCTCATAATATATAAACGGTTATCGGTGCATGTCAATTAAATTTTAAAAAACCTGATTAATGGTACCGCCACGCTGTTCGCGTGATAATATAAGTACTACCTTTCTGTGTTTTTTTTGTCAGGAAAAAACTACGCCATATTATTAGACTTACAATGTATTGTAGAGGAAAACGATAAATGAAAACGGTCACAGACGTAGTGGGGAATAGAGAGGGTAGTGGCTATGCATAACGCATAGCTGTTTGTATCACATGCATAACGCATAGCTGTTTGTATCACATCATGTTTTACGTCTTTTATGTCGCGTGCATTAGAATGAGAGAGAAGGTCAGGCTTGTGTTGTTTGCCAACTAGCACGAACGACATGTGAGATATGGTACTTCAGAGGCGGACTTAGTTTACTTTCATATACGGCGGAGTGTACGGGGGTAAGTGCAATTAATACATTAGTTTATATTTGTCTTTTTGCTGGTATGTAACTTATTTATTACAAAAATGAGTCGATCGAGTGATTGTGAGTGTGAAAGTGACAGTTATAGTGATTTCAGTGATAAAGAAAATAAAATTCCAAATGAGTTTCAAGGGAGAAAAAAACGGCATTTAAGCAGTGACGGGAAACAAATTTGTTTAAATGTGTATAATACTCTTTTACAGCGACAAACTAATGACTTTAACTTGCGTGATTTAGATAAATTAAGGGAAACAGAATCTTTAACCCACGTTCCCTATTCCACATTGTACAAACTAGTGAAAACAGGTGTTACCGAAAGAAAGCAACGTTGCGACGCTGGTATATCAAAAATTTTAGATCCATCAATAGCAAAACTTTTAAAAAATGTAATTTATGATGCATATCAGAAAAATGAAATCCCGACTGTTGACGTGATAGACAGAAAACTAAAGGAAATGGATTGTCCTTTGAAATATACGACAAGAACTTTAAGAAACTGGCTAAAAAAAATTGGATTTAAATTTAAAACAATTAATAAACGCGTGGCGATTATGGAAAGCAGACGAATAGTGGATTGGCGACATTCATATCTAGAGGAGATTAAAAAGTTCAGAAGGGAAAATAGAACAATTTATTACCTAGATGAAACTTGGTATGACACTCACGATACCGTAAAAAAAGGATGGACTGATGGAACTAAAAAATTGAATCGATTGGTTATATTACACTGTGGATCAGGTGATGGATGGGTAGATAATGCATTGAAACTATGCGGGAAAAACATGGAAGAGTGTAACGTGGATTATCACAAGAATATGGAGGGAGTAATTTTTGAAAAATGGTTTGAAAATACTCTAATTCCAAAATTAAAGCCAAATAGTGTTATTGTTCTTGACAATGCGAAGTACCATTCAAGAGAATTATATAAAATTCCTAATAAGAGTTCGACTAAATTGGAGTTGCAAATTTTTTTAACGGATCACGACCTATATTATATGGACAGTTATACTAAAGCAGAATTGTTGAAAGTCCTTCATACGAAAACATTTGAGAAGAATTATGTTATAGACAGTATAGCTGAAAGATTTGGCCACAAAGTTTTAAGATTACCACCATATTATTGTATTTTCAACCCAATAGAATTGATTTGGGGAAAATTAAAAAAAAATATCAGAAAAGGAAATACTTTTCCAAAATTCGACAAAAAAGTGATAGAGTTAATTAAAAACGAAGTGTCCAAAATTACCAAGGAAGATTGGGAAAAGAGAATTGCCAAAGTGATTAGAATTGAGGATGATTATTTGAAACTTTGTGAATTTAATAAAAATGGGGAAAATAAATTCATTATAAATTTAGAAGAGGACAGTTCATCATCCGAAAATGAAGAAGAGGGGGAGAACGCACAGGATTCTGAGGAAGAAGTGATTGTGATGACTTGTGATTGAAGAAGTGGTAGTGATATATATAGAAGTTTATTATTTGTGTCCGTTTTTGTGTTCAATGATAGTGATCGTGATATCAAGCTTATTATTTATGTCATTTTGTGTGTTCGTAAGTATTTTAATCTATTTTTATTTATTTAAAGAATTCAATTATATTTAATTTTATTTATTTGGAGAATACATATTTTATTTACGAAAATTTACTATTTCGAGTTTTGTTTCTGTTTTTAGAGGTTTATTGTTATTTTTTAATTTATTTTGAGAATATCTATATATTTTTTTACTGTTACTATTTTAAGTTTTTTTTTTGTTTTTAGATGTTTATTGTTATTTTTTTTATTTATTTTGAGGATACCTATATATATTTTTACTGTTACTATTTTCAATTTTTTTTGTTTTTAGAGGTTTAGTTTTATTTTTTTGTATAATTTTCGTTATCCTGTACTAATATTCTTTACCCATCCTATCATGGCAAGATATGCTCATACCTCCCCGTGGTTCTTGCTAGGTAGTAACAATTTACTCAAATATTAAGTGAACTGGGATACTGTAACTACTGTATAGTCAGTAGTGTAAATTGTTGCCAGCTAAACTGAGCCCACACAACAAAAGCCAACGCAATTTTCTTATGGAAAAGTGACTTCCGTTAAATTGGCTGAATTTTTGATATGTTGTGTATCCTATCTCTGTATCAAATGCATCAATGTCTCAGATTTGTTTAATAGCACCTAAACAGTATAATTGATTGTCTTATCATATCATATGACGTCATAGCAGGTCATGTCGTGTCACAGAACCTCATAGTGGTCACTTTGAATTTTATTGTGATCTGAGCACCTAGAAGTAAGAGAAAAGAATGTTATTTAAATCATGATGTTCTATGACACGATATTACATGCTATGACGTCATATGACGTGACGACGTTTGAGATTATATGATGTAATATTTCAATAAATAAACCATGACAGTTATGAGGTGTTTTCAAACCACTGTGAGACCCTAGAAGCAAAAAAAAGAGTACTGATTTAACCCAGACCCATACACCTCAAATAAATGATAATTCTTACTTTAGCAAGCTTTATCTCAAGACTGTGAAAGTTTGTCAATTTGTGCCAATTGAGACATTTGATCAGAGAGATGGGATACACAACATATCAAAATTTCAACCAATTTAACGCAAGTCACTTTTCCATAAGAAAATTGAGTGGTCCTTTAAAAGCGTAAACAGACATACGTACACAATATAGTTAAGTCCGGGCCTGCCTTCTTAGCGTTTCACCTCGCACCCCCCCTCTCAATTTCCTCTTTCCCGCACTATACTATTAACTTATGAAGTTTCAGTAAAATCGTTTGAGCTGTTTTCGAGAAAACCGAAATTTTCGATATTTTGACATGAGTGAACTACCCTTATGTGAATTTTCTAAGAAAACGGCGAATAATATAGTTAGGTTTGTAATATACTAATAAGGCACAAAATGAAAACAAAATAGTTAGGCGATTTTCGACGAAATTGGAGATTTTCTATTCGCATCAGTAAACTGCCCTCGTGAATTTTTCAGTAAAAATAACTGACGGCATGGGGTTTTTTAATGTACTATTAAAGTAAAAAGTGTAAGCCAAGTCGGTACAGCCGTTTTGAAATATCGAAATTTACGGTATTTTAGCATCAATAAACGACCTTGAATTTTAAGAGTATGTGAATAATGAAATAAACTCGTAGGAAGGTTTATAAAAGATTCAAGATATCGAATTTAACCGAAATCGCTGAATTGATTTCAGCGCTAGGACGGTCACATATATACACACACCTATACACGCATTTTTCCTAAACATTGCTTTCAACTAGACATTATTATTTATGTATTAAGCAAATCATAACTTAAACAATTTTTTATTTGCTATAAAATGACCTATTTTCTGGTTTTCTATTATTGCCCTAATCTGGGCAGTGAGCACGCTAATGTACTAAACTAGTCAGGTAAGTACCTACTTTAAAACACTCATTATTGGAGAACCAATCAAAACAACTGCTCCTCTAGCTAATACTGAAGAAGTATTGAATTATTGATAGAATTCCTTGCATTTTAAAGCATTTATTGAAATTCAGTCATTTACGACAATTATTGAATTTTACATTCTATATCAACTCTAGAATTTGTAGGTTTTTTCGGGCTAAAAAAATTGCTTTCAGTATCTGGGAACGATATAGAATAAAAATCCATGAAAATATCTAACTCCTAGTGCCGCTGAATAGTAAAAAGATATTAAATTCATAATATGGCCATCTTTCTAAATTAAAATTTCTAGTTAGGGGTAGTGTCACGTACTACCATCTGATATTCGGCATTTTCCCATTAATTGGATCATTTTAAATGATAATTGCCTTATCTTCGTATTCACTTAATAATGGAAAATAATAATTATTAATGTACTGTAAAGTGATTTTCATAACTAAATCAAAGCAAGTATTCATGACAAGTTTTTGGAAAGAGAAGACAAGTTCTATAAATGTTTTCTCTGTCTAATAAATATGGCAACATAGCAGTGACGCAGGTTTACATGCAAACAGCATAAAAACGTATATACGAATGTTCTATTACATGCAAAACATACGGACGTCGAGAAGCTGTTTTGTGAAAAAGAAATGAAAATTTAAAATTTCATAAAACAGAATTCTGAACCGCTCTCTCCACCAATGAGAACTTGATAAATCGATATACACAGCTTAAAATGCTATATACACGCCCCTTCACTCGGATCTCAAAAGACTGTTCTTTGTATGGACGTCTGATTGATGGTGGGATGTGTATATATATTTGTCTTTGTATCAATTTTGCGTCCCTCTGTATGCCAAAACGTATTCATATTGCGTCCGATGTAAAAATGCGTCCGTATACCGGACGCAAAATTACACTCCGCGATATTTTTTTCCACGTAAGGTTTTTTTAATCAAATAATTCATAGAGAACTTCGATATTTCGCACTCTACTTTTACTAAAATTATTAACTGGGTATAATAATTCGTTTGTTCATAATCTAAAAAAAAACTGCTCGAAAATCGGACGTAAAATAGATACAAACTTAAAAGAAGTAACGAAAGGAAGTATATTGCTAGTTCAAGCATTTACCGCTGGGGGGTCTCTGTAAATTATATACTATATACATTTCAGTTAGATAATTGTATCAATTTTGCGTCATCTCGAGTTGGCAACACTGTGAAGTTACAAAGTGCGCTAATACAAGGATTTGTTCAATTCATCTACGGGAATGTGAGTTGTGTGTCGTGTTTGAGATACGTACTCATATTGTTTTCAGTAATTAATACATACCTATTACAAAAATCGTACTTCAGATCAAGAGATGTAAACAAAGAAATCATTGATGTAAATTAAATTTTATATTTGTCTTCATAATTTTTTATAAAGAGAATACACAGTATATAGAGGTAAATAATGTGCAAAACTCAGGAATAATTTCATAATAAATGATTGTATATATGCAATTTTTATACAAAAGGTATCTTCTTCAGTTTCTATATGGTACCCACACTATATTATTACCCCCAATGGCTGCAAACTACCCCTAAATTGGGAAATTTAATATATTAAAAAGTAATGCTTATTTATTGTTGAAATGTAGTATTTTAATGTTTTTGGGGTCGCGCTGATTACGAATCTGAAGTCAAAATTTAAAAATTCAAAATGCTGGCTCCAATAGGGCGGATTGAAATTGGATGCAATTTTTTCAAAATCAGGTAATTTAAATGGGTAAAAAATTGAGTATCTAGGTAATGGTGTCAAAATGCGTCCTTATAATGGACAAAATTACACTCAATGATATTTTCTTCCACCTCCTATGAAAAAGCAAGTCCCTGTATAATACAGAAACTTTTTCTTGATGATATTAAAAAATAAACAAAATTCAATTCCTGTGGTATTTTTCTGAACTTAAAATCTCTAGTTACTATACTTTAAGATAAAAGCAACATTTGAATGAAAATGTAAAAATTCAGTCTGGCACGGATTAGAAAAAAAATATTAAGATTTTATAAAAAATGCTAATATAAAACTCCCATATAATATATAATATAGACAGTGTCGGACTGGGGCACCGGGAAAATGACCGGTAGGCCCTTCTGAAATAAAACAATGTGGACCCTTGCCTTATGTGACATTATATAATCTAAATATTGTCTGAAAGTTATTTGTGGCATTCTATGAATATTCTTTCCTATTATTTGGGTTTTCTACCACATGTACTATTATCCTCTTCAAAACAAATCACCGAATCTACAAAATAATAGAATTATTGGAAAAAAAAAACCTCTGCGCCCGTGACGTTTACGCCAAAGGAAAAGTCAGAGGGTATGTTTTGCAAATAATATAAATCGGAATAAACACAAAAATAATGTATTTTGCTGACGTTTCGGAAAGTAATCTCTTTCCGTTTTCAAAGCTATTTTTTGAAGAACTCTTATTTTGCTGTGTATGTCAAATACACAGCTTTAAGATTCTGTTTAGGTTATTTCCATAGATACTTACTACTTACACAGAACATAGAACTGATGATATTTTTTTTTTAGATAATGTTGAGTTTGTTAAGTTCTTCTTTTAACATTGGTAGCCAGGTTGTACAAATATCTACAGAACAATTCGATACGCACTTATCTTCATTTAATAAGATTATTGCTGATTCTTTAATTTTTCTTTTTTTGGTATCTGTTTCTTTTGTTAAAATTTTTGCCGAGTCCCAGTTTATTCTATGTCCGTTTTCCCAAGCATGTTCACAAATCTTTGATTTCTGGATTTCATTCTTTCTAATGTAATTCTTGTGCTCATCTAACCTCACACTGAAAGGTCTGGATGACTCACCCACATAACATTTATCACATTCGCACGGGATATTGTAAATACAGTTTTTTGAATTCTGCTCCCTGTTTATCGGTTTTGTTTTTGTTAAAATAGATCTTAAAGTGTTCCCCGTTTGAAATATCGTCCTAACATCAAATTTGTCACCTATACGGCGTAGCTTTTCCGATAGTCCGTATACATAAGGAATTATTGCTGTATAATGACGTTCAGGTTTTTGTCGTACCTGATTGTCCCTATTTTCAACATTTATGAAAACTCTATCAACAAAGGCTTCAGGATATTGATTTTGCACTAGAACCTCTTTGATAAATTTTTTCTCGTTATTTAATATTTCATTATTAGATGAAATTATTTTGGCCCTATCGTATAAACATTTTACAACACCCCTTTTAACATTTATTGACTGATTTGAGTTAAAATTTAGATATCTATTAGTATGTGTTGGTTTTCTATAAACGCTTGTTTCAATTGTATTATTTATCCTTCTAATTAAAACATCTAAAAATGGTAGTTCATTCCTACTTTCTACTTCTAATGTGAATTTAATAGACGGTTCCTTACTATTTATATTTTCTAAAAAACTATCTAGTAAATCAACACCATGAGGCCAAATTGCAAAGATGTCGTCAACATATCTCCACCAGACAACCGGTTTGTTTATACAATTTTGAACATGTGTGTTCTCAAAGTTCTCCATAAATATGTTGCTTAAAATTGGTGATAATGCAGACCCCATAGCCATACCAAAATCCTGCTGATAGAACTCATTGTCCAATTGAAAATAGGTTGTTTTTATACACAGTGTTAAGAGTTCCATTATGCTATTTACACTTAATTTAGTTCTAGTTTCCAAATTATTATCATTTAGCAACCTGTCTTTAACTATTTTTAATGTTTCATCTACCGGAACATTGGTAAAGAGGCTAACTACATCAAAACTAACCATCAGGTGTGATTCATGAATATCGGTTTCATAAATTTTTTTTCTATGAAATGTTTACTATTTTTAATATATGAATCGGTATTTCCAGATAATGGATCAATAATTTTAAGTAAAAATTTTGCCAAATTATGACATGGTGAATTAATAGAACTAACAATTGGTCTTAAAGGAATATTTTGTTTATGTGTCTTTGGTAAGCCATAAAAATGAGGGGGCTTACTATGATGTGGTGTAAGTTTCCTTCGTTCAAAATCATTAAATTCATGTTTATATTTAAACAAAGTTCTGTAAATTTTGCTCTCTATTGATTTTATTGGATCTTTGTTTAGTTTTGAGTAGGGTCCCTCATTTACAAGAGTCATGATTTTTGTGTTATATATATCTTTATCTATAATGACTGTGGCATTACCTTTGTCTGCTGGCAATATTTTTATACTTTCATCGCGTTTTAAAGTTTTTAAACTGTATTTACAATATCCCGTGCGAATGTGATAAATGTTATGTGGGTGAGTCATCCAGACCTCTCAGTGTGAGGTTGGATGAGCACAAGAATTACATTAGAAAGAATGAAATTCAGAAATCAAAGATTTGTGAACATGCTTGGAAAAACGGACATAGAATAAACTGGGACTCGGCAAAAATTTTAACAAAAGAAACAGATACCAAAAAAAGAAAAATTAAAGAATCAGCAATAATCTTATTAAATGAAGATAAGTGCGTATCGAATTGTTCTGTAGATATTTGTACAACCTGGCTACCAATGTTAAAAGAAGAACTTAACAAACTCAACATTATCTAAAAAAAAAATATCATCAGTTCTATGTTCTGTGTAAGTAGTAAGTATCTATGGAAATAACATAAACAGAATCTTAAAGCTGTGTATTTGACATACACAGCAAAATAAGAGTTCTTCAAAAAATAGCTTTGAAAACGGAAAGAGATTACTTTCCGAAACGTCAGCAAAATACATTATTTTTGTGTTTATTTTGATTTATATTATTTGCAAAACATAACCTTTGACTTTTCCTTTGGCGTAAACGTCACAGGCGCAGAGGTTTTTTTTCCAATAATTCTATTATTTTGTAGATTCGGTGATTTGTTTTGAAGAGGATAATAGTACATGTGGTAGAAAACCCAAATAATAGGAAAGAATATTATATAATCTGTTTTCAATATTACCATGTTGTTACTTCCTTTTTATTTTTCAGTTCTATTAGATGTTTATTTTAAAGAGTAAATTGAGTTTCTTTCGTTTTATGTTATATTCTTTGTTAGAATTTTATAGTTTTACCTGAGATCAAAGTTCAAATTTACTTTTATTCTCTAAGAGTTCTTCTTTATGTTACCATTTTTATTTACTTTTTTACGTACTTTTTTTAATTAATAATTTCATCTTTATTTTTTTTGCTGTTAGATATTATTCATTGGTTATTTTAGTCAACCAAACGCAAAGTATATATTTTTTGTATTTATTTTTAAATAATAAGAAAATGTTATGTTTTTCTTCTGGTTTTCAAATAAAAAGTTATAATGTTTTCTAATCGAATTTCCTCCTTTTTACCCTATTAATTGGATTTTATAGTAATTTGTCATGTCACAATTTACTCAATAGTATTACTTGTGATATTGGGAATTTTTCCTAATTTTTTATAAAGATATTAATAAAAGTAATGAGAATTTTGATGTCTTGAAATTTGTATTTGGCATCTAACCACCACGCATAACCACGTAACCCGATATGTCTAGATTCATTTTATAAAAGTTGTTTCCTTTCTCTCAAAAGTGTCTTAAGTATCTTTCTGTTTGATGGTATCTAAATATAATGTTCATTTGCATTTTAGGCAAAAGGCACGTGAATAGAAAAAATCATAGTTCAGTATTAAAAATTATTTTTCCTTATAAAGTGAATTAATCGTAAATTTTACACCATTATGTTTAATATTAACGTTGCTTTTTACAAAGCGATGTGCACTCAAAATTGTCTCCAATAAGAATCAGAGAACATTTTTTTACTGCCCGTGGCCCTTTTAAAATAATTATGCACATGTAATTCATGTGCACATATTATCAATTATATTCACATAAGTATAGATTATTATATTATAGTTTAAACGATTTGCTTATTGAAAAAACTAATATTATAAATCGACAGTACACATTATTCGTTATAAATAATTAAAATAATGGATAAAAAGATTGTAATTATTTGTAAAATTTGTACATTTTAATGTATTTTTTTTCTTTTGTTTGAGAACAGTTTAATTTTGATAGGCAGAATATTATATGGAACTTGTAGTGATTTATTATTTGTCATTATAGTTTAATAATGAGCATCAAACTAGGTATATAAAGTATATGTATGCTTGTATCAATTTTGCGTCCGTCTGCATACCGAAACGTATTCATATTGCGTCCGTATAATTGCCGTAAAATTACACTCAGCGATATTTTCATACAGTAGGGTTAGTGGCTGTAGATGCCAGAATCATTTGCTCTAAGAACACGAAGGGATCCCAGGATGACTGCTTTATTACTATTATTATTATATATTTTTTCTTTTTTTTCGCGTTAGCAATGCTGGACTGTTTTCCCGTATCTGCGATATTCTCACGGGAAAAGAGCCAGCGAATTCACTACCGCCACTCCCCAGAGCCTGCAGGGTTAGTGATTGTAGATGCCAGAATCATTTGCTCAGGTTTGCGAAGGGGCTCCAGGATGACTGCGTTCTGCATTTGACCTGCCAACCATTCGGCTGACTTATGGCAGGCCGGGTATGGTCTTTAGTTCTGAGAGCAGCGTAGGCTTCTTCCCACCGAGTGCGCCGATTATCAGGACGACCATCTTGGCCGAGTAGTATTATCATTATCATTACCATCAACATTATCATGACCATGACCATTATCATTATATTGAAGAAACCCAACTCCTCACAAATTATTATTTTAAATAAAAAAAAAATTAGAAGACGTAAACGATGCGACATTTTTAACACTTTTTAAAATTATTGCCAGAACTTTACAAGTGATGTTCGAAGTGATCTCTATCTGTCTCAATATATTTTTGCTTACGTTCTTTCATAGATCCTCTCACTCTACCAAAAATAACTGGATTTTAGCGAATTTGCTGTAACCTTTCTTAGATCATAGGATCTATGAAGAGTTTGTTCATCGAGAATAGGAAAAGCATAAATCAAGATTGTCCTGTTCCCGCGATAACATCTTTCCTTTGTATTTTACCTTGGGCTATGGAACTCCACGCAGGCGGCTTACAGTTTGCCTCCGTGGCAATGTTGGATGTTGCCTTGAAACCTCAAGGTCTTCAGACTGCAGCCACAAATGTGCAACTGGCTTCCTGTCAGTGGTTTCCATTTGTGTCGTTTTTTCCTAAGTTGTGCCTATCCTTTCAACTTAGCTACACCGTGCTGATGAGGACCAAAAAGTCCGAAACACGTGTACACGGTTGCACTATCATTTCTGCGGGCTTGCCCACGAATTTTTTTTTTCTTGACTTATTGTCCTGTTCCCGCGATAACATTTTTCCTTTGTATTTGTATGTATATATATATAATATATATATATATATATATATATATATATATATATATATATATATATATATATATATATATATATATATATATATATATATATATATATATATATATAGTTAAAATTTAAACTTGGGTATGCAGTCGTGTGGCACAAAAAATTAAAGAAAACTCTTTATTTCTGTTCAAGCGTTCGAGGCTTTATTGCCTCTTCATCAGGAACGCTACAAAGTATGACATCATATTACACTTAAATTAGGGTTGATATTAGAGTACTTACGATATTTTGAGGTTATATAGAAGTTTTAAATTTATTAATTACAATTAATAAATGTGTAATTAATAAATTCTATGGCCTTCCTAAAATTCGTAAACCAATTTTGCAACTTCGTCCTATAATATCAGGTGTTAATAGCCCTAACAGAGGTGTAGCACAACTTGTGACCGATGTACTAACGTTATCATATAATAACAATAACAATTATTTCGTTAAAGATTCGTTTGAATTTTGCGAATTTATTAACGAATTTCAAATTCCCGAGCAATATGTCATCATTAGCCTTGATGTCAAGGCATTGTTCAATAACATTTCAGTAGATCGAGCCAAGAATAGCATCACCAAACACTGGGCATGCATTTCACAACATTGTTCTATCTCCAAGGATCTTTTTGTAAGGCTAATTGATTTTCTTTTTGACACCACTACATTCACTTTTTCCAACATTTACTATAAACAAATATGTGGCATGCCAATGGGCAGCCCAGTCTCTCCTATACTGGCACAGTACGTGATGGACGATCTGCTAATTCCGTTCATTAAAAAATATGTAGACGATCTGATACTAAGTATACCACAAGGTGGCAAAGATGAACTCTTACAAGTATTTAACAGTTATGATGAACTGTTAAAATTCACCATCGAAGAGGAGGACAGCAACAATAGTGTTCCTTTTTTGGACACCAAGCTCATTAGAACTGCTGAAAACACTGTCATTACCAACCAGGTGCTTCAGGCAGGTTTCTTCATTATGAGTCCTTCCATCAACAACGACAAAAAATAAACCTCTTCCTAGGGATGAAAAACAGAGTCATCAAAACCAGCCATACTTCGTTACGACAACAAAATCTAACAAAACTTAGTTCCTTATTCAAAATGAGCGGATATCCAGCTAACCTAGTTTACAAACTCTTGTTTAGCAGAGATTCTACTATAGATGCTGTTAACCCACATAATGTTCCACCACAGAACAATAATAATTTAGTATATTATACGTTACCTCATATAGAGGGCTTAACGCTTGAGTTCAAAAGAATTTTCAATAACTACAATAATATCAAACTTGCTTTCAAAAACAATGTTACCATTGGCAACATTTTTTCCAAATTAAAAGACAAAGACCAGATGTTGGAGATATCCGGTGTTGTGTATTGCATACCTTGTGGCGCATGCGATAAGAAATATATAGGCCAGACCGGTAGACTCCTAAAGGACCGGTTGGTTTCTCATAGAAGCGATATCAGGAATAACAAGAAATTCTATACTTTAGCAAAACATGCCATTGACAACAATCACGTTGTAGCATATGATGACGTTAGTATTTTGGGTAAGGAAAACAATAGACACAAATGAGAATTTCTCGAAATGATGAATATTTACAAAAGTAACAACGCTTTAAACTCAAAAAAGGACATAGAAGGGCTTAACATTATTTACACCTTTCTTCTACATCTTGACAACAATAACCAATATAATCCAACAGGTATAGCATCGAATGGGACACCTGGTACGAGCGCAGGTTAGTTACTTTTATCCTTGAGGAATAAATTTGACAGGTTGGCCATCTTCACAGGAAGTTCCAACTTAACCTTATAATACAAGATGGATCCCTTCAGGATACCATGCTTTTTTAAATCCTTTTTAAATTTAATGTTTTGAACAATTTTATTTTATCAATTGACATCCATCTATGTTTTAAATAATTTTTAACTTGTAAGTTTGTTAACTATTAGTGATGTGTTGGTCCATATTTTTGAAAAATTGTTTCACATGTGCAACTTCTATATAACCTCAAAATATCGTAAGTACTCTCTAATATCAACCCTAATTTAAGTGTAATATGATGTCATACTTTGTAGCGTTCCTGATGAAGAGGCAATAAAGCCTCGAAAGCTTGAACAGAAATAAAGAGTTTTCTTTATGTGCCACACGACTGCATACCCAAGTTTAAATTTTAAAATTTTAACCGTAAATAGCCAGTCGAGCTAATTTTACCTTAAATATATATATATATATATATATATATATGGTGTAGTGGTGAGAGGTAAGTGAATCCTCTCACAAATGACATTGGCTACCAAATGATTTGTAGGTATAATTCAATACAGGTCGGGGTATTTGCCCGCTGAGTAGTTGTTTCCTGCAAATCATTTATAATAACAATATATATATATATATATATATATATATATATATATATATATATATATATATATACATTCTTGTATCAATTTTGCGTCCTTTCAAAAGGTGGTGTGAAATGCGTCTCCTAGAATTAACGACTTTTTGCAGGTTCTTGCAGAGTATATTGACCAACATCTAGCCGCTAAATGCGAATCCGTTCTTAGATTTAAAGTTTTTCAATTTTATTTTTTTCTGTATATTGGACTTATATTTTTGTATCAATTTTACATCCTTTCACAATTGGAATTATTTTGCGTCCAGCAGTATACACTTATATTCACAGATCAATATTGCGTCCATAGTGTATAGTTTTATCTAGTTTCCACCATTATTGTATCAATTTTGCGTCCGCGTTGTTGCCAAGTTTTTGATACCCTTCTCATTTAAAATCAGCTTGATGTGAAACTCAGAAGGGGACCCAGGAAAATCATGTATCTTATTTAAATTCATTTTATTCGAAATCTTTATAATCTATAAAGAAGAATGAAATATTCTTCTTTATTATTTACGGGGGAGGCTGAATTTAATAAGGATGGCAATATAAATTTTCATAATAACTATTATGAGCTGATGAAAATCCTCACGTAATAATTAAGTCGAGGCACCAACAACGTTTTGTAATTAGTACCTGGGGTGGTATTGTCGACGATTTTTAAATTGGTCAATTTGTTCTACACCAAAATATTAATTGACAATCTTAAGCCAATTTTCTTCTAGACTATTTACCACTTCCAATGGAGATTGTTTCCATGGTCGTACGAGGGTACCTCAATGAAACTTTCTTCCAATCAATGGATAGGTTATGTTGATAGGACTACCTTGTTTATAGACCTTAATCCACTGGATTAATATATATAGGGCCTTTAAAATCTTATATTTATGTTGTTCCTATTGTTACGAGCTAACGGATCGGGGATTTAGAAATACGCTGTCTTCTTGTAATACCTTTATTTCAATAAACAACTGTCTTGGAGATAACAATTACTATTTTAGTGTAAATTTTACAACAATCATCAAAAATATCATTATGTCACCACTGTCACTTTAGCCACCTATCTCCTCCCCACTGGCATAAAAATTGTCAACAGGTGTCGTCCCGTTGACGTCGTAACACTGCCCTCCTCTTAGAGCTGTTCGTCTCGAATAGCAGACATTCCTTCATTAGTACCACTGTATGGGGACAACCGGTCAATGTGCACAATTTTCGTTTTTCCCCGCTGTCCTCGTCGTTGTCTCTGAATTCTATACACTACATCATTTATTCGAGTAACCACTCGGTAAGGGCCTTCCCGGTGTCTTTGGAGTTTTGGTGACTTTCCCTTTTTGCGTCGAATATTATATAGCCATACTGTATCACCTTCTTGAAATCCAGCACTATTAGCTCTTAGATTGTATCTTGTTTTCATACGATCGCTTGCAACCTTTATTTTACTCCCGGTCATCTTATTCCCCGCTGTCCTCGTCGTTGTCTCTGAATTCTATACACTACATCATTTATTCGAGTAACCACTCGGTAAGGGCCTTCCCGGTGTCTTTGGAGTTTTGGTGACTTTCCCTTTTTGCGTCGAATATTATATAGCCATACTGTATCACCTTCTTGAAATCCAGCACTATTAGCTCTTAGATTGTATCTTGTTTTCATACGATCGCTTGCAACCTTTATTTTACTCCCGGTCATCTTATAAGTATCAGATAACTTACGAAGATCGGACACATAGTCCTCTACTGAACTATTATTATCTACTGGAGTTCCAAACATTAAATCACTGGGCAGACGAATATCTCGGCCAAAAAGAATCCGAGATGGTGTATGCCCTGTTGAGTCATGGATTGCTGTCCTGTAAGCCATTAGAAATATTGGTATATGCTGGTCCCAATCCCGTTGATGGTCATCCACAACTTTCACCAGATGTTGATTCAAAGTGCTATTAAATCGTTCTACCATGCCATCGGACTGGGGGTGAAATGGCGTTGTTCTGGTTTTGCGTATTCCCAACAATTTGCACACTCCTTGGAAAACTTGTGATTCGAAGTTACGTCCTTAATCGGAATGAAGTTCATTTGGAACACCAAAGCGACTGACCCAATTCATTACAATTTGCTCCACGACAGTTTTCGTCTCCTGGTTCGGTATTGCATATACCTCAGGCCACTTACTGAAGTAATCTAATACTACAAACACGTATTTGTTCCCATTATCTGTCATCGGAAACGGTCCAGCAATATCAGCTGCTATTCTTTCAAACGGAATTCCTACTTTGTACTGATGCATTTTGCCTTTACTCCTCACATGTGGTCCTTTGGTTGCCGCACAAAGTGTACATCGACGGCACCAGTTGTCCACGTCATCGCGCATATGAATCCAATAGAATTTTTCTCTGACTTTTGATAACGTCTTACTTATTCCTAGATGACCTCCGGTGACTCCATCATGAATTTCTTGTAAGACCTCTACCACCTTTGATCGAGGCACAATTATCTGCATCCTATGAGAATTTCCATTCACAGCTTCCCATTTCCTCATCAGTATTCCATTTTCCATATGCAGTGAATTCCATTGAGCCCAGTAACTTTTTTAAAATTTGGCTTTGGTCCGCTATCTCCATCCACTGTGGCCGTTCTAAATGTTCTTTCCAGGTGAGAAATGGTGATATATCATTATCTTCTTGTTGGGCAGCTTGTAATTCCAGATGGTTCCATCCTTCATTAGGTTTCACGGTGACTCCTTGAATAGCTACTATTCCCTGTTTCTCTTCTATTCTCATAGAGTGTTTACAGTCTGAGCTACATGGTCGTCGAGATAGCGCATCAGCATTCCCATGTATTTTTCCTTTACGGTGAATTATTTCAAAATTGTAGCTCTGGAGTCTTTCTATCCATCTCGCTAGCTGTCCTTCAGGGTTTTTAAATTGTAATAACCATTTCAGCGCTGCGTGGTCGGTACGTAATATAAACTTTTGACCGTAAAGGTACTTGTGAAAATGTTTTGTCGATTTCACCATTGCCAAAAGTTCTCGTCTGGTGACACAGTAGTTTCTTTCGCTTTTTGATAATACTTTACTGAAGTAAGCTATGACTTTCTCTTGGCCATTTATTTTCTGTGACAGTACTGCGCCGACGGACATATTGCTTACGTCTGTATCGAGTATGAAGGTTTTACCTGGCACAGGGTATGCCAGTATTGGAGCCTCGCACAACCGCCTCTTAAGTTTCTGAAATGCTTCATCGCATTGCTCGGTCCAAATAAAGGGCCTCCCCTTTTCAGTTAATTGATGTAAACATTTTGCAATGTCGGCGAAATTTTTTACAAATCGTCTATAGTAAGTTGCCAGGCCTAAAAAACTTCGTAGTTCATGTTTATCTTTAGGTGTTGGCCAAGTTTAAACAGCGACAATTTTCTCCGGATCCGTAGTTACCCCCAAGATTCAATATGTCCCAAATATTTTATTTCGTTTTTGAAGAGCACACATTTCTTTGGATTGAGCTTTAACCGTGCTTCTTTTATACGCAAGAATACTTCTCTTAAATTTTGAAGATGTTCTGAAAAGTCTTTTCCAATAATAATGATGTCATCCAAATAAACAAGACAGGTTTTCCAATGCAGCCCCCGTAAAATGCATTCCATCAGTCGTTCGAATGTTGCCGGTGCATTGCATAGTCCAAACGGCATAACGTTAAATTGCCATAGGCCATTTCCTATTGAAAATGCTGTTTTATCTTTGCCATCAGGATGTAGTTTAACTTGCCAATATCCACTTTTTAAATCCAAAGTTGAGAACCATCGTGCTCCAGACAAGGTATCTAGGGTATCATCGATTCGAGGGAGGGGATAACTATCCTTTTTCGTCACATCGTTTAGTCGTCTATAATCTACACAAAACCGAGTACTGCCATCCTTTTTCTTTACCAAGACCACAGGAGAAGACCATGGGCTCTGAGACTCTTCGATGATTTGTTGCTTTCTCATAGTGTTAATGTTGTCTGCCGCTTCTTGTTGCTTCGCCAATGGAAGCCTTATTGGTGGTTGTCTAATCGGCTTGGTATCTCCCGTGTCAATACGATGTTGAACCAAGTCGGTTTTTCCATAATCCTCCTCTCCTAGAGCGAAGATTTCTTGAAACACATTAATCAACTTCTGGGCCTCATTACACTCTTTAATACCTAAATTGCTTGTTTTTAGAAGAGTTTCTACTAATATTGAATCTACTTTAATTGATGATAAATTAATATTTGTATCATATTCACAATTGATTTTTGTTATAGTTGCAGCTGGTGTACATTTTCCGATTACTTGCCCACTCTTCAATTGGATTTGATTGTTAGATAGATTCATTAGACGTATTGGAAGGAATTTACCATTGGAAGTGTCCACTAAACATTTTCCAATAATGACGTTTTCTTTCACGTTTTGATCTGGTTCAACTAGGCAAAATCGTAAATTTTCCGCATTACCTTCTAATTCTGTCCATACCACGGACTCGGAGTAGCCTGGGAGGTAGGTGTTTTTACATACCACCGTTCGCAGTGCAGGCTGAGCTTCAGAATTTACTGTCATTGGAATTTCTACGTTCTTGCACAGAAGAGTTCGTTCTCCCATATCTAAGACAATTCCGTGTCTACGCATGAAATCATAGCCCAGAATGCACTCATCAATAATATCTGCTATGAGGAAGGGATGAACAAATGTTAATCCCCCTATTTCAATTTTTAATTCTACCTCTCCCTTGACCGCTACATATTGTCCTGTTGCAGTTCGCAGAGAGTAACCTGCTGCATTATGAATCAATGGTTCCTTGACAAAATCGTTTCTTAAAATTGATCTTTCAGCTCCAGTATCAATGGTGAGAATACAGTTTTGTCCATCAAGACGGCCATCCATAACAAGACAATTCTTGTCTCGCTGGATCTGTTGAACTTGAATCTTGATGATGTTTTTAGGGCGTATGATTCTATGAGCCAATCTCTGCCCTACGAGATTGGCATTCAGGAGTTTCCCTGAAAAGCTGGAGAAGAGGTATGGTCTCGGCAGATATTCCTCTCATCTTGTTGCTCTTCGTAGGCCCCTCTTGTCTTAAAATGTCTCTTTCTCTTCATACAATCTCTTTGAAGATGTCCCGTCATATTGCAATACCAACATTTTAGACGTTGTCTATAACTTGTTCCTTCCTGGGTATTCAGACGTTGAGTTGTGTAAGAAGGTTCAGCTGTTAGTTCTCTTACTCTTGTTGTGCTTCTGGATGCTTGGCTAGCAGCTTCATATGCGAGGGCACAGGCGAGAATTTCAGTAGTAGTTTTTTTTTCTGAAAGCCTTAAATACCTTTGAAGTTCGAGGTCAGAAATAGCATTAATAAACGCATCTGCAGCAGCCTCGTTTATTAAGTCTTGACCTGAATAGGGCAGATGTGATAACCGCTCGATATCGGCTTGAAGTTCTTGCAGTGTTTCTCCTCTTTTTTGGATACGATTCCTCAATTGCAGACGATACACTTGTTGCATGTGCTCAACACCATAACGCCTGTCAAATACTTGAACCAATGTATTGAAATCCTGTTGCATGTGCTCAGGAATTGTTCGCAAAAGTTCTGCTGTAGTTACCCGCAGTGCCAGTACTAAAGCTATAGTTATCTTCGTCACTCCATCCGTAAGATTTGCTTGCTGCTTCAAATTGACGTTTATAGATTGCCCAGAATACTTGGCCATCGAATAATGGGGCTTTCAGTTTTCTATTGGCTATTATTTGCTTCGTAGGTAAGCCTAGCATGTTTTACTTTTTCTAATTCCTTCTTCATTTGTTCTAATTCGCTTTCGAGATTAATAATTTTAGAGTCACATTTTCTTTCAACATCAGTTATTGTCTCACAGACATTTCTGGATTGTTCTTTCATTTTTGCCTCCAAGGTTTCATTAAACGAAATTTTTGTCTTAGTAAGATTTTCCTCTAAACCTTCTAACTGCTGCTTAAGAAATTGCTGTTGGATGTCTAAATTCATTTCCAATGAATTTTTGACAGACTTTTCCAAAGGAAGGCTCTGTTCCTGCATCCGTTGAATAATCAACTGCATCATCGTTGCTGTGCTGTGACATTCCAGATCAGTTTCCTCACCTACAGCTTCACCAATATCTTCGAAAATGAAAGTGTCAGGATTCTTACCTTCATCTAATAACGATTGTCGTAATCGATCTATCAACACCGCTTTATTGCCACTAGTTGAGAGAGATCGTTTGTCCAGCTCATATTTCAATTAAAAAATTTTAGATCATTCAAGATTTTCGACATTTCTACTGATTAATGTTTAGAGAAACTTACAATTGTTCACAAAATACAAGCGAAGTAATGAGGGGAAGTTTTTGCTCAACAGTTTTATAATATTCTGCCTATCAAAATTAAACTGTTCGCAAACAAAAGAAAAAAAATACATATATTAAAATGTACAAATTTTGCAAATAATTACAATCTTTTATCCATTATTTTAATTATTTATAACGAAAAATGTGTACTGTCGATTTATGATATTAGTTTTTTCAATAAGCAAATCGTTTAAACTATATAATAATCTATACTTATGTGAATATAATTAATAATATGTGCACATGAATTACATGTGCATAATTATTTTAAAAGGGCCACGGGCAGTAAAAAAATGTTCTCTGATTCTTATTGGAGACAATTTTGAGTGCACATTGCCTTGTAAAAAGCAACGTTAATATTAAACATAATGGTGTAAAATTTACGATTAATTCACTTTATGAGGAAAAACAATTTCTAATACTGAACTACGATTTTTTCTATGCACGTGCCTTTTGCCTAAAATGCAAATGAACATTATATTTAGATACCTTCAAACAGAAAGATACTTAAGACACTTTTGAGACAAAGGAAACAACTTTTATAAAATGAATCTAGACATATCGGGTTAGGTGGTTATGTGGTGGTTAGATGCCAAATACAAATTTCAAGACAACAAAATTCTCATTACTTTTATTAATATCTTTATAAAAAATTAGGAAAAATTCCCAATATCACAAGTAATACTATTGAGAAAATTGTGACATGAAAAATTAGTATAAAATCCAATTAATAGGGTAAAAAGGAGGAAAGTCGATTAGAAACCATTATAACTTTTTATTTGAAAACCAGAACAAAACATTTTCTTATTATTTAAAAATAAATACAAAAAATATATACTTTGCGTTTGGTTGACTAAAATAACCAATGAATAATATTTAACAGCAAAAAAATAGAGATGAAATTATTAATTAAAAAAAGTACGTAAAAAAGTAAATAAAAATGGTATAATGGTAATATAAAGAAGAACTCTTAGAGAATAAAAGTAAATTTGAACTTTGATCTCAGGTAAAACTATAAAATTCTAACAAAGAATATAACATGAAACGAAAGAAACTCAATTTACTTTTTAAAATAAACATCTAATAGAACTGAAAAATAAAAAGTAAGTAACAACATGGTAATATTGAAAACAGAATAATGTCACATAAGGCAAGGGTCCACATTGTTTTATTTCAGAAAGGCCTACCGGTCATTTTCCCGGTGCCCCAGTCCGACACTGTCTATATTATATATTATATGGGAGATTTATATTAGCATTTTTTATAAAATCTTAATATTTTTTTTCTTATCCGTACCAGACTGAATTTTTACATTTTCATTCAAATGTTGCTTTTATCTTAAAGTACAGTAACTACAGGTTTTAATTTCAGAAAAATACCACAGGAATTGAATTTTGCTTATTTTTTAATAACATCAAGAAAAAGTTTCTGCATTATACAGGGACTTGCTTTTTCATAGGAGGTGGAAGAAAATATCATTGAGTGTAATTTTGTCCATTATAAGGACGCATTTTGACACCATTACCTAGATGCTCAATTTTTTTACCCATTTAAATTACTTGCTTTTGGAAAAATTGCATCCAACTTCAATCCGCCCCATTGGAGCCAGCATATTGAATTTTTAAATTTTGACTTCAGATTTGTAATCAGCGCGACCCCAAAAACATTAAAATACTACCTTTCAAAAATAAATAAGCATTACTTTTTAATATATTAAATTTCCCAATTTAGGGGTAGTTTGCAGTCATTGGGGGTAATAATATAGTGTGGGTACCATATAGAAACTGAAGAAGATACTTTTTGTATAAGAATTGCATATAAAGAGACAATCATTTATTATGAAATTATTCCTGAGTTTTGCACATTATTTACCTCTAGATACTGTGTATTCTCTTTATAAAAAATTATGAAAACAAATATAAAATTTAATTTACATCAATGATTTCTTTGTTTACATCTCTTGATCTGAAGTACGATTTTTGTAATAGGTACGTATTAATTACTGAAAACAATATGAGTACGTATCTCAAACACGACACACAACTCACATTCCCGTAGATGAATTGAACAAATCCTCTCTGTATTAGCGCACTTTGTAACTTCACAGTGTTGCCAACTCGAGATGACGCAAAATTGATACAATTATCTAACTGAAATGTATATAGTATATAATTTACAGAGACCTCCCAGCGGTAAATGCTTGAACTAGCAATATACTTCCTTTCGTTACTTCTTTTAACTTTGTATCTATTTTACGTCCGATTTTCGAGCAGTTTTTTTTAGATTATGAACAAACGAATTATTATACCCAGTTAATAATTTTAGTAAAGGTAGAGTGCGCAATATCGAAGTTCCCAATGAATTATTTGATTAAAAAAACCTTACGTGGAAAAAAATATCGCGGAGTATAATTTTGGCATACAGAGGGACGCAAAATTGATACAAAGACAAATATATATATATATATATCCCACCGTCAATCAGACGTCCATACATTATGCATTTACAATTTGACGTCCGGTAGTTATCGCACATCCGATATTCGGACGTCGGATTACAACACTGCAAGAAATTTTTTCTGGTATCTGTGACTCATAACGGTGCCGTGACCTTTAATTTAGACTGGCGCCATATTACACCCAAATCAAAATTTACATACATTTATAGTTCGAACTTCCTACGACCGTAGCGCTATCGGCGTTCTGGAGTATATCATGTTGCTATACGCGGTCTTGATAATTTGCTTTCATCAGACGACCGCAAATCTGACAACGCCGCATATAGGTTAACAATAGAGAGAAGATAAATGGAATTAGGATGCTACATTGCTGTTTCTCCTATGAGAACCAACAAAAACAGGAAAATGTTCGTTATGAGTTGAACAAATGTGCATAAACTAGAATTAACTGCAGTTGTTATTATAAAATTATTTTTCTTTCGAAAACAATTAATACATTTCAACAAAACAGGGAAAACATCAATCATCTGTAACTGTAAGGCCTTATAATACCTACATTATTTGCGGAAAGCGGGTATTAGACGTTTCTTGGGATCTGTCGAGTTTAGAAATTTGAAAATTGGTATAAGGGATTTTTTGAATATGGCGAACCTAACGAAAATATTTTGTGTTACTTCCACTTATATAGGATGTATCATCTAACTTTGTTGTTTTAAATGAAACATCCTACATATTATTGTACATTTGAATTTCTCATAAAATTTTAGCTTGAGCTTATGTACCATAACATACTTATTAAACTTACCAGTTTTTGAAATAATTAACATTTTTGGAGACTTTCTTGAAAAAAAAATCGATCTCATCATATAGCCTATTAAAAAATTTTGTTACAATATTATACAGCTTATTTTATTTTTACAGTGGAACATTGTTTTAATTTAAACGTTAATTTTTTTTTTTTAATGGAAACCCTGTATATTTTCATAGAATCTAATAGAGTGTCGAATTCTGCATCGATTGATATCATCATACAATTTATTATTACTATTAGTAAGGAATTAATTTATATGCCTTATTAAAATGTGAGATAAATGCATCAAAATTATAGGCTAAGAGAAAATAAGAAAATACAATTTATTTTCTTAGGTGTAATTTTACTTCCACATCCAGTGGAAGCATAGTAATGCAAAAAAAAATAATTTTTTTTTGTTGAAATAGGCTTAAAATGTCTTGAAACGTCGAGATTTTAAATTTGAGCAAAAAAAAATTTCCTGTCTGTCGGTCTGTTTGTCTGTAACTTTTTTTTTGTGCGCACGTTTAGTCTGGAACCGTTTATGATATTGACTCGATATTAGGTACACTTATGTATTGTAACGAAATCTGGAACTAGATTATATTTTGATCTAATTCTGTTGATGGGTTGGGGGGTAAATGAGGTAAATAAGGGTAAATAGACAAAACAAGCAGGTAAGAGTCCATAAAATTGAAATTTAGGGCATGTACGAAAAGTCAATGTCTCAAAATTTTTTTTGACATCAGCCACCCCTCCCCATACTATCACCCCCAATACCACCCCCACACTAATATGAAAGGGAGCGAAAAAAATTAAATGTGATTTAGTGTGTATACAAAAGCGAAACGCCTAAAAAAAATTTGTTGGCGTTAGCTAAACCGTCTACCACTCCCCATGGCCACCCCTACTATATTATTAAAGGGAGTAAAAAATTAAATTGGGATTTAATGTGTGTACGAGAACCAAGGGTCTCTAAAATTTATTTTGGCATTAGTTACCTCCTTTACCACCTCCATTGCCACCCCCACCCTATTATATAAGGGAATAAAAAATTAAATTGGGATTTAGTGTGTATACGAGAACCAAGGGCTTCTAAAATTTTTTTTTACATTAGCCACCCCCTCTACCACCTCCACTCTATTATTAAAGGGAATAAAATATTACATTGGGATTTATTGTGCATAAGACTTGGATAAAAAAATCTGGATGTGGAAGTAGTGATTCCTTGGGCAGCAGTTTTACTGTATTTATCGCACATTTTAAGAAAGTATATGAATGAATTCCTTATTAATAATAGTCATAAATGGTACTACGGTACCAATATGGTTCCAATTGAAAAAAATGTGTTTTGTCCATTTGGATGAATTTTATTTAATCATAAATCACATAATTTAGTACTTTAGACGGGATTTGAATTTTTCTAGCATTACACTGACCAATTAGAATAAATCGGAATAGGTATGGCACACTTAAATGGATAACTAAATATTAAATTAAAATAAATATTGACGTTTGAAATATCACTTATGTGGTACCATTGGATTCAGAAAATTATGTAGAATTCAATAATGCAATAATATATAGAGTGTTCCATTTGAAAATAAAAACTTAGTGTCACTTCTGGTGAAGCCGGATGTGAAAAAATATCATTTATGTCAAAAAATTACGTTTATTAAGTATACAGGATGTTCCAAATTTTAATTATTTATCCTCAAAACAAAAGGAAAAAGGAGTTGTACCATAATCCTATTACACTCGGTATATATATATATTACTCCACTTACTATTAACTTATGAAGTTTCAGTAAAATCGTTTGAGCTGTTTTCGAGAAAACCGAAATTTTCGATATTTTAATATACTAATAAGGCACAAAATGAAAACAAAATAGTTAGGCGATTTTCGACGAAATTGGAGATTTTCTATTCGCATCAGTAAACTGCCCTCGTGAATTTTTCAGTAAAAATAACTGACTGCATGGGGTTAGGTTTTTAATGTACTATTAAAGTAAAAAGTGTAAGCCATGTCGTTTTGAAAATATCGAAATTTACGGTATTTTAGCATCAATAAATGACCTTGAATTTTAAGAGTATGTGAATAATGAAATAAACTCGTAGGAAGGTTTGTAAAAGATTCAAGATATTAATAATTTTAGTAAAGGTAGAGTGCGCAATATCGAAGTTCCCAATGAATTATTTGATTAAAAAAACCTTAAGATATCGAATTTAACCGAGATCGCTGAATTGATTTCAGCGCTAGGACGGTCACATATATACACACACCTATACACGCATTTTTCCTAAACATTGCTTTCAACTAGACATTATTTTTTATATATTAAGCAAATCATAACTTAAACAATTTTTTATTTACTATAAAATGACCTATTTTCTGGTTTTCTATTGTTGCCCTAATCTGGGCAGTGGGCACGCTAATGTACTAAACTAGTCAGGTAAGTACCTACTTTAAAATACTCATTATTGGAGAACCAATCAAAACAACTGCTCCTCTAGCTAATACTGAAGAAGTATTGAATTATTGATAGAATTCCTTGCATTTTAAAGCATTTATTGAAATTCAGTCATTTATGACAATTATTGAATTTTACATTCTATATCAACTCTAGAGAATTTGTAGGTTTTTTCGGGCTAAAAAAATTGCTTTCAGTATCTGGGAACGATATAGAATAAAAATCCATGAAAATATCTAACTCCTAGTGCCGCTGAATAGTAAAAAGATATTAAATTCATAATATGGCCATCTTTCTAAATTAAAATCTCTAGTTAGGGGTAGTGTCACGTACTACCATCTGATATTCGGCATTTTCCCATTAATTGGATCATTTTAAATGATAATTGCCTTATCTTTGTATTCACTTAATTATGGAAAATAATAATTATTAATGTACTGTAAAGTGATTTTCATAACTAAATCAAAGCAAGTATTCATGACAAGTTTTTGGAAAGAGAAGACAAGTTCTATAAATGTTTTCTCTGTCTAATAAATATGGCAACGTAGCAGTGACGCAGGTTTACATGCAAGCAGCATAAAAACGTATATATGAATGTTCTATTACATGCAAAACATACGGACGTCGAAAAGCTGTTTTGTGAAAAAGAAATGAAAATTTAAAATTTCATAAAACAGAATTCTGAACCGCTCTCTCCACCAATGAGAACTTGATAAATCGATATACACAGCTTAAAATGCTATATACACGCCCCTTCACTCGGATCTCAAAAGACTGTTCTTTGTATGGACGTCTGATTGATGGTGGGATGTGATATATATATATATAGACATATAAACGGACATTATAAGGCCCAAACTAGATATCAGTCGTATGTTGTTCAGCCTTCACAGACGCTGTGTAGCCCATCCTTGGGCTAAACAGCGTTTTGCGTGTATCCTATTACTATTTGCCACATATTGCTATAAGGAACCCCTACACAAAATTTCAGAAGGGCTTAATAATGACTGGTTCAACGCTTAAAAGATATGGAATTGTTCAATACAATTCCCATGAGGTAGCGCTCTCGTCAGATACAGATACACGCCATTTAGAACGCGTTCGTTGATTAGCCCATAACGACACGCGTTCGTTGATTAGCCCATAGCGACATTATACATAATACTGTATTGTGTTTATTTAGAGGCAATAAATAAGACTTCTCAATGATAGGCAGAATGGCAATTTCATCTTACAACTTGAAGGGTGCTTCACTACCTGCAGACATATGTGTTGGACTGGGAATTCGAATGGTCATTATTTTCCTCGATCACACTTTCGCTTTCATTTTCGTTGTTCATATCCTGTTTTATCCGTTCATTATTAACTTTCTGCAATTTACTTACTGGTTTTTTATTTTCTATTTGGTTATTTTTTATTTCCGTACATTTTACTGTTCCAGGAGTTTCTCTCATCTCCAGTTCCTGTTTGTCTTTTATGTTAGATTTATTTGGGTGTAAAAAATTATTTTGCGCTAACGAAGCCATTGACTGCTCTTCTTACCTTGTACCCTTGGTAGTGTCATACTTTGGTAGATCTAGTAAGTTTTTACTTTTACTTGTTACCAACTCCAGCATTTTTCGTGTTCTTGAATTCATGGCGTTAATCTAAAGAATCAATTTAGTCCACATTTAAATTTTCCTTAATTTTACATGACATTAATTTTATTATTATTATTAACCAATTTTTATTTACCATTGTTTAATATAATTATTAAATACTATCATTACAACTCTATAATTAACAAAGCGAAAATATTTTTATGTAGCCAAAAATGTGCATGTATCCTAACAAAGAAGAATTATATTAATTTGTTCAATGGTTAAATACCCGAGGGGTAAACCGGTGCCAAAATTCTATACACTAATTCCATTTTGGCATTGTTATACTACTATAATATCTTAGTAATTTCACAACTCCAGAGTAATACCATGAAAATTTCTGTAACACCAACTAATTCCATGAAAAATGCAGTAATAACAATTAATATCACAAAAATACGTATTTCTGTATTCTTTGATAAGAATAGCTTTTTATTCGTTTTTTTTTAAAACACAAATTTTCCGAGATTCATTAATTCGAAATTTTTCAGAAAGGAGGAAGAGGAAATCAAAATTTTATTAAAAAAATCTGATCAAATTTAGGTAAATGTATTTTTACAATAATAAACTTTTTTCTATACCGATTTTTCCAGAAAAAACATACCTGTGAGGTACCTATAGAAATAGCAAAACCCGTCGCAAAAACTGAGAAAAAATCACTGAAAAAATGTTTTCTTAAAATTCAGAAAAAATTCATAACAGTAGAACATTAATTTGACTGCAAGCAATTTCTATCTGTAAATTTTTTTAAAAATGCATATTTCTCGAGATATGAGCATTTTTTTTGGTGGAAAAAGTTACAATTATTTTACTCAAAAATGCTAGTATCTTGAAAAATATGCATTTTTAAAAAAATTATTAGAGACGAAAATTGTTTAAAATTAAGGGAAAACTATGCAGGTATGCCTTTTATGGGAAAACCGATAATGAAAAGAAGCTTTGTATTTAAAAAATATGCTTACATGATTTTTTTCGGATTTCTTATATAATATGGGTTCCGTTCTCCCCTTTTTGAAAAATTTCATTGTATCTACGCGTTTTTTCAAAAATTTAATGAGTAAGTCGTTAATTTTTAACAAAAAACACGAACATTGTTTTATTGTTTTATTTTGCTTGTCTTTTGCAATTGCAAATTAACAACAAAGTTATTATTTACAACAATTTCTGAACAAGAGTGGCAAAGCCGAAGTTAGGGGCTTTTTTCTAGATAACAAACAACCCAATACAGATTTTAAGAAAATCCAAGCACTTATTCAATGTTCCAAGTAAAATGCTAATTCGAGCGCGCCTTCTAATTAATGCAGTCAAAATAGAATTTGAAGTGGAACTTTTTCCATAAGCATGGTTGAATTCTGTTGGGGAGGTGTTAAGGAGTATCCAAAAAATGTTGTACTTCAAAGACCCTGCTTCAATTGTTATTTACAATTAAATTTTTTTAACCCCGTTTTCAGCCTAAAAATGTGAATAACTTGTGATATATAGGTCCTATTGGGACAAAAAAAAACAAAATCTTTGCAATTAAATATTCTACAAATCTAGGTTTACTGCAGGTCTTAGAAGCGCACCCATGACCTACAAAATTGGCCAAAAATCGTATTTTCTTCATTTTGCTGCCCAAAGCCGCTGGGTGAACAGATTAGATTCAAACTGTCATAAAATCTGCCTTTTACTCTAACAAAAACACCCCGAAAATTTGGAGCAAAAACATTGAACCCAGTGTGCGCAATTGAATTTGTTATATAAAATTTTAATTCGCCGCCATTTTTTGCCATTAAGTTCAAAACGGATCTTTTGTTTCAAAAGTTAGGTCTCGACGTCAGCTTTTTGATGCCCTAAAAAAATTTTTTTTAAATCTATTTTGACCATTTTTTTTTATTTGTTTAACCCAATTAACAAAAAATTAAGTTTATCGGCCATTTTTTAAAAAATTTTGACCAAAATAAACTCTTTTCTTTCCTAAAATAAAGGTATTAAATTTTTTTTATGATCTGATCAAAAAAATTTCAAAATTTTTCAAAATGGCCGAAAAAAATCATTTTTTTGTTTATTGGGTTTTGAACAAATGCAAAAAGTGGCCAAAATAGGTTTTAAATTTTTTTTATGGCATCCAAAAACCGGCATCGAGACCGAACTTTTCAAAAAAAAGATCCGTTTTGAACTTAATGGCATAAAATGGCGGTCAATTATAATTTTAAATAACAAATTCAATTGCGCATATTGGGTTTAATATTATTACACCAAATTTTCAGGGTGTTTTTGTAGTGTAAAAGATAGATTTTCTGAAAGTTTGAAGCTGATCGGTTCACTCAGCGGCTCTGGGCAGCACAATTTAAGAAGAAACGATTTTTGTCCAGTTTTTTCACTTTTGTAGGTTATGGTTGCACTCGTAAGACCTACAGTAAACATAGATTTGTAGAATATTTAATTACAAAGATTTTGTTTTTTTTTTGTCCCGAGAGGACTTATATATCTCGAGTTATTCACATTGTTAGGTTGAAAAACGCGGTTAAAAAAATTAAATTGTCAATAACAATTGATGCACAGTCATTGGAGCACAAAAATTTTTTGGGTACTCTTAGCACCTCCCCAACAGAAGCCAACCATAAAATTGCTTATGGAAAAAGTTCTTTTATATTGGCTTTTTGTGCTATTTTGACTGCGCTAAATGCTATAAATTGAAAATAATCTAAAAAATTTCGTTTTTTTTTAAATAGCTCCATTTTTTTTCGCATCGTCACATTAATCGCACAATTCTTAGTAAAAAAGTGATAAGGTAGGTGCTATGCGCCTAAAATTGATATTTTGTGAGAAACTTAAAAAACTGATTTTTAATTTTTTTTATTTTACGTTTATATTCAGGAATACAAGCTAAACAATAACAAAAATATTATTGAATATTTTCTTCCAAATCTTTTAAAAGTTTCAACAAATTAATAATGGTCTTTTTGAAAAATAAAATTTTTCGATTTTAAATTTGTTATTTGGCAAAAATAACGTCATTTCCGTGTAAACCGGAAGTGATATTTATAATTTTACGTATATGTTTTTACATCCCTTTTATAGTCAATTAAAATCAGCATCAGATTCCACAGAAAATACTAAGTTAGGCTGGATATCCAACCTAAAATTTATCTAAAAAATTTCAGAAAATATCAAGTATAACAAATAAACTGGAACACACTGTATATTGTTTACTGCTTGGTAAAATATAATGTTGCACTTTTATTCTTGATTATTTTTATCTTATCTCTTCAGTTTACTAGGTAAGTGTTATAAAAGCTTTAGCTTACCAAGCAAGTTATTAACCCTCCTTTCTTTGCAAAAAATCAAAAAGCTCTATTTACAACTTATTTTTCATTAAACTGCCCCCATTATCAATTAAAAATTACTAAAAATTATCAATACTTACCAAATGTACACTTTTGAGAAATACTAAAAAAATAGGGAGTCTGTTTACATCTATCCCATTGTTAGATTTTTTATTGGTTTGCTATAACAATGGCAAAAATAAAAATATCGTGTATTATTGTCGGCCTAGCTAGAATCTCTTAAGATGAAATGAAGTAGTCATAAAAATGATCATTTTTTAAGCACACGTTTGCTGATAGCATCCGTGTCTTACATCTGGAATTTGAAATGTTCTTGTGTATCAATACATCAGACAAATACTAAATAAAAAACTCTCACTGTGCACTTATAAATTCATATAATTTCACTTATACCAAACTCAACTTATTTCTATTACTGAATTTCAGAGACGGTACTTTAATATGTGAAACCTTAAAATAAAATATACATGTTACTTTTGAGCACAGAGAGTGAAGTGCTACGAAAACACTAAAAATTTACGATATTTATACCTACATTAAATTTGGTCTTCTTTATTGCTTGTAGTACACTGCACTTATATTTGTGCATTTAAATTTATTAGAGGCTATTCTACTATTTGAGACATTGAATCAATTTGTATCATTTATTTAATTTCTGTTCTACTAACGAGCAAAATCGCGGTGTGGTTTGCGAAAGATATTGGTTTCCCGGTAAAGTTTAAGGTGTGTAATTCACTTTAGAGTAGTACAAGATACGTCTCCCTTTAACAACATAATTGCTAACAATAAATGGTTTATTACCTCAGATGTTAGAGAATGAATAGGCAAACACTGACCAAGAAAAGATGTTACTATTAACCATTTTTCTTGTTTTATTAATTGCTCTATTAACTTGTAATGTAGATATTCAGAATCTAATCCATCTACAATCAAATATAAAGTTATATAAGACGTACTAATTGATTAAAGTTATATTTGTTACATTAGGCGTTAATAAGATAAATAATAAAAAAAAACTATTTAAAAATTCGAATTTATAAACTTAGTAAATTAAACTTATAGATGATAAAAAAATATTTCTATGAATTAACTTTGTCAGATGTTATTCTACTATTTAAGAATTCTAGCAAATTTGTATCTGCATTAATTACTGTTTCTTGCTAATATTGTAGTAGTGCTGCAACTTTTTATATTTTCCTTATTATTTTTTTTATCCAATTTAATTTTTTTTATAAATATTATGAGGGAGGGGATAAATTCAGTTTCTTTTCTAAATTTAGATTAACGTTAGCAGTGTTTGCTGGAAACGGTTCAAGGTAGCAAATTAATTTTGGTGGAGGAGAATGGCAACATAAAAAGTAACAAAAGTAGAATTTTTACAAGTACTTCTAAATTAAACAAATCCTGACACCGCAATTTTAATGTAACGTTAATGGCAACCGAGATATCGCGGTATTTAGGTTTTTTGAAAACGGTTAAGGTACAGAATTAATTTTGGGAGTACATACAACAGTAGTAACAACAAAAGAAAAGAAAAAAATGTACAACAGTACACTTGATCGAGGGGCCATTAATAATAGATTGTCATGTCACATGCCGCATGCGCCGATGACTAAGTTCCAGAATAAGTTATGTAGAACCAATAGAGAAACTTGTGTAAAATTATTTTCCGCAGTTAGTAATGTAAATAAACGTTAAATTAACGTTAACAGTTTTTAGTTTTCTCGAAAATGGTTCGAGCTACAAAATTAATTTTGGTGCTACAAAATAGCAACGAGAAAGTACCAACATGTCCAATGATTTTTTTTTGTATTTTTCTGAATGTGGTTTTATTATTACTCCTTCAAGGTTTTTTAAATATTAACTGGAACATTATTAGCTAAAAACTGGTCTAATCAAAAATACATTATTGGCATCTGGAAGCACTTTAAAAGTGACAAATTCTAACATGGGAATTTTTATTTTAGCGTTAATAGCTACTGAAATATCGCGGTCATTGTTAACGTTTGATTAACATTAGCAGTTTTTAGTTTTCTCGAAAATGGTTCAAGATACGAATTTAATTTTAGCGATACAAAATAGCATCATAAAATTAACAAAATGTCCATAGCTTTTTTTGCATTTTGCTAAAAGCGGCTTGCTAAGGAAAATAAAAAAACGCTCGAACGTCGTGGACTGTACAGCACAGCACATGTGTAGATTCCCTACCTAAAAATGATATGGAAAAATACGAATTTGTTATTTAAACTATATTCAGTATCCGTAGTTGTTATCAGAAATATTTAAATAACAGAGTTGTTATTTTAAACTTAAAAAAAGCTTTTATTTAAAAAATGCTCTAAAAAATAGAAAATAAACTATGAAGTAAATCAAACCCATCATTTTGTTACATTATATTATTTTTTATGATATAAAAGCTTGTCGCAAGATTTTCCTGTGTAAAGGAGATTGCTCACGACAAGCTTTTATGTCATAAAAAAATTATATAATGTAACAAAATGATGGGTTTGATTTACTTCAAAGCTTATTTTCTACTTTTTAGAGCATTCTTTAAATGAAAGCTTTTTTAAATATTTTTTTATATAATCTTATTTTTTACTTTTTAGTCTCTTGATATGCTGTAATCCCCAGATATCGATTTTGAGACGAATCGGATCATGAACGGTAAAGTCGTCCGCACATCTTGAACTAATTTTTTTACTAGAAATTCGTAATCCGCGACCCCAAAAACCCCCAGATATCGATTTTGATCGATTTGCATCTAAGTGACGAAAGTCATTAGCCATATTGGCGCCGCCATTTTGAATTTTGACCAAGAATTCATAATTCGCAATCTCGAAAACCCCCAGATATCGATTTCGAGTCGATTCGGATCATAAACGATAAAGTCGTCCGCCATCTTGAAGCCGCCATCTTTTTTTTTCTTATATGAAAATGTTAAAGTGTACTGTCACCGGAATTATACACGTGCAAAATTTCAAAGCTCTAGCTCAATTAGAACTAATCGAAATTTTGATTGCAAGAATTGACCTAAACCGACTGACAAACATTGCCAGTTAAATAAAAGCTTTTAAAAATAGAATCATTTGAGACCTCCAAATCTGCACTATAAGGCGAAAACAGCGAGAACAGCTGAAGATAACCTTGAATGAAAAGAATATATGGAGGGCTGCACTATGTGTGAAAGATATCTTCGGGTAACGATATTTTTATAAGTATATATATATATATATATATATATATATATATATATATATTTATATTCGACCGTCAATCAGACGTCCATACATTATGCATTTACATTTAATTTGACGTCCGGTAGTTATCGCACATCCGATATTCGGACGTCGGATTACAACACTGCAAGAAATTTTTTCTGGCATCTGTGACTCATAACGGTACCGTGACCTTTAATTTAGACTGGCGTCATATTACACCCAAATCAAAATTTATATACATTTATAGTTCTAACTTCCTACGACCGTGGCGCTATCGGCGTTCTGGAGTATATCATGTTGTTATACGCGGTCTTGATAATTTGCTTTCATCAGACGGCCGCAAATCTGACAACGCCGCATATAGGTTAACAATAGAGAGAAGATAAATGGAATTAGGATGCTACACTGCTGTGTCTCCTATGAGAACCATCAAAAATAGGAAAATGTTCGTTATGAGTTGAACAAATGTGCATAAACTAGAATTAACTGCAGTTGTTATTATAAAATTATTTTTCTTTCGAAAACAATTAATAAATTTCAACAAAACAGAGAAAACATCAATCATCTGTAACTGTAAGGCCTTATAATACCTACAAGATTATTTACGGAAAGCGGGTATTAGACGTTTCTTGGGATCTGTCGAGTTTAGAAATTTGAAAATTGGTATAAGGAATTTTTTGGATATGGCGAACCTAACGAAAATATTTTGTGTTACTTCCACTTATATAGGATGTATCATCTAACTTTGTTGTTTTAAATGAAACATCCTACATATTATTGTATATTTGAATTTCTCATAAAATTTTAGCTTGAGCTTATGTACCATAACATACTTATTATACTTATTTTATTTTTACAGTGGAACATTGTTTTAGTTTAAACGGTAATTTTTTTTTTTTTAAATGGAAACCTTGTATATTTTCATAGAATCTAACAGTGTCGAATTCTGCATCGATTGATATCATCATACAATTTATTATTACTATTAGTAAGGAATTAATTTATATGCCTTATTAAAATGTGCGATAAATGCATCAAAATTATAGACTAAGAGAAAATAAGAAAATACAATTTATTTTCTTAGGTGTAATTTTACTTCCACGTCCAGTGGAACGAAACGTCTTAAAAAAAATTTTTTTGGCGTTAGCTACCCCCTCCACCATCCCCACGCTATTACTAAAGGGAATAAAAAATTAAATTGGGGTTTAGTGTGTGTACGAGAATCAAGGGCCTTTAAAATTTATTTTGGCATTAGTTACCCCCTCTACTACCCCCATTGCCACTCCCACTCTATTATTGAAATGGTTAAAAAAAATAAAAATATGATTTAGTGGGTATACAAGAACGAAACGTCTAAAAAAAATTTTTTGGCGTTGTCTACCCCCTCTACCAGCCTCATTGCCACCCTCACCCTATTATTAAAATAGGTAAAAGAAATAAAATGTGATTTAGTGCGTATACAAGAGCGAAACGTCTAAAAAAAATTTGTTGGCGTTAGCTAAACCGTCGTGGCCACCCCCGCCCTATTATTAAAGGGAGTAAAAAATTAAATTGGGATTTAATGTGTGTACGAGAACCAAGGGTCTCTAAAATTTATTTTGGCATTAGTTACCTCCTTTACCACCCCCACCCTATTGTTTAAGGGAATAAAAAATTAAATTGGGATTTAGTGTATATACGAGAACCAGGGGCTTCTAAATTTTTTTTTTACATTAGCCACCCCCTCTACCACCCCCACTCTATTATTAAAGGGAATAAAATATTACATTGGGATTTATTGTGCATAAGACTTGGATACAAAATCTGGATGTGGAAGTAGCGATTCCTTGGGCAGTGGTTTTACTGCATTTATCGCACATTTTAAGAAAGTATATGAATGAATTCCTTATTAATAATAGTAATAAATGGTACTACGGTACCAATATGGTTCAGTATGAATTTTATTTAATCATAAATCACATAATTTAGTACTTTAGACGGGATTTGGATTTTTCTAGCATTACACTGACCAATTAGAATAAATCGGAATAGGTATGGTACACTTAAATGGATAACTCAAAATTAAATTAAAATAAATATTGACGTTTGAAATATCACTTATGTGCTACCATTGGATTCAGAAAATTATGTAGAATTCAATAATGCAATAATATATACAGTGTTCCATTTGAAAATAAAAACTTAGTGTCACTTCTGGTGAAACCGGATGTGAAAAAATATCATTTAATGTCAAAAAATTACGTTTATTAGGTATACAGGATGTTCTAAATTTTAATTATTTATCCTCAAAACAAAAGGAAAAGGGAGTTGTTGTACCATGATCCTATTACACCTGGTACATATATATGCTCGGGCACAAATAAAACTGATAACAAAAAATGAATTATCCATTTCAGTCAATAAGTCTTATATACATTAAATCCCAATGTAACATTTTACTCCCTTTAATAATAGGGTGGGGTAGTAAAGGGGGTGGCTAATGTCAAAAATTTTTTAGAGGCCCTTATTTCTCATACACACACTAAATCCCAATTTAATTTTTTATTGAACAATAGGGTGGGGGTGGCAATGGAGGTGGTAGAGAAAGTAGCTAATGCCAAAATGAATTTTGGTTCTCGTAAACATACTAAATCCCAATTTAACTTTTTAGTCCCTTCAATAATAGGGTGGGGGTGGCAATGGGTGTGGTAGAGGGGGTAGCTAATGCCAAAAAAATTTTTTGACATGTTTCGTTCTTTTATACACTAAATCACATTTTAATTTTTGTTGCTCCCTTTCATAATAGTATGGGGGATGGTATTGGGGGTGATAGTGAGGGGTGGCTGATGCTAGAAAAAATGTCTAGACCTTGACTTTTCGTACATGCCCTAAATTGTAATTTTATCTTACCTGCTTGCTTTGCCTATTTACCCTTATTTACCCCATTTACCCCCGAACCCTTCAACGGAATTAGATCAAAACATAATCTAGTTCCAGATCTCGTTATAATACATAAGTGTACCAAATTTACAAAAAGTTACAGACCGACAGACAGACAGAAATTTTTTCGCTCAAATTTGAAATCTTGATGTTTCATGACATTTTAAGCCCATTTCAATAAAAAAACACATATTTTTTGCGTTATTATACTTCCACTGGACGTGGAAGTAAAAATAAAGGCCGTGGATATTCCCCTGATAATCGGACATAAGCAGGCTACTAAAGGTACGGTTTGTTAGAACAGTGCGCTGCGTAAGGCGTACAGTCAGCTGAGCGCTGCTGAAATGCGTTTTGCGCAAACATGGTTTGTTAAGTTCAAATGTGCTTTTAGAGAGCGGAATATTAAACATAATATTTTTAGCCGCAAACTCCTCTATAAATCCTTATTTTACTATAAGGAAAGTAACCAGACTGCAACCAAAGTTACAAATCTGGCGCGTTAAGTGTAATAATTGCATATTACCATCAAAACGCTAATGCTTCGATTGCAACAAACACCAGCCGAAAGACTGATCCTACTTAAAGGAGCTCCCTTGCCAGTCATCACACACCACTTGCAGACTGCAGTTTCGAGCTGTTGGCTCTCGTCAGTGCAAGGTAGGTATGCAACGACCGACATGAGAATCCTTTGACTATAGTACATCCCGGTATTTTTACAATAGCGACATGTAAAACAGCCAGCAGGTGCCATCTAGCGGTCGAAGCATTAGCATTTTGATGGTAATATGCAATTATTACACTTAACGCGCCAGATTTGTAACTTTGGTTACAGTCTGGTTACTTTCCTTATAGTAAAATAAGGATTTATAGAGGAGTTTGCGACTAAAAATATTATGTTTAATATTCCGCCCTCTAAAAGCACATTTGAACTATGCTAAGCCAAGTCAGGCTATTTATTTTTCGATTGCAACAGACACTGGACCGCTAGATGGCGCCTGCTGGCTGTTTTACATGTCGCTATTGTAAAAATACCGGGATGTACTATAGTCAAAGGATTCTCATGTCGGTCGTTGCATACCTACCTTGCACTGACGAGAGCCAACAGCTCGAAACTGCAGTCTGCAAGCGGTGTGTGACGACTGGCAAGGGAGCTCCTTTAAGTAGGATCAGTCTTTCGGCTGGTGTTTGTTGCAATCGAAGCATTAGCGTTTTGATGGTAATATGCAATTATTACACTTAACGCGCCAGATTTGTAACTTTGGTTGCAGTCTGGTTACTTTCCTTATAGTAAAATAAGGATTTATAGAGAAGTTTGCGACTAAAAATATTATGTTTAATATTCCGCCCTCTAAAAGCACATTTGAACTATGCTAAGCCAAGTCAGGCTATTTATTTTTCGATTGCAACAGACACTGGACCGCTAGATGGCGCCTGCTGGCTGTTTTACATGTCGCTATTGTAAAAATACCGGCATGTACTAGAGTCAAAGGATTCTCATGTCGGTCGTTGCATACCTACCTTGCACTGACGAGAGCCAACAGCTCGAAACTGCAGTCTGCAAGTGGTGTGTGACGACTGGCAAGGGAGCTCCTTTAAGTAGGATCAGTCTTTCGGCTGGTGTTTGTTGCAATCGAAGCATTAGCGTTTTGATGGTAATATGCAATTATTACACTTAACGCGCCAGATTTGTAACTTTGGTTGCAGTCTGGTTACTTTCCTTATAGTAAAATAAGGATTTATAGAGGAGTTTGCGACTAAAAATATTATGTTTAATGGTTTAAGTTTTTAGCTTTAAAATAGTTCTTTGTGCGTTATTGATGTGATAAGACGTATACAATGGGTGAATCAAATCGGGTACGCAATATATTGACATTTTTTTATTAGAAGAAGAGGATGAAGATGAAGATATGCTGCTATTAACGTATAAAGATAGAAACAAAAAGTTGATAATTTATTTTCTTCTCGAAATACTAAGGGAGCTTTTAATTTAACAGTGCAGCAAAGGTTATTTCAAAATGATAAAAAATTTCGAGAGTACTTCAGACTGTCCCGAGAGCTATTTGAGATTGTCTTATTTTTTATTAGAGACGATATTACTAAAAAACAATACAATAGACGTAATTGTCCTATTTCCCCGGAAGAAAAATTAAGCATCACGTTAAGGTAAGTTTTATATTTTAAATACATTGAACAAAATATTAAAAATACAGACTTTTATTTATTTTTAATATTCTACAAATCCAAAAAAATAGATTCATTTTCAGAGGTATTACAATAAGATTGTGGTGATAAAACATAGTGCGAAAATGAAGTTGATGGTCGTGACGACTGTAACTCATTCGGTTCCGGTGAATTACCGTCTGAAAATGCAGTTGAAGAACGAGAAACATTTTCTACAGGAATATGTGATAAGTTTTCTACTTCCAGTTTATAAATTACGTTCATCACCTCGGCTTTGGCCTTTGCCTGTAGTTGAGGTGAAAAATTTGAAACTGTAGCTGCAATACTTTTAAAAAACATAGTTACAGCTGTGTCACTGTCGACTTTGTTATTCTGCGGACCTAACAATTCCCGAATCAAATTGTTTCTTTCAATCTGACTCTTTTTAATCTCTTGAATAACCATACCTCTGTCGTTTGATATGCGGCCTCTTTTTTTAGGACGTGTCGGAATGGTCGAAGTTTCTTCATTTTTTTCATTTTCGCAGTCTTCACTATTTATTATGTTCTGGGTGCTGGGTACATCTGTATTCTCAATGTCTGCTTCATATATTATTTCCTGCGGTGTCTCATTATTTTCTATTTCTTCAATCTGATCGGGTGTATTATTGCCATCTGTTTGATTAGTGTTTGAATGACTGGTTTCATCGTAGCTACTAATTGATCTGAAAAATCATGATTTCGTTTAACTTTCAAATTCACTAAAGCATATCACCAGGATTACTTACTTTCTTTCTACTATGGCGGTATGTTCCAAAAATTGTAAGTGTTTGAATTTGTTGAGAAAAGTATCTGATGAATTGTCTCCTTGAGAGCCAGTTCCTTTCACAGATTCTTTCCTTTTTCTTTGGTAGTAGTCTTTTATACTTTTCCATCTTATTTGGCACACTTTTTCTGAAAAAAAAAAAAAAATGTTTCATTATTTATTATTTACTAAAGTCTTTATTTACAGGTACATGGCCACTGGCAAATCCTTTAGATCACTGGCGTTTCAGTACCGCATTAGCCATAGTTGGATTAGTGTCTTTGTGAGAGAGGTACTTGAAAGTATTAAGAACCGAATGCGCCATATTTATATTCCAAAACTATCAGTGGAGCAAATGAGAGCAAATGCCAAAGACTTCGATGATTTATGGAACTACCCAAATCATTGTGGCTCTTTAGATAGCAAACATGTAAGAATTCGTTGTCCAGAAAATGCAGGATCACTGTTTTTTAATTACAAAAAATTTCATTCAATTGTATTGCTGGCAATTATTGACGCTCGATATAGATTTGTGGCTATTGATGTAGGTTCTTATGGACGAGAAGGGGATGCAGGTATATTTGAGAAGTCAGTTATGGGACAGAAAATCCAAGATGGCTCTTTCAATATTCCATCTGCAGATTTTCTTCCTGGCAAAAAATTCAAACAACCCTTCGTTATCTTGGCAGACTCGGCATTTACTCTAACAGCAACGATAATGAGGCCGTATCCACAAGATCAGTCAATTCACGATAACTCAAAAGCTGTGTACAATTATAGGCACAGTAGAGGTCGGCGAACTTCAGAAAATGCATTTGGCCTATTGTGTCAGTATTTCCGTGTTTTTTATACGCCAATAGCCATTACTGCAGATGCAACCGATTCTCTAATATTTTCGGCATGCATATTGCATAACATGCTTAGAAATGCAAACATTCCATACCCCATTCAACATACCAACCAGGAAACTCTTCAATTACCAAAAGAAAATCCACTTACACTTGCCCCAACATCTGCGAGAAGAGCACGATTTGAAGCTTATGAGGTTAGAGATACTTTCAAAAAATACTTTAATAGTGCACGTGGATCTTTGCCATGGCAAGACAGACTGGTGCAACGAATTAATTAATTTATATAATAATTTACATGTAAAATAAAAATGAAATTTATAAACTTACCACTTTTTCCCAGTACTGCAGCTATTTCTTTCCAGATATTATTTTTCAGAATCAAATCTTTATAGGTCGGTTTTCTGACCTGATATAAAGGTGGATGTTGACGGACTAACTCAATTAGAAGCTCATCTTCCTCCGAAGAAAACTTACCACTCATTTTAAAATAATTTACTTAAAATAAAATGAACAAAAGTGTGCTGACAACGCTTGCACTTGTTTGAGCTCAAGCCGGCGATTGCGTTCTAATCTGACTGAAGTTGATAATAGCGTACAGTAAGCTGTGCGTCGCGCATACGCTTATCTGTGCAGACTCTAACAAACCATGCTCATATAATAACCAGCAATAGATTATAGCGTATGTAAGCTGCGCTCGGCTGACTGTACGCCTTACGCCGCGCACTGTTCTAACAAACCGTACCTTAAGCGTTCGAAAGTCGATTTTATTTACTTACTAGATACAGTCGCGTGATAATAAAAGAAAGGTTTTTAAGGAAAAGATGTGCGCCGCGGATTAATAAAATAATATTTTTAGGACAATGTTTAACTTTCAATATAACCAAAACAAAAATTAATAAATAAAACAGTGTAAACAGAAATGCTGTTAGAAAACGATCAAAATGAATGATTATTAATAAGGATAAGCTTTCAAATGTTTCTGTAGCATAAAAAGAAAAGTTATGAATGAAACAATGTGCCCTCACATTTTTTTAAATAAAAACGTTGCCAATATTATTGCAATTAACTAGTAATAAAAAAAATATTCATAAATACTTTACTGTTTTTCGTTAATATTCAGCATTAACGAAATGCTCAATTTGTTTCGCCATTTCCTAGTAGGTACTTATTGCTTCAGATAAAATTCCAACTAATATATTGGCTATTTTGATTTTTTAATTTTGACCTTAGATTTGTTATCAGCGACCTCACATACATGATACATTTCAAAAAATTTATTAGCAAAATTTTTTCAAATATTAAATTTTTAGATTTGGGGGTAGTTACGAGAGGGTGGTGTGAAAATAGCACCACCATAGTAATTCCGAGTGATTTTCGGTGTTGCGACTAGGGTAGTTTCAACCTTAGGGGGTTGCTTAGGTCAACTGAGGTTTAGTCATGGTTAGTTTCCCTGATATTCCCATAAAAATCCCGATCCGACGAATCCCCGCATGCCTAGGACAGACAGCAAGGAAGGGGGTGTAGTTTTCTACGTTGATCATCACACAAATTTTATTTTTTAACAAGTAATTTTTTTTAAGTACCTTTTTGTCTAAAAATTAAAATTTAGGTCCATATTTTGTGGTATAGGTAACCTCATCCGGGGACACCCCGTATGTTTCACTTAAATCTCGGAACATCAGAAGTTTTTAGTTTTGTTACCTGTATAAACAGATTTATATTTTTTTTTGTCTTTTTAGAGAAACTTTTCAGTTTAAATAAAGCATTGTCAAAAAATATGTATTTATTTTTCTTCTACTTAACTATTCTTTTATGTACTCCACAAACAGTATGATTTCCATCAATATTATTTAACAGTGAATTTGTATAACTATATATTTATATACAAACTTTTATAAAGAATATACTCCTCAGCTTGATCTTCTGGGTTTTCTGTCATCCCTGAGGGGTAGCATCCACCCCTATAAAATGGCAAGTCCTCTCATAATATAGAAACGGTTATCGGTACATGTCAATTAAATTTAAAAAAAAACTGATTAGTGGTACCGCCATGCTGTTCGCTTGATAATATACTACCTTTCTGTGTTTTTTTTTTTCAGGAAAAAACTACGCCATATTATTAGACTTATAATGTACTATTAACTTATGGAGTTTCAGTAAAATCGTTTGAGTTGTTTTCGAGAAAACAGAAATTTTCGATATTTTGACATGAGTGAACTACCCTTATGTGAATTTTCTAAGAAAACGGCGAATAATATAGTTAGGTTTGTAATATACTAATAAGGCACAAAATGAAAACAAAATAGTTAGGCGATTTTCGACGAAATTGGAGATTTTCTATTCGCATCAGTAAACTGCCCTCGTGAATTTTTCAGTAAAAATAACTGACGGCATGGGGTTAGGTTTTTAATGTACTATTAAAGTAAAAAGTGTAAGCCAAGTCGGTACAGCCGTTTTGAAAATATCGAAATTTTCGGTATTTTAGCATCAACAAACGACCCTGAATTTTAAGAGTACGTGAATAATGAAATAAACTCGTAGGAAAGTTTGTAAAAGATTCAAGATATCGAATTTAACCGAGATCACTGAATTGATTTCAGCGCTTAGACGGTCACATATATACACACACCTATACACGCATTTTTCCTAAACATTGCTTTCAACTAGATATTATTTTTTATATATTAAGCAAATCATAACTTAAACAATTTTTTATTTACTATAAAATTATCTATTTTCTGGTTTTCTATTGTTGCCCTAATCTGGGCAGTGGGCACGCTAATGTACTAAACTAGTCAGGTAAGTATAGTGCGGGAAAGAGGAAATTGAGAGGGGGGGTGCGAGGTGAGACGCTAAGAAGGCAGGCCCGGACTTAACTATATTGTGTACGTATGTCTGTTTACACTTTTAAAGGACCACGCAATTTTCTTATGGAAAAGTGACTTGCGTTAAATTGGTTGAAATTTTGATATGTTGTGTATCCCATCTCTCTGATCAAATGTCTCAATTGGCACAAATTGACAAACTTTCACAGTCTTGAGATAAAGCTTGCTAAAGTAAGAATTATCGTTTATTTGAGGTGTATGGGTCTGGGTTAAATCAGTACTCTTTTTTTTGCTTCTAGGGTCTCACAGTGGTTTGAAAACATCTCATAACTGTCATGGTTTATTTATTGAAATATTACATCATATAATCTCAAACGTCGTCACGTCATATGACGTCATAGCATGTAATATCGTGTCATAGAACATCATGATTTAAATAACATTCTTTTCTCTTACTTCTAGGTGCTCAGATCACAATAAAATTCAAAGTGACCACTATGAGGTTCTGTGACACGACTTTTCCATAAGAAAATTGCGTTGGCTTTTGTTGTGTGGGCTCAGTTTAGCTGGCAACAATTTACACTACTGACTATACAGTAGTTACAGTATCCTCGTTCACTTAATATTTGAGTAAATTGTTACTACCTAGCAAGAACCACGGGGAGGTATGAGCATATCTTGCCATGATAGGATGGGTAAAGAATATTAGTACAGGATAAAGAAAATTATACAAAAAAATAAAACTAAACCTCTAAAAACAAAAAAAACTTAAAATAGTAACAGTAAAAAAATATATAGGTATTCTCAAAATAAATTAAAAAATAACAATAAACCTCTAAAAACAGAAACAAAACTCGAAATAGTAAATTTTCGTAAATAAAATATGTATTCTCCAAATAAATAAAATTAAATATAATTGAATTCTTTAAATAAATAAAAATAGATTAAAATACTTACGAACACACAAAATGACATAAATAATAAGCTTGATATCACGATCACTATCATTGAACACAAAAACGGACACAAATAATAAACATATATATCACTACCACTTCTTCAATCACAAGTCATCACAATCACTTCTTCCTCAGAATCCTGTGCGTTCTCCCCCTCTTCTTCATTTTCAGATGATGAACTATCCTCTTCTAAATTTATAATGAATTTATTTTCCCCATTTTTATTAAATTCACAAAGTTTCAAATAATCATCCTCAATTCTAATCACTTTGGCAATTCTCTTTTCCCAATCTTCCTTGGTAATTTTGGACATTTCGTTTTTAATTAACTCGTATCACTTTTTTGTCGAATTTTGGAAAAGTATTTCCTTTTCTGATATTTTTAAAACTTTGTGGCCAAATCTTTCAGCTATACTGTCTATAACATAATTCTTCTCAAATGTTTTCGTATGAAGGACTTCCAACAATTCTGCTTTAGTATAACTGTCCATATAATATAGGTCGTGATCCGTTAAAAAAATTTGCAACTCCAATTTAGTCGAACTCTTATTAGGAATTTTATATAATTCTCTTGAATGGTACTTCGCATTGTCAAGAACAATAACACTATTTGGCTTTAATTTTGGAATTAGAGTATTTTCAAACCATTTTTCAAAAATTACTCCCTCCATATTCTTGTGATAATCCACATTACACTCTTCCATGTTTTTCCCGCATAGTTTCAATGCATTATCTACCCATCCATCACCTGATCCACAGTGTAATATAACCAATCGAGTCCCCTTATTTGGAGGCAATGACTGTGGTAGACATTTTTTAGTTCCATCAGTCCATCCTTTTTTTACGGTATCGTGAGTGTCATACAAAGTTTCATGTAGGTAATAAATTGTTCTATTTTCCCTTCTGAACTTTTTAATCTCCTTTAGATATGAATGTCGCCAATCCACTATTCGTCTGCTTTCCATAATCGCCACACGTTTATTAATTGTTTTAAATTTAAATCCAATTTTATTCAGCCAGTTCCTTAAAGTTCTTGTCGTATATTTCAAAGGACAATCCATTTCCTTTAGTTTTCTGTCTACCACGTCAACAGTCGGGATTTCATTTTTCTGATATGCATCATAAATTACATTTTTTAAAAGTTTTGCTATTGATGGATCTAAAATTTTTTATATACCAGCGTCGCAACGTTGCTTTCTTTCGGTAACACCTGTTTTCACTAGTTTGTACAATGTGGAATAGGGAACGTGGGTTAAAGATTCTGTTTCCCTTAATTTATCTAAATCACGCAAGTTAAAGTCATTAGTTTGTCGCTGTAAAAGAGTATTATACACATTTAAACAAATTTGTTTCCCGTCACTGCTTAAATGCCGTTTTTTTCTCCCTTGAAACTCATTTGGAATTTTATTTTCTTTATCACTGAAATCACTATAACTGTCACTTTCACACTCACAATCACTCGATCGACTCATTTTTGTAATAAATAAGTTACATACCAGCAAAAAGACAAATATAAACTAATATATTAATGTATTAATTGCTCTTACACCCGTACACTCCGCCGTATATGAAAGTAAACTAAGTCCGCCTCTGAAGTAACATATCTCACATGTCGTTCGTGCTAGTTGGCAAACAACACAAGCCTGACCTTCTCTCTCATTCTAATGCACGTGACATAAAAGACGTAAAACATGATGTGATACAAACAGCTATGCGTTATGCATAGCCACTACCCTCTCTATTCCCCACTACGTCTGTGACCGTTTTCATTTATCGTTTTCCTCTACAATGCCTACTTTAATTATCATTATTGGAGAACCAATCAAAACAACTATTGATAGAATTCCTTGCATTTTAAAGCATTTATTGAAATTCAGTCATTTACAACAATTATTGAATTTTACATTCTATATCAACTCTAGAGAATTTGTAGGTTTTTTCGGGGCAAAAAAATTGCTTTCAGTATCTGGGAACGATATAGAATAATAATGCATGAAAATATCTAACTCCTAGTGCCGCTGAACAGTAAAAAGATATTAAATTCATAATATGGCCATCTTTCTAAATTAAAATCGCTAGTTAGGGGTAGTGTCACTTACTACCATCTGATATTCGGCATTTTCCCATTAATTGGATCATTTTAAATGATAATTGCCTTATCTTTGTATTCACTTAATAATGGAAAATAATAATTATTAATGTACTGTAAAGTGATTTTCATAACTAAATCAAAGCAAGTATTTATGACAAAAAATAGTTTTTGGAAAGAGAAGACAAGTTCTATAAAAGTTTTCTTTGTCTAATAAATATGGCAACATAGCAGTGACGCAGGTTTACATGCAAACAGCATAAAAACGAGATCTGTGAAGTTAGCACTACCACTTTAAAATTTTGAAATCGTTTTGGCCTCATCAATTGTAGCTTTTTTGTTGCGAATTTGTTGCGGTGAGAAAAAATTTGTAGCTCTTTATTTAAAAAAAATAACCCATAGTAATGCTAACTTCACAGTGAAGATAGCATTACCACTCACAGTGCTTTAAAATTTTGAAATTATTTTGGCCTCATCAATTGTAGCTTTTTTGTTGCGAATTTGTTGCGGTGAGAAAAAATTTGTAGCTCTTTATTTTTAAAAAATAACCCATGGTAATGCTAACTTCACAGTGAAGATAGCATTACTACTCACCAGTGTTTTAGAATTTTAAAATCGTTTTGGCCCCATTAATTGTAACTTTTTTGTTGCGATGAGAAAAAATTTCTAGCCCTTTATTTTTTAAAAATAACCCGTGGTAATGCTAACTTCACAGTGAAGATAGCATTACCACTCAACAGTGCTTTAAAATTTTGAATTTGTTTTGGCCCCATTAATTGTAGCTTTTTTGTTGTGAATTTGTTGCGGTGAGAAAAAATTTGTAGCTCTTTATTTTAAAAAAATAACCCATGGTAATGCTAACTTCACAGTGAAGATAGCATTACAACTCACAGAAATAGCTTCAAAAAGTGCACAAACATTTTCTTATCATAAGAATAATTTGTTGCGAATTTGTTGCACACAATTAATAGCAAAAAATTAATGAAAAAAATGCTTTTTCTGGTAATGCGAACTTGATAATCAAGATAGCATTAAAAAAAATCGGTTATAATAATTAGCCCAATAAAACGGGAGGTTTGTCGATTTGGATGAAATAATTCAGAGCGGGTTGAAATATTGGGAACAGGGGTATTTTGTGATAATTTTTAACATATCAAAAGTCCCCACCCGTAGATGCCGGCGGAGGGGAGGGGAGGGAGAAAATAGGTAACAAAAATCGGTTTTTCGTAAAAAATTCGGAAAGTATCAATTTTACTGTAAAATATGTACACATGAAAATAATAAGTAATAAAAATCCGCATAATTACGTTGCTTTAACTTCGTACAACCTATTCGGGCCGAGATGTATTTTTTGAAATTTTGACAGTTTTGCGACGCAACGGAAACACGCGGGTTTTTCGCTAAAATCTTGAAAATGGTCATTCGGATCGCAAAAGGTTTCAAATGAAAGTTTTAGAGAATCGATTACGAACAATTTCCTTTCATTTTTCATTTCCATTCAATCAATATTGGCGGAGATATGAATTTTACATCTTTATCTATTTATCTTTATTTTTTTTTATCAAACATCTTTATAGTGTCAAGTAGTAATAATTATTCTGCACTATAAAATTAACCAAAATACTTTTTAGCATATTCTCTACAAAATATAATTTTCAAATATTCAATAATAAATTAAATAAGTTGCAAAACTAAATCGATAAATAAATTTTACATTCTTTCCAAGTTAAATTTTATCACTCATATTTTATTTCTACAATATAAATTCGCTATTTAACAAGCATAAAGGATGTAAAGTTTCATATTTCAATATCAGCTTGTAACCGCGTTGAGACATAAACTTTAAGTCTACCTTTATAGGAATATTGCTGAATAAGTATTTAGGAATCATATAAATAGTCCAGGATTGATACACACACTTACTTACTTATTGGTAGTCAATCAACGAGCACCTACCTGATGCATCTCCCCCATTATGGACTGGTAAGATCTTTTTATTTTATATTTTTTATTATTTGAACTATTTTCCTTGTTTGTTATTTTTACCTGCAATAAAATGTTGGTATCTTTTTGTTTTACATCTTTATTTTACTTATAATCTAACCTCTCGCAAGCCAAGCACCCCTGGCTCGTGACACATGGTGGAGGCGCCTAGCTTCATTCTTAGGGTTTTTATTCTTCCTAATAAACCCAATGTTTTTTTATTGTATTTCCATTAGCCCGTGGCAACTGGCTGGAAATATGATTGAAAATACTTTTTTTAATTGGTAGTCGTATTTTAGCCCGTGTCAACTGGCTAGTACGTAATACTAATTTTATCCTCCAATTGTGGTATTTCTAGTGCCCGTGTAAAACTGGCTGGAAATAAAACAGTAAAACAAAAAAATAAGAAATATTATCCGTATTTCAGCCGAGTGTCAGACTGGTTGGTACAGGGTAGTATTTTTCTCCCCCCGTATTGTGGTATTTCTAGTGCCCGTGTAAAACTGGCTGGAAATAAAACAGTAAAACAAAAAATAAGAAATATTATTCGTATTTCAGCCGAGTGTCAGACTGGTTGGTACAGAGTAGTATTTTTTTTCTACCCCTTTACCTCGATTTAACCCCAATACCTATTTCATATATATTTTTAAACCTTGATTTAATTTTCATTTTTTTTCTATTAATTTTGTAAAGTAATTTAAAATCAGTCGAATCAATATTTACTGTTAGAAGGTTATTGTATTAGAGTTTTTTTAAGTATTCCTTTAAACTTTTTCTAATGCCACGAAAAAAGCTTGGGAGGAGAGAGCGCCAGGAGAGGAGAATACTTAAATTAGATTTACCAAATTACACTAATGTCCAAGTAAGAGAATCAGGGTTACCTCTTACCCCTGGTTCAGAACAAAATAATAGTAAAAAACATTTTGTCTTTCCTGAAAGAAATAAAAGCCAACAGACACCTATTAGCAAAGAGTTGGCAGAAAAGTTAAAACGTTTATTTGGTGAGGATAATGAATAAAATAATTCTTTTTTAAAAACTGATTTAGGGTATTTAGAAGACACTATTTGTGCTTACTGTGCTATTTTTTTTTAATAATAAGTTTTTTTTTATATGAATAAACCATATTACATACGTAAATACATTCATATAACACAAATCATAATGGAGGAGATGACTCAGGGTAGTTTTACAAAAGGTACAAGGTATTTCTCGAAGAAAAATGAGGTAAGATTTACAATATTTAAAATATTAAATGATAAGATGACAGTGAAAATAAAAATATATAAATTAGAAAAGAAAAGGACGTATATAAGTAATAAAAGGGGACAAGAAAACTTAAATAAAATTAAAATACGTTGTAAAAATGGAAATACCGACAGACAGAAAATAGAGATTAGGGTGGCTACATACTATCCAAACTTAATAAGAAGTAAAAATCGAATGAATAGGAACTATAGAACTAGGAAAAAGTATTACATACAGAATGATAGAGCGAATGAAATTAAAATGAAAGAGAGATTGAGTAGAAAATGTGAAACAGGGTTATATAACAAAAATAGGGACAGACTAGGGAAACATAAACTTAAAAACTTTGAATAATATACACGAGAAATGAGTAAACATGAATGTAATGTTACGGACCTCTAGCGTATGCGACCCACCATACGCTTTAGCGTTTTGTGGGCCGCATTATAACAACTGCTACACGTCTGTAACACATTTCGCTATTCTCCATGGGAGGGCGACACATTTGTGACACGTGATCAACAGTGAAAACGGAAGCAGACATTTTTTTGGTTGGCTTGGCTTGGCTTGTTGGTTAGTTGTTATTCTGTAAACCTTGATTTTATTCAAGTCATCCGCATGGATTTTAGAATAACCAACTCAAGAAAATTTCCTCAATCCGTTGTTGTTCCGTTTAGCGGAATATTTTGTGTTTGTGAGTAAATTTTATCTGCGGAAGCAGGATATTAAATTACACAAGGTAAGCTAACCTCTTCACGCCATCTTGCCCGTTCTCTACCCACGTGTTTCGCAAATTTGCAGGCTTTCCTGTGGAAATACAGTGTCAACTTTAAAAGGCGACTCAACCCCATTTATCCGACTGTGGCTTCCAGGAGTTTTGGTGGATTGTTCCCTCATCAGTGAGGTAAATTATGTTTCATTTGTAGGTTATGTCAGAATTTCTCACATTAAGCACGCTTCACGTGCATTTCTGACTGTGAATTAAATCGTGATATCTTTAGGGTTCCACGGACGGGGCTTCTACGCACGTCAGTGAGGTTCCACGGACGGGGCATCCACACACAGTGGAAGGTTCCAGGGCTGGTGAGGCTACCATCAACCCCATCCTTGGGTCCATGTCTTGTGTCCCGAAGACATCTACGTAGGGCTACAGTTCCTCCACGTCCGGACTCGGTATCGTACCACCCTGAATAAGTGTGTTTGTGTTGTGTTTATTTTTACTTACCGGGGACCACCTTCAGTGGTTCCGCTGGACATCAATTTATACTTTTTGGCATTTTAACCTGTACATTTTTAAATATTTTATGCATATATTTACATATATTTAAGGAGGTTCTTTAAATCAAACCTTTGTGGCAGAATTTATGACAATTCATGATAATAATGTAAACCGATGTGTAGCTACACGAGGCATTTTATGAATGTTATAACTGATTAATCGTGAAATATTGGCCACAACTGTGAACATCGCCAGGTTATATTCTAGAGAACCAATTTTGTAAATTGTTCAATATAGTGCATTTCATTTTTAAAGAAAGTGTCATTATTTCGTCTGCGACCACTACATATGGAAAAACTCAGTGATTTGTTAAGTAAGTAAATTAATAATTTATCATAGGTTTTGTAAGCTTGGGCTTAACGCCCTGAGATAGTCTGAGCTAGAGAAATTTTATCGTAGGCACGTACATCACTTTCCGGGTAAGTCAGTACCTACGGTATCTGCTACGCTACAGCAGCCCAAGTGATTTCGTTACGTAATATCTGTTAATCATTAAGATCCAACGTATCTATTTGTTTATGTACGTTCAACTCGTAGCAGTGGCGCCCAACTTAAATAGTACAGTTATCTCAAGGCGATAGCAGTGGCGCCCAACTTAAATAGTACAGTTATCTCAAGGGGATAGTAGTATCGCCCCTAATTAAGTTTTTTTTTTTGTGATAAATTGAGTGTCCCATTTGTTGGTGGTTTGCATATGAAATAATACCCAGACACATAGTAACTTACGTGACACACGTCAAAAGGTGGTTACTTTGCCTCAGCGTAATCGCTTCGCTTATTTTTGGTAGGGGGGTGACTTCGTTTTCTTTTGTCTTACTATTTCATGAGCGGATTAGTAAACAATAGTTGTTGCGTATAAACCATTGGAAAGATTCCTAAGTGCAGCCAACAGTTTTTTTTGTTGTTGATACGTACCGACGCCCAGCGTCGTTTTGCTAATTTACCCGATATTGTCATTTTTACACATTATTAGGTACTTACTAGTGTTAGTAAACTTTTTCTGCGTCCATACAGTTGCCGACGCCCAGCGTCGTTTTGCTAATTTTCTAGATTTTGTCGTTTTTATACATTATTAAGTGCTTATTAGTGTTTGTAAACTTTTTTTACGTACCGACGCCCAGCGTCGTTTTGTTAACTTACCTGATTTTGTCGTTTTTACTCATTACTAAGTACTTACTAGTGTTGGTAAGTTTTTTTGCGTCTATATATGTACCGACGCCCAGCGTCGTTTTGTTAATTTACCTGATTTTGTCGTTTTTTTTTGTGTGTTTGGTCGAAAATTCAGTATGGCTAGTTCACAAATTAAGTTAGATATCAATAGGTTAGTTAGGGATGAGCTTGTTTATGAATTACAAGTACGTGGCTTGGGAGATGGTAGTGATCTTACTGTGGCAGAGTTGCGCACTGTTTTAAGAGAAGCCATACATTTAGAGAAAACCACTTTGGCTATTAAAAGTCCTCCATACCCGTACCAATTCACTGTCGATTCTGAAGCTCTAACGGCATCCCTAGCTGCTATTCAAAAACTTATTGATGAATTTGTAGGTAGTGAGCACGATAGTAAATATAAGGGGATTGTTTCCAAGATAGCTCATGCGTTGGGTCGTGTTAACAGATCCATGCCAACTAATGACGAGCAAAAAGGTGTGAAGTCCAATACTCGGCTTAAGTTATTGTTAGCTTTTGATAAACTTAAGGATAAGGCCCGCGGGGATCGTAAGCTTAAAGAGTCAGCCATCCTCGATATGTCGGTATTGCATAATGCCATGGCTCAGGTTCAGCCTGATGCGCATAGCTCTGCAGTAACTACTGATTTTAGTTCAGATGAGGAGGAGGCTGTGAAACCTAAACCCGTACCGGTTAGAGACTGGGGCTTGAAATTTACTGGCCGAAAGGGCGACATGTCTTTTTCAACTTTTTAGAACGCGTCGAGGAGAAACGGAGGTCTCGTGGTATTTCACGGGCACGATTGTTTAAAGATGCAGTAGACTTATTTGAGGGAGATGCCTACAATTGGTATAATCTGGTGAAAGACTGGGCCACCGATTGGCCATCCTTAGTGGAGGCAATGAGGGAACAGTTTATGCCAGAGTCTTTTGACCGCGACTTATTTGAGGAGATTAAGCGACGTACTCAAGGTAGTCGGGAAAGTATAGGATTATACATCGCTAGTATGATTGGGTTGTTCAAGAAGATGCACACTCCAATACCTATGGGAACCCAGCTCGAAATCATTTTGGAGCGCATAGATCCATACTATCATCCTTTTCTTGCTTTTGAAAATATAACTTCCGTCACGCAACTCCTGCAATGTTGTCGTATGCTTGACTCCAAACGACAATTGGCTAAGTCTTATGTTCCTCCTCCGCCTAAGAGTAAATCTCTTATACCAGAGTTGGCTTATGCATCTACTAGTTCTACTACTTCTCGCTCAACCTCTCGTTCTAGCCTCGTCTTGGATGAAGTCCAACATTCTGGAATCAAATGTTTTAATTGTGGTCAAGTAGGTCATGGGCATCGGGAGTGTCAGGCTCCTAGGAAGAAATTCTGCTATAAATGTGGTAAAGCAGAGGTTACGATTAGGTCCTGTCCTAAGTGTTCGCATTCGGAAAACTGTCCAGGGAGACACTAATTGGTCGAACAGTTTCTCCCGGTGTATGTGAGTCGACCAGCAATATTGTTGACTTAAAACAACAAATTTTTCTCGATTATGTAATTTCTCATGTGGTTGGTGATCAGCGTCCTTACTTACAACTTTCGGTGTTAGGTTTTCCTATGATGGGTTTGTTGGATTCAGGTGCTACCAGGACAATGGTAGGATCATCCGGTTTTGAGGTCTTCCAGCAGATTGGTTTAAGTTTGAAGCCTTCTGTCAATGAGTGCAGAGTGGCTAATGGGCAAGTCTGTTCCGTTATAGGTTATGTATCTGTTCCTTTCTGCTTGGGTGACAAAGTTCATGTAATAGATGTCCTAGTAGTTCCGGAAATACCGCATAAGTTAATTCTAGGGATAGATTTTTGGGTGGCGATGAATATTATACCAGATTTACGACAAGATGTTTGGCATTTTTCTGAGCAGGAACCACTCGTTGACGTTAACAGTGTCCTTGATGAAACTTCTTTAAGTGTATCACAGAAACTAGCTCTGGATAGTTTGGTGGATGAAAACCGGAAACTGATGGGTACTTCCCTTGGTCGTACACATCTCGTTTCTCATGAGATCGAGTTACTCCCAGATACCAAACCTATCAAACAGAGATACTATCCTGTTTCGCCTGCCAGACAAAAACTCATTGATGATGAAATTAAGAAAATGCTAGAGTTAAATATCATCGAACCGTGTAAAAGTCCTTGGTCTTCCCCAATATGTTTAGTGCAGAAAAAGGATCAAACTTTGCGTTTTTGTGTAGATTACCGGCGCCTTAACGCTGTTACTAAAAAGGATGCCTATCCTCTGCCGCTGATTTCCTCCATATTAGATCAGTTGAGGGATGCCAAATATTTAAGTTCATTAGATATTAAGAGTGCATATTGGCAAGTTCCTATTGCTGAGTCTTCCAAAGACTATACCGCTTTCACTGTCCCTAATGGCTTGTATAGGTTTCGAGTTATGCCTTTTGGTTTGTCAAATGCGCCTGCGACTTGGCAGCGTCTTATTGATACCGTGCTTGGAGCTGATTTGCAGCCTTCGGTTTTGGTTTATTTGGATGACATTGTGGTAGTGTCGAAGGATTTCGAATCTCACCTAGAAACGTTGCAGAAGGTTTTTGATCGCTTGCATTCTGCTGGGCTGATAGTTAGTTTTGACAAGTGTCAATTTTGCCGTCCTGAGCTTAAGTACTTGGGATATGTTGTTGATAAGTATGGTTTACGTCCTGACCCAGCGAAAGTAGAGTCGATTTTGAGTGTACCTTCTCCGAAGAACGTTAGGGAAATTCGTAGATTTATAGGCACAGCATCTTGGTATCGAAGGTTTGTACCGCAGTTTTCTACAATAGTGGCTCCTTTGTCGAACCTCACAAAGAAGAATGTTAGTTGGTGTTGGTCGCCTGAGTGCGAGAAATCTTTTAAACTTCTTAAGGAGTGTTTGGTTACTGCACCTATTTTGACCTGCCCTGATTTTGAGCGTACCTTTTATGTGCAGACAGATTCGTCGGCATTCGGTGTCGGTGCCGTGCTCACGCAGCAATTTGATGATGGCGAAAAGGTAATTTGCTATTTGTCCCGTTCTTTGACTAGCCAGGAGCGCAAATATAGCTCGGTCGAAAGAGAATGCATTGGCGTAATTTGGGCAGTGGAGAAGCTACGTCACTATCTGGAAGGTTTCCACTTCAAAATCATAACGGATTGTCATTCTTTGCTATGGTTGCAGCAGCTGAAAGATCCCCAAGGTCGATTGGCCAGATGGGCACTTCGTCTGCAGCCTTATGATTTTGAACTGATTCATCGCAAGGGCTCTGAACATACCGTCCCTGATTTTCTGTCTCGTTCAGTACCAGTAACGGTGGAATCCATCGAAGTATTGTCGGTCACGGACCATGCTGATTTTCCCACCGATAAATGGTATTTGAGAATGTTGGAGCGAGTCGAAAGGTCTCCTATGCGTTATCCCTTATGGCGTATACAGAATGGCCAGTTGTACAAGTATGTACGTTTGCGTTATCCCGAGTTAGCAGATCCTGCCGACACTTGGAGACTGGTTATACCTAAAGAGAAACGCCTAGAAATAATTAGGTCGTTGCATTGTGATGCGAGTTGTGGACACGCAGGGGTCAATAAGACTGTGGCTCGAGTGGGAAATAGGTATTATTGGCCGAAATTAAAGGCCGATGTGGCTAAGTTCATTAGGCAATGTGAGATTTGCATAAGTACTAAACCCGAACAGAAGTCGCTTAGGGGAAATTTGTTGAGTAAGACACCTACCGTTGGAAAACCTTGGCAATTAGTTAGTGCCGATCTGATGGGTCCATTACCCAGGACGGCTAAGGGTTATCAGTTTATTCTTGTCGTGTGTGACAATTTTAGTAAGTTTGCCATGGTGTTTCCGTTGAGGTCAGCTACCGCTAATAGCATATCGCAGGTCATTGAGGATCATGTAATTCTCTTATTTGGCGCTCCGAAGACTATAGTGGTAGACAATGGTCGTCAGTTTCAGAGTAACCGTTTCCAAAATCTTGCGAAAACCTACAACATCGAAATAGCGTACACCGCAAATTACCACCCTCAATGTAACCTGACTGAAAGGGTAAATCGTGTTGTTAAGACTATGTTATCTGCATATGTAAAGGATAATCACAGGGCTTGGGATCAATTTTTGCCGAAAATAGGTTTCGCTATTAGATCGTCCAAACATGAGGTTACAGGCCTAACGCCTAATTTTGTCAATTTTGGACGTGAAATTTCGTTAGATGGCAATAGTGATAAGTACGTACCTTCTGAGTCTGAGTACCCAGTTGTAAATCCTGAAAACCGTAAACTTGCCTTCGCTAAGATTTATAAGGATGTTCAGAGTAGAATATTAAAGGCCCATAAATCCAGTAAGAAACATTATAACCTAAGACGCCGACCCGATAAGTTTGTTTTGAAGCAAAAGGTCTGGAGACGTTCTCACGCCCAGTCTGATGCTTCTAAATATTTCACGGCAAAGTTAGCACCTAAATTTGTGGGTCCTTTCACGATTAGAAAAATTCTCTCACCATGGACTTATGAGCTCGAAGGTTCTGACGGTAAACGTTCGGTGTGGCACATAAAAGATCTGAAAGCACACCCTCCCGATGACAACTAATTGTGGTCTGTTCTGTTAGTTCCGTTGACGTACTTAGGCATCCGAATAGGCAATGACGAATTCGTTCTTTTTTTGTGTTGGTCTTAGTAACATGTTTTAGGTCACTTCTTTCGTTAATTTGGTAGTAACATTTGCTTTTCTGGTTCATTGGTCTTGCTCAGGTGGCTGAAACCCACTGAGTAAGTTTTCACCTCTTTCCGCCTCACGGGAGGAAGTGTCTTTGTTGGATCTCTGTGATGGGGGATGCACGAATACCATCACCGTGGTTATACCTGCGAGGGGTAAGAGTCCCCAAAAATGGTCTTGTGTGGCGCTTGCGTCTTGAGGGACTCCGTCTTGTTGGGGGCGCTCACATTGCTGGCAGCTGCCTTTAAAGGTATCCGTTTGGAGGGGCTCGAGCTTGGGAGGTGCTGCTTGGAGGTAGCCTGGTCTAGGCCTGGTTATCATTACCCGGGTAGGCACTACTGGGCTTCAGACTAACCTCGTTGTCTAGCAAGGGTGGTCGTCGTGGTGTGACGGGGAACACTCCCGTACCTTATTGTTTTGCTGGTGGAGTAGCCTTGGGGCGAGCTACTTCCTAGCTGTTAAGTCCTTATGCGTTTTTGTTTTTTTTTTTCCCTTCTCTTTTTTCTCTATGTATTTTTTTTTGAGTTGTGTTGTTATGCCTGATGGTAACTTGGGAGACGAGTTAGCCATCCCCGTGCATTTAAGTCTCCTTATTTTTTGACATTATTTTTGTTATGCCTGATGATAACTTGGGAGACGAGTTAGTCATCCTCGTGCATTTAAGTCTCATTATTTTCATTGTTATGCCTGATGGTAACTTGGGAGGCGGGTTAGCCATCCCCGTGCATATTAAGTCTCCCCACCAATTATCCATCCTCTGGTGAGAAGCTAGTAAGAAAAAAAAAATCTTCGATTTTTTTTTCCTGCGAGTAAAGGGGGAGTTGTTACGGACCTCTAGCGTATGCGACCCACCATACGCTTTAGCGTTTTGTGGGCCGCATTATAACAACTGCTACACGTCTGTAACACATTTCGCTATTCTCCATGGGAGGGCGACACATTTGTGACACGTGATCAACAGTGAAAACGGAAGCAGACATTTTTTTGGTTGGCTTGGCTTGGCTTGTTGGTTAGTTGTTATTCTGTAAACCTTGATTTTATTCAAGTCATCCGCATGGATTTTAGAATAACCAACTCAAGAAAATTTCCTCAATCCGTTGTTGTTCCGTTTAGCGGAATATTTTGTGTTTGTGAGTAAATTTTATCTGCGGAAGCAGGATATTAAATTACACAAGGTAAGCTAACCTCTTCACGCCATCTTGCCCGTTCTCTACCCACGTGTTTCGCAAATTTGCAGGCTTTCCTGTGGAAATACAGTGTCAACTTTAAAAGGCGACTCAACCCCATTTATCCGACTGTGGCTTCCAGGAGTTTTGGTGGATTGTTCCCTCATCAGTGAGGTAAATTATGTTTCATTTGTAGGTTATGTCAGAATTTCTCACATTAAGCACGCTTCACGTGCATTTCTGACTGTGAATTAAATCGTGATATCTTTAGGGTTCCACGGACGGGGCTTCTACGCACGTCAGTGAGGTTCCACGGACGGGGCATCCACACACAGTGGAAGGTTCCAGGGCTGGTGAGGCTACCATCAACCCCATCCTTGGGTCCATGTCTTGTGTCCCGAAGACATCTACGTAGGGCTACAGTTCCTCCACGTCCGGACTCGGTATCGTACCACCCTGAATAAGTGTGTTTGTGTTGTGTTTATTTTTACTTACCGGGGACCACCTTCAGTGGTTCCGCTGGACATCAATTTATACTTTTTGGCATTTTAACCTGTACATTTTTAAATATTTTATGCATATATTTACATATATTTAAGGAGGTTCTTTAAATCAAACCTTTGTGGCAGAATTTATGACAATTCATGATAATAATGTAAACCGATGTGTAGCTACACGAGGCATTTTATGAATGTTATAACTGATTAATCGTGAAATATTGGCCACAACTGTGAACATCGCCAGGTTATATTCTAGAGAACCAATTTTGTAAATTGTTCAATATAGTGCATTTCATTTTTAAAGAAAGTGTCATTATTTCGTCTGCGACCACTACATATGGAAAAACTCAGTGATTTGTTAAGTAAGTAAATTAATAATTTATCATAGGTTTTGTAAGCTTGGGCTTAACGCCCTGAGATAGTCTGAGCTAGAGAAATTTTATCGTAGGCACGTACATCACTTTCCGGGTAAGTCAGTACCTACGGTATCTGCTACGCTACAGCAGCCCAAGTGATTTCGTTACGTAATATCTGTTAATCATTAAGATCCAACGTATCTATTTGTTTATGTACGTTCAACTCGTAGCAGTAATTTTAAAGTAACTTGTAATAACACATTTAAAAGGAAATTAAATCATATCAGTAACAATGAGACTAAAACATGTAATGAAACACGTTGTAATTTAATATTCGAGAATAAAAGTTATGAGTGGGATCAGGTCACTGTGCCAGCCTTTGACATTTGATGCTATTTTGAGCAGAGATATTTTGTCTGAACCAAGGAAAAATTTAGTATTAAGTGCGAAATAAATATATGATGATATGAAGTATATAGAAGCGGCGAAATGATACCGAAAATGATATGAAATAATTATAAATATAAATGAATAATGAATTCTTAATGTTGAAGGAGATAATGCATATGTATGGTGAGAGAACCACATATGATAAGTATTAGTTTTAAGGTATCCAAGGTTCAAACAGAATGTTCATTTTCAATATGGTGCTCACGTGCGGAAATTGTCACAAGACAGTCTACTTAATTTCTAGAAGTTTTAAAATATAAAATTCAACAATTTTTTTATTGAAAGTATAAAAAAATGTATTACAATTATTATATCAGAGGTATGATTATGAAAACACATATTATAAATGTTATAAGTAATTACATTCACAAGTATACAACATGCTAAATGATTAATTCAAATGGCAACTCCAAGTATTTTCCACTAGTTGTGAACCTAAAACAAACAAAAAATATATATACATTTTAAACAAATAAGTATAATGGGAAATTTTCATAGGGATATTTGGGAAAGTTTAAATAAAAACGTACATGAACTTAGATTTAGTGATAGTGAAACCATACTTTTACATAGAACTATTATTTGCACACCTGTCTGATCGAATTTGATTTTCTACACTCACTGTATGAATGTAAATTCTTTATAGAAACTAAGGGATGCTAGGACAGACATTGTATTTAAGATTATTTTAAGTTTGAGGGGATCGCGCTATGATTTACAATACTAGGCAAAAGCCAACACAAAAATTTCAGCATTAAGATTTTATAGGTAACTAAGATTTCGTGAAACTATTAGGTACTTATAATTTTTAGAAATTTGGACACCAATAATGTTTTGAACTTGTGTACATTTATGTACCGTATCACAGGACACGTTCCAATTAAAGGCAGGCAAAACCATACTTGATGATAATATTAAATATAAATAATAATAGAATAAAGTTTTACTTTGATTTTGAAATATTTAGCTTGCCATATATACTAGTAAAGTGTGAATACAATCTATCGCTAGGATTATTTAGTCAAAATGATAACCAGTAACGAAAAAATTGTTCATGTAGAAATAAGCCACTAGAGAGACGAAACGTCCCAGAAAGTAATAATAAATATATAGTAGAAGTTTATCAAACCTTTCATCAGGTACTAGCCTCAATTGTGTAATACACAATACCGAGGAAGTATGAAATTTTCTTTTTTAACACAAAGCCCTACTACGCCACAAGTATAAATAAATATAAAAAGCAAAAGTGTGCAATTATCGCTGTTAATAGGTGCATAATGATGCAAACTGAGTAAGTATAGAAAAGTACCAAGATAAAAGTATGTATAAGGGTACTTAAAAAACGTTATTATTGAAAAAGGAATTTATTGATAATGTGTGTATAATGTTATTGTAAGAAAAGAAGTATGTCAACAATGTGTGTATAATAATATTGTAGAAGTATATTGAAAATATATGTATAATGTTACTGTAGGAAAATTAAATATGTGAACAATGTGTATACAAGAATATTTAATGAAAAAGTTTTTCTAATGAAAAAATATATTTGTTGGAGAATGTCGAAATAGGTACATTATAAGTGGGAACTACAGTACGGCCGTAATTTCAAGAATCGCTGGGGTATTTAAGTTAACGTTATAAATGGGCATTAAATAAATATCTCTTCAATTATCTAACAGCTTGAAAATGTAGTTCATGATAGAAGGAAGTTATATTAAAGTTATGTAAAAATAATGCAAGGAAATAAATGTAATGAAATAATACACACGGTACAGAGGATATAATGATGACTAAATAAATGAGATAGAGATATGTTTTTTTTTTGTATCGAGAAACAGATTATAAATGCACACAATTTTCTTAAAATAAATCTTATTTTAAGTTGACAGATTAAAAAGGCGTAGTATATGGGGGCTAAAAGTAGTCAAATGAAAGGAATGAAATAAGAATATCAATCTTATAATTTTTTTAGTATAAAAGCTACTAATGATCATTAACATTGGATAATAAAACGCATATACATACGATGAACTTAAAAATCACTAAATATCATAGTTATGCAAATATCCATTTTACTTAGTCACTTAAAAAATCTCAACAATAATGATACTATTTTATACTTATACTATTCTTTAACTTTGAGAAAGAAAAAATTAAAAAAGGGAAAAATAGTAGTTAAGAGGTCTTGAAATAAATACCTACATCATTATATTTTATAATTAAGGATAAATTGTAATGGATCAACAATTCCTTATTGTGTAATTTAAATATAGATCAATAATATTTAAATATTAATAAGAAATGAAAACTTAAATTGTGATAAAGATATGACTTAGATAATAAATAAATAGATTAGATAAATTAAACTTTAATTATCGAAGAATGTTATAAAATAATTATTTTTAAATATAAGGACTTACTTGGGTTCTATTCTTTGTTTCATGTTGAATGCACACGGAGCACTGACGATGGCAAATTACCCACTCCACACGAACCCCAGAATTTTCACAGAATAAACACACTGTGGCCAGATCGAGGAACTGGAAAAGGTTGAGTACACCAATACCCATATCGCAGTCCCAGGATAAGATGTTTTTTTGTCTCTCAGAAAAAATTCCGGTACGAGTTTCGTCTTCTGTTAAGCAACTAACATAAGGGGATAGCATCTTGGCATTTTTTCCAAATTTGCGCACTCTGCAAATTTCTGTCGCCATATTCTCCAAATCCCTGCATAACAGAAGTACAATTAAACAACTGAAATAGAATTGAGACAACCCTAATGGAAGCCTCCGAATTTACACTAGTTCACAAATGTTTACACTGGTTTTCGTAAACAGTAACTAGAAAAATAAGCAACAAGGGGTACATAAACATCGATTGGCCTAGCAGTTAATATGGGTCATTCACCTTCTACGAGATAAGAAAATGCAACAGGTCAAGAAAGCTGACTCACTTACCTACTAATTTCCACCTGGAGATTCCCAGCTAATAACTTCAACCGATGCTGAAAATGGGTTACACCGTTCGCCACATAGTGTTAAAAAGTAAAATAAAACTACACAAACTTACAAACAATAAAACTCCGCGCGTTATCAAACCAAAGGATAGCCGACTGGAAGGGCGACCCACATAAAATGACAATTAGTGTATGCAGTGATGCCAATATCTCAAACTAAACATAACTTACGTGAAGTAGAGTGCGGAAAGAGACAGGACCGAACTAAGCCAGTGCTATAAAAATATGTGCCAAAAACTTTTTATTAATTGACTCTATTAAAAGACTAAATTTTTGTTTTATTATTGTTGATTTTCCTTTATATTATTTGCCATTTTATTTTTCAGATATTGTATATTATTTGTACGACATGCGGTGTGTTCCACCACATATAATTATTATATGCTTTATATTTTCTTATTTTTAATTGTTTTTATAAACGTGTTGTAATTGTATTTTTATAGCATTTTAACTAATTACCGGCAGTTTAAGCTGGTGGCCAGCTATTCGGAAGGGGGAAATGTGTCAAGTAGTAATAATTATTCTGCACTATAAAATTAACCAAAATACTTTTTAGCATATTCTCTACAAAATATAATTTTCAAATATTCAATAATAAATTAAATAAGTTGCAAAACTAAATCGATAAATAAATTTTACATTCTTTCCAAGTTAAATTTTATCATTCATATTTTATTTCTACAATATGAATTCGCTATTTAACAAGCATAAAGGATGTAAAGTTTCATATTTCAATATCAGCTTGTAACCGCGTTGAGACATAAACATTAAGTCTACCTTTATAGGAATATTGCTGAATAAGTATTTAGGAATCATATAAATAGTCCAGGATTGGTACACACACTTACTTACTTATTGGTAGTCAATCAACGAGCACCTACCTGACGCATCTCCCCCATTATGGACTGGTAAGATCTTTTTATTTTATATTTTATATTTTTTATTATTTGAACTATTTTCCTTGTTTGTTATTTTTACCTGCAATAAAATGTTGGTATCTTTTTGTTTTACATCTTTATTTTACTTATAATCTAACCTCTCGCAAGCCAAGCACCCCTGGCTCGTGACAATAGCGCGCTATCACAACACTTGTTTCATGATAAAATCGGTAAAAACTCGAAAACCATAGATCGTACGCATATAGTGTATCTAATGAAAGTTAAGGAGAATCAAATTTTGAATATGTTGGCGTATACAAACTCGTTTTGATAATGACTGAATTGAGATAAATGGGAAAAACCTGAAACATTGTCATTTTCAAATGCATTTTGACAAATAGCTATTTTTTGATCGGCTTTAGGCAATAACGACACTAAAGCTATTTTTGAAGAAAATTAAATGATCTGTAAAATGAGCTCAAGTGATCTTCATACGATGAATGGTTCACGAGTTATAGCTGTTTAAAGCTATGAGCAAAAATTTATTTTTTATTGTAAATTAAGGTTTTCCTGCAAGAACTGTGCATAACAATTTTTTTAAAATCGATTTTGGCCTACTTTTATTAGTTTATGTACATATGAAAGTAAGGCAATAGCATAAGTCTTTCGCAAGGTATATTTTTTAAAAAAAGAAGGTTCTTGAAAACTGTTTTTGTTCAGAAAAATGGAACAAATACTTTTTTCATTCCTGTTTTTGTATATATCATCGTTTCTTTTGACATTATGACAAAATTTTCTACATAAAAAACTTTTTCGTGTATGATTTTGAATAAGTAGTGACAAGGAACTGGCGATTGAAAATGCGGTTGATTTTTAAGTCTTAGCAGACAGACAATTTTCGTCACACAGTGGTAATGACAGGTCGTACTGAAAATTCAACGTTTTTTCGGTTTATACTGAAAAGTTGTTTCGCAACAAATTATTACTCGTCACAACAAATTCGTACACCACACGCTACAAATCGTCGAGGTGAAAAACACATGAAAAAGTGTATTTACAACAATTTTTGTAGGTGGTAATGCGAAGTTGTGCAGAAAATTCAACGTTTTTTCGGTTTTTGCTGAAAATTTGTTTCGCAACAAATTATTACTCGTCACAACAAATTCTTACATCATACGCTACAAATCCTTGAACTGAAAACACATGAAAAAATGCATTTGCAACGGTTTTTGGCAGTGGTAATGCCAGGTCGTACTGAGAATTCAACGTTTTTTCGGTTTATGCTGAAAAGTTATTTCGCAACTAATTATTACTCGGCACAACAAATTTTTACATCACACGCTACAAATCCTTGAAATGAAAAATACATGAAAAAATGCATTTGCAACAGTTTTTGGCAGTGGTAATGCCAGTTCGTACTGAAAATTCAACGTTTTATCGAATTTTGCTGAAAATTTGTTTCGCAACAAATTATTACTCGGCACAACAAATTCGTACACCACACGCTACAAATCGCCGAAGTGAAAAACACACGAAATAATGCCAGCGGTTTTTGGAAGTGGTAATGCCAGTTTGTACTGAAAATTCAACGTTTTATCGGTTCTTGCTGAAAATTTGTTTCGCAACAAATTATTACTCGGCACAACAAATTCTTACATCACACGCTACAAATCCTTGAAGTGAAAAACACATGAAAAAATGCATTTGCAACGGTTTTTGGCAGTGGTAATGCCAGGTCATACTGAAAATTCAACGTTTTTTCGGTTTATATTGAAAAGTTGTTTCGCAACAAATTATTACTCGGCACAACAAATTCGTAGACCACACGCTACAAATCGTCGAGGTGAAAAACACATGAAAAAGTGTATTTACAACAATTTTTGTAGGTGGTAATGCGAAGTTGTGCAGAAAATTCAACGTTTTTTCGGTTTTTGCTGAAAATTTGTTTCGCAACAAATTATTACTCAGCACAACAAATTCTTACATCACACGTTACAAATCCTTGAAGTGAAAAACACATGAAAAAATGCATTTGCAACGGTTTTTGGCAGTGGTAATGCCAGGTCGTACTGAAAGTTAAACGTTTTTTCCGTTTATACTGAAAAGTTGTTTCGCAACAAATTACTACTCGGCACAACAAATTCGTACGCCACACGCTACAAATCGTCGAAGTAAAAAACACATGAAAAAATGTTTTTACAACAATTTTTGTAGGTGGTAATGCCAAGTTGTGCAGAAAATTTAACGTTTTTGCATTTTTTGCTGAAAATTTGTTTCGCAACAAATTATTACTTGGCACAACAAATTCGTACACCACACGCTAGAAATCCTTGAAGTGAAAAACACATGAAAAATGCATATGCAACGGTTTTTGGCAGTGGTAATGCCAGGTTGTACTGAAAATTCAATGTTTTATCGGTTTTTGCCGACCATGCGTAAGATACTAACACGTTCTGAAGATGATGAGCAAAAAAATAACATTAGCTGTGAAGCTCGTTTATCAGCTGTTGGTAGATAGAAATTTAAAAGATACATTCCCCAATGTGGAGACTACTAAAAATTTATCTTGTAATAATGACCACAAATTGTACTGATGGTAGATCATTTTCAAAACTTAAATTGACGAAAAATAGATTAAGATCGTCTATGAGCCAAGGTAGTAGGCTCCACCATTTAATTAGTATGAATATCAATAATATATTACGAGCGTTGGACTTTTCTGCTATTATTGAAGAATTCACTAAATAAGGAATTTATTTGAAATCTTATATAGATATAAAATATAAAACTTTTGATTTAATTAATTATACGTTTGATGGCAAAATAAAGGCTCAACATTAAACAATATTATATGTTTTTTTATTACTTTGCATTTCAAGAAAAACAGCAATTGAATTGCTACAAGATACACTGATAAATTTTGGTAGCTGATACGGCAAAAATCTGAATGAAAAAATTCGTTCGAAATAACTTCTACGGGCTGCGCCCCAGCTGGAGTAGTAAGTATGAAAGCAAAAGCATAAAACACTGAGTATTTATCGCATAAGTAAATAGAGCTGAATATGTAGTTGATTATTCATGATTCCATAATGGAAAGTTAGGCACACCAATTAAGTTAACAATTTGTTTAGTCTAACATCTTATCGCATTTATGTCGTATTTATGCTATAAAATCAATTGCTTTTTAATTTAGATTATAATACAGCAAGGGTTCAAAACATGAAATATTTAAAAATAAGATACTCGACAAATCTTTTTTTTTTTCTTATAAAGGACCCCGCACGGAATTATAGAAAAACAGCCCTCGGTTAAATTGCACCAAATTTTAGTATTGTTATGTGTTTACAATTTTCAGTAAACACTCTGTAGGTTCAAATAACTTGCAACAAGAATCTTCACAAACCACTATTTTATTAATCACTTAAATTACAATAGTTAACCCTTAAACATCACACAACTAATAATAACTTTAATCTAATATAAATTCACTACTTGTAAATCACAACTGTACTTTACTATTAAATCACTTGTCAACTCTTATCTAACCAAAAACTGTCTCTGTATACCAAAACTGTACTGTATACTTAACTGAACTGTTCCCCCATCTGCTGGATTCACCTCTTTATATACACACTTAGAATGTCTAGAATCTCATTGTAGAACTTTCCAGAATATACTGGAATCCTCTACAGTTTTCTTAGGCACTACTAAATGGCGGTTCGCCAGTTGGCCCACAGATGGCGCCACCCTACTGGCCAGGGAGTAATTACAACTCTCCTCTCTGTTAGAGGGCAGTACATAACACTGCCCCTCCTTGAGCCTGAACGTCCCGGTCAAGCAATTCAGATACCCCAGCATGCTTTGCCAACCTGTCCAGGTGCACGATCTTCATCTTGGACTTCTTTCTACATTGAATCCTATAAACAACATTGTTGATCCGGATAATGACAGAATACGGTCCTTCCCAAGGTGAATGAGGCTTCGAGAATCCTTCTTCACTCCTATGTGGGTTATACAGCCTAACTGAATCCCCCACCTTGAATACTGCCGAACTGACATTACGGTCATATCTAACCTTCATTCGGTCACTACTCCCTGTAGGTAACCTCTTGGCAGCCACATTCACACAAACCTTGCAACTGCGACACCAAGCCTCTACATCCTGACAGCTATTTATCCAGTAGAATCGTTCCCGTACTCTAGCCAAGGTCTTATTTCTGCTAAAGTGCTCTCTGGATATTCTCTCGTGCACTTCCCGAAGTACTTTTGGTATTCGGCACCTGGGTATCAGTAACCTCATGGTAACTTCTTTCCCATCCAGACTCTCCCATGCTCTCCGTAATAGTCCATCTATAACCCTAAGGGAATCCCATTGCGCCCATAAAGCCTTCAGTCCAACACTTTTACTTCCTTTGTCCAGTCCTTCGGAACCTCTATCTTAACTGCCTTCACTTCTGCTACATCCTACTGCTTCTTTACATCCTCGGCATTCACTTCCTTAGGGTTCCTCTGGCGACAGTACCTCTTGACATGTCCCAATTTACCGCAATTATAACAGCGGATTCCTTTTGTCAGACCTCCAGCACTTCTCTGCTGCTTCGGCTCTTGTTTCGGCGGTTGCGGTTCCTGTTTCAGCTCCGGTCGCGAATTTAATTTGTTTAGTACTTGCGCGACCATTTTCTGTATGTCTGTTAACATAACAGTCAATCTCATCTTATCGGAGAGGACTTCCTCTTTCTTTGCAGCGTTTACTTCCCCAGGATTCCGTTTTTGACACTCTCGCATCATATTTTCTGAATGATCCTCTTCTTCTACTTTCAAGGCTCGCACTCTCGGACGTGGAGTCTCTTTATAAGCGGCTTCACCTTCGAGGGCATGGATCAAGACTTCGCTACCAGTCTTATCTCGAGATAATCTAAGGACTCGCCTGATCTCCTCATCTCTTATGCCATCGATGAAAGTACCAACTGTTAATTGTTCCTGGAATTCCTTGGTGCATCCGGGTAAGCTAGGTATGTCAGTCGCTCAACAGCTGCCTCAAAATCTTGTAAAGTTTCCCCAGCCTTTTGTGTGCGTGGTTTGAGCTGAGTCCGGTATACTTGGGCGAGGTGTTGGTCGCCTTATATTAGATCTAGTGCAGCCTCCAAAACTTTAAAATTCCGTTACTGCGTCACTGGGATAGTCAGAAGCAACTCTGAGGCTTGACCTCTTAATGCTAGCACCAATGCCAGTCTTGTCTTCATTGCTCCAATTGTTTGCACATGCAGCTGCCTCAAATTGTCTTCTGTAGGTTGACCAAGAAGCTTGACCATTAAAGGAAGGCGGTTGTAATCGAGGACCTGACGATAATAATATTAGCTGGCCTCCTTGTGCTCTTAACTGTCGTTTAAGTTGTTCTACCTCTCCCTCAACTACCCGAATTTTTCCTTCTATATCGGTAACTTCCCCTTCGACGCCAGTAAGTTTTCTTCGACGCCAGTAACTTTTCCTTTGACTTTTACTTTCTTTTCAACCTTATTTACTTTTCCTTTGACATCACTTACTTCTTCTTCGACTGTAGTCACTTTTCCTTCAACGCCAGTCACTTTTTGTTTAACTTTATCTACTTTTTCCTTGACCTCATAAGTGGCTGACAGGATAGCACCTTGTTGGATCTATATAATTTTTCTGAATTCTTCCTTTTCTTCTTGTCGTTTTCTTTCTTGTTCTTCCTTTTCTTCTTGACGTCTTCTTTATTCTTCATCTTGACGTCTCTCTTGTTCTTCTTTTTCTTCTTGGCGTCGTTTCTTTTGTTCTTCTTTTTCTTCTACCATCATTTTTCTAAATGAAGCTAACATATCTTGCATTTGTTTTTCAGCAGCCATGCTCTTGTTTCCATTCAAAAACTAGCAAACAAGTCTTATTTAAAGTCTATCTGGTATACGTCAAATATTTTCACAAAATTCAGAATATTCTATAAATTTTCCGAAATGTCATAAATAGGTCTTATTTAGTGTCTATCACTTTCCAGTTTGACTCACTTCACTATCTCCGGTGGTTTTCAAATGGAACTTTGTCGAATTCTTCAGAAATTCTGTTGCAATTCCGCTTCTGACACCAATTGTTACATGTTTACAATCTTCACTAAACACTCTGTAGGTTGAAATAACTTGCAACAAGAATCTTCACAAACCACTACTTTAAAACATAATATTTTTAGTCGCAAACTCCTCTATAAAATCCTTATTTTACTATAAGGAACGTAACCAGACTGCAACCAACAGCTACTCTCCGGGCTATGTGCCCGCCGAGCGCTGAATTACAAGTTATAAGCCTGGCACGTTAAGTGTAATAATTGCATATTACCATCAAAATGCTAATGCTTTGATTGCAACATGGTACGATGGTAACATGCAATTATTACACTTAACGCGCCAGGCTTGCAACTTGTAATTCAGCGCTCGGCGGGGCACATAGCCCGGAGAGTTGCTGTTGGTTGCAGTCTGGTTACATTCCTTATAGTAAAATAAGGATTTTATAGAGGAGTTTGCGACTAAAAATATTATGTTTTAATATTCCGCCCTCTAAAAGCACATTTGAACTATGCTAGGCCTAGTCAGGCTATTTATTTTTTGATTGCAACGGACACTGGACCGCTAGATGGCGCCTGTTGACTATTTTACATGTCGCTATCCCAAAGATACCTATGTTGGGGGAAATTGCGGGAGGGTAGGGTAAAAAATAACACCACCATCTATCGGTTCTTGAGAACCCATAAAAACCTTGTCAAGCCTGTATTTTTTATTTCTTGGGGATATTGCTATTACGGGCGAGGGTAGGTTCAACCCCCGGGGGTCGGTCCGGGGCAATCTAGTGTAAACTAACTGAACTATTATTACCCACAAAAAAAAATCCGATCCGACGAGCCCTCGCAAACCCAACACCGAGAAGTTGGAAAATTGGGGTAGTTTTTCCTTGATGGGGGTAGTACGCAAGGGTTTCAGAACTCGAAACGATCACCATCGTTTTCTCACTCCCGAAAATGGAGGGGGAAATGTATCCTACAAACTTTTGATGTTTTGGCCTTTTTGGAAACTCATTACTTCAACAAGTAGTGGCTTGCGCTATATTGACTTTTGAGCAATGTGCCCATGAGAACTATTGTTCAGGAGGCCAAGACCTATAATATATATTTAGTGCAATTTAACTGAGGGCCATTTTCCTATCATTCTGTGGGGGGTCCTTTGATAGCAAAAATGGATCTTAGAAACCCAACTACCCTTTGGGAGTTTATTGCTTTTATTTAGGGGAGTGAGTTCAACCCCTTTTTGGGGACATGGATAACAGTTAACTTCCATGCTCGCATGTTAAACCCCTAAGTTAAGTCTTATCTCATAATTATTTGATTATTATCAGTTTATCGAACATAGACAGACTAAAATAACAGTTTACATGCAAATAGTAGTTTAGTCGATTACCAGATACTTACAGCTAATTCCGATGTAACTGGAAAACAAACATAAGGAAGCTACTCGTCTTACAAAGCATACATCTATTTACTAAATTAAATTATCCATTCAATCAAGCCAGTACACTGTATTAAATTTGACTCGACTAAACTACTGGCTACATCTAAACCAGGCATAAAACATAATTAGTGTGATCTCAGGACACAGATTAGGAGTTGTGTGGACCCTATCAGAGGAAACGATTGAGACTACTTCTAATTGGTTCAATGCAAATTATCTATGCCTTAATAAAGACAAAACTCAATCTTTAGAGTTTTCACTTAAATCAAAAACAGCCGACGCTGTAAAATTTTTAGGTCTTAACATTGACACGAAATTAAATTGGCAACGTCATATAATTCTCTCTCGAAAAAACTATCATCCATCATATATGCAGTGAAGAACATTAAGTATAATATTAATTTGGAAGCAGCTGTAATATGTTATCATGCTTTATTCCACAGTATTATGACTTACGGAATAATAAACTGGGGAACCTCTTATTACATACAAAACATTTTTATTCTCCAAAAGAGAGCTATCAGAACATTAGCTGGTGTTCCATACCGTGACAGTTGTAAACCATGGTTTATAAAGTTCAGCATATTAACCTTCCCCTCTGCAGTTATATATTACAATTTAGTTTATGTAAAAAGTAATTTGGATAAGTTTAATACAAATAGGGAATATCATGATCACTTGACTCGCTCGAGGTTGAATTTAGTAATTCCTCCACATAGCTTAACAAACACGAACAAAACATTTATTGGGATCAAACTATTTAATAAGTTGCCAAGATCTGTAAGAGAAGTGCCATTAACTAAATATGAAGCAGTTATAAAGAAACACTTAATTGAAAATGCATATTATGACATAAATTGTTTTAATTTTAGTTAGTCTAATATATCTTTTTTGTTATTATTATTATTATATGTTCTTATTTATATTTGTTTGTTAGATAAATATTTTTATTTTCTTTTTTTGTACACTGTAATACTCTCTATTTATAAAACCAGTTTTTATATGTAAGTACATACTAGACGTGTCTAAGCACTACGGTGTAATTGAGACTAATAAATGATATTATATTATTATTATTACCTAGAGGATATTAATTAGCAGCACATTTGAACATCATTAGCTAATCCACTATTAGTAAGGCCGGTCAGCTTGTATCCACTTAAAAATAAACATTTTTTTTTAAATCAAAACTAGCCTTGCAAAGTCGTCAAACTTACTTCTTAATATTATATATTACACAGCACAAAGTTACATAGATTACATACATAATTTTAATTAAGAATATTGTCAAAATTACCATTGCCACTTCTGCATCCAGCTCAACAATGGAGAATGATGGAGATGAACTAAATCTCGCAAACAACCACTTGTTCCATTAATTCGTTTCACATAGATTAGCGCCTTTCGTTTGCAGTGAACATTTACATAATTCTAATGAATATAATCGTATGATTTGGTTTGATATGAACAGAGTTGTTTGTCAACAAATGCTACTGTTCGCGTTTACGCCGCGCCGTTCAGTCTTATGGTCTATGGTGCAATCCGAGTTCAGTGTTCCTACGTCGCTCAGACCCAAGGATGGTAAACTAACAGCGTTTTCGATTCATATGAACTGACTGCACTCAGTGCGCACTTAATGCATACATAGGAAATATTATTTATCTTAAGATACAGTCTCTTCAGGTCCATTTTCATTACATGCGAAGGTTCTATAATAATTTTTAGCAATGGCTCCAATCTCCGAGTCTGTGACGTGACACTTTGTAGGTTAATCAAATACGCACTGGAATTTATGAGCATATTCGATTGCACAAACTTTCGGGTCAATTTTATATGAAACTGGTGGCGGGCATGACGTCATTCTGATGCAAACTGCACGTCTAGAGTGCTTATCAATCGAAAACGCTCTAAGCTATCCTTGGCTCAGACCTACGTCGCATCGTTCAGCACGTTTCGTCCTGACAGAGATATTGGGAGAGTGACTAATCTATATCAACATAAACCTTTGATCTGTGTTGTGACACTATTTCATATTTTTTACCTTCGTCACAGATTTACTCTAAGTAATCAAGTAATCTGTGCCTTCGTTTTTGTTCATCTTCTCTTAGTCACTACACGTCACTAGTTCTCTTTCAAGACTTTTGACAGACTGGCAACTCAATGTTAAATTTTTGTCCAGAAATCTATCTCTCTCTCTCTCCGATTTGCAGAAGCCAAATTCAGAGGGCGCCACAGTTGCAGACGCGGGAGATTTGACCATTTGTTTACTTTAACTTACAGTTGTTTATGTACATATTTGACATTTAAAATTTGTGATCAAAGTGCAATGCCGTTTCATGCTTAATCTTTGATCACAAATTTCAATGTCAAATACGCCATATTATATATATACTATAGGAAATTAAAAGTCAAATTTGTAACACATCATAGAACTTTATTTTGTCAGACATAAATAAACATGTAATAAAAAGTATGACAAAGGAAAAATACATAGTAAAAGAAAGCATAAGAATTAAAAACACACATCCTTAACCTAAATAGATACTTTAAAAATTACATCATAAAATTTGTATTTTTATGTGGTCGAGTGGAAGAGTAGCTTTGCTGAACTCCGCCACAAATAAAGACAGTTTATTACTATTATTAATATTTAAGGCACTTTTGTTTTATTATATTCAATTAAATTATCAATATCAAGAGAACCATATTTATATTTTACAATACCTCTCTTGCTAATTTCTTTTCGTGTGCATTTATTAATTGTAGTAAATACTCGCCTTACAACCTCTTACATGATAACAATGTTCTCCAAATTCGAATTTTCAGTGATGACGAGGTTAGTACCTCAATAAAAAAAACTCAAGGCAAACATGACTACAGTAGCCGGATTCTAAGTTCCTATCGAATCGAATCGATGTGATAGCAACGAAATTCAAACACGTGTCAATTGAAATTCTAAGTTGTTATAGAGTAAACTGTTATAATATCGTAAGACTGAAACAATAACTTCTTTGGTATCGAGCGTATTCTGTCGATTAAGAGTTAAAATTGTTATAAGATACGTACTTAGAACCAGTAGTATCGTATCGACTTAATACGATAGCAACTTAGAATCCCGCCGCTGGACCTGATGAAATATATGGTTTTGCACAGTGTAGTTGAGACATTAAAAAGTCAACAGTACTTGACTTTAGGTCCTTAAAAATATTTCTGACAACATCAGAATTACTCAGGTCACACATTTCTTTTATTTTATTTGCTCGCTCTTTACACAACTTTTTTAATTTTCGTATGTGATCTGCCTTTTTTGAAATTACCTTAAACATAACTTTCTTCCTTGGGGTTGTATCTTCTTGACACAATTTTTTAAAAATTGAACTTTGGCCTCTGAATCCCCCAGATTTGGTATACGATGGTAGAGGTGTTGATGAACGATCAACTGGAGTACTTGGCACACTACTAGATGTGTCTGGATGCGGGTTTTCTAATTCCTCATTATGTGCAGAAGAAACACGAAGACCACGTGATGTCGATGGTAGACATATATCTTCTTTGGGTTCCTCGACCTGTATGGGTACAGGTGTATAATCCCTTTGGGTTTCTACTCTGTTTCCACATGGATACCGGGTAGGAACTGCATTTCTATTGAGGATGTAATCGGTATCATTTGAGTATGACTCTACTGTGAAGTGCTTATTATAAATTCTAAGATGGCGTAGGTATAGTATTTTCTGACACTTTCATTCCCATTAAGTCCTGCCACATTTTCGATCTGAAAACGATAATATTTATTTATTTATTTGAAGTAGATACTGTGGTAAGGCAGAACAATAATTTGAAGTAGTCTTACGATATTTAGAAATATATATTGCACTGTGCAAAAACTAAAAACAAAGACTGGAGCAAATGCACACTTACTTATGAAGGTTCCTGGAAAAATAGTGCAATTTTTGCACATCAACTTCTTCAGTTTCACAAACAATGCAGAAGGCAGAAGACATTTTAAGAAATAATCTGTAAAATGCAATATTATATATTACTGTAATGCAATGTATATTTGCACAATAACACTCACCTAACTCGTCTTTGGAAATAGAAATTTTTAAAGGGCACTAAAAACTGCGTATTTTATGTTAAAAAGTCAAGTTTTTACAAAAATAATATCACCAGCACAACACAATCACAGTACACAATATAAATAACATAATAACAATGGACGACGTTTGACGTTTCAAACGACATTTGCGTTAAGAGCGACATCTGAATTTGGCTTCTGTTGCCTCGACCTTGACCGGATAAATTTCTCAGGGAAGTTGCCAGTCTGGTAGTCTGTGATATCAACATAAACCTTTGATCTGTGTTGTGACACTATTTCATATTTTTTACCTTCGTCACAGATTTACTTTAAGTAATCAAGTAATCTGTGCCTTCGTTTTTGTTCATCTTCTCTTAGTCACTACACGTCACTAGTTCTCTTTCAAGACTTTTGAGGGTTGTGTTGTGGTTGCAAAGTTGGGTTAGAACTCTAGTTAAAATTCACAAATTGTGTTTTAAAAATGTTAAAGTCGCCTAGTATTTTAGGAAATAAATACAATTTAAAAGTGATTTGCAATGGCAATTTTAATTATAATTTACAAAATATCAACAAGGTAATAAATATCTCGCACAAAAGTTTATATTCAAATATTATAGGTATAGTTCAAGTATGAAAATCCTGAGACATAAGAAAAATTTTACGACCTCATTAAAATACCGGTACTCTTTTTTGTGCTGTTCGCAAATTGACTGGCTTACCTTTATAGGTTTTTAATGTGCGTCGGGAATGTTTCATGTCAGGCTTGGCTTCATGGCCCCCAGGGATTATGTTGTAAAGTTTTTGTTTGAATTTTTTATTTACTGGGATCTATATTTTCTTCAACTTAGCGCCATGGCCCGCGGCGATAATAATTATGTCATAAAGTTTTTGGTTAGTTTCTTTTGTCTCAGGAAGTGCTTACTTAGACTTTTTTTATACAGGTTAGTTTTCCTACTGGGGTTTATTTTGTTCCTGATAAAGTTTGCTTTAACAAATGCTAATAATTACACACACTAACACAATACCTAATTAAAGTAAAATATAGGTATATTTTAGATTTTAACATGCTATTTTACTACAAAATCAAGAAGCAAAATATATGATATTGTGGAGGCTGTGCAAGACATTAAGGATGGATCCAAAATATTAGTTGGAGGTAAATTACTTAGATACTTATATATATTAAAATTTCACATCTATCATCCGGGAATTGAAAGGCGCAAAGTGACAAATTTTGGTTGTTTGTAGGTTTTGGTTTATGTGGTATACCAGAGAATTTAATAAGAACTTTACTGGATCATAAAGTAAAAGATTTAACAGTTGTGTCCAATAATGCGGGTGTTGATAAGTTTGGTTTAGGGTTGTTATTAAAACAGAAGAAAATTAAGCGTATGATTGCTTCATATGTAGGAGAAAATGCCGAATTTGAAAAACAGTTTCTATCTGGAGAGTTAGAAGTTGAACTGACACCACAAGTAAGTATCTAACACTTGATTTACTTAGTGTCACTATTTAGTGAGAGAGTTTATTGCATTTGCAATAAGCAATAATATATATTTTTTTAAATAAAAGACATTCTTGTCTATATATACTCTCAGGTTTTATAAAAAATGAGGAATCCAATTTTTTAAGAGCACATTTAAATAATAGATCATTATTTCGAAATAGATTTGAATAAAGGATATTATTTTAACAATGAGTCATATGCTATAGTTTCTGGCTTATTTGTCATCATCAGTACATATAACATATAAGTAAGTGATCACATATTATTAGATGAAACAAAACTTGAAATATTCAGCAATTTCGTATTGAATGAAATGGAGATACCTACGTATATTCATTTTTATAAACAATTTCTTCATTTCATTTAATTCCCTGTTCTACTTTAAGGTGTATTAAAATTGAAACTTTACTTTTTGATGGATTTTTAGCAGGTTCAAAATTCGGTTTTCTTTTTACCTAGCTATTTTTTTTACTGGGATCTATATATATATATATATATATATATATATATATATGGTGTAGTGGTGAGAGGTAAGTGAATCCTCTCATGTGGTCTAATGCTACTATACACCAGACATCATGGATGTCTCCATGGTGCATAGCGACTTGCCATTTTGCAAGTACCGAGAGCGGTGACCTTCAGCCCTTGGTGGACTTAACCCATATACTGTTATTATACATGATTTGCAGGAAACAACTACTCAGCGGGCAAATACCCCGACCTGCATTGAATTATACCTTACAAATCATGAAAAATTGGTAGCCAATGTCATTTGTCAACTCCCTGACCAGACATAGACCGGTTTCGAACTTATTAGTTCTCATCAGTATGCCATAGGTCATGGAGCAGACAAATGACAGTGGCCAACCTGCTAGTCTTATACAGACTAATGTAAATGGTGTAGTGGTGAGAGGTAAGTGAATCCTCTCATGTGGTCTAATGCTACTATACACCAGACATCATGGATGTCTCCATGGTGCATAGCGACTTGCCATTTTGCAAGTACCGAGAGCGGTGACCTTCAGCCCTTGGTGGACTTAACCCATATACTGTTATTATACATGATTTGCAGGAAACAAAAATTATAATAATATATCGGCTCGGTAGGCTAGTGTGTTTGCAGACTTGCTGTAATTTCATTGAAAGGCGATTTAGTTCTTAGTGTAGGTATTGCAGAATTATTAGACTTTGTTATTGATGATTGTTTTCTTGACTACTAATTGATGTGGACTGTATTAATTTTATAGAATTTATTAAGAATACACATTAGATTGCACAACAGACATATGACAACTATTAACATATATTATAGACTGGTGTCTGCCTCCAAAGCTCGGATGCCATCCGTCTTTTTCGTGCAGACAGGGTCGGCTTAGACCGGTTGCTACTCTTAACTAATTTTACATACTATTATGACAGGTGGGTTTTTTGGCCTTAACATGCCGCCCGCCTTGAACAGTTGTGCAGTAACAACTTTCAACATAACATATAAAGTGGCTTATTAATAATATATTATTGTCTCAATAGGGCAAAGTCTTAATTCTCTTTCTCAGGGTTATCGTCACATTTAACATCAACGGGAAGGGCGCACAGCTTTGACACAGCACGTTTTAGCACACCGTTTTGCACTTTAACACTCACTACCCTGATGATGTTGTCATCTCCGGGATGCAGGTGTAGAACTCGGCCTAGCTGCCACTGTAGCGGTGGAAGATTGTCCTCCTTCACGAGAACCAATGCGCCTTCCTTCAGTAGTTGCTGGGAACTCTGCTTCCATTTTACTCTGCACTGCATTTCTGACAAGTACTCCTTTCTCCAACGGCTCCAGAAATGCTGGATTAATTGTTGATATTGTTTATATTTGTTGAGCCGAAATTCATTTATGTGTAGCAGATTTGGCTCTGGGATAGCCGTAAGTGGTTGTCCAATTAGGAAGTGGGCAGGCGTGAGGGGTTGAAGGTCAGTGGGATCGGATGACAGAGGACTCAAAGGTCTGGAGTTTAAAATGGCCTCTATCTGACTCAATATTGTCATGTACGCTTCAAAATCTAATTTTACATTGCCTAGAACTCGTTTAAGATGATGTTTACAGCTTTTTATCCCCGATTCCCAAATGCCCCCGAAATTTGGTGCTCGTGGCGGTATAAAGTGCCATGTTATATTATCCTGAGCTAAGTTATTAACTATAGCATCAGATTCTGAATTTAAAAAACTCACAAGCTCATTGTTACCCCCTACAAAATTTTTAGCATTGTCTGAAAATATATGGAGCGGCTTTCCTCTTCTAGCAATAAATCTCTTTAAGGTTGCCAAAAATGCATTTGATGTTAGGTCCGAAACGAGTTCCAGGTGCACTGCTTTGGTACACAAACATACAAATAAACATATATAGGCCTTTATTATCTTAGGATTTCGTGTCGTTCTATCTTTTAACATTACAGGCCCGGCATAGTCAACTCCGGTGTTATAGAAAGGTCTATATGAATTCACTCTGGCTATTGGCAAATTTCCCATAATATACGTATCTTGTCGAGGCTTAACCTTAAAACATACGACACAATTGCGCACAATATTTTTTGCCAGGTTACGACCTGATATTGGCCAAAATCGTTCTCTGATTGAATATAGTAATGCTTGTGGACCACAATGAAAATTGCGATTATGTTCGTGAGTCATTAATAGTTTTGTGAGAGAACATTTAGGTGATAAAATTATAGGATGTTTTTTATTATACTCAATATCAGAATTTTTTATTCTGCCACCAACACGCATGATTTGAGAATCATCCAAATAGGGATTTAACGTTAATAACCTACTTTTTTTATTGAGCGGTTTCTTCATCACTAGTCTATGATAATCTTCTGAAAACGATTGTTTTTGTGATAATATTACCAACGTATTTATAGAATTTTGTAGCTCAGTTGTGGTCAAATTACCTAATTCACGCTTATCCTTACTTGTCTGTAAATTCTGAATAAATCTAAGGCAATATGCTGTAACTTTGTGTAGTTTAATAAAACTCGAATATTTAGAGATTAAGTTGAAGTCATCATCAGGAATTGTCGAAAGGTTAGAAATGATTTGTTGTTCCGGTATTGCATCAATTGAAATATCAATATTAGTTTTTAATTTAGAATTTATAGTGTCTGCAGATAGCCAGTCAGGCCCTGTAAACCATAATTTGGAATTTATTAGATTCGCTGCCGTGGTACCTCGTGACAATAGGTCAGCAGGATTTTCTTCTGTTTTTACATGATACCATTTATCGATGTCCGTCAAACCTTGTATTTCGGCTACTTGATGCGCGACAAATGTTTTCCACCTCTCAGGAGAACCGCGAATCCAACTTAATGTGATCATCGAGTCTGTATAGAAATAAAAATTGTCAATTTTAACAGTGAGTGATTGTTTTACCTTATCGACTAATTTTGCTAGTAACACAGCTGCACATAACTCTAATCTTGGTAGAGTAACCTTCTTAAGAGGTGCAACTCTCGACTTCGCACATAATAAATTAGAAGTGTATTTTTTTGTATTACCTTTGCAGCGCAAATAAACACAACAACCATACGCCTTTTCGGAGCTGTCAGCAAATCCATGTAGTTCAACGTATGTTGTACTAGGTTGTAAAACGTGTCTACTGAATTTAATATCACGTATTGTTATTAATTCATTAGTAAATTGATGCCATTTTGTTTCTATATGCGGGGGAACTTGTTCGTCCCATGTTAACTTAGCTTGCCAAAGGCCTTGAATAATTAATTTTGCTATAATTATTATGGGTCCTAATAGTCCTAACAAATCGTATAGTTGTGCCGTTAATGATAAGATTGTCCGTTTTGTTGTAACGTCATGAACTTTAATCTGTTTAACAGAATACTGAATGGTGTCTAAGTTTGCATTCCACAATATACCTAGAATCTTATTTTCTTCGCTCTTGCCTAACTGAATTACGCTAGAATTTAATTGATTGTTAATATTAAATTTGTTTAATATGTCTTGCTTATTTGAAAGCCATTTTCTGAGATCAAATTTGGCAGTTTGTAATATTTTGGTAATGTCATTTTGTATTTTAATTAGATCGTCTTCAGTGTCCGCCCCGGTCAGCAGATCATCTACATAAAAATCATTACATATTATTTTACTCGCAATAGGGTGAGTTAATCTATTGTCAATACCTAATTGATTAAGGCATCGTACAGATAAAAATGGCGCTGATGCAGTGCCGTACGTTACAGTATTTAACATATAGCATTTGACATCTTGACTAGGGTCCGACCTCCAAAATATTTTTTGTGTACTTCATTGTTCGGGTTTGACGAGAATTTGCCGATACATTTTCATCACATCGGCAGTCATTACAAAGGTGTGTTGTCTGAATCTTAACATGATTGAAAATAAGTCGCTCTGTACGGTGGGGCCACTATATTGGACATCGTTTAGCGATAACCCCGTGTCCGTAGGCTTTGACGCGTTAAAGACTACTCGTACCTTAGTTGTAAGGCTCGAATCCTTTATTACAGGATGATGAGGAATGTAGTAATTTATATTGTTAATATTATTGTCCCTTACCTTGGACATATGACCCAGACGTTCATACTCGTTCATAAATTCAACGTATTGATTTTTTAACGGTGTATTTTTTGACAAGCGTTTTTCTAGCGCGTAAAATCGGTCTAAAGCAATTTCTTTAGAATCACCTAATTGGCTTAAATTCTCCTTAAAGGGCACACTTACTATAAATCGTCCTTGATTGTCGCGTTGATAATTGTCGATAAAATGTTTCTCGCAATATTCATCTGAACTTGACATAATCTTTTTGGAATTATCACATTCTTCTAACTGCCAAAATTTCGTTAGTTTATCATCGATCGAGGTTGTTTCGGTAATATTCAGACAGTTAACAAATTTATTGATTGATGTATTGACATGAAAATTCCCGCCTACAATCCATCCTAGTTTGGTGTTCTGAAGAATGGGTAGACCTTCGCCTAATTGAATTTGACCTTGACACAAAAGTGTCCAAAATACACTTGCTCCGAGCAACATATCGATATGCCCCCGTATATTGAAATCTGCATCGGCTAAATTAACATTTTTGGGTATATTTAATCTTGAGATGTTAAAGGTCATTATTGGTAATTTTTCTGTAATATAAGTAAGTACCAAACAAGAAGTAGCGAATTCATAATTGCCTTGCATTGAGCACAAATTTGCCTCTGTTTTATATTTTACACCAGATAGCGCTTGACCTACGCCACTGATCGCATAATCGACATTTGTTTTTAATAACCCTAAATTAGCACATAATGATTCAGTTATAAAATTGCTCTGACTACCACTATCTAGAAGCGCCCTACACTTGTGGAAATTTCCGTCACGATCACGAATTTTAATAATTGCTGTAGATAATATTATTTGGCTTGAATTGTTCATAGCATGTGTATTAACCGTCATTACCTGTGCCTCATTCCTTGTTTCATTGTCACGCATATTGTTGTCAGTTTTATTACTAGTTTCTGAGCCCATTTCCATGTGAAGCAGTGTATTATGTCTTTTATTACACCTCTTACAACTTGACTGTTTACATTCATCTCGATTGTGATTTGGTGAAAAGCAATTTTTACAAAGTCCTAATTTGTTTACGTTTTTATTTCTTTCAGTTACAGGCAAACTGAGAAATTGTTGACACACATAAATTGTATGAGTGTCCTTGCAAAAATAGCAACTTAATTTATTAGAGTTATTCTTATTCGTACTAACTAAAGAATTTGATTTAGTTTTATACTTAGGTTTATTATCAAATTTATCAACATGTTTATTGAATTTATTTACGTCAAGTTTTTCCAAAACCTCACATTTGTTTTTGAGAAATTTATTCATGTCCTCCATTGTAGGAAGCTCACCCTCTAGCTTAAATTCCTCCCAATCGCGCTTAGTAACAGAGTCGAATTTACTAGATATTATATAGATTATAATTGTAGACCATGTATCTGTAGGTTGACCAAATGATTTTAGAGCTCTTATATTTTTTGTTATTGTATCATATAGTTTTCTTAATTCAGTATGAGATTCTTTATATAACACAGGAGTCTCAAATATAGCCTTTAAATGATTGTGTATAATTAGATTTTTATTTTCAAATCTGGTCTTAATTAAATCCCAGGCATTCTCATAATTGTCGTCTGAAAATGGCATTGATTGTATTATTTCCATCGGCATCTCCCCTAGGGAAGTGCGTAAATAATAAAACTTTTGCATTACGGATAGCCTAGCGTCATTGTGTACCAAAGCATTGAATGCATCTCTATATTCAGCCCACGCTGTATACTGACCGTTAAATGTAGGCAATTTAATATTTGGTAACTTAATTTGCGATTGAGTAATACTGCTATTCAAAGAATTGCTAGAAGTGGAAGCTGTATTTACTATTTTTGTTTCATGGTACACTATAGCATTTTTAATTTTAGCCGTTAATTCAAAGAAATTTGTCTCAAAGGTTTTTCTTTCATCGAGTTCTTTTTGTTCGTCCGAAATTAATTCAATTTCGCCCTGTATTTCATCGAATTTATTCCACACTAAATCAATTTTGTCTAATCTGCATTTCAATTGCATTATATTGTCGTTATTAAATTCCGTAATATCCTCAAAATAATTTTTAATGCGGGTGAATTGTGCCTTTGCTTGGCCTCTTTTTCTATGAAGTTCTTTTAGTTCAGCCATTATTGAATCGAGATAGATATATTACAATAGTATAGGATAGAAAAGAAAGGAATGGACTTACGTTTCTTGCAGTCGGCTACCCCTACCTGCTGTTCTGTTTGTCCAGCATTGTTCGCACCACTTATTGCTCGAGGTCACGAACGCCGTAGAAATAATTGCACTTGTAGGTAATTAAATCGATTGATTGATATTGAATTCACTGCTGAATCCGGCTCGAACTGACCAATGTTATTGATGATTGTTTTCTTGACTACTAATTGATGTGGACTGTATTAATTTTATAGAATTTATTAAGAATACACATTAGATTGCACAACAGACATATGACAACTATTAACATATATTATAGACTGGTGTCTGCCTCCAAAGCTCGGATGTCATCCGTCTTTTTCGTGCAGACAGGGTCGGCTTAGACTGGTTGCTACTCTTAACTAATTTTACATACTATTATGACAGGTGGGTTTTTTGGCCTTAACAGACTTCTTTCAATATTTTGTGCTGTTAACTGTTTATCGACTAATATGGCTGATGTAAGTGTAATAAGTTGCTTAATTTGCGGAGGACCATGTGATTCTCGTGGAAAAGATTTTGTTAATAAACCTACAAAAAAAGGTTTGTTGACAATATTGGCAGTGGCGGAAAAACGACAGGACAACTTTTCTAAGCACATTCTACACTGCAAGGATTCAATTCTGTTGGGAAATACGAATTTCAAATTTCACATGGCATGTCGTAGTTCTTACATTAGCAATACGAATGTAATGGGGAAAGATAAATCGTCCACTGACGATGCACAACCAAGTACTAGTACTAGTGATGTGCCATGTACGAGAAAAAGCCAGCAATCTTTTGACATACGTAAAATGTGTTTATTTTGCAAAAGAACAGGGAATAAGAAAAAAGAGGGACTTACTGCTATTCGAACAGGTATAACAAATAATTTTTTTATGCTAATTTTGTTATAAGATTTGTAACATTTTGCAGGAACAGGTGCTTCGACCAGAAATAATATTTTGAAAGCAGCGAAGAAACGAAATGATACCGAAATGATTTCAAGACTTGCTAACTATTTGGATCTTTTTGCTTATGACTGTAAGTATCACAAAACTTGCTATAGCCAATATGTATCACAGCGAAACATAAAAAGCAAAATTCGTATTAATACTGGCAATGCAAAATTTTCGGACAAAGCACGTATACAAACTGAGAACTACGTTAAGGAACATGTTATTGTAAAACATGAAACACTTACATTGAGTGGACTCTGTAAGTTATATAATAATATTGCTGAAACTGTCGAGGAAGTTTCAGTGCAATCTCACAGGCTGAAGCAAATGTTGCAAAAGAAATTTCCGAGGGCAATAGAATTTATCTCTCGACCTGGTAAATGTGATATTATTTGTGCATCTGATATGGATAAGTCTGAATATTTTGATTCTGATGATGCCAAATCTACTAGTTCAGAGGATGAATATTTTCCGGGTGCATCTCTTTCAGACAAACAGGTACTCCACAGCGCTTGCGAAATATTAAAAACAGCTATGTCTCAGTATAAAATACCTAAAAAATCATTTCCTTCACTTGACGGAATATGTAAGATACAATTTGAAAAACAGGTGCCGGATATGTTGTTGTTGTTTTCAAAATGCCTTTTAACAACCGATGAGTTAGTTGATGATTCTGAGAATTCAGAAATGAGCATTGAGGTACTAACTCTATCAAATATTATCATGAGTTTCTACTCTAAAGGATTCTCGAAGAATAATTTGCATATAGGATTAGGTTTATTTTTATATAATACTGTTAGAAGCAGAAAAGTTATTGATCTTCTATATACAATGGGATTTTCATGTTCCTATAGCGACGTAAGAAGTATGACGACAGCTTTAGCAAAAGAAGGTTTAAACACTGACCGTGATTGTTACATACCTTATGGGCTTGAACAGGTAAAAGACAATGAACTAAATTACATACATGCAAGTATCGACAATTTTGATTTGAACGAGGATACAATAGACGGGAAAAATACAACCCATTCCATGGCCTTGGTAGTTTTTCAAGAAAAATGTGATAGTTTAAAACCAACCGATGAAGTCCCAAAAGCCACCAAATATTCCTTAAAGGCTGACGAAGTGGAGATGTCATTTCAGAATATTGAAAAATATTATAAACCCAATAAAAGACCTGAACCTAAAAAGATCAACAACTTCAAATTTTCTACTGAAAAGTATGATTATTCCCAAAATCTCAATTTTGCCTGGAAATTATTTCGATATTTAGATAAGGAAAAACCTTTTCTAGGATGGAGCGAATACCACAACCTTATCTGTAATAACAATGTGAAAGTGTCTACCATAGCTTACTTGCCGTTCCTAAATAACCCTCCCACAGAATTTGATACGATTTATACTTCAATGCTGCGTTTGGTTCAATTATAATAATAATAATAATAATAATACTTTATTCATCTCTGGGGCCACATACATTTGTAGATAAGATAAGTCACACAACATTACATACAAAAGTTAAAACACAGATAAAAATATATAAATAAAAAATATAAAATATACATACATTGGTAAATATTCATAAAAAGCTACATTAAAAGATAAAATGATTAGATTAAAAATACTAGAAGGTTATATTTTTGTCCATTCGTAATTTTAGAACAAACTCCCCAATAGTATAGAATGCATTATTTGCTAGATAGTTTTTTAGCTTCTTCTTAAAAGCTTGAACAGGTAAGCTCCTGAAATCCACAGGAAGCAGATTATACATTTGAAAGCCTGAATAGAGAGGCGATTTTTCATGAAAGGAATGATGGTGTTGGTTTTGGCAGATATTGGTTTTATTCCTAGTATTATAGTTGTGCATGTCAGCATGTGATGGAAATTAGCGGAATGTCTAAATCAAAAACATATTATCATCACGGCAGATTTGGCAATTTACACAAAAGCTGTTACGTGTTAAACTCAATTTACGACTAAAAGTCTAAAAATAAGACGAATAAAAAAACTTAAGGTCAGCTAGCTCCAACAGGAGACTCCAGGGGTGAGATTCGTTTATTTTTTTAACGATTCCTAAAGTTTGCCAAGGTGAAATAGTGAGCGCCAGGTAATTTTAATATACCAACCTCAAGCGAATTGTCAGACACACTGACTACATAAATTACCAAATTCAGTGTTACTTATCTTCAACCTTAAGTCAACGGCGAGAAATAAAAACGAGGTTAAAATTCCTATAACATTTATTAACAAAATCTGATTACCGGTGACTTTCAAATTAAGAACTACCAGATTACTGACAGTGTCTTCCTAATTATCACATTATTAAATTATATACATGATCCTGACTTGACTTTGATGTAATGTTGATTTAATTTTAATTTCATCTTTATTTAATTCTAAATTACTTCTGATTTAATTCTGATTTACTGTTGATGTCTTTTCTAAGTGAAAAATGAATATTTTAGGCCAAGTTACATTCAACAAAATAACTAATTTAAATAGGACAGGTTAGTGGTGGGGAGCCATCCTTCAATATACCCAACTAAATAAGTTTTCCAATATGACCTTATACATCACATAATACAAAAAAAAAAAATTATACATATAATTATCAAAACATCTGGATATATAACTGCGCAGTTACTTACAGGTAATTCATACTAGTAGGGAACTATTATTGTCCATACCAGCTAGGCTTATAAAATGGCCGTTTATAGAATAATTAAAAATCATAGACATAAGGAAAATAATGATTCTAAATACACATGGTAAATACTAAGGGTACTTATCCCACCTCTAACGCCTTTAAGGGTGACAACTGATAACGACATTCCCAGTTCCTCACTCGAAACTCCTGTATTATATCTGCAGAAGGCTCTCCGACTCCACTCCAGTCCCAAAACAATATGTTCCAGTGATGTCCTCAACCAAAACAGCAAAAGTCCCGTCCAAATCGACACGTGGCTTCCCAGCATAAAAACGTCTATCCAAAAAAATATCGTAACTCCCCAAAACCAGGAATTTACAGAAATCCAAGTCTAGGGTAGATTTAATACCCGTACAAAATTTGCCTATAAATAAAATAGCGTTTTAGAAGTCGGTATTTCTATGAAATTTGGTGAAACTTGCTTACCCAACAAAATGGCCTGGGCACACAAAAAACACAAGGATTCAATAGCTTCGTTTCTAAGCCTATTTAGAAGTTCCACACAACAAAATCGGCTTCAAACAGCTCAACATACCAAACGGCACTTCCAAATTTAAAGACTTCCAGTATAATCCCCAAAACTCAGAATGGGTTGCTCTAAAAGCATTCAAAAGGAAAATCTCGTCTTATCGGCTAAACGACACGCTGCTGAATCGAAGGATCCGGAAACTCGGAAACCACTTGTTGTTTTTTTCCTCAGCCACATGTTTTCGAGCACCAATCACCATTTGACAACTCCTACGAAATTACCCACAATTCCTAAAGACGCGCGCATATTTACAATTAAAATTTTAACGACACAGAAAATAATTCTTGACATGGAAATATTAAAACAGACATTACAAAGAAATCCCATGAGTGCAAATCACCATTTTAAACAACAATTGTCCATAAAGTAAATAAACCTAGAATTAATAAATTAAATGACGACTGAGCAGTTTCCTATATCAATGTTGGTAACAATTTCCCCAGTGAAATATGACATATGACAGCTGACGAAAAAGAATAAACAGAGAATTCACCAAGCTTATTTATTTAAAACTAAAACCTTCCTGCAAAATACAAGTAAGTGAATATTATTGGTATTATCCACCCTTCAAATGACTAACCAAATTGCTTTCCAGCCAGCACCCTCTGAAATATGTATTTTTGCCTACACATATCGGCATTCCAAAAGATGTTTACATCCTCTACAGGAACCGAATTTCAAAGTATCTAGCAAGGAAAAAGAACAATCTAAATAGCTCGTCAAATAAAAAGTAAGTCATACAATAATATACCCCTCGGTGAAAACCACTACTTAAATGTTTGTACTGGTTTTAGGTTAGACAACGGAGAGGTTGTCCTGCATCAGAAGAAGCTAACGTACAACAAGCCTATAGCAACTACTAACACATCAAAACAATGCAACCTAAGTATATTGCTACCTGAATAAAATTTATCGAAAACAAGAATGTTTCCGAGGCTACTTTTACTCAAACAAGCAATACCTAACCAACACAAAATTAGGTACTCTGTCCTAATGCTGTCAACAAAGTTAGAGGAATACCTACTAGAAATAATCCTTGCTCTGCAATCATTCAACAAACCCAATTGTAGCTTTAGTTATTTATAAACTTAAAATTCTATACAAATATATATGATTGAATTCTAATTTAACGTTACAAATTCCCCCTTTTCCCTCTTAAAAATTTTTTTTTTAAAAAAAAAAATTTTTCCAGAAAAAGAAACAAAATAAAGCTTTAAATGCTTGGCAATAGTTCGCTCCACAACTATCACACTTGCAACTAATATGAGGCTTAAACGTTTTGCAATCGTTCACCTCCGGACGATTACACACGACAGTATACAAGGAAAAATGACAAAACAAAAAAATTAATGAATTAGAGCCTTGAACGCAGGTTACTTTTTTTTTCCCACAACAAAAAAAATCCTTTTACAATAGTATAACCAAAATATCAATGTACAATTAGAGAACTACCAAAAAAAAATTCTAATCCAAACCGTGGGTAGGTTTGAGATCATTTACATGATATACACCGACCAATGTTCCACTTTCATCTTCAATTTCATAGCTACATGTACCACAAACTTTCCTAACTTTACAAGGTCCGACATACTTAGGAGCCAGTTTTGCACTAAAATAATCCGCTTTACTGGACAAAACATGATTCTTTCTCCATACCAAGTCTCCGATCTTGTATTGTACTTGTCTTCTTCTTAGATTGTATCTTTGACTAGCTTGTGTGTATGCCTTCCGTAGCCTTACTTTAATATCTTCATAAATTTTTGCAAATCCACGGTCTCTCACTATTCTTTCTTCAGTCCTATTTATCTCTAGATCCGATTGATGATTAAGAGTAACATTATTATGAAACTTTCCATTTCCGATATATTCTCGACCAAAATTTACGTAATATGGAGTATAGCCGGTTACTTCATGCATCTGAGTGCGTATCGCACAGGTTGCAAAGGGTAACACCACATCCCATTTCCGTTGATTTTCTTGAATATAGCATGATAACATGGTTTTTACGACACGGTTTACTCTCTCTGTCGGATTATTCTGAGGATGATAAACAGCATTATACAAAATATTCACATTATAATCATCACATAATTTCCGAAATTCTTTACTCGTAAATTGTGCTCCGTTATCAGTAATAAGATGTTTACTGACTCCAAATAATAAAAATACGTCTTCTTCAAGATGTCTACATATTTTACTGGCAGTTGCTGATCTTAATGGAAAAGTTAGAACAAATTTGGAAAAATAATCACATACTACTAAAATATGAGTATATCCTCGACTTCCTCTAGGTAATGGACCTACTATATCACAACTAATTAACTCAAAAGGTCTGGTTATCTGTGGGCGTTGCCCCATAAGACCAGCGGGTTTCTTCTGAACAGCTTTATGTTTTGCACATACCCTACACCGGTTAATATATGCGGTAACATCACACTTCATCTTTGGCCAATAAAAACGGTGACATAGTTTTTCATAGGTTTTGAATATTCCTGGATGAGACGAAGTAGGACTATCATGTAATTCTTTGAGAATATTTTGACGGCAATCCTTAGGTACAACCAATTTCCAGTGCTCTGATTCTTCGGAAAGCTCAGGAACTTTACATTGCACATATTTAAAAAGATATTTATCTTGTACTCTCCATTTTGGATAAGACAAAGGATTCGTGGTAGCATTTGCTAACATTCTTGAGTACCATCGATCTGTTATGTCCTTGAAATCATAGCCAAAAGTATTCAAAGTCGAATTTTCATCGGTGATATAATCTATATTCGGAACTGCTCTTGAAAGTACGTCAGGTACCACGTGATCTTTACCTTTTCGATGAATCACCTTGAAATTGTATTGTTGTAATTTCACAGCCCATCTACATAATCTACCATGTGGATTTTTAACATTGTCCAACCATACTAAGCTATGGTGATCCGTTTCTACGGTGAACGTAGCCCCTTCTAGATATGGTCTCAGCTTGTCCAGCGCATGAAGCACCGCCAAAAGCTCCCTTTCAGTCGTACTATATGCTTTTTCTTGCTTCGTCAAAGATCGACTTACGTAACAAATGACTCGTTCATGGCCGTCAATCATCTGCGTCAAAACAGCTCCTAGTCCATATCCACTAGCATCCGTTTTCACATTAAAAGGTTTGGTAAAATCTGGGGTAGTCAGTATAGGTGCTGAGATTAAACACTCTTTCAATTTTCGAAAAGATTCTTCACAAGTAGAAGTCCATAAAAATTTTTGTCTTTTCCTTAATAAATTTGTCAAAGGTGCACTAATAGAAGAGAAATTTTCGATGAACCTCCTGTACCATGAGGCCATTCCTAGAAAGCTCCTAACATCTCGAACACAAGTGGGAGTAGGTATATTCAAAATAGCTTGTACTTTGTCCGGGTCTACTCGCAATCCTTCCTTATTGTCGATAACATACCCTAGATATTTTAATTCACACCTAAAAAATTTGCACTTTTCTCGATTTAGAGTCAATCCAGCCATAATCAGTCTAGAGAACACTTTCTCTAAAATTTCCATATGCTTCTCAAAAGATGAAGATATTACAATTATGTCGTCCAAGTAGACAAAAACATTTTCTTCTAAATCCGCCCCCAAAACTCTATCTATCAATCGTTGCCAACAAGCTGGTGCATTGGTCAATCCAAAACATAATCTTTTAAAATGAAATAAACCTTTACCAGGTATGGTAAATGCAGTATATTCACGACTGTTAGATTTTAAAGGTATCTGATAATATGCTGACTTGATGTCCAAGCTGCTAAGATAGCAGGCTCCTTTCAAACGATCCAGAATAGTCGATACATATGGCAAAGGATAAGCATCTTTCTTTGTTACTTGATTTAATTTCCGAAAGTCAACACAAAATCTATATCCTCCTTCTTTCTTGGATACTAAAATGATTGGTGAAGACCAAGCACTAGTAGATGGTTCAACGATGTCCAATTCTAATAATTTCTCTAGTTCTTCATTGATTTGACGTTGTACAACCGGTGAAACAGGATAATACCTTTGTTTAATCGGAGGGGAATCCACAACAATTTCATGCTCTATTAAATGAGTACATCCTACAGAATTTCCCATTAACATAAACTTCTGTTCTATAAATTCGTCGAAAACTTGTTTTTGTTCAGTACTTAAATCAACCTCTATAGTGTTCACTTCAAAAATTTCTTCTTCTTGAGTCGAAAATTTCCACACGTCTCTCTTTAAGTCCGGGATTATTTCCATTTTTTTCCAAAAATCATACCCAAGTATAAGAACGCGATCTAAATCCGGTACTATTAGTACATTCATAAGCTTCACTTTACCCATGAGTTCTATTGGTACTAAAACGGATCCATTACTCGGGAGTTTACTTCCATCTGCTAATCTACAAATAGGTGAATCTTCCGTGTTAAATGTTAAATTTAAACTTTGTAATATTTTCCAACCTTTTCTTCCAATTATGGTTCGAGTTGCTCCACTGTCCAACAAACCTAACATTTTCTTCCCTAAAATTGATACTTCCAAATATGGTCTTTGATCGTTCTCCGCATGGCTTAAAATATAGTCTAAAATAACTTTATGTTGAAAGAAGTTTTCATCCACCGAAACTGTCGAAATGGTGGTCGTACACGAGTTCTCCACTAACCGACCTCTTAATGGCTCGCATTCGCATTTCCCGAAATTTGATTTTTACATTTTGGACAATTGTATTTGGTAACATTGGGAGTTCCACATTTAAAGCAATATTTTCTCCTTGGTTGGCGACACTGACGTGAGCTGTGTCCTTTTGCACGGCAATTCCAACAAGTAAGAGTGGCAGTTCCTGTCAATCCTCGAGACGTTGTTACGGTATAGTCAGTTGGAGAAGAACTAGTCGAAGGTTCTGAAGCAATATACATGAGATCGGGTTCCACTGCCCATTTCCTCACAGGTGCAGTTGAAAATCCATCAATTGACGAACATCTTCGTTCCAATTTCACACACATTTCTTCCAGCTCATCAAGTGACCTTGGTTCTTCACGTGCAATAGCAATTTGAAAGAAAGGTTTGACATTTTCCCGTAAAATATTTAACTGTGTCATCTCAGGAATTTTGACAGATAATCTAGCAAAAGCATTTTTCATGTACGCAAAGTAAATTCCAATCGACTCCTCCTCTCGCTGTTTACGTTCTTTAATTTGTTGAAATAACTTCTCATCATGATTTCTTTCAAGAAACTGTTCCTTTAAACCCTTACATAAACTATTCCAGTTAGAGAATTTCGAATGATTAGCCCTAAACCAAACCAATGCATGACCTGTAAATAAATCGGCTGCTGACTCAAAAAGAGTTTGACTTGACACGTGTCTAGCAACACTTAATTCTTCTATTCTTTCAATAAATGCTAAAACCGACATTTCTTTAGGTTTTCCAGAAAATGTAAGATTCCACTTAATCACGGGAATTGACTTAACCGTTGAAGCAGTAGCATGAATTTGAGTAGAACTTGATCCTAGTGGTTTATGTTCAATAAAAACTTCGGCATCGCTATCGTTCGAAGCTATACTGTCCTCGTGTACATTTAGCATACTTAATTCCAGAATGTTTCGTTCAGTCTTAACTTTTTTAACTGTTTGCCCTAAAGTTGCCTGAAGTTGCAAAATTTTAGCCAATAATTGACTACGTTGCTTCCTTGTCTCATCCTCAGTTGCTTTGACACGATCCACTCTCATTAAGATATGACTAAGTTTTGCTTCTATCTTCTTATAAGGTCCACTATCTTCTCCAGTGCTCAACTCTTTGATAAGATTTTCAAGTTCTTGAATTTTCTTTTCAGCTATTTTAATTTCTTCGGTACTGTTCAAATTGTATTCAGGATAAGTCAATGAGTCTCCAGAACGTTCCATTCGTAATATTCTTCTCAAAGTTGCACGCATTTGCTCCACAGTCCCAACATCTTCCAATCCTCTAATTTTCAGTTCATAAATTAATTCATCCTTACTTAATCGACCAGAATCTAGTTTCGAAGCCATTGTAAAAAAAAAATGAACTTACCAATGTTACAAAAGAAAATGACAATTTATATATAGCAGCGATCACCCTGTAGAAGGCAATTAAAAAAAAATAAACACCTAGAGTATTAGGCAACAAGTGTAACGTACTCTTTGATAGTCAAATAAGTTCGATGGAAGAAAAGGAAAAACAATTGTTACTAATACCACAAATTTATCAATAAAAGGTCAACCTGTAAAAATATCTCCTCAAATATATAAAAAAAAGATAATATTTTAGTATACTTAATTTCAAATAAAACCACAAAAATTCTGTAAGTTTCTTAACGATTATCCGAATTGTTTAACGATGAGCTACCTCAAATTGGAAACTCTTAATGTCACTGTTTTGGCAATGGCACCACCAACATACTATGTGGACCGAAATGTTAAAGGCCTTATGCAAGATCTACACAACAGCAAATCAAAATCACATATATAATTATTTGATAATATAAAAAAAACCATGGCAAAATGAAATCAAAAAATGGCCCCACATGTTTGCTACGTCAAACCAGGCGCCAAATTTACTTGTTACGTGTTAAACTCAATTTACGACTAAAAGTCTAAAAATAAGACGAATAAAAAAACTTAAGGTCAGCTAGCTCCAACAGGAGACTCCAGGGGTGAGATTCGTTTATTTTTTTAACGATTCCTAAAGTTTGCCAAGGTGAAATAGTGAGCGCCAGGTAATTTTAATATACCAACCTCAAGCGAATTGTCAGACACACTGACTACATAAATTACCAAATTCAGTGTTACTTATCTTCAACCTTAAGTCAACGGCGAGAAATAAAAACGAGGTTAAAATTCCTATAACATTTATTAACAAAATCTGATTACCGGTGACTTTCAAATTAAGAACTACCAGATTACTGACAGTGTCTTCCTAATTATCACATTATTAAATTATATACATGATCCTGACTTGACTTTGATGTAATGTTGATTTAATTTTAATTTCATCTTTATTTAATTCTAAATTACTTCTGATTTAATTCTGATTTACTGTTGATGTCTTTTCTAAGTGAAAAATGAATATTTTAGGCCAAGTTACATTCAACAAAATAACTAATTTAAATAGGACAGGTTAGTGGTGGGGAGCCATCCTTCAATATACCCAACTAAATAAGTTTTCCAATATGACCTTATACATCACATAATACAAAAAAAAAAAATTATACATATAATTATCAAAACATCTGGATATATAACTGCGCAGTTACTTACAGGTAATTCATACTAGTAGGGAACTATTATTGTCCATACCAGCTAGGCTTATAAAATGGCCGTTTATAGAATAATTAAAAATCATAGACATAAGGAAAATAATGATTCTAAATACACATGGTAAATACTAAGGGTACTTATCCCACCTCTAACGCCTTTAAGGGTGACAACTGATAACGACATTCCCAGTTCCTCACTCGAAACTCCTGTATTATATCTGCAGAAGGCTCTCCGACTCCACTCCAGTCCCAAAACAATATGTTCCAGTGATGTCCTCAACCAAAACAGCAAAAGTCCCGTCCAAATCGACACGTGGCTTCCCAGCATAAAAACGTCTATCCAAAAAAATATCGTAACTCCCCAAAACCAGGAATTTACAGAAATCCAAGTCTAGGGTAGATTTAATACCCGTACAAAATTTGCCTATAAATAAAATAGCGTTTTAGAAGTCGGTATTTCTATGAAATTTGGTGAAACTTGCTTACCCAACAAAATGGCCTGGGCACACAAAAAACACAAGGATTCAATAGCTTCGTTTCTAAGCCTATTTAGAAGTTCCACACAACAAAATCGGCTTCAAACAGCTCAACATACCAAACGGCACTTCCAAATTTAAAGACTTCCAGTATAATCCCCAAAACTCAGAATGGGTTGCTCTAAAAGCATTCAAAAGGAAAATCTCGTCTTATCGGCTAAACGACACGCTGCTGAATCGAAGGATCCGGAAACTCGGAAACCACTTGTTGTTTTTTTCCTCAGCCACATGTTTTCGAGCACCAATCACCATTTGACAACTCCTACGAAATTACCCACAATTCCTAAAGACGCGCGCATATTTACAATTAAAATTTTAACGACACAGAAAATAATTCTTGACATGGAAATATTAAAACAGACATTACAAAGAAATCCCATGAGTGCAAATCACCATTTTAAACAACAATTGTCCATAAAGTAAATAAACCTAGAATTAATAAATTAAATGACGACTGAGCAGTTTCCTATATCAATGTTGGTAACAATTTCCCCAGTGAAATATGACATATGACAGCTGACGAAAAAGAATAAACAGAGAATTCACCAAGCTTATTTATTTAAAACTAAAACCTTCCTGCAAAATACAAGTAAGTGAATATTATTGGTATTATCCACCCTTCAAATGACTAACCAAATTGCTTTCCAGCCAGCACCCTCTGAAATATGTATTTTTGCCTACACATATCGGCATTCCAAAAGATGTTTACATCCTCTACAGGAACCGAATTTCAAAGTATCTAGCAAGGAAAAAGAACAATCTAAATAGCTCGTCAAATAAAAAGTAAGTCATACAATAATATACCCCTCGGTGAAAACCACTACTTAAATGTTTGTACTGGTTTTAGGTTAGACAACGGAGAGGTTGTCCTGCATCAGAAGAAGCTAACGTACAACAAGCCTATAGCAACTACTAACACATCAAAACAATGCAACCTAAGTATATTGCTACCTGAATAAAATTTATCGAAAACAAGAATGTTTCCGAGGCTACTTTTACTCAAACAAGCAATACCTAACCAACACAAAATTAGGTACTCTGTCCTAATGCTGTCAACAAAGTTAGAGGAATACCTACTAGAAATAATCCTTGCTCTGCAATCATTCAACAAACCCAATTGTAGCTTTAGTTATTTATAAACTTAAAATTCTATACAAATATATATGATTGAATTCTAATTTAACGTTACAAAGCACAAGAAATACTATGGAATGAACCTCCTGCTATTAATGGCAAAGTCACCCTTCAGTTAGGAGGAATGCATCTTACTATGGCTTTCATTGCTAGTATAGGCTTTCTTTATAGAGATGGTGGTCTAAGCAATATGCTTTCTGATACAAATGTTTATGCCCCTAACTCTTGTAAACAAATTTTGGAGGGTAAACAATATTCTAGAGCTATTCGAGCACTAACGCTTTGCGCAGATGCATTGTCTCGATTGTTTTATGACTCCTTGAGGAAGTGGATGGAAGAAAATCAGAGTGAGGAATTTCACATCGATTACTTTGTAGAACAAATAAAAAACGAACGGTTCAATGAAGACTCATTGCTGAATAAAATTGTACATAATGAAACTATTAAAATAGATAATCAGATGCTAGAGAAGGTAGTTGAAATAAAGTATTTAGGTGTAATTTTAGACAAACAATTAAGTTTTATACAAAATGCTAATTATATTGTAAAAAAGATTTAAAAAAAAAATCAATTTCTTAAGGAGAATATCAAAAGATTTGTCAATGTTTACTAGGTTAACCATTTGTAAGACAATAATCGCACCCCATTTCGAATACTGTGCAACTCTTTTAATTTATTTGAACAATAATGAAATGCAAATTTTACAAAAAATGCAAAATAAGGCAATGAGGGTTATTTTACAATGCAATAGGTATACTCCAATAATCAGCATGTTACAGGTATTACATTTGATGACTGTGAAACAAAGAATAATATTAAAAACGTTACAATTTATTTTTAAAATAAGAAACAAGATGTTACCAAGCTACCTATATAATAAAATAACTTATGTCGGTGATATTCATGATCACAATACTCGTAGGAGAGATGACTTGTATATTGAACGACACCATTTATCAATAACTACAAAATCACTGTTCTGTAAAGGTTTCAAAGAATATAATAGTCTTCCAGATATAATAAAAATGTGTAACACCTTCAGACAATTTACAAATTTATGCATTGTATGTATAAAATCTAAACCTACATAGAGTACCTAAAAATTACACTTTGCATACCTATCCTAATATGCACATCTTTTGCTTTTTTTTAGCTTAGTAATAGTTAGTACAGCTTCTTTGCTAAAATAAAATCCCTATTACTATGATTATTATTATATATGATAATATGGATATGTAAACTGTTTTATTATATTTTTATGCTTGATGTTTATATTTATATACATTTTTTAAATGTTTGTCTCGTACATTGTACTACTTTTTTTGTATTGTAATTAGCAATTGCTAATAAAGTCTATTATTATTATTATTATATATTATTATTATTATGAATGCGAAATGTTTGATTTAAGGCAGTTATTTTGTTTCGAAATATTAAAGAATTCCTATAAAAATAAGGTCATTCACTCTAGCGTTGATCATGACTATAACACAAAATTTAAGCAAGATAATTTCCCGGAACCTAGAGCTAATAAAACTGTTGGTCAAAAAAGTTATTGTTATCTGGCACCAAGACTATTAAATATGTTACCTCAAGAAATAAAAAGTAGTGTTAGTATTAAGTTTTTTTAAAACAAATGCAAAACCTGGTTAAGACATTTAAATAGACAGAGATTACATGATTTATTAAAATAAACAACAAAACTAACGGATTAGAAGGAAAAAAAAATTACCCGAATATGACTCAGCTCCCGAATTATGACAATTTCTCGATAATGACGCACATCTAACAGGTACTTTCAAGAAAATATACTAATTATGGTTATTCTATATGCACATACAAGTAGTCTAACTACTTCTGTGTTTTCTTATGTTTATTTATTTAAGGAAAATTCATGTATGTGTGTATGTTCTTTGTTTCCAAATAAACATTATTATTATTTTTTTCTGCTGAGCGATGCTGGACAGTTCTGCCGTGTCTCTGACATTCTCACGACAGAAGCGCCGGCGAATTATCTACAGCCACTCCCCACAACCCGGAGAGTTAGTGACCGTAGATTCCCAAATCATTTGCCCTAAGCAGGCTAAGGGACCCCAGGATGACTGCTTTCTGCATTTGACCTGCCAACCATTCGGCTGACTTCTGGCAGGCCGGTATGGTCTTCAATTCTGAGAGCAGTGTAGGCCTCATCCCACCGCGTACACCGATTATCAGGACGACCATCTTGACACAGTAGTCAGGGTACAGCGCATGGAGCTCATACCGGAGATCTCGGTATTTAGTCCGTTTTTCCTCCTTCAAGGCGATGTTTGTCTCAGCAGGCACCAAGAACTCGATGACATACATCACCTTGGTTTGGTGGTCGAGGAGTACTATGTCAGTCTTGTTGGCTTGAATTAGCCTGACAGTCGGAAATGATTAGTTCCAATAAATTCGGCACTTGTAGGTCTCGATAATGGACTCGATTTCTCTGGGGACATAAAGCAGCATTGGTGTTTGGCCTACTTCATACGAGTGCCGTAGATGGTAGTATACCACTCGTAAAGCCGCGTTATGCCTATGGATGTAGGCCGAAGTCGCATAAATGGGACATGTAGATAGTAAGTGCATGAGAGACTCCGGCCCCTGACGACAAGTCCTGCAGTTAGTGTCAGGAACTTCCACTTTCATAATGCGACTACGGTAGATCAAAGTGTTAATAACACCATCTTGGCAGACCGTAGAAAAGCGAAGGTCAGCTTTGTCGATAAACCTAGTGTCTCTATGTTGTTATAGAACACACCATGCATAGATTTATCGACATGCTGCCTCAGCAGATTTCTTTGCTCAGCAGCTTTAATTTGGGCTGTCAGACGATTTGACGTCAGCACCTTGCCGGCCTCCTCGCTTGAAGTCGACACGAGACCGAGATCATCTGCGGCCCTTCGTATTGCCTTAAATAAGAATGCGTCAACTCCCACGGTTTCATGATCTCTCACAAACCATAGGAGTGGGTCCGAGCTCCTTAGTATGTGACACGCCAGAGTCCTCCACCCCCCCCCCCCCCCGTTGACGTGGGAGGTATATTCGAGGAACGAATGATCTAGGATAAATGCTCCTATTGATACGCATCATCTTACGGGTATCCCTATCCAATTGGCGCAACTCATCTAGTGTCCATTTGACTACCCCGAAGGAGTAGAACAGAATCGGAACGACAAGCATATTAGTAGCAGACACCTTGGAAGACCAAGTCTTTCGGAGGCGGTGTCTGTACTTGCCGCGGAGAGTGTCCTTAACTTGTTGCACGTCCTGGATACGGTGCTGTTGCACCCCCAGGTACGTGTAGGTCTCTTCGGCATCCAGATGTCGTGGGATGCTTCCGTCTGCTAGCTGCGCATCTTCAAAGAATTCTCTGCATCGTCCTCTTTTGATATGGACGACTGCACACTTGTCCAACCCGAATTCCATGCCAATGGTCCGCGTGTACTCTTGGACCACCCTGAGAGAGTTTTGTAGTTCGCACTCTCCAGAGGCGTAAAGTTTTAGGTCGTCCATATAGAATAGATGAGTGACTTTATGCCTCCAGTTGCTGGGTGGACCACATTGGTATCCGCCAGTTTGGCGTAGTGCGACAGATAACGGCAGCAGTAAGATGCAGAATAGGAGGGGGCTCAGGGAGTCACCCCTGGAAAACTTCTCTCCTAAATGTTACCAACTCTGTCGAAACCCGCTGAGCACCAGATGTTATGGTGAAGCAGGTCCTCCAGAGCGACATCAGGTGTTCGATGCATCTCACTAGTGGGGCAGGTATCGCAAGGCACTGCAACAAGTGTATCAATAGTGCATGCGATGTTATATCGAATGCCTTGCGGTAATCGATCCACCCCGTTGATAGATTACGCTTGTATTGTACAGAATCCTGCGTAATACAGCAGTCTATCAATAGGTTTTCTTTGCAGCCTGCCACACGTTTCTTACCACCATGCTGCTCTTGTATCTGGTTAAAGACCAGTTCTACCGACCTCAAAGTCCTAGCATACAAGATACGGGTAAATAGCTTGTAGCAGGAATTGCGGCAAGTAATTGGCCTGTAGTATTATTATTATTATTATTATTATATATATATGTATATAATGCTATGTATTCGCATATTGGACGATTACGAAGATTGCATGTTTGTGTTATTTGCTGAATCAGGGTTTGAATTTGTTTGTTTCCTTTAGATGGTTTTCAAAATTTATTTAAATTAGCTAAAGATCCGAAAGGTATGTGTTTTAGAACGTTAATACTTGTTTAGAGTTGTTTTAATAGTTTTTAAGTTTTTATTTGATGTCAACAGTAAGTTTGATACTGACATCTATGTTAGTAGTTATTAAGTTGTTGTTGAGATAATTTCTGACATTTATTATTATTATTATTATTATTATATTATTATTATTATTATTTTATTTACAATAGTAAGCGGTTACAAAACCGATGAAACTATTGACTCTGCTTTGCTGTTGAATATAAATGACAATGACAATGTAAAAGACAAACGATATTGACACATATAAAAAAAATGCAAACAATAAAGAAAAATTAGTATTATTGTCCATAGTGGGTGTCCATGTTCATAATTTGGGGGAACTCTCTATCTAATCGATTTTTGAACGAGTTTAAACGAGGGGCGGACACAGTATCCTCGGATAGGGCGTTCCACGTGTAGACTACTCTATTGACCAAGTAGTTTTTTTTTGGAAGCTTTGAACATTTCACTTTTTCTAGTTTTCTAGAGTGGCCTCTCAGGTTGATATTTTGATTTGGAAGAAAAATGTCTAGGTTGCAGTCGTAGTAGCCATGTAGAATTTTATATGTTTCGATAAGATCTCCTCTCAGACGTCGTTCTTTTAGTGTTGTTAACTGGAGCTTTGAAAGTCTTGTTCTATAGTCGTAGTTTGAAAGACAGTTTGGTATTTTTGTTATTTTTCTTTGGCATTGTTCGAGCATCTCAATGTCTTTAACAAAATATGGATTCCAGATGGACTGGCTATATTCAAGCTTAGGACGGATAAAAGTTTTATAGAGTTTTAATATTGAATCAGCTGAGCGATCATGAAAGGCTTTCTGCATACAGTACACAAGCGAATTGGTTTTTTTTACTATGTTGGAAATGTGTGTATCCCATTTCAGATTCGAAGATATAGTGATGCCGAGGTCCTTTTGTTCTTCAACATGTTTCAGGGTGATGTTATTCAACACATAAGGGAACTCGGTATTGGATGTTCCTATGCTAAGGACAGTACACTTTTCTTCGTTTAACTGCATTTTCCAAATTTTGGACCATGACTCCACTTCTGTTAGATCCTGTTGTAATTCGGCATGATGGGTTATTGGGTTTGCATAGAGTTTGGTGTCGTCAGCAAAGAACGTGATTTTTGATTTTATATTGAGGGCTAGGTCACTGATGAACACCAAAAACAGCAATGGGCCGAGCACCGAACCCTGGGGTACACCACTCAACACTCTATGTCTGTTCGATAGGGTGCCATTGACTCGTACTTGGAAGAATCGGTTCTCCAGGAATGCCTTGATCAGGTTTAGCAATTTGCCTCTGACTCCATGATGTTCGAGTTTGTAGAGGAGCATGTTGTGTGGCACCTTATCGAACGCTTTCTCGAAGTCTAAGTAGATAACATCTACTTGCTCGTTCCTGTCAAAGCTGTTGGTCCAGTCATAAAGGCACAAGGTGAGGTTGGTTGTAGTTGATCTTTTGGGAAGAAAACCGTGTTGGAATTTAGAGATGGTATTATTTTCCAAGAAGAAAGGTGTCAATTCTTTAACGATGATTTTCTCCATACATTTGCACATGTTGCAGGTTAAGCTGATTGGCCGATAGTTTCCTGGGAGATGTTTGTCGCCTTTCTTGAATAATGGCGTCACTGTAGATAATTTCCACAATTCCGGCAGGGTTCCTGTCTCTAAGAACTCGTTCATAATTTCCGCCAAGGGAGCACTAATCGTATCCGCACAGTTTTGCAGAAAAATTACTGGAATGTCGTCGGGCCCGGCACAGGAATCGGTCTTAAGGTTTTTCAATGCAAGACTCACCTTTTCTGCTGTGAACTGAATTGACGATATGTCCACTGTGGAACGGGTTGGTTCTGGAAGAGTAGGAAGCTCATCTCTGTCATCCTCCGTTGTAAACACCCCATCAAATTGTTTGGCAAATGTTTCACCAACCTCGAAATCACTACTAATAAAGTCATCTGTGTTTTGATCTTTTAGGGTGATTGTCGTTACTTTAGAGTTTAATGTTCGCTTGATATGTTTGAAAAATTTTTTACTAGAATTTGAGGAAGCAATTTCTTTTTCGTATTCCGATCTTGAATGATTAATTATATTTTTTAGATGGTTATTGTGATTTCGATACGTATTATAGTTTTCGGTAGTGGGTGTTTTCTTATATTTATCCCATAGTTTGCGTTTCAGATCGATGTCTTTAAAGATTTTTCTATTTAACCATGGTTTTATGGGGTTAGTCTTAACTGGTTTCAAGGGGATATGTATTTCGATCGCTTGATTTAAAATTTCTGAACAGTGAGTGAATTTGTCTTTGTTACGGTTTGTAGGAGTAAAATTAGTTTCTGCGAGATAGGTGTTGAGTGCTTCGTAGTCCGCTTTCCAGAAATTTCTCTTAAGAACTTTGCAAGTATAGTTTCTAGTAAGTTTAATCTGCGATTTCCCAGTAATTATCACATGGTCGCTTTTTCCTAATGGAGCATCGGTGCTTATATCGAACATTAGTCTTTTATCGTTAACTAAAACAAGATCCAACAAAGAGGCCTGGTCATTTCTAAACCTAGTTAAAAACGGTACTAGTTGATGTGCATTCATGTCAAGATACTGTTCTAGAAACAGTTCGTTGCGCTTGTCTGCTGAAGTCAGGGATAGGTTTTTCCAATTTATGTGTCGGTAGTTGAAGTCTCCCATTACGAACACAGGCATATCCTCCGTGAAAGCTTGGGTTAAGGTATTAATCATTAGTTTGTCGTTATCTTCTGTGGAGTAGTCTGGTCTGTATACACATGATATGAGAAATTTGGTGCTTTTTATTGTAATGTTTATCCATAAGGACTGTATGGGTGGTGATGTTTTATATTTCTTGTTGATGTTTGAATAGATTCTGTGCCCATTAATGTTATCTTTAACTAATATACAGACACCACCCCCTGATTGGCCTTCTCGGTCTTGTCGATACGGGCTGTATCCTGGTATGTGTATGACACAGTCTGTTATTTTACTGTTAAGCCATGATTCGGTTATTAAAATGAATGTTGGATTGTGTTTTCTGATGGATGCTGTCCATTCGTCAATTTTGTTGACAATGGAATTGACATTGCTGTACCAAAAGGAGATTTCGGCTACCTCTGTTGTTTCTAGTTTTTTGTGACATTGTATTCTTTAGTTTTGACAATTTTTGGTATGGAGTTATGGTAAGTGATTTTCAAGTTTTGTTCGCCGTTATCTGTACGACTCTTTAGTTCTGCAACCACATCTTTGAGGAATTTTCTTTGCATTGTTGTTAAGTCACCCTTTATATAGATACCATTATTATCCAATTTTTTTTTGTGTTTTAGAATTTCCTTTGCGATTTGTTTTTCTGGAAAGATAATTTTTATGGGTCTGATCTTACCGGCTTCGGGTTTCCCCAATCTGAACAGTTTAATTTCGTTTGTAGCGCCCTGATTAATTTTTTTTAATAGCCCAGTTACTTTGTTTTGTTCTTCTTGATTTCTTAATTCCGCATTCTGGTTTTCTGATTCTGGTACGCCAAATAGTAGTATGTTTGTTGCTCGTTTTTCGCGTTCGCACAATTCCTCGATAATGGAAAGCTCTGTGTTGCTTTTGCTTTCCGTCTGATTAATTTTTTTAACTTTTTCTTCAAGTTTATCTAAGCCTCCTTTTAGTTCAATAGTATCGTTTGTCATTTTGAGTACATCTAAGTCATTATGACATTTCTTTTAAATAGGAAATTTTTTTATAGTTGGTAAATGTTTTCCTGGAGAAAGACAAGGAGGCAGGTTATGTTTGGAATGAAATTAATCAAAATTCATATGGTGTTTTGTTTTGTTTATTTTGAGTACTTTGATATTTAGTGATATAGAACAACAAACAACGGATAAAAGAGAGGTTGTAAAATTGGAAAAACAAATTTAAGAAAAAAAAGAACAAGTGAAAATTAGTGAGTGAAGAAGAAAATAATAAACAAGAATTAATAATTTGAAATTGAATTAAAAAAGTAAGAAATTGTGGAGATCAGCGAAGAAGAGTAAAAATAGACTGTGGATAGGAATTGCAGAGGAGATAAGGTGAAGAATTAATGAAAGGAGAATTGTTGGATTTGGAAAGAGAAGAATGTAGCTACGAAGAAGGAAGGTTTTTGTGTGTTTAATTTAGGACAAAATTTAAATAGTGTATTAGACTTTCGAACCTGTTATAAAACTGCTAAATTATCTAAATATCAAGGAAAATAAATTACTTATATCAGATTAAAAATTTTACTTTAATAAAATTTCATTTTTAAACAGGAACTGAATTTGAACCTACTCCTGAAGGAAAAGATAAGCTAGCCGGCCCATTAAATAAATTTGACATACTTTCAGATCAAAAGGTAAGAGATTTTAATTTGATCTTTTGGTTTTAAAGTTTTTTTTTGGGTTTATCTATTGGAAATAAACAAGTTGAAGTTTGATTAGTACTGCAAATTATTAAGTTCAATAAAAGTAAAACACCACATTTGGCGCCCAACGTAGGGCGATTGTAAAATTGTTGATTTGATAAAGTGTGCAGTCTTGGTGAAAGTTTGTGAACTGTTGATTGTTGTACATAGTTTTAAAATTCAATAATATATAATAATATATATAAAGTATTAATTCTTAATTGTGTGGTATTTGTATGAAATTAAGATCAGGAAAACAAACAAAAATGGAGAATAAAAATCAAACACCAGAAACTTCTCGACAAGGTGATACATCCCAACAAACACAAAATGATGATAAATTTATACAATTAATGAACATGATAGCGAACAGATTTGATGAAAATAACAAAAAAATGGACGAAAGCAAACAAGACATGAATAACAGATTTGATGAAAATAACAAAAAAATGGACGAAAACAAACAAGACATGAATAATAAATTTGATGAAATCAACAACAAAATGGACAATAAATTTGAAGAAAGCAAACAAGATATGAACAAAAAGATGGATGAGAACAATAGGAAATTGGAAACGAGTATAGTAGAGTTACACAATAAAGTGGACCAGAAAATTAAGAAAGTAGAAGAAAAGGTAGAAAAGGTTTATGAAGAGATAAGTGAATTTAAAAAAGAAGTAAGAGTAGAAGTAGAACATGTTATAGTAGATGGTATGAATAAAATAGATATACGCATGAAACAACAAGAAGATATAATCAAAACACAATTAAAAGACCAGGATGGCAAGATCGAACAGAATACGAAGATATTGAAGGACACATACACACCTATATATAACACATATGCTACACCACATCAAACACTGGTAAATCAATTCTATGGTGATTCCAGAATCCACCCAAAAGTATTTTTAGAACGTTTAAAGCAATATCTACAATCTATAAATTTAAATTTTAATTTAAAACATGAAATTCAAAATTCATTAAAAGGTGAAGCCGAAATTTGGTATCAAATTGTAGAATCTGAATTTGAAACTTTAGAAGAATTTGAAAAGTTATTATTACAAAAGTATTGGTCTGAACATTGTCAGGAAAAAATTCGTTTCAATTTATTTAATGGAAAATATTCAGAAAATAGTGGTATGTCTAGGGAAAATTATGCCATGCGTAAAATGTATAATATTAAATTCTTAGAGCCAAACTTGACAGAAAATGAAATGATTAAATATCTAGCAAGACATTTTTCCGATGACATCCACCAAGTAATCATTACACAACGCATTACGACATTAGATGGTTTAAATGAGTACTTGAGAGTGATCGATGATCTACATATGGGATGGAATAAAAATTATAAATCATTTAATAGAAAAACATACAACCAAACAGATGGTAATGACCAAAATTTCAACAGACAAAATTATTATGCAAATAGGCAACAAAATGGGTATAATAATAATTATCAAAAAAATTATGACAGTAGAAATTTTAATAATCAAAATAAAGTAGGAGATTATGACGAAAATAGGAGGTACAACGGTAATGATAATTATAATAAAGAACAGAATAGGTATGATAATAAACGTGATTCAGTAAAATATGCACAGGTAAACAATACAAATGTCAGATCTGATCAACAGAATGACATTAATAAAATTAAGACGATAGCAGAGGTAAATTCACATTTTCCAAGGGAAAATTTTTAGATAGGGAAGTTTTAATTGGGATGATGACATATGGACATATGCGAGAATTTATAGGTATTGAGAATGAATCAAATTTAGATAATAATAGAATTAGTAATTTACCAATCATCAACATTAAAGTTAATGAAATAAATTTAAAAGCATTGATTGATACGGGATCAGAAATCAGTTTAATAAATGGAAAGATAATAGATAGTAAAAAAGAGTTATATCAAAAAAATTGTACTAAGATTTCAAAAGTTAAATTATTAAATGCAAATGGCAAGAAATTCACAGAATGTAATAAATTCATAAATTTAGATTTTGAAGTAAAAGAGATACGTTTTAGAGGCGAGTTTGTAATTGTTGACAATTTGAGTTTTGATGTCATAATTGGTGTAACGTTTCAATTTTGTTTAATTTAGTTAATTTTAATATAACCCCTTGTATATGCCGCTCCTTGGATTTATATGTTAATTTTATAGAGTTAGAGCGCCTAAAAGTATGCAACCAGCGGTGTGCTACGGAATCGTATATTTGGAAAATCAGGAAATAATCACCTTAAAATTTCGTATTGGTCATTTTAAATCCTTTCAATTTTATACATCAAGCTTGTCTTAATATAAGGAATATCCGTAAAAATAAGCATCATATTATATATAATTAATAGGTATTGCCATTATATTTCTGCCATTATCATGTATAGTTTTTCGTATTCTATCGCGAAGTTTTTGTGAGCGAAGGATAAAAACAGGCGTTCGAGTCAGTTACCACGTATTTCTGGTGTGTTAATGAGTGCAATCCACATTTTTCTATATGTTTAACACTTTGAGGTGTTCATTTTGGATATAATTAGAAAGATTGTGTTTATATTGTGGCCGTATGCTTATGTAAAGTTGTTGGACGGCGCACAATTCGGCTGTACTGCTGGATTTGAGGGCATTTGTAACCCCTCGTCAACACGTGGTAATCAACCAAGCTCTTGCCTATAGGTTTGGTCACTTCAAGCCACCCTCCATCTACGTAAGTATTACATTTTTCTTCTTTTAAATGACTGGTTAATGGTAATTTCGTGAATCCTTGTTATAGGGCTTTTCTTCTTTTCCCTGGCTTCTTTCACTTTTTGGTGCAGTAATTTTGGTTTCTAATTTGGGATATTTCTGATATCAAGCTACCGTTAGAAGACCTATTGAAGTTCCTGCGTTCCAGTTCGTTATTTTGGAATTTCTGAAATAGACGCAGTATACCGGCTGTCCTGGACGATCGACCATTGGAGCCGCCATTTGCAGTAATCTCGTGCGAGGACGACATTAAGCAGATAAGCTGTATTTCTTTGAATTTTCTGTATTTTCTATATGCTATTTTAATATTTTGCATTTATTCATATTCATTTGTGTACCAAATAATCTATTACATATTAGTAGTGCATTTTTGTCTGCTACTAATTGAATGGCCGTCTTTTAGACCCTTGCGCTAAATTTCAGTGATTAATTCATTTGTCTTGACAAAATCTTGACCTGTATTAATATATTTATTTAATTTTTTTTGGTATTTACTATCATTTTGCAGATATAATTATTACGTCATTTTTTTTTTAAATAAATTATATTGGGCGCCAACCGTGATCACGTGCGGACATTTAATCATTGGTTTACCACTATATATTTTTTTTATATATCTATATATATTTCAACCTAAACATTCACGAGCGGGCATTCATTATTATTAGCTTACAACTTTATTTTTTTTTTATATATATTTCAGAATGGTAGAAAATTAAAGTAGATTTTATATACTTTGGGAATCATTTATTTTTGTAGAATATGCGTTCAAAATATATTCAGTAGAGAAAATTAAGGCAATTGACACCTGATATCGATTTCGTGGTCCAATTATATATATTTCTATTTGGGGTGCTTGAAGTTTTGTAACCGAACTTTAAGCCACTACTTGGAAACGTAGGGCAATTTAGGTTACTGGCGCCCTGAGCTGCTCAGTTGTATATTGAGTAGTAAATAACCGCACGGCCAGCTCCGGCTGTAAGCTAGCCAACCTTTCTCTCAAGAACTTGGACACACCACCATCGAGAGTTAGGTTAGGACCTAATATCTCTCTATAAAATTTTAGTAAAGTGACAAAATTTGGCGCCCAACGTGGGGCCTGATCATATTTTTTTTGCTGTCAAAATTTTTTTGTTTATATTTTTGTAAAATTTCCCCACCTTAGTTTTAATTCATAAGGTTATGATATATACAGCTTATCTGTTGTTTCTCGCTACTGTTTATGGTAAAATTAGCATTAGAATTTATTTCTGAACTTTTAAGCGCCGCGACGCCTAACGACGCCAAGCGTCGAAGTTAAAATTTTCCAGAATTTAGGTGTTATTTCAACGGCTTATTGTTTTTTTTTAGGAAATTCCTAGATTTTGCACCGCGACGCCTAGCGTCGAAGTTAAAATTTTGTGTGATTTAGGTGTAATTTTAACTGTTTATTGTTTTTTTGTCAATTCATACATTTTGGGCACCGCGACGCCACCGACGCCTAGCGTCGAAGTTGTAATTTTCAGTAATTTCGATATAATTTTAAGTGCTTATTATTTTCGTAGATAAATCTGACATCTTTGCACCGAGACGCCTAGCGTCGAAGTTGCAATTTTATGTGATTTTGGTGTAATTTTTGTGGCTTACCCTTTTCTTATATAATTTAGACAATTTTTGCACCGCGACGCCTACCGACGCCAAGCGTCGAAGTGTAAATAATTGTGTATTTAGCATGGTTTTACCTACTTATTCTTCCTTTGATTAATTTTTACATTTTTGCGCTGCGACGCCTACCGACACCAAGCGTCGATGTGTCAATTGTTGGGAATTTGGTGTAGTTTTTATTGCTTATTCATTCTTTGATAAATTTTTACATTTTTGCGCTGCGACGCCAAGCGCCGATGTATAAAGAACCACTATTTACACCAATTTAGTATAGTTTTAGTTGTTTATTCTTTTCTTGAATATTTTTTTTTTGTTTTCTTCACGACGCCTAGCGTCATTTTAAGGTTTTGGGTAGATTTAGGTTATATTAGATAGTGTTAGGATTTTAAGTTGAATTTTGAAGTTTACTAAGAAACAGTTTTAGGGTCTATTGTTAGCATTTCTTGTGTTGGTAGTTGTATAGTTTAAGAAATATGGATTTGAAATTAGAGGTAAATAGACTTGAAAAAGATGAGTTAAAATATGAACTTGCTTTTCGGGGTATAACTGATAAGACAACTGTGGAGGATATGCGTAAATCCTTACGTGCGATTTTTCGTTTGGAGAAAACCGAGTCCTCTCTTAAATATCCATATAGTTTCGATGAGAATGCCGAATGCATAAGTGCAAAAATTTTGGAATTACAAGATTTAATATCAGGTTTTTCGGATCTTGCTAGTAGTCCATTATTTTCAAAGATATCGTCTAAACTTGCTCATGTTTTTCAAAGAGCCGAAAGGTCGAAATCTTCCAAGGATGCGGAACATACACAACGTTCAAACTTTCTGATTGAGATTCTGAATTTGCGAAGTCAATTAAAATCAAAGGCTAGAAAGTTTAAAGGAATTCCGATATGCCGATAGAACTTACCACTATTATGTCGTCTACGGCCCTGTCAACTGATTCGGACAGCGATACTTCTACCGAAGGTGATATATCTAATGATTTGCCTATTCAAGCTTGTTCAAATCATTCAATAAATTCAGTGCCAGTTTCCAAGTGGAATATTGTTAAATTTTCAGGTGATAATTCTAAAATATCCCTAAGTGCTTTTCTAGAAAATGTTTCTCGCAACGTAACGAAGAGTCAATTGTTTAACTCAGCTAGTGATTTATTTACAGAAAAAGCATTAATATGGTTTCGTTCGATTAAAAGTAAAATATCATCATGGACACAGCTTGTTGATGAGTTGCGCTTACAATTTCAGACTCCTCATTTTAATGATAAATTGTTGAAAGAAATTGCAACGAACACAAGGTCCCGGCGAATCAATAGGAATATACATTGCTGTTATGACTAATATGTTTAATCGATTAACAGTAACCGTGGATGAATCGGCACGTTTAAAAATTATCTTACCTAATCTCGCTCCATTCTATCAAAGTCAGTTAGGATTAGTTGATATTGATTCTATAGATAAATTATTGACGTTGGGTCGAAAAATAGAAGCACATAAAGAATCCATTGAGTCATTTGTACCTCCTCCAAGAAATCGAACTTCCTTAATCGAACCTGATTTGGCTTATATCTATACGGATACAGAGAGACCTTCCACATCTTCAAACGTGGATGAAATTGTTTGTTGGAATTGCCAGATACCTGGTCATAGATCACGTCAATGTAGTAATTCGATTAAAAACAAGCATTGCTTTAAATGTGGTAACCCAGGTTATACTGTACGCAACTGTACTAAATGTAAGTCCAACTCGGGAAACTTAAACAGGAGACGTTAAATGACCGGATAGCGGCCTCCTCCTTTCAACCTACGGTCGACTCAGTTAATTTTAATAATTCAGTCTCAAAACAACTAGCCATTTTGGACTTTATACTAGCGCATGCCGAGGGTGAAGAACGCCCATATTTAGAAGTATCAGTTTTGGGCACTAAAATGTTAGGCTTATTAGATTCAGGCGCTACTAATACAATTTTAGGCGGAAATGGTTGGAGAATATTTCGTGACTTAAATTTACGATTAGATGATAAAAATATTGTTTCATGTACAGTCGCTAATGGTGAGAAATGTAATAGTATAGGTACTTTGATAATACCATTTCAACTTCAAGATCGTGTGAAACTTATTAAAGTTTTAGTTATTCCGTCACTATCACACACGTTAATATTAGGCGCGGATTTCTGGAGAACAATGGAGATTGTTCCCGATTTACGACATGGCGCCTGGAAATTTTCGAATGGTTCGGCAAATTTCCTTGATTCCATCGCGTTAAAACCGCAGACTGCATTAACTGCTGATCAATCTAGACAATTATTTAGTCTTGTTGATAAAGCATTTTTGGAAATGGGTAACGAATTAGGATGTACCACCTTAGTGGAACACGAGATAAAAACCTCGTCACAACCAATTAAGCAGAGGTATTACCCTGTCTCGCCCATCATGCAGGCTCATATTGATAAGGAATTGGACACATTATTATCGCAAGACATCGTAGAAACATCTAACAGCCCTTGGTCTTCCCCAATAATATTAGTTAAAAAGAAAGATCAAAGTTATCGATTTTGCGTAGATTATCGAAAGTTGAATAAAGTTACAGAACGTGACGCTTATCCATTACCCTACATATCAGCAACTTTAGACAAATTGCGAGATTCGCGTTATTTATCTTCCTTAGATATCAAATCTGCATATTTTCAAGTGCCCCTTTCAGAAGCTTCTCGACCCTTAACAGCATTTACCGTACCAAACCGAGGATTGTTTCAGTTTAGACGTTTACCTATGGGTTTATCCAATTCCCCAGCCACTTTTCAAAGATTAATTGATCGTGTTTTAGGTCCCGAATTAGAGCCTCATGTATTTGTCTACTTAGATGATATCATTGTGGTAACAGCTACCTTTGAAAAGCACTTGGAAATCCTCGGCGAAGTTTTCAAACGCCTTAAGAATGCTCACTTAACGTTATCAAAAGAAAAATGCTTCTTCTGTAGACCGGAATTGCGTTATCTTGGATATGTAATTGATTGTAATGGTTTACATGTTGACCCGGAAAAAATTAAGGCCATTATAAATATTCCTCCTCCAACTAGTGTTTCAGAAGTAAGAAGGATAATTGGTTTAGCATCATGGTATCGTCGTTTCGTGCCGGGTTTCTCAACTCTCATAGCACCTCTGTCTAATCTTTTACGTAAAAATAAACCATTTATTTGGGATGAACTTTGTGAAAATTCTTTCAGGACGTTAAAGGAACATTTGATATCTACTCCTGTTCTATCGTGTCCCGATTTTTCCCTTCCGTTTACGATTCAGACGGATGCATCAGGTTTCGGACTAGGCGCAGTTTTAACGCGACAGCATCCGGATGGTGAAAAAGTCATATGCTATCTATCTCGTTCTCTTAATCGTAACGAGCGGAATTACACAACCACCGAGCGTGAATGTTTGGCGGTATTATGGTCAATAGAAAAGCTGAGGCCATATATTGAAGGGTCTAGGTTCACAGTTGTAACTGACCATTATAGTTTGGTCTGGTTAAATAATCTTCAGTCTCCTACAGGTAGACTTGCTCGTTGGGCAATACGCCTTCAGCAGTACGATTATGAAATCATGCATAGAAAAGGCAAGGATCACATAGTTCCTGATACCTTATCCCGATCCGTCCCCGTCATTGACAGTGTAAATAAAATCAGTGCTACACCTGAAAATACCTCCAATTCTACTTCCCAAGTTCAAGATAAATGGTATGCTAAAATGATGACTAACGTTTCGAAAAATCCCGGAAAATATTCTGCATGGCGAATTTTTAATAATAAGTTATATAAGCATATTTTACCCCAATATCCAGATTTAGCTAGTGAATCTGATTGTTGGCGTGAAGTAATTCCCCGCCATAATCGTCCCCAAATTATAAGTGAAATTCATGATGAGCTATGGTAAAATTAATCGAAGAACAAGTATTCCTTGTATTTGGTTGTCCTAGAGCTATTATCGTAGATAACGGAGCACAGTTTCAATCTAAAGCCTTTGTGAAGCTCATGAAGACCTATAACGTCACTATTAAGTATACCGCTTTATACCATCCCCAAGCCAACCCTTGTGAGAGAATAAATAGAGTTCTAAAAACTATGTTACGTTCGATGGTTTCTGAAAACCACAGGGAATGGGATGCCAAATTAGCAAAAGTTGGTTGTGCAATTCGATCAACCAAACGTGAAGTTACTGGATTGACACCCAATTTTATTAATTTTGGTCGTGAAATCTCTTTACAAGGTGAACCATTCAATAAAGATCAGGCTATTCAGTTTGATCGTTCCCATATTAATGATGATCGTTCTCAGAGTTTTGCGCATATTTATAGAGATGTAAAAGCTAAGCTATCTAAAGCCTATGAGCAAAATAAAAAGTGGTATAATCTTCGCCGTAGAGATAAGCAATATTTGGAAAATGAGTTAGTATGGCGCCGTAATTATGTACTATCTGACAAAGCTCAATATTTCACAGCCAAACTTGCACCTAAATTCATTGGACCCTTTATTATTGCTAAACGTCTCTCGCCCTGGACGTATGAGTTAAAAGATTCAAACAACGAATATAGAGGAGTTTGGCATGCGAAAGATTTAAAGGCACACCCGCCTGATGAATAGTAATTTTAGAATTTACCTCCAAGATTTTTTTTTTTAGGAAAAAAAAAAATCTTAAAGTGGGGGAAGAATTGTAACGTTTCAATTTTGTTTAATTTAGTTAATTTTAATATAACCCCTTGTATATGCCGCTCCTTGGATTTATATGTTAATTTTATAGAGTTAGAGCGCCTAAAAGTATGCAACCAGCGGTGCGCTACGGAATCGTATATTTGGAAAATCAGGAAATAATCACCTTAAAATTTCGTATTGGTCATTTTAAATCCTTTCAATTTTATACATCAAGCTTGTCTTAATATAAGGAATATCCGTAAAAATAAGCATCATATTATATATAATTAATAGGTATTGCCATTATATTTCTGCCATTTTCGTATTCTATCGCGAAGTTTTTGTGAGCGAAGGATAAAAACAGGCGTTCGAGTCAGTTACCACGTATTTCTGGTGTGTTAATGAGTGCAATCCACATTTTTCTATATGTTTAACACTTTGAGGTGTTCATTTTGGATATAATTAGAAAGATTGTGTTTATATTGTGGCCGTATGCTTATGTAAAGTTGTTGGACGGCGCACAATTCGGCTGTACTGCTGGATTTGAGGGCATTTGTAACCCCTCGTCAACACGTGGTAATCAACCAAGCTCTTGCCTATAGGTTTGGTCACTTCAAGCCACCCTCGATCTACGTAAGTATTACATTTTTCTTCTTTTAAATGACTGGTTCGTGAATCCTTGTTATAGGGCTTTTCTTCTTTTCCCTGGCTTCTTTCACTTTTTGGTGCAGTAATTTTGGTTTCTAATTTGGGATATTTCTGATATCAAGCTACCGTTAGAAGACCTATTGAAGTTCCTGCGTTCCAGTTCGTTATTTTGGAATTTCTGAAATAGACGCAGTATACCGGCTGTCCTGGACGATCGACCATTGGAGCCGCCATTTGCAGTAATCTCGTGCGAGGACGACATTAAGCAGATAAGCTGTATTTCTTTGAATTTTCTGTATTTTCTATATGCTATTTTAATATTTTGCATTTATTCATATTCATTTGTGTACCAAATAATCTATTACATATTAGTAGTGCATTTTTGTCTGCTACTAATTGAATGGCCGTCTTTTAGGCCCTTGCGCTAAATTTCAGTGATTAATTCATTTGTCTTGACAAAATCTTGACCTGTATTAATATATTTATTTAATTTTTTTTGGTATTTACTATCATTTTGCAGATATAATTATTACGTCATTTTTTTTTTTAAATAAATTATATTGTGCGCCAACCGTGATCACGTGCGGACATTTAATCATTGGTTTACCACTATATATTTTTTTTATATATATCTATATATATTTCAACCTAAACATTCACGAGCGGGCATTCATTATTATTAGCTTACAACTTTATTTTTTTTTTATATATATTTCAGAATGGTAGAAAATTAAAGTAGATTTTATATACTTTGGGAATCATTTATTTTTGTAGAATATGCGTTCAAAATATATTCAGTAGAGAAAATTAAGGCAATTGACACCTGATATCGATTTCGTGGTCCAATTATATATATTTCTATTTGGGGTGCTTGAAGTTTTGTAACCGAACTTTAAGCCACTACTTGGAAACGTAGGGCAATTTAGGTTACTGGCGCCCTGAGCTGCTCAGTTGTATATTGAGTAGTTCTAAATAACCGCACGGCCAGCTCCGGCTGTAAGCTAGCCAACGTTTCTCTCAAGAACTTGGACACACCACCATCGAGAGTTAGGTTAGGACCTAATATCTCTCTATAAAATTTTAGTAAGGTGACATTGGTGAAGATATTTTATCACGACTTAAGGCAAAAATAGATTTTGGGGAAAAGTCCCTAGTTTTAAAAGGTACTGCGGTGAAAATATTTAATAAAAATGAGTTAAACATAGTGGGTTATATAGGTAATTGCAATAATAATAATTTAAATGATGAAAAATACATGTGAAATGAATAATTATAAAATGCCTAAAAGATTGGAGATAAATTGTCCTACTAAATATGAAAATCTAGTAAGAAAATTGTTACAAGATTATATGTCGTTAATAAATTACAAACCGAGAATAGCTAAAAGTTATGTACACAAGTTGATAGTAGATGAAAGTAAACCGTTTAAATGTATACCCTTCAAACGTCGAAATAAAGTACAAGAAGAAATCGGAAATATGATGAAATCTAATATTATAGAACCAGCAAAGACAGACTTTATAAATCCTTTAGTAATAGTGAGTAAAAAGGATGATGCCATAAGAATATGTCTCGATGCTAGAAATTTAAACCAAATTACTAAGTCTCAATTTGATGCACCTCAAACCATAGATACTATGCTTTATGGAATTGGAAAGAGTACCATATTTTCTAAATTAGATTTAAAAAATTCATTTTGGCTTATTCCTTTACATGTAGATTCTCGTAAATATACTAGTTTTAGTGTAGATGGACATATCTATCAATTTAAGGTAGTTCCATTTGGTTTACAATCAGCGTCATCTGCTTTAGTTAGAGCTATGCAATCAATTTTAGATAGATACGAAAATTTTTGTCTTCATTACATAGATGACATTCTTGTATTTTCAGATACAGAGGAAGAACATTTTGAACATTTAAACATAACATTAAATGCTTTAGATGGGCAGGTTTAAAATTAAACATAGAAAAATGTGAATTTTATAATACCTCGGTAAAATATTTTGGGTATATTATAAATCAACAAGGAATACCGATAGGTAAAGAACGTATTAAAGAAATCAAAGAATATCCAGCTCCAAAAAATTTAAAGATGTTAAGAGGGTTTTTAGGTATATTAAATTATTATGAGAAGTTCGTACCTCGACTTTCAGAGTTAGAAATACTGCTAATAGAATTACTTAGGAAAGACACAAAATGGGAATGGAATAGAAGACGTGAAAAAGCATTTAACAAATTAAAAATTAATTTTCATGATAATTTACTTTTATATAGTCCAGATTTTAATTTACCTTTTATTTTACGTACAGACGCTTCAGAACAAATAGTCGCGGCAGAACTTATTCAAATTATAAATGGAATTGAAACGCCAATATGTTTTGTATCTAGGATTTTAAAACCGTATGAAACTAGGAATTCCACATCAGAACTCGAGATGTTGTCAGTAATACACGCTATATCTAAAATTATCTTATATTTTAACATCAAACCATTTTACAATTGAAACAGATCACTCAGCTTTATGTTCGCTCATGAAAAATAGGTTTGCAAACAATCGAATTTATAGATGGTCTCTCTTAATTCAAGAGTACTCGTTTACTATTCAACATAGACCGGGTAAAGAAAATATAACAGCAGATGCACTTACTCGAAATAAACAATATTGATAAAGGAAATAATTTTATAGTAGGTTTAAATATTCTGTTGGGTGAAAATTCGTTATATACAAATGAGAAAATTATTGAAAGTCAAGAATATTTGAATGAACTTAAAAATACAGTACGTGTATGTTCACATAGAGGCTATAGTATTAAAAACAATATGCTCATTAAGACAGTTATGGATGAAGAGAAATACGTGATACATGATAAATTAGCTTTAGGTATTTTAAATGATTTGCATATTCATTTTGGGCATATTGGGGTGAGAAAAACTTGGATGATTTTTAGAGAAACGTTTTTTTGTAAGAACGATTTACCATTAACGAAAAGAATAATTTCATTATGCCACAATTGTTGTTTGGGAAAAATTAAAAACCATAAAAATAGAAATAAAGTAAATAGTATTTTGACAAAACAACCTCTAGAAATTATAGCTATTGATTTTATAAGCAATCTAATAAATGATAAAGTTGGTTATAAACACATCCTGGTTGTGGTTGATGTTTTTTCAAAATTTACAAAGGTATATCCCACAAAAAGATGTAATACAAATACGGTTTGTAGAATACTTTCTAAATATTTTAAAACTGTAGGCACTCCTAGAAAAATTTTAGCTGACAATGCGACATATTTTGACAACGACAGATTAAAGAAATATTTGACAGACAAACAAATACAAATAATTTTTACGACAATTAGACATCCTCAAGCAAACCCTGCAGAACGTTATATTCAAGAAGTAATAAAAATTTTAAGATTAACTGTACAACATGATCATACTGATTGGGTATCATTTCTCTCATATGTAGAATATTTCATAAATAGTGTACCAAATATGATCACTCAAGTATCACCAATAACGGTAATGTTTGGTGTTACACCTGTCAGGCCATGGGAGTTTGAGACAAGAATAAATTTAGAACAAATCAGAAATCAAGTAAAGGCCAGATTAGAAAGAAATGCAAAGAAGTATCAAGATAGAGAAAATAAGAGAATTAAAAGACAGATAGTTTATAAACAAGATGATGTAGTAATAATTAAAAGTCTGAAGGTATTGTTACGTGCTTACACTCTTCAGTAAACACTCCGTGGATTCGAATAACTTGCAACAAGAATTTTCACAAACCACTGATTTATTTAATCACTAAAATTACACTAGTAAATACTTAAAAATCACACAACTAATAATAACTTAATCTAATATGAATTCACTACTTTTAAACACTATGTACTTTACTTTTCTTCTTAAACTTGACAACTTTATCTAACCTAAAAACTCTGTATTGCCTACTTCACTCAACTGAACTCTTCTTCTACAAACTGTCTCTGTAACCAGAACCACAGATTACCCAGAACTGAACTGGATACTGAACTGTTCCTTAACTTCACTAAACTGTACTGTTCTGTTCCCCCATCTGCTGGCTTCACCTCTTTATATACCCACTTGGAATGTCCAGAATATCATTGTAGAACTTTCCAGAAATATACTGGAATTCTCTATAATTTTCTTAGGCACTACTAAATGGTGGTTCGCCAGTTGGCCCACAGATGGCGTCACACTTCTGGCCAGGGAGTAATTACAACTCTCCTCTCTGTTAGAGGGCAGCACATAACAGTATCAAAAATTTACAGGAATGTATGTGCTAAATTTCAATATCCATATGAAGGACCATATATGATAAACAGGGTTTTAAATGAAAATACGTATGAACTAAAACACATGAATAATGAAAACATAAGAGGTAAATTTCACATAGAAATGATTTATCCATACACATTGACAAATTAAAGCACACAGAGAAAACACAACAAAACTGATGATAAATACAGTATTTTGCAAATACGTCATAATTGAATAAAATTAAACAGTTTTACATAAGTAAAAGCTTATAATTTGGGGAGGGAATGCTATGTATTCGCATTTTGAACGATTACAAAGATTGCATGTTTGTGTTATTTGCTGAATCAGGGTTTGAATTTGTTTGTTTCCTTTAGATGGTTTTCAAAATTTATTTAAATTAGCTAAAGATCCGAAAGGTATGTGTTTTAGAATGTTAATACTTGTTTAGAGTTGTTTTAATAGTTTTTAAGTTTTTATTTGATGTCAACAGTAAGTTTGATACTGACATCTATGTTAGTAGTTATTAAGTTGTTGTTGAAATAATTTCTGACATTTAAGTCATTATGACATTTCAATGACAAGTAGGAAATTTTTTTATAGTTGGTAAATGTTTTCCTGGAGAAAGACAAGGAGGTTTAAGTTAGGTTATGTTTGGAATGAAATTAATCAAAATTTATATGGTGTTTTGTTTTGTTTATTTTGAGTACTTTGATATTTAGTGATATAGAACAACAAACAACGGATAAAAGAGAGGTTGTAAAATTGGAAAAACAAATTTAAGAAGAAAAAGAACAAGTGAAAATTAGGGAGTGAAGAAGAAAAATAATAAACAAGAATTAATAATTTGAAATTGAATTAAAAAAGTAAGAAATTGTGGATATCAGCGAAGAAGAGTAAAAATAGACTGTAAATAAGAAGGAAGAGGTGTTTATTGTGGATAGGAATTGCAGAGGAGGTAAGGACTAGATAAGGTGAAGAATTAATGAAAGGAGAATTGTTGGATTTGGAAAGAGAAGAGTGTAGCTACGAAGAAGGAAGGTTTGTGTGTTTAATTTAGGACAAGGTTGTATATTAAAATTTAAATAGTGTATTAGACTTTCGAACCTGTTATAAAACTGCTAAATTATCTAAATATCAAAGAAAATAAATTACTTATATCAGATTAAAAATTTTACTTTAATAAAATTTCATTTTTAAACAGGAACTGAATTTGAACCTACTCCTGAAGGAAAAGATAAGCTAGCCGGCCCATTAAATAAATTTGACATACTTTCGGATCAAAAGGTAAGAGATTTTAATTTGATCTTTTGGTTTTAAAGTTTTTTTTTGGGTTTATCTATTGGAAATAAACAAGTTGAAGTTTGATTAGTACTGCAAATTATTAAGTTCAATAAAAGTAAAACACCACAATATATATATATATATATATTAAGTGTTGTTGTACTTCCGTACAGTTGGACAATCTCATTGTTTAGTAACTCGATAAAATGTTCTGCGTTTTTCACCTGAAGATATTCTAGTGAGCTTGAATGTAGTGTCACTATTCATTAACATATCAATAGAGGAGTCACTCGAATTGATCAAACGAAAGTATCATCCAGAGGAGCATATTCTTAACCTAACTAAACACTGTTTAAACAACATATACTTTATATACAATGACGCTACAAGCAAACGGAAGGAGCACCGATGGGTTCACCGTTATCTCCAGTCATCGCTAATCCTAGACCTAGAAGTTCGTGCAATACAAACGGCACCACTCAAACCAAAGCTTTGATTGAGATATGTGGACGACACATTCGTAATCTGGACTCATGGAAGAGAACAACTAAATAGTTTATTAGACCACCTGAATAACATTCACGATAAGATCAAATTTACCATGGAGGTAGAAACAGAAGGCAAGCTTCCATTTTTAGACGTGTTAGTGAAAAAGAAACAAGATAGGACACTAGGTCACACAGTACACAGAAAAGAATACAACAGAATAAGATGTATAACTTCAGCTAATTATAGGGGCCCATGTCGACCGTTATTCAAGAAGCTGAAAATTCTAACGGTAATTAATTTATATATATTAGAAGTGGCATGTTTCATACATGAAACCAATTACTTTAACAGAAACCACAATCAAGTTCCACACTCTTACAATACAAGGAAAACTCAACATTCTTCCAAAGCATTCGCTACAAAAGACTAGTCAGGCTCCTGCCGTTATGGGAATTAAAATTTATAATCGCATCCCTTCAGAACTGAAGGCTTTACCCCCTAAACATTTTAAAATAAAGTTCAGGGATATACTTGCAATGAATCTGTTCTACAGAATTAGTGAGTGTTTTGACAATAATACAGAGTTTTTATTATGAATTAGTGTATCTAGTGTTTAAGCCATATTAATATAGATGTAGTTTTGAATTTTATGCTAATGTTTATGTGTTTTTGATTTTATTTTAGTATTTTTATATTTTATCGTAATGTTTTTATGCTACTATTTTAACTCCACTTCAGTGTACTGACTTATCCTATGTCAATATTTGATTTACTGGATTAATAAATATTATTATTATTATTAACTCACTCACACAGACAGTTATCTAAAATGCGGCGTCACATCACCATCCAGCACAATTAAATTCAGTAGTAAAGACTCTAGTGACACTTTCTCAGAGGTTGGCAGATATCGACCATATCAACGAAGAGATGTCTTCACTTCAGAAAGCACGAAGCATGAAAAATGGATTTTCGAGGTACACAATACAAAAGTTGCTGGGGCCATACAGGCAAAAAGACCCAGGAGGAAACCGAGTAACCAGTAGCAAAAGCATATCTACCTTACGTGAAAGGGACGACAGATAAAATTGGCAAACTTCTATGTAAACATAACATAGAAACAATATTTAAAACAGACCGAAAAATCAGTGCAGTCCTAATCTAAAATAAAACTACCCTAGAAAGTCAAGGAGTATACGAAATCCCGTGCAGGTAGTGGGGGGTAACACGTAGCCAAACGCGCAGGCGCGCCCTAGGCTAGAGCATATATAAAGAGGCGCACAACGCGGGGAACGTCAAACGTCAGTTCAGTTCGAGCAATGAGGAGCAGCAGTAGGCAGCTTTCAGTGAGAACCTGAAGATGGCAGATGAGATTCTGCCGAAACGTCGTTTAGACAACTGTAACTCCTAGAGGAGTCGACCATCGACGCTGGAGAGCACCCGGAAGTACACAACACTTCATTTAACACCCGCGAAAACCTAAAAAACAACATATATTTATATATATATATATATATATTCCTGTATCTCGATGCACTGTAGGACTGTATACGTCTTTCCAAACGCTGTTCTTTATAATACTGTGTGAAATATAATGGCCAAGATGTTTTATAATATTTAATATTTTTCTATTTACGCACATATTCATTTTAAAATGGAAAACTGTTTTGGAATTTGATTGTTATTCTGTAGTAATTATTTTTAAATATAGTCATTTAAGTGCATGAAATAGATAAATTTGGATAACAAAAAATTATTTGAAAAAGAAATGGCCCAGGTTGCTTCAGTCTGTAATGCGTTTCTTTGAAAATAAAGAAACAAAAATGAAAACCATAAATAAATTATTAAATTAAGAATTTGTCAAGGTCGTTCAGTATATGTTTAAATAGGTACATGATATTTACAAAGTTATTTTTGTATAACGATTTTAATATTCATATTATATTCATACATAATTAATTTATATGAAAAATGTATAAACATATGTGTTGTAATATACATCTAGTTATATTTTAAAAGATTCATTTATAAGTATCTTTAATTGTAAATGTTAACACAAACATTTAAATTTTTTATAAAATGATATATTGTTGCTTATATTTGAATTTTAATTAGTTTTATTTTAAAAATTTTCATAAATAGTGTCTTATTAGTATTATGCTAATACTAATAAGAATTTTGAAATGTGTTGACGTCAGCTGAGAGATAATCTAAATTGTTTACCAACGAAGTTGTATCATATTTTGTTTGCGTTTATTACATTGATATGTAGATATAAATAAAGCTCAAATAATTAATATATCAATCAAATTCAATATTATGCAACAATTCTGTTCATGAAGAAAAAATCTTGAATAGTTATTATTGAAAAATAATTAAATAGTACTTAACAACAAAAATCATTTCTTCAATGTACTGTACTGATCATGCATGAGTGCAAAAGAGGCAGAAATAGTGCAAACAAACATAACTGTTTACAGATTCCATCACTTAGTTGGGACAAGAGTGCGCACCATCATATCGATTTAAACAGCGGCCTGTGTTCCAGTGTCAAACCGGGCCCGTAAGTGAGTCAGAAAAATAGTGCCACGAGCACACAGCACTATTAAAAAAATTTATTTTATGAAATTTAATGATATTGTTATTTTGTTTTATTGAAAATCGCTTTATGGATTACTGGTTTACCTACTAAAAACAAAACAGCATGTCGCTTGTCGCAATTTTTTTGGTGATTTATTGTTCATTTTTAATATAAAAAAAAAACAGATAGTATAAAAATAGATTTAACTAAAAAACAAAAATATAAGCAAATAATACCTAAAAAGGAAACAAGACAAGCAAATTGTCAATGTTAGTAAGCTGCTTTACTCAAATTTTTTTTTCCATGCTTTAATATATACAAAAGTTAATATTATATTAGAAACATCTATTTTTCTGGCAATTTCATTTTCTATTGAAATAATTGATAAAGCAGACAATCTTTGTTTGCCCATAGTATTCCTTAAAAAGTTTTTACTTAACTAATTTCAATTTTGAAAATGATCTTTCCGCCGAAGCCACCGAAACAGTGATGTTGAGAAAGATATAACACGCAGTTAAAATTTCACTAAAACTACTGCAGGAAGAAATTTTTTTTATTAATATAAATTGGACAGAATACTTATTTATACTTTGTAGTGTTACAAATAACAAAAAATGTGTATTCATGTGAGCTGTGGGCGGCCCCTTGAGTGCCCGGGCCCTTGTTCCGCGGAACACCGGTAGTTACGCCACTGGATATAACTTGATCGTAATACTAGCAATAAATAATACAAGTTTAGAGTAAAACTTTTGATGGAAATGAATTATTATTGGCAAAACTAAAATTTATAGACTGGATGAATGATTTTATAAACTACTTTCTAGTTATATAATTAATAAGGATAAGCATGTTAAATACGTTGAATAGTTACTTAGTTTATTAAATATGGGAAGCGATGGGCTTCAAGGTATTATATTGGGGGCAATATTATTTCTAATATTTATCTTTGATATAATTGCAAGCTTAAAATATTGCTCATGTCACTTATATGCTTATGATATTCAATTATATATTTTTAGTAATATAAACAAATTATGACTTACATATTTTTTCAAGTAAATGTAAGAACAATGGACTAAAAATTAATCCCAATAAGATGGTAGCTTTGTGTCTTGGGATAAAATTAATCTTGTTTTTACACAGTGAATGGATCAATTATTTAGTGAGTTAAGTAATCGAAAATGTTAGGTTTAGTTATTGATCCGTAGCTTAATCAAAACGCATTCCAAACTAAATTGCAGCTTATAATAACGTTTGTACTATTGCTCTGTGGTTAACAGTAAAGTAATCCTGATTACTGAGCACTCTGAAAAAATGTTTAAAATTCATGAGCACTAAGCACTTTTAAAAATTTAAAATAGATTATTTATTGAGGCATAACACTTAAATTCAATGACATTTTATCATTGAAATTAAGTGTTATTTACAAAAAAGAATAAACGCCAACAAGAATGATAATGTGGGAAAGAGCATCACAATTTGCTGAATGTACTGTAATTTTTTTTTTTATTTTAGAGAAATTGCCAATAAAAATAATATAACAGATCAACTGTTGATGATTTTTTTCAAAATTTTTGGTGGTCTTCTTAAATTTAAGCTTTTCTGTTTAAGCTAATTTTTAGTTACAAGGGTGAATAAAAGTCACAGGGTTTTCAAGTAAATGTAAGAACAATGGACTAAAAATTAATCCCAATAAGATGGTAGCTTTGTGTCTTGGGATAAAATTAATCTTGTTTTTACACAGTGAATGGATCAATTATTTAGTGAGTTAAGTAATCGAAAATGTTAGGTTTAGTTATTGATCCGTAGCTTAATCAAAACGCATTCCAAACTAAATTGCAGCTTATAATAACGTTTGTACTATTGCTCTGTGGTTAACAGTAAAGTAATCCTGATTACTGAGCACTCTGAAAAAATGTTTAAAATTCATGAGCACTAAGCACTTTTAAAATTTAAAATAGTAGACTATTTATTGAGGCATAACACTTAAATTCAATGACATTTTATCATTGAAATTAAGTGTTATTTACAAAAAAGAATAAACGCCAACAAGAATGATAATGTGGGAAAGAGCGTCACAATTTGCTGAATGTACTGTAATTTTTTTTTTTATTTTAGAGAAATTGCCAATAAAAATAATATAACAGATCAACTGTTGATGATTTTTTTCAAAATTTTTGGTGGTCTTCTTAAATTTAAGCTTTTCTGTTTAAGCTAATTTTTAGTTACAAGGGTGAATAAAAGTCACAGGGTTTTCAAGTAAATGTAAGAACAATGGACTAAAAATTAATCCCAATAAGATGGTAGCTTTGTGTCTTGGGATAAAATTAATCTTGTTTTTACACAGTGAATGGATCAATTATTTAGTGAGTTAAGTAATCGAAAATGTTAGGTTTAGTTATTGATCCGTAGCTTAATCAAAACGCATTCCAAACTAAATTGCAGCTTATAATAACGTTTGTACTATTGCTCTGTGGTTAACAGTAAAGTAATCCTGATTACTGAGCACTCTGAAAAAATGTTTAAAATTCATGAGCACTAAGCACTTTTAAAATTTAAAATAGTAGACTATTTATTGAGGCATAACACTTAAATTCAATGACGTTTTATCATTGAAATTAAGTGTTATTTACAAAAAAGAATAAACGCCAACAAGAATGATAATGTGGGAAAGAGCGTCACAATTTGCTGAATGTACTGTAATTTTTTTTTTTTTATTTTAGAGAAATTGCCAATAAAAATAATATAACAGATCAACTGTTGATGATTTTTTTCAAAATTTTTGGTGGTCTTCTTAAATTTAAGCTTTTCTGTTTAAGCTAATTTTTAGTTACAAGGGTGAATAAAAGTCACAGGGTTTATTTATTTTATTATGTGCCTACTTAAGCAAATTTTTGTTGTGAAAACCTTAAAGATGAAAATAAAAGGTTGACTAATACGTCGGTAACTAACTCAGATCCTTTTATACGTTCATGCAGGCCTAATGCTGGCAATCATCTTAGCCTGTATAACAAAATTGAGGTACACAATCATTTCTTTCAAGTAATTTAGAAGTGTTCATGAGCCATAAAATGCTTTTGGGTTTTTGGAGTGCTTGCGTGCCCTTCCGAGTGCTCGCAAACACCAAAGTGCTCGATTACAAAGCACTGAGCACTTTCATGAAGCGCTCGAAGCACTAAGAGTCGATTTTAAAAAGTACTCCAAGCACAGTGCTTTAAAGCGCTTAGGAACATCTCTGTATAATACATTAATACAAAATAATCTATGTAGCACTGTAAGTCATTTTCAAAATAAATGTCTCTGAGTTAGCTTTACTTCACTTAGACCTAAAAGATCTTTTGTGAACAAAAAAAAGTTTTAGTTTTATTTCTTTTAAAATCATATTTTGTAATTTTCAAATAATTAGCTTTATGTCTTTGTTTGTGTGAATAAATGCTTTGAAAAATATGTTCTTTATAGTTATTAATGGTAACAATAGCAATATGAGTAAATTATAATTTTTTAGATAAGAAATTTTATACCCCATCCATATAATTGTGATTTATAAAATTAGTGGTGCTCCAGTTCAGAAGCAACAGTAGTAATGATGCCTTGTTCATAAAAAAGGAGGAATCAACGTCTAAACTGCCAGTAGAATTTACAAGACCATCTGCAGACCCATGATAGAATATGGTCACGTACTCTTTCAGAACTGTAAAAAACCAGCCATATAAAAGCTTATGGTAGAAGAAACAAGTGCCTTACGATTGATAACTAAAATTCGTCATCCAAAAAATCCACTACACAATCCTCCCAATTAACTTCTATACCAACTGACAAATATCAAACCAATAAAAGAGTGGCTCAATAATTAATACTGTTATAATTTAAAAACTAATCTTTGAAATGAAAATAAGTATAGCACATAAAAGTTGTGATTCAAACACATTGGCTCACGTAGAATTAGGGTTAAAGTAACATATTGCTGGAATCTAAGTACAGATTGACCTCAAATTTTCATTGATTTCTTCACATAAATGCAATAGAAAATGCACTGTGAAATTCGACTAAATGACTCTAATGAAAAAATAGTTTAAAAAAATATATATATATATATACACGCACTGCTATCTTAGTCGCCTCCATGCATTACACAGGCACCCAGCCCTCCATGATACATATTGAAGTTTTCTGTGTGTATTTTGCACAAATGGCAAATCACAGCAATAAACTATAAGAGCAACAAGATAGGGGTAAGAAATTATCATTTTTAAATACATACAATTTTTTGCCTTAATCGTAAATGTAGCACGCCTCCATATGTCAAGTGGAAGAAACGCCTCTCTTGTATAAGTTTTTGCTATATAATAGCTCGCTTACGCCTCCGACAGTGTTGCCAAACCGAATTTGATGCGCAAAAGACCATTTCGTGACAATGGGAGGTGAGTTCGTCTATCGCCTCATTAGATTTGGTGATATTTCAGAGTTAGGCGCATTGTAATGATAATACGAAGTAGTGTATCTTATAACCAATGAGTTAAAAAAAAGTAGACATATTTCAAAGAATGTTATATTCTCTAGTATTAATTTTTTTACAAATCAAAGGTCATTTGAAGTTTTCAATGTATTTCTATATTTTTTATTTACTATACCGAGTGTCAGCGGATTATGCTAGACCCCCTTTTGTCCTTATTTTTTAGAATATCAGAATGAAACTTGGTAGATATATTATATGACCAGGGTGATACTATGTGGCATAACTGCAATTTGTTTCCCCTTCCGGATTCACCGGAAATAGCCCCAACTTGTGATTTTTAAATGGAACACCCCGTATATTATTATATTTTTAGAATCCTTGAAAAATTTTGAGTACGGTGATGCTCCATAAGTGACATTTCGACTCCATGAAAAAAATTTCACTCGAAATTTGTTGGTGGATCTAGAGTGCAATGACCAGAAAATTGTAACGAAACTTAATTTTTTCAAATGGAACTATATTGGTAGAGTACCACCATAAAATTGTGGATTTTTTAAGGAATCCGTGGATGTGCCCAAAAACAATATTTCTGGTCATGTAACTGTAGATGTCACTTATGGGTTATCACCATACTCAGAATTTTTCAAGAATTCCAAAAATATGGTTATATGGTGTTTCATTTAAAAATCAAAAGCTGGGGTCATATCCGGTGAAATCGGAAGGGGGAGAAAAATTACAGATATGCCACAAAGTATCATCTTGGTCATATAAAAAGTAAAAATGTATTGAATACAATTGTTTTTTTTTCTAAAACCATTAACAAGATTTTAAAAATCAATACTTCAAAAAGCGACATAACCATTATTATTTTGTCCATTTGTCAAGGTGACAGACTTACAAATTATTTCTAAAATTGCAATGGTTGCCTGGTAACAATTTTAGTAAAAAATTTAATTTAATTATCGTAGTAGCGGGAAAAGATATACCGTTTCAAAACTGTTTTGACAATCTAAAAGTTAATCTAATGAAAAAATAGTTTAAAAATATATATATATATATATATATATATATATATATACACGCACTGCTATCTTAGTCGCCTCCATGCATTACACAGGCACCCAGCCCTCCATGATACATATTGAAGTTTTCTGTGTGTATTTTGCACAAATGGCAAATCACAGCAATAAACTATAAGAGCAACAAGATAGGGGTAAGAAATTATCATTTTTAAATACATACAATTTTTTGCCTTAATCGTAAATGTAGCACGCCTCCATATATCAAGTGGTAGAAACGCCTCTCTTGTATAAGTTTTTGCTATATAATAGCTCGCTTACGCCTCCGACAGTGTTGCCAAACCGAATTTGATGCGCAAAAGACCATTTCGTGACAATGGGAGGTGAGTTCGTCTATCGCCTCATTAGATTTGGTGATATTTCAGAGTTAGGCGCATTGTAATGATAATACGAAGTAGTGTATCTTATAACCAATGAGTTAAAAAAAAGTAGACATATTTCAAAGAATGTTATATTCTCTAGTATTAATTTTTTTACAAATCAAAGGTCATTTGAAGTTTTCAATGTATTTCTATATTTTTTATTTACTATACCGAGTGTCAGCGGATTATGCTAGACCCCCTTTTGTCCTTATTTTTTAGAATATCAGAATGAAACTTGGTTGATATATTATATGACCAGGGTGATACTATGTGGCATAACTGCAATTTGTTTCCCCTTCCGGATTCACCGGAAATAGCCCCAACTTGTGATTTTTAAATGGAACACCCCGTATATTATTATATTTTTAGAATCCTTGAAAAATTTTGAGTACGGTGATGCTCCATAAGTGACATTTCGACTCCATGAAAAAAATTTCACTCGAAATTTGTTGGTGGATCTAGAGTGCAATGACCAGAAAATTGTAACGAAACTTAATTTTTTCAAATGGAACTATATTGGTAGAGTACCATCATAAAATTGTGGATTTTTTAAGGAATCCGTGGATGTGCCCAAAAACAATATTTCTGGTCATGTAACTGTAGATGTCACTTATGGGTTATCACCGTACTCAGAATTTTTCAAGAATTCCAAAAATATGGTTATATGGTGTTTCATTTAAAAATCAAAAGCTGGGGTCATATCCGGTGAAATCGGAAGGGGGAGAAAAATTACAGATATGCCACAAAGTATCATCTTGGTCATATAAAAAGTAAAAATGTATTGAATACAATTGTTTTTTTTTCTAAAACTATTAACAAGATTTTAAAAATCAATACTTCAAAAAGCGACATAACCATTATTATTTTGTCCATTTGTCAAGGTGACAGAATTACAAATTATTTCTAAAATTGCAATGGTTGCCTGGTAACAATTTTAGTAAAAAATTTAATTTAATTATCGTAGTAGCGGGAAAAGATATACCGTTTCAAAACTGTTTTGACAATCTAAAAGTTAACTTTCCAAACGCTACACAAAATCTGCTGCCCAAGGAATCACTACTACCACATCCAGATTTTTTAGACTCTTGCTTGCTTTGCCGACGGACAGACCGACACGCATAAACATTTTTTTCGCTCAAATTTAAAACCTCAACGTTTCATGACATTCTAAACCTATTTCATCAAAAAGAATATTTTTTTTGCGTTTTTACCCGATTTACCCCCGACCCTTCAACGGAATTAGATCAAAATATAATATATTCCAGATCTCGTTATAGCACATAAGTATACCAAATTTCAAGTCAATATCATAGACGGTTCCAGTGTAAACGTGCGCACAAAAAAGTTACAGACCGACAGAATTTTTTTTTGCTCAAATTTAAAATCTCGACGTTTCATAACATTTTAAGCCTATTTCAACAAAAAAAAATGTTTTTTGCGTTACTATACTTCTACTGGACGTAGAAGTAAAATATCAATTTTAATAGTGTTGATCTATAAATGAGATTTCAGTGTTGAAATAGTAGTCCAGGGAAGTTAGGAAAAATAGCGGAAATTTTTAGGCACAGCAGATATCGAGATGCGGTTTTCTGCATTGTGTTCAGAAAGGTCCCAGGAAACGACTACATAGTCTGGTTTAGCCATTTTTTGAAAAATGCCTTCTGGGCCGGAAAATGCATTTTCCAATTGCATCATTACTTGCACCATTATAGGAACGACTGGAAACTCGATTCTGGCATTAGAATTACCCGGGGGGTGGCTCTGTGGGGGTGCGCGGGGGGTGAATTGGGGGAGAAATGGCAACGTGCATGAAAGTCGCTCCAAACTCGTTAGTCGGGGGTTTTCGGGGATGCCGAATTCAATTCTGGCATTGGAATTACCCGGGGGCGGCTCTGCGGGGGTATCCGGGGGGCCATTCTGGGGGGGAATTGCATAGTCCATAAAAATCGCTCCAAACTCGTTACTTTGGGGGTTTTCGGGGATGCCGAATTCATTTCCAGCATTAGATTTCCCCGGGGGCGCTCGGGGGTCCCTCTGTGGGGTTGTCTAGGGGTCATTCTGGGGGGGAAATAGCATAGTCCATGGGAAGCGCTCCAAACTCGTCACTCGGGGGTTTTCGGGGATGCCGAATTCAATTCTGGCATTAGACTTCCCCGGGGGTATGAATAATAAAAATTTAGATTGAATATTAAATAAATAAATATTACACGTATTATAAAAACAATTGCTTTGGAAGTCTTTTGTGCCTTGAAACTGGATTTGAAAAAGGCGCCAAAGCTATAAAGAGAGTAGAGTATCGTTACCACGGGGACCGGCGCGAACAGAAATATTCTGTATCGACTGAAGAGAAAAAATATGGGTCCAGTTCCCGCGCGCAGTCGGCGTCTGTGTGGCATCAGTATTACATCTGTCGTTCAGGACCACGTTGCTTTTTCGTTGTATGTAAATACAGTGCTACAGTAATCAAGTTTCTTGGATTTTGGACCTTTTTTTGGTGTTTGAGTTCTGTCCGGCACTCTTATACCACGTTGGTTTTTTGTTATACCAAAGCTATCGAGCAAAAACGTATGCTGAAGTCGCCAATTCTAAAAAAGTCGATCTTGCACGCATAATTACGACTGCCAATGCGTTAACCGAACGTGTCTATTTCCAAGTACAGGCTTGGTATGGTTCACAAGGTCAAGACGAGACCTTAGATCCGTTGGAATGGGGGTGGGAATTGGTGGATGGAGAGCTCAGTCCTGTCACCATGACCCAGGAAGCCGGTCCCGAGGAAATTTTAAGCAAAATTTCTTGTTCTTGTCAAACCGACTGTGGCACGAGGTGCGGGTGCCGCCGAAGTGGGTTGGAGTGCTCACTTGCATGCAAGCATTGCGATGGCAATTGCTCAAACCAAAAAGGCACTTCCAACGGGGCCGAGAATAGTGACGAGGAAGAAGATGAAGAAGGGGAAGAAGAAGAAGAGTTTGAACAAGATGTTTAGTATTTCAGTTAAAAATTGAAGTTTATAATGAATAATTCAACATTAATAAAAGCTCCTATTTGTTATTCGAATAAAGCATTATTTTCATAATTTGTGATTTTTCACTTTCTCCTTTACCATTTCCCACAGAGCCACCCCCGAGTACCCCCGGGGAAGTCTAATTCCGGAATTAAAATCGGCATCCCCGAAAACCCCCGAGTATCTATTTTGGAGAGATTTTCATGGACGCTGCCTTTTCCCCCCCAATCACCCCCAGACAACCCCACAGAGGGACCCCCGAACGCCCCCGGGGAAAAGTATAATGCTAGAATTGAATTCGGCGCCACCGAAAACCCCCGAGTAACGAGTTTGGAGCGCTTCCCATGGACTATGCCATTTCCCCCCCAGAATGACCCCCAGACAACCCCACAGAGCGACCCCCGAGCGCCCCCGGGTAATTCCAATGCCAGAATTGAATTCGGCATCCCCGAAAACCCCCCGAGTAACGAGTTTTTAGCGATTTTCATGATCTATGCAATTTCCCCCCCAGAATAGCCCCCGGATACCCCCGCAGAGCCGCCCCCGGGTAATTCCAATGCCAGAATCGAGTTCGGCAGCCCCGAAAACCCCCGAGTAACGATTTCCGAGCGATTTTTCCGAGTTTCCAGTCCTCCTATAATGGTGCAAGTAATGATGCAATTGGAAAATGCATTTTCCGGCCCAGAAGGCATTTTTCAAAAAATGGCTGAACCAGACTATGTAGAGTCGTTTCCTGGGACCTTCCTGAACACAATGCAGAAAACCGCATCTCGATATCTGCTGCGCCTAAAAATTTTCGCTATTCGAGCGATTTTGATCTAAATGCCCTGGACTATAGTCTTAAAATGTCATGAAACGTCAAGATTTTAAATTTGAGCAAAATAATTTCCTGCCTGTCTGTAACTTTTCTTGTGCGCATGTTTACTCTGGAACCGTTTATGATATTGACTTGAAATTTAGTACACTTATGTATTGTAACGATATCTGGAACTGATTATATTTTGATCTAATTCCGTTGAAGGATTCGGGGGTAAATAGGCAAAGCAAGCAGGTAAGAGTCCATAAAATAGCAATTTAGGGCATGTACGAAAAGTCAAGGTCTCAAAAGTGTTTTTGGCATCAGCCACCCCCCACCCCTACTGTCACCCCCAATATCACCCCCACACTATTATGAAAGAGAGTAAAAAATTAAATTGAGATTTAGTGTGTGTACGAGAACCAAGGGCCTTAAAATTTATTTTGGCATTAGTTATCTTCCTACCACCCCCACCCTATTGTTTAAGGGAAAAAAAATTAAATTGGGATTTAGTAGGTATACGAGAACCAAGGGTTTCTAAGTTTTTTACATTTGCCACCCCCTCTATCGCCCCCACTATATTATTAAAGGGAATAAAATATTACAAAATATTTTGTGTGTATAAGACTTGGCTACAAAATCTGGATGTGGATGTAGTGATTCCTTGGACAGCGGTTTTAAATGGTAATTTTGTAGATGCTGGAAAAATAAATGTAAAAGTTAATATTCTTTTATATATTAAAAAAAATTACTGTAGATAATCAGACCCAAGAACCCATATAACACTAGTAGTATACAGCTCCTATATTATAGGAGTCATAATCGCAGCACCCGAAACCACTACAACAGTCACATAACTTAAAAACCGCTGCCCAACACTACTTACACATCCAGATTTTTTAGACTCTTGCTTGCTTTTCCGACAGACATTACATTTTTTTTTTTCGCTTAAATTTAAAAGCTCGACGTTTCATGACATTCTAAGCCTATTTCAGCAAAAAGAATTAATTTCTTTTTGCGTTTTTAGCCCATTTACTCCCAAACCCTTCAACGGAATTAGATCAAGATATAATCTAGTTCCAGAGTTGTTATAATACATAAGTGTACCAAATTTCAAGTCAATATCACAAACGGTTCTAGAGTAAACATGCGCACTAAAAAAAAAGTTACAGACAGACCGACAGACAGGAATTTTTTTCGCTCAAATTTAAAATCTCGACGACATTTGTGACATTTTAAGCCTATTTCAATAAATATATATACATATATTTTTTTGCCGTTACTATACTTCCACTAGACGGTGGAAGTAAAATTAACTTTTTTTAGCGTGACCTGACTATTGCCTAACTGACATTAAATATTCTATATCAATGATATATGTAACTTTCTTTTACCTAGTAATTGTGTTCTATTTGTAGATAACATAACGTTAATTTGTTCAGATAATAATTTTAATGATTTAAAAGACACATTGAAAGCCTGTGAAAAAAGAGCCCAAGAGTGGTTTACAAACAATAGACTTAAGGTGGGCATATCCAAGAGAGAGAGAGAGAGAGAGAGATCCGATAGGGAATATTTATTTTTTTGGGGTCATAACTTTTTCTTAATACATATTGGTAAAAAAAGTATAGGACTGCCTAAATGGTACTATGTATAGTGATATGAATTTTCACTCAATAATTTCAGTTGTTTGCAAAATAGTTAGATTTAATTTTAAAAATCATGTCAATTTCCGTATTTAATAAATTTAAATCTAACTATTTCGCATATGTTTGAAATTATTGAGTGAAAATTTATAACACTACTCTTGTTCTACTTAGGTAGTCTTATAGTTTTGCAATAAGTGTGTTAGAATAAGAAGTTATGGTCAAAAACAGTAAATATTTCCCTATCGGACCTCTCTCTCTTTTGGATATTCTCACCTTAAGTTAAATGAGAGAGAACAAGACTCAAAAGTTATTCCTTTCTTCCAATAATAAATTTGTTAATGGAGATATTATCAATTTACTTGGCATAGTCATTGATGATAAACTGAATTGGAGTTGTCACGTAGACAAATTATGCAATGCAACCTTTTTAACTAGACAACTGAAAGACGCGCTTCATATAAGCATTTTAAAAATTGCTTGTTTTTCACTTTTCCATTATCAATTAAGTTATCGTATTTTCATATCGGGAACTCTAGTTTTGCCATAAAAATTTCTAGACAACAAAAGAAAGTCGTTAGGTTAATAGCTAATCAGGCTACAGGGAACATTGTTGGCCCTTGTTTATTATGTTAGAAGTCGTGTCCCTACCATCACTTTATATTTATTCTATTTTGCTTAAAATTCACAAAAGTAATATTCATTACACTAAACAATTAAACAATCAAATTTACACAATTATAACACTAGAAATGCAAATCTATTAAGAACTCCTTGCTTTAAACTGTCCAAAGCACAAGAGAACTTGTTAAACCTAAACCTTTAAAATAAATCACCGTTACACATTAAATCTTTAAATGACCATCAATTTTAAAAAACAAATAAAAAACCATATGTTACAGCACTCTTTCTGTACAGGAGATGAATTTCTTAATTTCGAAATTCTCATCCAATTTAATTAAAACTTCTATATCTATAAATGAGATTTTAGTTAAGAAACTAAATGATTACATTTCGGTGTTTATACATTTGAAAAAAATTTGTTGTAGACAATAAGACCCAAGCACCAATATAACACTAAGTATACGGCTCCTATATTATAGGAGTCATAATCGCACCATTCGAAACCACTACAAAATTCAAATTACGGGAACGGTGAATTATGTACACTCATATAAACGTACCGCATTAATCTACCTCCGCACACTGTTGTCATATTTCAGAGGCATGCTGGTATGAAAAACATGCGGAGGCAAACTCTGCTTGGCCATCATTTTTATCGTATATGCGTATTAAACGGTGGCGCCCCGTAGTAGAAAAACAGTGAACTGCATTGTATAACTGCATATATATACCTCTCCAAATAGCCTCCGATGAAAAATTCGGCAAACGCATGCTAATGACGTAATAATAAAAATTGAACTGTTATACAGGTGGGTTCGTATTCGCCTCCGATTTTTTCGAAGGCGCCTCCGTTTTGGAGGCATACTCGATCAGAGCATCTCTATTTTGGAGGTGTATAAGACATTTTGCATATATATATGTTAGATAATGGATTGTAGAAATCACTTTTTAAAAACTTTATTTACTTGGGAGTCAAGCTTGACTCTAGGTACAATAATGAACAATAATAAATTTAGAATGTATTAGGTCGAAAATGAGTATATGACTGAAGGTACAAATGTCTGTTGGTTGTATTTATAACATAAGAGAACAAAGAACATTAAATTGGCAATTCAGCATGATAAGGGATTACCAAGAAGGAAACATTAAGCTCAGCCAACGTGAGCGGTTATTAGAGAAGAGCTGTTGCGCAATTTGTAACATGATATGTTTGAGAAGGTTAAGCCTGTCTCGGCGATATTATATATCATAGTATATTTCTAATATAACAGCTTCCCCCTTATAAAAAAAGTTGGTGTTTTATGCAGCAACTTTTGAAATGAATATAAAATGTATATAAAAGGTAATGGTACAATTTGGAAAAATATAAAGAGTACAAAAATGTTAAGTCGTAAAGTTTAAAATACAGAGTATAACCTTAGTGTCTAAAATATGAAATGCAAGCACAATAAGCTTGATTCATAAAGTAAAATAACATAAAAATGTTAGAGTTAAAGTATAGCTTTAGCAAGAAAGCGTAAAATACAAACATAATAAGTTTGTCTTAAAATGGGGTAAAATATTCCCAAGGTTAAAATATAGCTTTAATATAAAAGCATAAAATATGAGTATGATAAGTTTAAATGAAAATAACGTAAAAATGTTAATAAAATTGAAATTAACAAAGGATAGAAAAATAATGAAGTATGATGATTAAACAAATGAAATGAAATTCACTGAAGAGTCTAGCACTAAAAGTCAGTAAAAAGGCACAAAACAGTTTGTCTTTAGTTAAGTTCTATGTCTTCGGCTTCGTTGTCTTCTCTTCTTAAGGTAGGTCGTCTTCGTTGATGAAACAGGCTAGTGATTGTCCTGAGGGGTTCACTAGGCCTTGGTGGAGATGGAGGAGTCGTGGAAACGTTGATGGCTAGTCTTCGTCTTCTTGCTTTACACTTACAGAATAGATACAAGAATAAGAGTCCGAAAATTAGCACTAGGGTAAGATAGGTAAACCAAGAAATGTGTCTCGTGATGAAAGGTTCCTTGATTAGGTCGTCTAAGTCTTTTGAATATTGGTCTAGTTGGTGTCTGGCGACATCGAGGTCTTCGGTGTTCAGATCACTTAGTTTTAGTGGTTTCAGGTTGGGCACTCGAACTTTGTCCGGAACCTGGTTGCAACACTCGAACGGGATTTGTATAGGGTGAGCGTCGTTCTTCACGTCTGTCGTTTCGTCTGAGCTGGCTTGGATCTTCGTGATACCTATGAAGGCGTAGCAATTTGGTTGTAATTTAATTATACAATTTTTGAGGATGGTGTCGGTTTTTGGGGTCACTTTCGGGCAATTGATAGTCATCTTTAGTGGCTCTGTATTGACGATCATCCACACGTTTTCGTCTAGTTTTTGGATGTTGTATCCTTGGCCGATGATAGTTGACGTTTGACAGTTTTCTGGTAGAGTTTGTAGATCCTTGAAAAGGCGGGCTTCGCATATGGCGTTGTTGTCAATTGGATATGCAAACAAATTTGGACATAATTTAGTATTGGTATGGAGTGGCTTGCATTCTCTGAGGTCAGCAATGGGTATGTACATCAAAGAATCATCATCTCTCGCGATATATTTTTGAGAAGTTGACAAAATATGATACAGACCAGTTCTACTATCTAAGATAGGAATGGGGTATAATTGGAAAACGGAGTACGTTTGAGGGTCTACTAGGGGTATATCTAATACAAATACTAATTCTGAGTTCATTTGGAAAGCTTTTAATTCAATAATATCTAAATACTGTGCAATTTTTGAAAGTTTAATTGGGAGTGGCAAATTGTTCTTTTGTAGGTTTTGTGAAATTTCCTGCAATGAGTTTACCAAATCTTGGGGGTTAATGATAGACGTATGAATTACTTTGAGTCTCGCGAAAGTGATCGAATTTAAAATATCGTTGAGGTTGTCCTCTATAAATAGGTAGCTCGCCATGAGTTGTTCACAAATTTCCAAGAATTTTAATTTTGTTTCAACTGCTCGTACGTCATACGTAATGTCTAAGATTGCGTATTCGATTTCTTTTATATCTTTGTTGAATGTCTCCTCGTCTATTAGTAGTTTTTGAATTGCCGTGTTAAAATTTTTAATAACTGAATTTGTAACTGATATTTGATTTTTCATCAAATTTTCTATCTGACGTTCGTCTTGGTTTAATTTATTGATACAGTCAGAGTAGTATTTACCGTCTTCTGCGTCTAAATTTCCGGTAATTGCTTTGAATATTGAACCAATTCCGTTTATGATTCCGCGTTTGTAGCGTTTCGTGTCGAGATGTATTTCGTCAAATTTAGTTTGTATGGATTTTGAGATTTGTCCTAGGAGGCTTAAATGCGTTTTAACCTCACTCGCGAATTCGTTCATGTTTTTGTATGCTGGGTCAAGGGTAGTAAGGATTGTCTGTAAAATTTTGTCGTTTCTGTCAAGAGCTGTCTTAAAGGTCGATATATTTTTATGTACGAGTAATGTCCATTTCTTGTGTGAGATGACAATGTCCGTGTCTTTGTGATAGTAAACACCGATAGTATTGTTTATTGGTGTTATTTCGTATTGAGAAAATGCTGATCCGAACAGCAGTAGAAACCTGAAAATAAATTTTAATCTTCAGTATATGGTTTCATTCTATCAAAATTTACTTTATTTGTTTGATTTGTCTCGGGATTTAACAAAGTGGCAGAATTTTGGAAAATTTCTTTGATCTCGAAAGGGCCGTTGAATTTATTTTGTGACTTGCTTTTGATTTGGGATTCCTTTACATATACTTCGTCTCCAACGTTATACGTGGGGCGATTTTCTGGGATATTTCTGTCGAATCTGACTTTAGCTTTTTGTTTTTGCGCTTCAGTCCGACTGCGTGCAATTTGGTAATAGTGGGATATCCTATTATTTAAGTCCCTAACATATTTAGTTATTAGGTCTTTTTGGTTGTACAGGGTCTCTGGTGGTCTATTAGCTGTGTGTCCAAAGATCAGTTCGTATGGCGTAAAACCATGCGTTTTATTAACCGAATTATTGTAGCATATTACTGCATACGGCAATATGGTAAAAGGATGTTCATTTGGGTTTTCGGTTTTGTGAATTCTGATCATTTCGGCTAAGGTAGCATGAAAGCGTTCTATAGAACCGTTAGATTGGGGATGTCCTACGCTAGAATATGTCAATTTTATATCGTAGAGGGTACAGAGGTCTTTTAGTAAGTTGTTGTCGAATTCACCGCCGTAATCACAGTGAATCCTCAGTGGGGTACCATAATGTTGAAAATATAACAATAGGGTATTTACCACAGATTTTGCGCTTTTATCCGGTACTGCATAGGCTTGTGTGAATTTTGTAAGTTCGTCGCGGATAGTTAGAGCGTAATTTCGTGTAGGAAATTCGAATAGGTCGATGTTAATTCTTTCGAAAGGCGTCCTCGGAGTTTCAGTGATTACTAGAGGGTTGTTAAGATTTTTTCGGCAAACTTTAGTCCGTTGACAAATTTCGCAATTTTTTATGAAATTTTCAACATCTTTGGTTAGTCCTTGCCAATTGTATTTATTTTTGATCCTACGCATAGTCTCGTTTATTCCGCGATGTAGGTTGTTTTTGCCGGTATGGTTTTGGTCAAGAATTATCGGTCTTTGGTCTTCGTCAGGTATTTGTACTAAGTTTTGACAGATAATGAGCTTTAGGTCCTTTTCTGCGAAGATAAATGACAGAATTTCGAGTATGGGGAGGTCTAAGTTATTTTCGACATTATAAGTATTAGAAAGATCTAATTCATTTTGATTTTTGTATATTGCTAAGAACAAATGTTCTACTACAGATTCAGGGTCAAAGGGTAGAGGAATGATATAGTATTTCCTATGTCTAACCGATCTACTAGAGAGAATATTTATTTTGTCGTCGTAAAATTCAGGGTTTTCCTCGAAAATGTCGTCAATAATTTGGTGATGAAAATCTCTTAGGTTATTTTGTTGAAAGAAAGTTATGATGTGTTTGTTTTCTCGGTCCAGGAGTTGTTTATTCGAAGTTTGAATTTTAGAGTAGTCAATTAAAGATTTGGTCTTGTATAGTCGGGAGAAAGTATTAAATTCTTGAATTATTTGTTCGTTTGTGATTTCATCGTCATTGTCTGGATTTCCGTCATCGTCTGTGTCCTCATTCGCGGCTAAGATTTTGGAATGGAATTTAGAACATTTGGAAAAATGGTTTATTTTGATTCTAGAGAGGGCATCGGCATTTTTATTGATTTTTCCGGGCTTGTAAACGATTTCGTAGTCGTATTCCTCCAGTTTAAGTCGCCAGCGGGCAAGTCTACTTCCTGGGTCTTTTATTGAGAATAACCAGGTAAGTGGTCGGTGGTCGGTGACTAGTTTGAATTTTCTACCGAATAAATATGGTCTAAAGTGTTTTACCGACCATACTATGGCCAATAATTCCCTTTCAATGGTGGAATACTTTGTTTCCGCACCGCATAAAGTTCGGGAAGCGTATGCAATTGGTAGATCTTTGCCTATATTTCCCTGAGAGAGTACCGATCCGATGGCGAATGCGCTCGCGTCGGTAGTTAGGATGAAAGGCTCATCAAAATTAGGATATATTAATATCGGAGTCGTCGTCAATGTTTGCTTTAAGTTGTCGAACGAATTCATACAATCATTGTCAAAGTTAAAGGGAGTGTCTTTTTGTAGTAGCTTGGTCAGGGGCTTTGAAATCTTAGAGAAATTTGGAATAAAGCGTCTATAATAGCCCGCTAAACCTAAGAAAGATTTAATGTCCTTTTGATTTTTGGGCTGAGGAAAGTTTAAAATGGCTTCTACTTTACTGGGATTTGGCTTGACACCGTCTTTTGTTATAAGATGTCCTAGATAAGCGACTTCTTTGCGTAGAAATTCGCACTTGTCGGGTTGAATTTTGAGGTTAGCTTTCCTTAGGCGTTTGAATACTTCTGTCAGTCGGGAAATATGATCGTGAATAGTAGGGGAGTAAATGATAATGTCGTCCATGTAAACAAGGCAGCGTTCATTCTGGATTCCTAACAAGATATTATCCATCACTCTTTGAAACGTTGATGGAGCATTCTTTAAACCGAATGGCATTCTAACGAATTCGAAATGACCGTTTTCGACTGCGAAAGCAGTCTTTTGAATGTCTTTCGCGTCAATCTCTATTTGGTGGAATCCGGAAGCTAAGTCTAGTGTGGTAAAATATTGGCATTTGCCTAGTTGGTCTAAAAGGTCAGAAATATTTGGGAGAGGGTATTTATCGTCAATAGTCAATTCGTTTAATTTCCTGTAATCTACTACGACTCGCCATTTTTGTTTGCCAGAGGCATCGAGTTTTTTGGGTACAACCCAAACGGGAGATGACCAGGGAGAAATTGAAGGTCTGATTATGCCTTGGTCCAGCATTTTAGAAACTTGTGTTTTGACTTCTTGTTTATGGCATTGGGGGTAGCGATATGATTTTGTAAATACAGGTTTAGAATTATTAGTGTCGATTGAATGTTTAATCTCGTTAGTGAAAGTCAAGTTGTCTCCTTCCAGGTAAAATATTTCAGAAAAGTCTAGGCAAAGTTGTGTAATTAGTTCACTTTCCTCGTAGTTTAGATGATCTAAACGTAACTGGTTAATAATTTCAGATGATCTGTCGGTCTGTATGTGTGAGTCGGAATTTTGAACATTTAAATTAAAAATCGATTTAAATTTTTGCAATGGTTCTAATTTTAGGTTAGAAAAATTTATAATTTTCGGAATGGCGTTTGCATTAATTACGGTTGTCAAAAATTCTCCATTTTCGTTTACCCTAACAAGAGCATTAGGCAAACGAACTTTTTCGTTTTCCTGCGCTGACAGTACAGCGTCAGTGTTTCTAAGATTGCATTTTAGTTTGTAAACCTTTTCCGTGCGACCGTCAATTTGGATAGTATTTTGGCTAGAATTATAATTTTGTCGGATTTTGTTGATTTCGGGTGTTGGAGAATCGTCAGTTACTTTGAAGATGGGCAATGTTTTAAAATTTGTAATTAGTTGCCTGGTTTTGAAATCTATTCTACATTCGTAGTGTTCCATGAAATCGGCACCTAATAATCCGTCAAAGTCTATGTCCAAGTCGTGAATATAGACTCTGTGCGGGTCGCGTGCGTTAAATGGTATAAGAACAGATTCGCTAATTTTAATTTTTTCGTCGGTTATGCCTTGTATAATCGCGTTTTCTGGAGATCTATTTTTAAAATTTTCCGCTGTCTTATGCTTAAAAATCGAAATACCTGCGCCAGTATCAATTAAGAGTTTAAATTTGTTCGAAATGTCATTTATGAAATAAAGATTACTAGAATTCACGGTCAATAGTGTGTGTGTAGGCCAATTTAAGCGAAGTTCTGGTCTGAGAAATTTAGTAGGGGGTTGTAATTGTCGTTCAGGTTTAATGTTTGGATTTGGTTGGACATTTGGTCCACTTCGAAATTTATTTCTTGGGTTGGAGTATTCATTGAATACTCCGGGCCTAATGGAAAATCCTGAGGATTAGCAGTATAATCCTGCGACATCTGAGAATTAGCTGTATAATTCTCATTTTGGTATGGCATGTTATCGTCGTTATTTTGCGGAAAATGGGGGTAATCTTCATAATTTATTTGTGGCATGTTTGCCATATTATCAAGGCTAGAATTAGTTTGATAGTTTCCGAAGTTATGGAATTGCGGGTCACTGAAATTATCAGTTTCATTGTAAAAATTAGTATCATAATTTTGACAGTCGAAATGATTGTCAAAATTAACGTGATGTGTTCTCTGCGGGTTTTGTCTGTTAAAGTTAGGATTGAAATTTGAATTTTGTTGATTTGGGGATCTCTGAAAGTTCGGATTAGGTCTTATTACAGAAGGCCTATTCTGTTGGAAATTTTGTTGCGGCATGAAATTTCTTTGATATTGCTGGTTGGGAGAATTTTGGAAATTCGGTCTAGAAAATTGTGGAGGACTGGCAAAATTGTTTTGTCTAAAGTTCTGATTTTGTTGTGAGAATTGTAGTCTTGTTCGGCACTCATTAAAATTGTGCCCGTTACGTTTGCAAAAATTACAGAATTGTTGGGAGTTGGGACGCCTCTGTTGGTTCTGGATGGGGTTTTTGTTGATAGTTTGTTTTGGGAATTTTTGTGACTCGAAGTAGGACAGTTGGAGTTCGCGTTTGATTCTATTGATTGCTTCTAGCATGTCGCTGGGATTTCCGGCACGGATTATTTGTCCAAGTTTGGGTTCTAGTCCGGTAAGTAGTGTTGTTAGAGTCATGGTTTCAATTAGGGATGATTGGGCTGTCTTTTCTTCCAACGTCAAAGTCTGTTTTTGCACAGCAGCGTGCATTTTGGCATTATGTGTTTGTAAACGAGATACGAATGTCAGGGCAGTTTCATTAGGTAGTTGGTGAATCCGTTGTAAGTCCTGTATAAGGGCTGTCAAGTCGCGTGAATCACCGAAGTGGGCCTCAAGTAGGCTTTTAATTTCTGCCCAAGTGGCAGGGTTCCTCGAATTTATTAATTCGGCAGCTTTTCCGCGAAGTTTGTTTTTAATATGCAGGGTGAGTAAAATACGCTGGTCTTCTATGGACATACCGTATGCGTAAACACACGCGGAAATAAAGGTTTGTAGGAAAATGGGGTTCCCGTCGAACTCTGGAACTATTGAGAAAATCTCACTTAACCTGTAGGGTTCTATGGTAAGGGTTTCGTCAGCGTTATTGGTATTATTTGCTGTAGTATTTGGTTGGTTCGCCATTTTATATTATTAAGATTTGTATATAAATTTCAGATAAACAAACAAAAATTAATTTGGTACACACAAAAAATACTAAAAATTAATTGTAAAAGGTGCAAGAGTACGCCACTGGCAATAATAATGAATAAAAGGAAACGAAATTGTATTCTTTTCTGTATAAAGTATGTAACAAATTATTTTTGCGATGGTATTTGCACTTATTCAGATATTATAGTCATATGGTATAAACAATACGTTAACCTTTATTAGTAGTAGTAGTATTAAATTGCAGTAAAAACGTTACAAGATAAGGATTAAACTTGATATATGTCAAATTAATATATTGATTGCAATGAAAATATTTATGTGTTAAAATAAAATAAAATATCGGCTAAAGTAATACGATATTTAGATAATATATTCAACTAAATTAGATTGCAGAACTGTCGTGGGTTTAATGCAAATGTGAATGCAATGTACGAATGATAAAATATAAATGTTTAGTGCAGTTTGAAATAGAAAATAAATCGAGATGATTCTTAAATTACTTACATTACTATCTTCATGCCTGGGGTCCAGATGGAAGATCGAATGCGGTTTCGTAAGCGTTGCTACACTGGGATGTACCGTCAGGGGTATCACTAGGTGTTCCTATCCACGGTGACGTGTTCCAAGTGCCGAAGACACCGACTTTCAGGGGCCAGGAATGTTTCTTACTTGCTAATTATTTCTCGATGTGTATATGATGCTTCTTGTGAGCTTGTTGAGACGTTGCTTGTCTGCTTGAAATTGTATTTTTCTTGTTTCTCGTAGATTCTTTGCTGATTGAAGGATTGAAATCCACCACCTCTGGGTTACAGGGTGTTTTTCAGATCCGTACGACTGCGCCAATGTTAGATAATGGATTGTAGAAATCACTTTTTAAAAACTTTATTTACTTGGGAGTCAAGCTTGACTCTAGGTACAATAATGAACAATAATAAATTTAGAATGTATTAGGTCGAAAATGAGTATATGACTGAAGGTACAAATGTCTGTTGGTTGTATTTATAACATAAGAGAACAAAGAACATTAAATTGGCAATTCAGCATGATAAGGGATTACCAAGAAGGAAACATTAAGCTCAGCCAACGTGAGCGGTTATTAGAGAAGAGCTGTTGCGCAATTTGTAACATGATATGTTTGAGAAGGTTAAGCCTGTCTCGGCGATATTATATATCATAGTATATTTCTAATATAACATATATATATATATATATACATATACATATATTTCCCGAAAATATATTGGTACGTGTTTACAATCTTCAGTAAACACTCTGTAAGTTCAAATAACTTGCAACAAGAATCTACACAAATCACAATTTTATTAACCACTTAAATTACAATAGTTAATTCTTTAAAATCACACAACTAATAATAACTTTAATTCACTACTTTTAAATCACAACTGTACTTTACTTTTCTGATCACTTGTCAACTCTTATATAACCAAAAAACTGTCCTGCCTGCTCAACTTCACTTCTTTATATACATGGTTAGAATGTACCAGAATTCCATTCCATAACATTCTAGAACGTGCTAGATGGCGGTTCGTCAATCGGCCCAGAGATGGCACCACCCCACCTACTGGCCATCAACAGAATAACAGGTTTCCCTTCACTTTGACCAGGGACTTAATCACATCTCTCCCCGTTAGAGGGCAGCACATAACAATATGTGAACACCTAGCATCTGAGACTAGGGGGCAGAGCTGTGCCAAGCACTGACAAAAAGTGCTCGCGAGCGCTAAGCACTGAAAAAAGTGCTTAATTTTCCAAGCACTAAGCACTATTAATAGTAAAGTGCTCACGATTACTAAGCACTGAAAAGGTGCTTAAAATTCATGAGCACTAAGCACTTTTAAAACATTTAAATAGTATCTATATAATAAATGCGCAATTATCAGGGTCGCTTAATAACGCAAACTGCAATAAAAAGCGGATACTTATAGTGGGTGACGACAATGCTAAGCATATAAATAACAACATTAGAAAAAATTTGGATTCTAATATTTATGATATAACTTCCATTATCAAACCTGGGGGCACTTTTAAATCAGGTTATGGATAATATTGATGTTTTGGCTGAAAGCCTTACTCTGCAAGATCAAATAATAGTTATAGCTGGCTCTAATGATATTGACACAAGAAGAACTCCTTCTTTTCGATATATTTGCAACAAATTAAAAACATGTGCTCATACAAACGTGGCACTTACCTCCATTCCTTATCAAGGCCGTAGCATCGCTAAAGATAAACATATTTTTAAGTACAATTCCAAATTAAGCTGTTTTCTTAAAAAATTTAACAACTGCATTGAAGGGTATACTACATATATAGAAATCAACAGGAGAACTAAAATTACCAGCTTAAGAAATAGGATAACTGAAAATCTACTAGCTGCCCTTATGTTACCAAGACAGCCAAAAAATCTAACATTTGTACGGTTTCTAAAAAATATAGCTGAGGATACAGAAATGGAAGAAAGTAGACCTGAAATTAGTGAATCAAATGAAATTTTTTTATATCCGCGCCTGTCACAGCTGGAGATACTCCCATAGTTGCAGGTAGTAATAATAAGTCTATAACAATTTTTCATCAGAATATTCAGTGTTTAGGAAATAAAATTTTAAATTTGAATGAAGCCTTTAATGACTACAACTGTGATGTTCTACTACTCACTGAACACTGGCAAAACGAACATCAACTTAGTGTAAACAAATGGGAAGATTTTGTTCTTGTCAGCTCTTACTGTAGAAAAAACCTAGGCCATGGTGGGGTAGCCATATATAAAAACAACAGCTTCTTTTCTGATGTCACGACTTTTTCAACAGCAGACTTCTGTCTAGATGGTGTTCTTGAATGTACGTCTGCAACACTTGATTCTTTTAACATGTTAATTGTTGTTGTATATAGACCGCCCAATGGAAATTTTAAAATGTTTTTAAAATTATTTAACAATTTATTAGAGTACCTATTGTTTAGTGATAAATGTGTAGTTATAGGTGGTGACTTTAATGTTAATTTTACGTCTCATAGTGTTAATTTGACTCTTTTAACCGATTTATTAGTATCCCATGACATTAGTATTACCATTAAATCTCCTACAAGGGTGACTGCTTCATCGAGTACTTGCATTGATAATTTTTTATTAAACTCCAGGGTTACAAATTTTAAAACGGAGGTTATAGACTTATATTTAGCTGATCACTTTTCACACATCACAATTTGTGAGTTGCTGGGCATTCACAAGACTCGGACAACCCCTCTTCATCCCCAGTCAGATGGAATGGTGGAACGACATAATAAAACCATGAAGGAACATCTTTCTAAGATAGTTCACAAGAACCAGCGACATTGGGATCGACATATACCATTTTTCTTAATGGCATACAGGGCTGCCATTCATGAGACTACTAAACAGACACCGGCTCGTGTAATATTTGGGCACGAGATCAGACTGCCATGTGATTTGATGTTTGGTACACCAGATAAGAAGCCACTGTCCGTGGATGATTATGCAGACGAAGTTAGTCAACAGCTGAGGAATGCCCACGAGTTGGTTCGAAACCAATTTAGCATAGCTAGTGACAGGATGAAGGCTCGCTATGACCGGAAGGGGACGTCAGGAGGATTCAAGGAGGGCGATCTGGTTTGGCTATATAACCCACAGCGAAAGAAGGGAAGATCTCCGAAGCTTCACCCACCCTGGGAAGGACCGTATTCAGTCATCACTCGGATCAATGACGTTGTTTACCGAATTCAACGTAGTAAGAAGTCCAAGATGAAGATCGTGCACTTGGATAGGTTGGCGAAGTATGAAGTATGTTGGGGAATCTGAATTGCCTGACCGGGACGTTAAGGCTTAAGGAGGGGGCAGTGTTATGTGCTGCCCTCTAATGAGAAAAGATGTGATTAAGTCCCTGTTCAAGGTGAAAGGAAACCTGTTATTGTGTTACTCCCTGACTAGTAGGGTGGCGCCGTCTATGAGCCAATTGACGAACGGTCATCTATTACATGGTAGAAAACTCTGTAGGATTCCAGAAAATTGTGGAATACTGTTCTGGTACATTTCTATGGATGTATATAAGGAGGTGAATCCAGCAGATGGGGGAACAGTACAGTTTAGTGAAGTATTAAGAAGAGTTCAGTTTAGTAAACAGACAGAGAGTTTTTAGGTTAGACAAGAGTTGACAAGTTTAAGAAGAAAAGTAAAGTACATAGTGTTTTAAAAGTAGTGAATTTATATTAGATTAAGTTATTATTAGTTGTGTGATTTTTAAATATTTACTAGTGTAATTTTAGTGATTAATAAAATAGTGGTTAGTGAAAATTCTTGTTGCAAGTTATTTGAATCCACATCCACAAAGTGTTTACTGAAAATTGTAAGCACGTAACAATATGTTATTTATAAAGAGATATTTGAGATTTGTTGTGTATCAAATTCCCACTATCCTGAAAACTACAAATATTTTATTAAGTATTTTAGGCATCCTAATCTCTTCAGCATTACTGCAAGCAGTGTAAGTGATAGCTGTTTTCATACCCTTAGTTGACCAGGACCTCACTTCTGGTTTACTTAACCATAAGATAACCAAGACTTTCAAGTTAACAAGACATTTTGAAACAGATTTTTATAATAAACCAATATTTAACACCTAACTATTAGTTAACCAACGATTGTGAAACTGGCTGTCATTTACCGAAATTTCAGTAAATTCTATGTTTTCACTTGCTTCGCGGTTCAACTATGCAAACAATAAAATAAATAAAAATTGTAATAATTAACGAAAATTGTTATGTCGTTAGGTGTTACGAGTTTTCTTTATTTTATCGTGCGCAGACTCGAGCGAAGTATGGAGAAACTTCGAAGAATATCGAAATAAGGGGTTGACTAAAGCGTCGTTAATTGACAAGGGTAGAATGTTTTTTTTTGAGTAATTCAATATTCTATTCTAACTTTCAAAAATTTGGTGGTTTCGTTTTGTAAGGAAAGAAACAGAAACACTATTTTTGAGACAGAGGACTCTAGACGAGCTATTGTACATCTGACGAGGAATTATTTAGTTATTGTGTTAAGACAAAACATTTTGCCACTTCTGACCAGACATTATGATAAAAATATAATTTTTGCATGAAACTCATATGCTTGTGCTTGGTAATGTCGTATGATGATGATATATGAATAAATTTGATAACCCCAGAGCCATCGCTATGTATAGTATTGTCATTAATATAATTTTTTTTCAAAATAGTTTTTTTTTTCTCCTAAATTGGATGCATGTTTAAAGTTTAACTGCGTTTATATACCCATGTCCAGTACACAAATTTCATGTAAAAATGATGCCTCTCTCACTAGACTGCTTGAGAGATTTTTTGAGTGCTCGAGATCATCAAAGTGTTGGTAAGCAGTTTCCGAGTGCTCGCGAGCACTTTATGCGATTACTAAGCACTAAGCCCTTTAATAATAATAATAACACTTTATTTAGGATAATCCTAATATACACAGGTCTATTGTTACATGGCTTATTGACAGTAATACTAATGTATTTACATAAATCTCGACTAATAATTAAATAGCTACTGGAAATATTTAACAGAAAATTTAAAGTAGGTAGGTAAAATGTAGTATATATATATATATATATATATATATATATCAAGGAAAAAAAATTCGTGGGCAAGCCCGCAGAAATTATAGTGCAACCGTGTACACGTGTTTCGGACTTTTTGGTCCTCATCAGCACGGTGTAGCTAAGTTGAAAGGATACGCACAACTTAGGAAAAAAACGACACAAATGGAAACCACTGACAGGAAGCCAGTTGCACATTTGTGGCTGCAGTCGGAAGACCTTGAGGTCAACAATATTGTATTTTACCTTGGGCTATGGAACTCCACGCAGGCGGCTTACAGTTTGCCTCCGTGGCAATGTTGGTTGTTGCCTTGAAACCTCAAGGTCTTCCGACTGCAGCCACAAATGTGCAACTGGCTTCCTGTCAGTGGTTTCCATTTGTGTCGTTTTTTCCTAAGTTGTGCCTATCCTTTCAACTTAGCTACACCGTGCTGATGAGGACCAAAAAGTCCGAAACACGTGTACACGGTTGCACTATAATTTCTGCGGGCTTGCCCACGAATTTTTTTTTCTTGACTTATTGTCCTGTTCCCGCGATAACACCTTTCCTTTTATATATATATATATATATATATATATATATAGAGCAATGGCATAATTCTGAACCAGAAATAGTAATTTGTAAGCACAATCCTGAACCAGCCAGACGGACCTGAACCATATATGTTTTATATATAGTATATTGCCATTCATGCCTTTCTTACTAACCTGAACCAATAGGTTTGGCAATAGTGTATTAATGTCTTTGTACTTATAAGAACGTTTTGGTATCTTTAAACCTACACTAGTATGCAGTACTTTGAGAGTTTTTATTTATAGTTTTACTATGCGTATCTATGTAACCTGTTGAAATATTTTTATGGGATATGAGACAAAATAAAAATCCAAAGCTTTATGTTATTTTTATTTGTAGCATTTTGATTATTTGGAATTTATTAGAACTTGCCACATTTAATGAAATTAATTTAATTCAATGCAATGTAATCCTAAGAAATTATAAATCTGTTAAGAGACCAAATAGAAATTATTTTAAACTTCCTAAAAGAGCAGATGACTTAAAAAATACAAATAAAAAGCTTTATTATATTTGATCAAGAACTGAGTTACTGAGATTATACGACACAAATATATTCATCAATTTGAAAAAATTCATAAACTACAAACTTATGTTATCGCTTGATAATCTCAGAATTATTTTTCTCAGTTCAAGAATGATTTAAGTAAATAATTATAATGATTATTAGTCTTATTTCCATAAGGTATATAGGTGTGAAGTTTTCTTCTTTTTTATTCATCAATTCTTTAAAATAATTTATACCCAAAACAGAAATATCAGATCTTTACATTTTTATAAGGTCTAATATAAGGTCAACAGTGGAAAATGGTCTAGTTGATAATTTAGCAATATATTAGTATTTTTCATATTTATTTCCATTTTTTCTATGAAATTTAGCTTCTATATATTTCTGTATGTATATGTATTCTGAAGCTACTAATTATTGTGAAAAATATGCTTTACTATTATGAGATGTTTGGCATAGTTACTTTTGAATAGTTTACCACAAATTTATATGCTATATAATATAACGTTACATTGACATAAGTATACAGGGTGATTCACATAAAACTCCCCAGGCAGTTTCCGTAATAACGAAAAAAGGTATTCTATTTCTGAAAAGGCCAGTCATTACATATTTTTGGTGGCTTTATTTTGTCGTTCAAGTGTTGTCAATGACAGTGGCGTCCGCGTCGTCGCGACGCCGGAAAGAAAATTTTCGATGACTGGAACTTTGAAAGTATTGTTACGTGTTTACAATTTTCAGTAAACACTTTGTGGATTCAAATAACTTGCAACAAGAATTTTCACTAACCACTATTTTATTAATCACTAAAATTACACTAGCAAATACTTAAAAATTACACAACTAATAATAACTTACTCTAATATAAATTCACTACTTTTAATACACTATGTACTTTTCTTCTTAAACTTGTCAACTTTTGTCTAACCTAAAAACTCTCTGTCTGTTTACTTCACTGAACTGAACTCTTCCAACCTACAAACTGTCTCTGTAACCAGAACTGTACTGGATACTAAACTGAACTGTTCTGAACCCAACTGAACTGGTCCTATACTTCACTAAACTGTACTGTATTCCCATCTGCTGGATTCACCTCTTTATATACACCCATAGAAATGTACCAGAACAGTATTCCATAATTTTCTGGAACCCTGCAGAGTTCTCTACCATGTGATAGATGACTGTTCGTCAATTGGCTCATAGATGGCGCCACCCCACCTACTGGCCATGAACACAATACAGGTTTTCCTTAATCACATCTTTCCTCGTTAGAGGGCAGCACATAACACTGCCCCCTCCTTAAGCCTGAACGTCCCGGTCAGACAATTCAGATTCCCCAACATACTTCATACTTCGCCAACCTATCCAAGTGCACGGTCTTCATCTTGGACTTCTTACTACGTTGAATTCGGTAAACAACGTCATTGATCCGAGTGATGACTGAATACGGTCCTTCCCAGGGTGGGTGAAGCTTCGGAGATCTTCCCTTCTTTTGCTGTGGGTTATATAGCCAAACCAGATCACCCTCCTTGAATCCTGCTGACGTTCCCTTCCGGTCATAGCGAGCCTTCATTCTGTCACTAGCTATGCTAACTTGGTTTCGAACCAACTCGTGGACATTCCTCAGCTGTTGACTAACTTCGTCTGCATAGTCATCCACGGACAGTGGCTTCTTATCAGGTGTACCAAACATCAAATCACATGGCAGTCTGATCTCGTGCCCAAATATTACACGAGCCGGTGTCTGTTTAGTAGTCTCATGAATGGCAGCCCTGTATGCCATTAAGAAAAATGGTATATGTCGATCCCAATCTCATTGGTTCTTGTGAACTACCTTAGAAAGATGTTCCTTCATGGTTTTATTATGTCTTTCCACCATTCCATCTGACTGGGGATGAAGAAGGGTTGTCCGAGTCTTGTGAATGCCCAGCAACTCAAATTTTCTGAAATACCCCCGACTCAAAATTTCTCCCTTGATCTGAATGTAGCTCCAGGGGTACACCAAATCGGCATACAAGGTTATCCACGAGAACTCGAGCAACAGTAACTGCTTCCTGATTTGGAATAGCATAGGCTTCCGGCCATTTACTAAAATAGTCCATAGCGACCAGGATGTATTTATACCCATCATCTGTCACTGGGAATGGGCCCGCTACATCTATAGCAATCCTCTCAAAAGGAGCTCCGACGTTATATTGCTTCATTTGACCCCTGCTCTTCGTCTGTGGCCCTTTGGTAGCTGCACAAGCCTTACATTTGGGGCACCAAGCCTCCACATCTTGACGGCTATTTATCCAATAAAATCGTTCCCGTACTTTAGCCAATGTCTTATTCATACCAAAATGTCCCCCGGACACTCCATCATGTATTTCCTGAAGTACTTTTGGGATCCGACAGCTGGGTATCACTAGACGCATGGTAACTTAATTCCCATCTGGACTTTCCCATGCTCTCTTTAATAGTCCATCTACAACCTTAAGGGAGTCCCATTGTGCCCACAATGCCTTCAGCTCCACACTTTTGTCCGAAACATACTTCCATTCCGGTCGCGTTCCTTTTTCTTTTGCCCTTAATATAGGACCAATTACGCTGTCATCCATTTGTTCTCGTCTTAGAACTTCCTTTGTCCAATCGTCTGGAACATCTACCTGAACTGTGTTTACTATTACCGTGCCCTGTGCTTTTTCAACGCGATGGCAGTGCTTACAGTCATCTTTGCACGGCCTTCTTGACAGAGCATCTGCATTCTTATGGGATTTTCCAGGTCGGTGTTCGATTGTGAGGTCATATTGCTGCAGTCTTTCTATCCAGCGAGCCAGTTGACCTTCTGGGGTTTTCAGCTGCAGTAGCCATTTTAATGCAGCATGGTCGGTCCTGATTTTGAAATGTTGGCCATAGAGGTACTTGTGAAAATGGTCCAGGGACTTAACAATGGCCAATAGTTCCTTCCTTGTTAAGGTGAATACTCACAGACACGTTTTGCGTTTTTATTTTTTGCGGCGATAATGTGATTGGTTAATTTAATTTTAAATTTCGTAACGCGGGAATTGTTTAACTTTATTTTCGCCGCATTTTTATGGCGGGAAATGGTAACATTCTTTTAAGATTTTGCGGCGAAAATCTTTCCTCTTTGTCAATAAAATATTGTTTTCTCTCTTTTTTAGCCATAAATATTTGCATTTGCACGACTTATTTGAGGTTATAATAACGAAAATATGTCGAATTATATTGTTAATTATAATTTTTATTTGTGGCGAAGATGAACTTTATTGGCATTATTATATTTAAAACATAAATTTACTGCTCAAGGGCAACATAAGCGATTTTGGGTTAGGAATATATATTTAAAAAGGAAGCGACAAGGAGATTTTCATAATCTAGTACAAGAAATGAGATTGAGTGACCAAGAAAAATTTTTCAATTACTTTAGAATGTCTAGTGAATAATTTGATATACTTCTCAGTAAATTGAAGCCTGAAATCGAGAAAATATATATATCAAGAGAACCTATTTTACCTGCCGAAAGACTGTCTGTAACTCTACGGTAAGTTATTGTGATAAAAAATTAACAACATAGGTATGCAATATTTTTTTGTTAGGTTTTTAGCTTCTGGGGATAGTATGACTTCTCTAAGTTATGCTTTTCGCCTCTAACATAATAAAAGAGACGTGTTTGGCAATCTGGAATGTTTTGAAGGATGATGTATTTTTAAAACCCTCCAAAGAAAAATGGTTGAGAATTTCTGAAGAATTTGAGAACCATGGAATTTACCTCACTGCATTGGTGCCATCGATGGTAAACACGTTGTTATTCAAGTTAAGTACTGAGAATTTATATGTATTTTACAGTTAAAATATATATGTATTTTTAAAAATTATTTTTTTTAGGCACCACCACGTAGTGGTTCCGATTTCTATAATTACAAAGGATCACATAGTATTGTATTGATGGCTGTGTGTGATGCATCATACTGCTTTACGATTGTTGATATTGGGGCAAAAGGAAGACAAAGTGATGGGGGTATTTTCCGACATAGCCAGATTGGACAAAAGCTAGAAAATGGTACCTTGAATATCCCACTGCCAAGTAAAATTTCGAATGATGACGACGGAGAGTCGATTCCATATTACTTGGTAGGAGACGCAGCTTTTCCTCTTACACATTACATGATGAAACCTTATCCTGGGGGACTATTATCTCAAGAAAAGAGAATTTTCAATTACCGGTAGGTTTATAAGTAATGTTATTTAATCTCTGTGCTTATATCTATAATTTATAGATTAAGTCGAAGTCGTAGGGTTGTGGAAAACGCCTTCGGTGTGTTAGCAGCACGTTGGAGAATTTACAGAAAACCAATAATTGCAAGTTTTAAAAACAGTAGAAGCTGTTGTTATGAGCACTATCTGTTTGCATAATTTCTTAATGATAAAAGAAAGAAACATTCCAGAGGATAGAAGACATTATTGTAATCTTGCTTATATAGATCATGAAGATGCAGACGGCAACTTAATTGAAGGACAATGGAGGGCTGAAGGCCGGTACAATAATTTAGGAGATGTTGGTCGCCTGGGTACAAATACTTACACCAGAACAGCATGTGCAATTAGAGATAAATTGGCAGCATATTTTTTGTTTGAAGGTGCTGTTGATTTTCAGTGGCATCTTGGTTAAATTGTCAAATATACATTCTTAAAACAGAAATATACTTATTCCCATTATCATTAAAATAGCTTTTTCCGTTTTTCCTAATACCAAAATTATTGATTAGTGATTATTAAATTAACAGGTAAAATACAGCAAGTAAACTAATATCAAAATATATTTATTCGATATTTATACACATTTAACAGTCGTTAGTTTCAAAGTTACTTATATGTTCATTATACGTATCATATACTAATCGTAGTAATTCAATTTCTAATTTTGTCTTTTTTCTCTCCGGAAGTTTATTTAATATTTCTGCTATAGCCAAGCATGCTGCATTTCCTTCATATAATGATGATGGATTTATATTCACTGATGGTGGAGGAATATTTAAGACATCAAGAATTTTGTTGTTTATTAACTCCCCAGTAATTTTTCTTTTTTTCCTTCCATCAGTTGGAGCCATTTCATTTACAAAACATGCAGAACTTGAACTACTTGGCCTACTTTCACAATCTGAATTAAGTGTCATATCCTGTGGTGGTATCTTGAGGCTTCCAATAGTTTTTTTTTGGCTTAATACAATCGTCCATGAATTGCAAGGCAGAAAAATGTTTCCACACCTTCTGTTTTCCTTTAGCACCCATTCCACTTGGCTTGTAGGTATATGTTTCCCCTTTCACCTAACAAACAAATGAGAATTATGTCCTGACTATACAATTACATCTTTATTTATCAAAAACTATCATGTAGACTGTGTATTCTAATAAAGTAAAATGAGGTCTTTACCTTTATATATTTGTCTCGTAGGTTTCTCCATTTTTTTTTCATTTCTTCGATGGAAATTATTTTCCCCATAGCATTGTATATTTCTATCCACAAATCATCTTTGATATTTTTGGAACGATCCTTCAATGCTATGCGATGATCCCACAAAGATGGTCTTAATTGTACAAGGCTAATGAGGAGTTCCTCAATGGTTTCTTGGCCCTCTATTTCATGTGGCTGCGACTTATCGACTAACTCAGTGTCTGCATCATTATTGATTACTTCGCACTTGAAACACGGATGTGACAATAGATTTGATATATCCACGAAAATGTTGCAGTTTTCGCAGTACACACATGAAGGCTGCTGAAATTTCAATAATGTTTCAATTTACAGTGTGAAACTAATAAATTATGGAAAATTCATAATTATTATTAACTCATACCTCGCTCTCCTGTTGCTGCATAATTAAATGAAGTTTCATTAATTAATAGAACTAAGACATTAATATATATTATATTTGCGACTTGACCTCTGACATTTCCAACTGTCAAAAATTGAAAAATCAGTTTAACCAATACAGTTTCCGTTACAATCAAATCCATTGAAAATAAAATTTACTAAAAATATCACCAAGCGAAAACGCGGATAAACATGATGATGAGTATTAAATGTATTACTTGATTTATTTTACCGCAAAACGCCAACGCAAAATGTGTTTGTGAGTACTCAGCTTTACACAATAATTCCTCTCCGGTTTGGACAGTACCTTACTGAAATACTCGATTACTTTTTCCTCTCCATTTTGGACTTGAGATAGTACACATCCAATTGCGGAGTTGCTAGCATCCGTGTCAAGAATATAGAGGCCCTTTTGTTGGGGATATGCTAGCACAGGACTACTGCATAACGCTGCTTTCAGTTTCTTCCATGATATTTCACACTCCGGTGTCCACTGATATTTAACCTTTTCCTCCGTTAGCTGGTGTAGTGGCTTTGCTATATCCGCAAATCCTTCCACAAAACGTCTATAGTAAGTGCAGAGGCCAAGAAAGCTTCGTAATTCGTGTACATTTGAAGGTCTTGGCCAATCACGCACGGCAGAGATCTTGTCCGGGTCTGTCTGTATTCCTTCCGAAGATACGACATGTCCAAGGTGAGCGAGGCTTTGAGAATCCTTCTTCACTCCAATTGTTTGCGCATGCCGCTGCCTCAAATTGTCTCTTGTAAGTTGACCAAGAAGTTTGACCATCAAAGGAAGGCGGTTGTAATCGAGGACCTGACGATGATAATACCAGCTGGCCCCCCTGTTCTCTTAACAGTCGCTTAAGTCGCTCTACCTCTCCTTCAACTGCACGAAATTTTTCTTCCATATCAGTAACTTTCCCTTTAACTCCACTAACTTCCCCTTCGACCTTATTTACTTTTCCTTTGACATCACCTTCTTCTTCTTCGACTGCGGTCACTTTTCCTTTGACGCCAGTCACTTTTTGTTCAACTTTATCTACTTTTTCCTTGACCTCATTAGCGGCTGACAGGATAGCATCTTGTTGCACCTGTATAATTTTTCTCAATTCTTCCTTTTCTTCTTGTCGTTTTCTTTCTTGTTCTTCCCTTTCTTCTTGACGTCTTCTTTCTTTTTCTTCTTCACATCTCTCCTATTCTTCTTTTTCTTTCCGACGTCTTTCTTTTTCTTCTTGACGTCTCTCTTGTTCTTCTTTCTCTTCTTGGCGTCGTTTCTCTTGCTCTTCCTTTTCTTCTTGACGTCGTTTCTCTTGTTCCTCTAGCATCATTTTTCTAAATGCGGCGAACATGTCTTGCATTTGTTTTTCAGCAGCCATGCTTCTTGTTTCCATTCAAAAACTAACAAACAACACTAACAAGCCTTATTTAAAGTCTATGCCAGGTACAAGTCAAATATTTTCTCACACTAACACAAATTAGTCTTGTCTAATGTTTATTATTTCCCAGTTCAACTCACTTCACTATCTCCAGTGGTTTCCAAATAGAACACTATGGAACTTCGTCAAATTCTTCAGAAATTCTGTTGCAATCCCGCTTCCGACACCAATTGTTACGTGTTTACAATTTTCAGTAAACACTTTGTGGATTCAAATAACTTGCAACAAGAATTTTCACTAACCACTATTTTATTAATCACTAAAATTACACTAGCAAACACTTAAAAATTACACAACTAATAATAACTTACTCTAATATAAATTCACTACTTTTAATACACTATGTACTTTTCTTCTTAAACTTGTCAACTTTTGTCTAACCTAAAAACTCTCTGTCTGTTTACTTCACTGAACTGAACTCTTCCAACCTACAAACTGTCTCTGTAACCAGAACTGTACTGGATACTAAACTGAACTGTTCTGAACCCAACTGAACTGTTCCTATACTTCACTAAACTGTACTGTTTTCCCATCTGCTGGATTCACCTCTTTATATACACCCATAGAAATGTACCAGAACAGTATTCCATAATTTTCTGGAACCCTGCAGAGTTTTCTACTATGTGATAGATGACTGTTCGTCAATTGGCTCATAGATGGCGCCACCCCACCTACTGGCCATGAACACAATACAGGTTTCCCTTAATCACATCTTTCCTCGTTAGAGAGCAGCACATAACAGTATAATATTATTAAAGTTTGTTTAATTCTAAGTACTTTCTGTAGCATACACTTTTCTATTAAAACCAGTGGTTTTCGAGATAAATCGAAAGAATATAAAGTCAAATAAGTTTTTTAAATAATTTGTTTCGACTTTTCAATAAAATATGTACGTGTATTTATTTTTAAAGTAAATGTTCAAAATTGTTTTCTCTTTCATGGATACACATGTTAAACCTTATAATTTTTTCTTCCCCAGTTACTTTCAATAAGGTCTATCCACTGTGGCAACACTCGCATATATTTTGTTGCATGGGTCTACCATATCATCGATTGGTCCAGTGTAAACTAAATTTTTTAGATGTCTCCATAAGAAAAAATCTAATGGAGTTAAGTCAGGTGATCGTGTTGGCTACCTGATTACTTCATTAATTCCTATCCATCTTCCAGGATATGTTCGTTGCAAGTGTCTAAAATGCTATTCTTGAATTATGTGCTGGTGCCCTGTCTTGATGAAACCAGATTATGTGTCCATTATGAGGAATGTTTCTTAATAAATTTGGCGGCTCCTCTTGCAGGAACCTCCGATATCTAGCACCATTTAACGTTTCACGAAATAGATAAGGTCTGACTATGTATCTGTTCAATATTCCACACCATACATTTACTTTAAAAAGTGTTTAATTTCTGGTTCTTCGTACCTATCTCGGATTATTTTGAGACCAATGCCACATGGTCTGTGTAGTCACAAGCCCATTACTATGGAAGCAGCTCTCATCGCTCCACAACACATTTTTCAAATAATTCGGATTTTTATCACGTAATACTGACAATTCAGCAATAAAACTTATGAGACGCTGCAAATCACCAGGTCTTATATGATAAACGTAATGAACTTTATACGGACGGTACTTATTTTTCTTTAAAAATCCTTGACAGGAGGAGTAGGAAATATTTGTTTCAAACGATAATTTCTGTAAAGACATATTTGGATTATTTACAATATTGTTAATTACTAAAACAGTATTTGCATCATTTGTAGCCATTAACTGTTTATTATGCTTTAACTTTTTAGAACTTCCGTAATTTTTCAAATTATTGGTTAAAGAAATAAAGGTCTTATGATCTGACCTCACCCCCTCTTCCGTAGATCAAAATCATGTTAAATTTGTCTTCGTTGGTGTACACAACCATTTCTGACTTATCTTGTAATAACAAACGCATTCAAAAACTTAAAAATTGATTATATGTCAACAAACATTAAAATAAATTACTACACAACATACTTGACTTTATATTATTAAATTAGATTTAGGACTACTAGTTTATATAATTATTAATATAATAATATAAATAATCTTTATTAGCTTGGCTAAATTACAAAGAAAACACAAAGTTACATACATAACACCACCGTTAATAAATATAAATTTGAATAATGACAAAAGACAAACACAATTTAAACAGGCCATGTATTTTTAACATACTGCACAAACAGGTTCTTAAATGTATTTAATCTATTACAATTTTTTATAGTATTAGGTAAATTATTGTATAATTTGAGTCCTTTTATAAATAACTGATTTTCACCATATCTATTATGAGTTCGCTCTATATAAAAATGATCACGATTTCGTGTGTGATATTCATGAACTTCATATACGAATGTGCAAAACTGCAAAAGGTGTTGAGGCAACATGTTATTTAAAAGCTTAAACAAAAAAACAAAAATATTCAACATCAAATTTTGTTTAACAGATAATAGATTTAAAGAGTCTAACATAAATTTTATTCGTGTATAAATATCACAATTTAATATTGTTCGTAACGTAATTAAGAAAACAATACAGGGGTTAATGAAAATTATACTTTAAAAAATGTAAAAATAGGATATCTTATGTAGCGACAACCTTTTGCTATTCTTTCCTATTATTTGGGTTTTCTACCACATGTATTATTGTCCTCTTCAAAAACAAATCACCGAATCTACAAAATAATGGAATTATTGGAAAAAAGCCTCTGCGTCCATGACGTTTACTCCAAAGGAATAGTCAGACGTTATGTTTTGCAAATAATATAAATCGGAGTAAACACAGAAATAATATATTTTGCTGACGTTTCGGAAAGTAATCTCTTTCCGTTTTCAAAGCTTTTTTTGGAAGAACTCTTATTTTGTCAAATACTAATTACCAAATATTTAACAAACTTTAATAATATTATACTTTCAAAGTTCCAGTCATCAAAAATTTTCTTTCCGTCACGGACGCCACTGTCAAAATAAAGTCACCAAAAATATGTAACGGCTGGCTTTTACAGAAATTGAATGCCTCGTTTCATTAATATGGAAATGCCTGGGGAGTTTTATGTGAATCAACATGTATATAGAGGCAGTTAATAATGTGAAAATTACTTATATAAATATTTTTCTCCTAATTTCAAATTAAATTATCCTCATTATACTGAAAATTCGCATTTTTTATTAAATTCCGTATTTAATAAAATATATTTTCTGAATTTAGAGACCTGTAACAATTAATATTGTTTCATGCTCTATAACAATGCACAAAATAATAGGTTAGTATGTGAAAGAAAGAAATTCGGAATTAAACAAAATGTATTTAGTTTTTTGGGCCCTATATGTATCGAAGAATACTTCTGTTGCTATGTTTAAACAGAAGTCAAATAGTAAATGCTTTAAGTATTGATTTTTTGTAATTTTCCGCCTTGCATAATAATATATTTTATTTCCTGATCGAAGAAATATATCTGGTGTTTACATGATATGTTATACGTAAATAATCCTAGTATTAGCTATTCTCCTAACACGCTGTATACCTAATACAGAATAATTTATTAGTGACACAATAATTTTAAAAAGTGCTAGTTGACAGCAATACACATGAGGTTATGATCTCATTCTTCGAATATTGAAAGAATTGTTTATAGTTTATGTTTTTAAAATAAAGGTAACTTATCAAATTAAATAATATTAAATCAGTAAACTCCGTGACGTTATTGCTTTTGCATGTGGCCGGTCAAGAGCCTATAGTCCAGGAGGACTAAATGTAAAATCCCAATTTACACTATAAAAGTTACCAGAAAATTACACTAGAATATTTTGGGGGTTCTAAGCAACCAACCTTACACGACTACAGTATAGATGTATGCAGTCTAATATACTTACTAAAAAGGGGTCTAGTGATTCCTTATATTCTTAATAATATATTGCAGACACAGAAATTGTTATCGAACCCTATGAAATCTTTCGCGCGGACAGGAATCAATTAACTAGCAATAAATCTAGAGGCGGAGGCATTTTTATAGCTGTCAAAAAAGAAATATCAGCAAAAATAATTAAATTAGGACATGATAATGTAGAACACTTATTTCTTTTATGTAAATATGGCAATGAGGCTCCATTTATTGTAGGAGCAGTCTATCAGTGGCGGTTCCTCAGTTTTTAAACTGGGGAGGCAGGGGATAGATAGGCCTGGGTGGTTCCGAGGGGCGGGAGGTATACACATGTGCGCCGCGATGAAAATTTTGCGAATATCAAGGTCAACTTTTAAACTTTACCATTACACAAATATTAGTAATTTTCTCTTCATGTTAGTCAGTATAATTTGTTTTATGATAAAAGTATCAAAGTATAAAGTAAAAAACAAATTCTACCTTCCAGCAAGAACCAACGTGGAGGTCTGAATTATATCTTACCAGGAAGGGATTGTGGGGTAGGGGTGCTTTTAATAGGTGAGGGAGTTAATTATTAATATAATAATAGTAATAATAATATGGCACAAATGCTACCACAATCAAAACAATTATATAGTAATATGAAATAAATAATAAACTCTGAAACGATAACATAAATAAAAATATTCTCAAATTAAAAATAGTTAAATAATAACAAACTGAAAAACAACACAAATAAAAATATACTTGGTAGTATACTTACAATCTACAGAAGTAGAATAATTGCTGTGGTGGTTTTTTAAATTTTAAACAAAAAATTGAACAAAAAAACTACATGTCTAAATGTTCTTGTAAATTAATGAAATCCGTCTATCTTTTTGTTTGGCAAAAATATCTATTACTTCGTCATAAAATGTATTATTCTGTGTTAGTTCCTTAACAAGCCGTTTTTCGATAGAAATAATAATAATAATAATAATAATAATAAATCGTCTTTATTCAGGAAAATGCATAATCATACATTTTAATTTACATAGGCGAAGTTTAGCCATTGGCTACTCTAACACAACAAATGATAGAAATATTTTTTAATCTTTCTTGCTCAATAGTATTTCTAGTAAATGATTTGATTCGTTTGAGGGCGGAAAAACTCCTTTCTACTGAAGCAGACGTAACAGGAATTGTGACAGCTAAAGTAAGTAATCTATAAAATTCTGTTAGACAAGAAATTAAGTCATTATTATAAATAAATGAAATCATTTCGGTAGGGGTTTGACAATTTTGAAACAATTCTTTGTCAGCGTATACAGTTGTTAATTCATTTTTTAGTGCTATTGAATCAAAAAGGTTATATTGTTTTAATAATGATTCAAATTTATCATTTGGAAATTCTTTTGAATATGAGAGACAATTATCTTTTCTTATTAAATCGAAAAATTCTAATTTATCTAAATCGGAAAATCTTATCTGTAGTTGATTAATTATTGTATCCAAAATTTCATTGAAAATCTGTTTATAATTCAGTCTCAAATCTTGAAGATTTAATGTTGTCTTTCATTTCTTTGGCGCCGGTTCACCACTTTGGAAATCTTCAAACAGTTGGCTGTAAAGATCATTAAAATGAATTTCATTATTTCTAAAATTTTGCAATGTAATAGTTAATGCATTCAAATGTTTCCTGGCGTATGAAATGTCTGTGCTTTTATTTTGTAAAATTGAAAATACAACATCGGTGTGTTTAAAGATAAATTTAAAAGTATGTAAAAGAAAGAGAAAATGAGGATCTTTAAGATGTCTTTTTAAGCCAACAGCTTCTCTTAAAGTTGGCTGATCTTGTTTGAAATCATCATGTGTCAAAATATAATCAAAAACTTCTATTAACTTATCCCTGTTTTTGAATACTGTAAAAACTGCTCTAGATGTAAAATTCCACCTTGTTGCTACATTTGACGGTAAACGGTCAGATCCTATGGTATTAAGTACCTCTGTTCTTTTAGTTGATTTTGAAAAATATGATGAAAATCCAGACAAGTTGGCAAAAAAAATTTTACATTCTTTGATGCTATCTGTGCAGGCTTTACTCAATACTAAATTCAACGTATGCGCATAGCAATGTGTAAAAAGTGCCTGAGGGGCCATTGTTTTAATTTTTGCCTGTAAGCCATTTAAGTGACCAGCCATAACTGATGCCCCATCATATGTCTGAGCAACAAGTTTATTTTTTAAGTCACATTTTCCAAATTTTTCTGTTAAAAAATTAAATAAATCATTTGCGGTTCGACCTGAACTAACATTGTAAAAACCTGCAAATCGTTCAACCACTTGCCCTTTAATAACATATCTGAAAACAACCGATAACTGTGAACAGCAGCTGATGTCTGTGGTTTCATCAGCTTGCCAAGAAAAGAAAGGTACTTCATTTAATTCGCTTTCAATTTTTTGTACTACAACACAACTAATTGATTCAATTAAATCGTTTTAAATAGCTTTAGAAGTTCCCGAAAAAACTGTAGCTTCGTTTAAAAATTGTTCCATTTTGCCATCGTGTCTGATCAGAAAAGAAATAAGCTCTTGAAAATTTCCTCTATTATCTGAATGCACATTCTCATCATGTCCCCTAAAAGCCAATTCTTGACAACATAAAAAAATTACCGTATCAATTAGTCTATTTAAGATATCTCTATTTTCTTTAACCTTTACATTATGATCTACAATTGACTGTTTGTGCCCTTGATCAATAGAATTTAAAATGTTCTGTTTGCCAAATAACTTGAATTTTATTGAAGCAGTTAAATGTCCTTTTGACCTAGCATGCCTTTCAATTGATCTGGGTAAGTTTTTTAAATCATTATATCCTAATTTTGACCAAACAGTGTTCGAGTGTTCTCTGGGTCATTAGAAAAAAGTAAACAATACCAGCAATATAATTTATTTTGTACTGGACATCCAGTTAACCACTCACATTTATCATACCATTGTACACAAAAAGAACGATTATGTTTTGAAGTTACTATGAGATTTTGCATGGTAGGTTGGGGCCTTTTTAAAGTTTTTATTATAAATATCTTGTCATCATATGTTAATTGACTAAAATGAACTTTCTTCAAAAGGAAATTTACAATATCATCTACAGATTTAAACACTTCACCGATACTGACATTACCATTGTTATTGCTTGTACTTACGTTTAATTCCATTTTTGACGTTTTATCAATATTTAAACAAAAATTTTAAATGAATTTATTGCACTTAATAAAATACAACCACCACACAGACACTTTTACTTTCACTTAACCTAAACGGTACGACTGTCTGGACTCAGGAAGCGGGAAAATAAAAGTCAGATGTTTATTAATCTTTGTTCCTATTGGTCCGGAGCTTGGCCTCCGGCACGTGGTTTTGAGAGTAGATTTTAATGGGTAGCTTCAAACGTTTCAAATTGAACCATTCTAAACGCGAAAGCTATGTTAGAAGCGTTTGGAGGCCTGCCTCACCAGTCACCATGGATAGAATGTTACAGTTGTGCAGCGTTGCCGGTTATACTAATAATAGTTTAAATTCGCAGATTTAGGGAATATTTCTGTTAATTTAAATTTGTCGTTTCATAAAGTATATTTATATTTATAATAATGTAAATATGTAAAGTAACTGTAAAGGCAAATCAGAAGTAGGGAGGCCCGGCCTCCTCTGCCTCCTCAGAGAAACCGCCACTGGAGTCTATATACCTCCAAACTCACCTAATGAAGTGTACCTTAGTCATTGTCAAACTGTGGAAAATATTGCCCAGAATTTCCCTTCCCATAAATTAATACTATTTGGTGACTACAATTTACCCGAAGCTACATGGAATAACGATGATTTTGGTGTTAATGTGAATTGTCCACAAGGTTCAGCTGCAGTGTATTTAGCACAATGTTTTGGTTTCCTACATCTGTTTCAATTAAATGTGTTTCCCAATAGCAGAAATGTATTTTTAGACTTATTGTTCTCACAAGATAATAATATAAATATATCGTTAGCAGAAGACTTGCTTCTGCCAGCCTCTGTCCATCATTACGCATATAAATTTGTTATAGAGAATCTTCACTCCACTGATACATGTCTTAGATATGAGGACTTTTATTATGATTTTAGAAATGCAAACTATATTGGCCTCAATGACTATCTGGCTTCTGTGGATTGGAGTGCTTATCTGAATGATATGAATGTGAATAGACAAACTGTTTGTTCCTTTAAAGAAATTTAAAACTTCCAATTTTCCTAAATGGTTCTCTGCTGAATTAAGATATTTGGTTGCACACAAAAACTACTTAATATCGAGAAATGACCATAATTACTTTATATTCTCGCAACTGAGATCAAGCTGCAAAAATATTTCTAAAATCTGTTACAGTGATTATTTGAGAAATGTTGACAGAAATTTATCAAGCAATCCAAAGTTGTTCTGGAAATTTCTTAGAGAACAAAGATCTTCCTTTGATTTACCTGGAGAAATGTACTTAAATGAATTCATTACAAATAAAGCAGAGGAAGTTGTAGATCTTTTCACGAGCTTTTTTTCCACAGTGTATTCAGGGGAAAGTTGTGATATTCCCAATACTACAATATCTAGCAATAACCTCATTACATGTAACGACATATCATTGGTTAATATATTTGATAAAATATCCAAAATACCTTATAAGTTGTCAGTAGGACCTGATGGTATTCCTAATACATTACTGAAAATGTGCGCCTGTACTTTATCTAAGCCCCTACATATTCTTTATAAAAGTTCCTTAGAAACAGGTATTTTTCCTGAATTGTGGAAGGACAGCTTTGTTGTACCAATTTTTAAATCGGGTGATAGAAGTAATATTGAAAATTACAGGAGTGTATGTATTCAATCCTCTATTCCGAAAATGTTTGACAGCCTTGTTTATGATCAATTATTCTGGTATTATAAGGAATTAATCATTAACCAACAGCATGGTTTCTTTCGTGGTAGATCAACCGTCACAAACCTGTTAGTCTATGAGACATATTTGTTGAATACCTTGGAGAATAGAGAGCAAGTCGATGCAATTTACACAGATTTTTCCAAGGCATTTGATAGAGTGAATCATGATTTACTGTTATATAAATTGAATAACCTAGGTTTTAATGACCTAATCTTATCATGGTTAAGGAGTTTTCTAACAGGCCGTAAACAACGGGTCAAAATTGGAAACAATAAATCTAAGGAAATACAGGCTTTATCAGGAGTACCGCAAGGGTCACATTGTGCACCACTCTTGTTTCATTTATTTATTAATGATATCTCGTTGCCTATAAAAGACTGTGATTTTGTATTATTTGCTGATGATCTAAAATTATATAGAAGTATTAATGCCGAAGAAGATCAGGAATTTTTACAGGGGGATTTGGATGGTTTGATAAATTGGTGCAAAATAAATAAGCTATCTCTAAATATAAACAAGTGCTACCACATCAGCTTTTTCAAAGTAAATAAAAAATTTAATACTTCTTATGATATAGATGGCATCATTATTAAATCAGTGTCGTCTATAAAAGATCTTGGTGTGACCTTTGATGAGCAATTAAACTTCGTTGATCATATTAACAATATATCCATTAAAGCATCTAAAATGTTAGGTTTTCTTTTACGTAATAGCAATGAATTTTCGGTTAACTCTATAAAAACTGTTTATTGTGCCTTGGTTAAATCACAAATTGAGTATGCCTCAATGATATGGTCTCCTATATACATGGTGCATGTGAAAACCCTAGAAAGAACGCAGCATAAATTTTTGAGGCTTTGTTCGTTTAGGCTTAATAATCCAATAATCAATCACAATTATTCAGACATTTTGACTTTGCTCAATTTAAACGCCTTAGAAAAACGTAGAGTTCACACTGATATTTTATTTATATTTAAATTGATTAATGGAATTATCATATGTCCCGAATTGTTACAAATTATTAATTTTAATGTGCCCATCAGAATACTAAGAAATCAATATACCTTTACTACTCGGCACCACTCAACTAATTACGGTAGAAATTCTCCAATCGACAGAAGTCTGAGAGCCATTGATGATCATAATTTGAACATATTTGACTGCAGCTTAGCAAGGTTTACGAGACTGACCAAGAGCACTATTTAGTCATTTCGCTCATGCATTCTTGTTTAATAGTTTCGGTTTTTAGATAACTTATAGTTTACAGTCTGTAATTTTTAATTGTGATGATGTGTGTTTGTGTGCAACTTATAGTTTTGCGTGTATATATTTATCTTATGATATAGTTATTGTATATGTATTATTATTTTATTATGCTCTATACCTTTATTAGGTAATATTTATATGTATATGTTCTTTTCTGTTTTTAACTGTACACTATATAATGGGGTTATCCCGTGAATTTAAATAAATAAATAAATATATTTCCAAAAAAGAATATTGTTTGAGCTATTTGAAATTTGATTTGATTTATGAAACTTAATAAACAATATTTAAAAAAACACAAATTTAATTATTTTCAATTGATGTGTAAATGATATATATAATTTTCCCTCCACGTCCAATTTTGCCATGTACTGAGGAAGCTTTGAGATATAAAATGCGTTTAATTTTTAAATTATATGCCTGTAAAAAATTAAGTGTGTAAATGAAAGTAAAACAAAATTTCCCTATTAAATACACAACTATTTATTATCACAGGGTTCGATTACTGCTTGCAAGAAGAACCCAGAAGAAACTTGCAAGAGATATCAGAAAACATTCCTGAAAAATATAAATGCTAACATAATATCAAATTGACATGCTCACTATAAAAAATAATTACTACATAAGTAACTTTGTCACTCAAGACAAAACAAGCCATACATACTCAAGACAATGTATGTCGTGGAATTCTCAGCCCCCGCTGAGAGCAACATTGTCTTGAAAGAGCAGGAAAAACGGATAAAATATTGAGATTTTCTGTTCGAACTCCGCAGGCTTTATCCAGGCCATTCTGTTAAAATAGTGGTACTGATTATAGGAGCCTTCGGTGGTATGAGACAGACGCTGCTTTCACAACTAAAGATCATACCGGCATGCCGAGATTCGACAGAGACCTTAGCCGGCAGAATGCAGAAGGCTGTCATCCTCGGTTCATTGCGTCTACTCAGGGCACACGATTCGCGGACCCGGTCGGGTGTGGGGAGTGGCTATTGGTATTTATTACCAGCTCCCCTCTGTGAGGGTCGGAGCCACAGAGTAGGGTGACTGGTTTTTTGTAAAAAAAAATAAAAAAAAAACATTTGGGAATCTAAAGGGGAGCATAATCGGGAAGTAACGTGGCTCAAAACAGAGATAGAAAAGTGCCGCGATATCATTAACATGGAACCGTTGATAATAACGGAAGAGAATGTAAGAAATGCAATTATGAAAATGAAAAATTGGAAAGTGGCTGGAGTGGATCACATTCATAACTATTGGTGGAAGAACGTGCAAGTTTGGAAACCACTAGTAGCCCAACTCAATAGAATCATAAACAATCAGGAATCCTTACCGCAATTCTTAACAAAAGGGGTTACATTCATGATACCGAAGTCCAAGGAGTCTACCGAACCTAAAAATTACTGACCAATTACTTGCTTCCCAACATTATAGTAGTAGTAGTAGTATAAAGTTTTATTGGAAATTCCAACTGGCCAACGACCTAAGTCTTCCAGCCTGTCTACAATAATATTATATTTACAGTATATATTAATTTAAAATAAAATTTAATACATCATGTTTATAATAGCATTTTGAAAAAAAAAAAAAAAAAAAAAAAGTGTATATATATATGTACAATGTGTTATCGTAACTGTTTTATATTATTAAAGATTACGTAATAACATAAGAGATTCATATATTGTTTGGGTAGGGAATGTTCTTCTGGGCGGAATGTTGGGGTTGGTAGGGAAAGTTAAAGGACTTATTAATTCGATGTTAAACGAATTGTTGGCAAATCTTTGTGAAAGTCTTTGGAATCGGTTGAGTATAGGTTCAATTTTGGTTTTTTGATAGAGAAGGTTATTGGAGGGATTGTGTAAAGGATTATTAGGATGCCTAATTTTCGTAATTTTTCTCAAGCTACTTCTTTCCCCTACTTCAATGTTACTTAATGCTGGTTTTCGACAATTCCCAAATAGAATAAAACCATATTCCAATATCGGTCGGCAAATCATTTTATAGATATTGGATGCTGTTGCTGTGTCTATGCCTTCATTTTTATATGTGAGAGATCTAAAATGTTTTGTCCTAGATATAATATTTTGCTTGCATAATTTGGTGTGTGACTTAAAATTTAGCTTACTGTCAATATTGATACCCAGGTATTTGCAAGTTAGAGAAGGCTGGAGTGTCTGTTGAAGTAAATTAATCGATGGAGAGTTGTTCGTAACCTTATGGTTAAATATAATCAGGTGAGATTTATTTGGGTTTGGAGTAGTTCGCCATTTTCTCATCCAAAATAGTGTCTTATCCGAGAGATGTTGTAGATTTTCCATGGTTTTTTTCAAAGATTTTCCATGAGATACAAGGCAATTATCATCAGCGAATTGGAGTATGTATGCGTTATGGTCAATACTCTGTGGATGTTCCAGATCGTAACTATATATATCATAACAGAATATATTGTATAGCACTGGAGAGAGAGGTGACCCTTGTGGTAAGCCTTGTTCAGGAGTGAATGAAGCAGATAATTTATTTTTAACTCGTACTTGTAGAGATCGGTTTGAAAGATAGTGTTTTAAAATCCATATAATATAGTCTGGGCAATGAATATGATGTAATTTATACAAAAGTCCATGATGCCAAACACTATCAAATGCTTTATTAATATCAAGAAATATGGCAGCCGACTTGTTTCCTAATTTATTATTTGTTTGGACATTATTTGTTAATATTATCAAGGGATGAATTGTAGCTGATCCTTGTCTAAAACCAAACTGATAGTTAGGTATGCAATTACCAATAGATATCTCAATCCTGTTTTTAATAATGTTTTCAAAAATTTTTCCAATTACGGGCAATAATGTTATAGGTCGGTAGTTGGCTGGGTTAGAATGGTCAAGGTTTGCTTTCGGAATTGTAATTACAGTACCTTTTTTAAATTCTGGAGGAAAAAATGAATTTGTTAGGCAGTAATTGTAGATACGAATTATTTCTTCATGTATACCTGGACTTAATTTTTTTAACATGTTGTATGATATATTGTCATATCCAGGTGTAGTGTTCTTTTTTGTTGCAGTTGCAGCGTGGTATTCATTTGCATCTATAGGAGGGATAATATCTTCAAGATTTCTTTCTTCAAAATATGAGTTGAACCATTCGTCAATTTCGTTAAGGTGATTTATGTCGAAGTTTACGTTATCGCTAAACTGATACGATTTTTTAAAATGATTTGCGAATGAGTCTGCAATTTCCTGATCTGCTATTAAGGTCTTGTTATTTTCTATTAGGTGGTGACTGCTATTATGTTTTCGATATTTTGATAGTTTTTTTATTTGGTTCCAGTATTTTTTTCCTTTCGACTCCTTTATTTCTTGACATACTTCTAAATATTGAGAAGATCTATATTGTGATATTAATTTGTGAATGTCTTTGTTAAGGTCGTTAAATTTTCTTTTTAGAACTGGATCATTATTAACTTTGATTTCACGGTATAGTTGTTTTTTGATCTTGATTAACTTAATTATGAATGGTGGGAGTCTATATGCATAGTATTTTTTTGTGAATGTTGGTGTATTTTCACTTACAATTTGTTTAAGCTTCTCGAGGAAAAATGCAATGTATTGTGGGGATATTGGAATTTCGTTATCTATGTATTGCAGCATTTGTGCGTTTACACGTTCCATATTGCATTTGTTAAAATTGTATTTAATTTCCTCATCATCATCCACAGGGAGTCGATCCAGATCAATAGAAAATTCTATGGCTAGGTGATCAGAGCATAAATCTGGGATTAGGTTGATGTTTGAAATATTTTGTCTAATATTTTTTGTACAGAAAAATAAATCTGGAGTGGAATCTTCATTGTTTGCCATAATGAATGTGGGTGGAGTTGATATTTGCACAAAGTCTGAATTATTTAGAAAGTGTTGTATTTGTTTTTTTTTCCTGTTGGTGACGTTGAAATCTCCGATTAAGATTGCGTGTTCATATTGTGAAACTTTCACAAACAGATTATCTTCAATCGATGCACTGTTAGGATGAATGTACGTTAAGAATATATGAATTTTCTTGTCCTTGAAAGGCATCGTACAGTGTATAGTCTCATTTAACGGGTTATTTAGGTGAGGTGGATTTGCTTTACCAATTTTAAGAAATTTTTCACCTTGAATTAAACTTCCACCCCTTACATTTGTATTAACAATGTTGCCGTGCTTTTGAATTGTGATCCAGTCTCTATAATTTATAGGTGTATTTATCCCAGTTTTGGTTTCCACAAACATGTTGCAATTAATATCATTATGTTCTATGTAGTGGTTTATTAAATGCTTTTTTGAGTTGTAGCTGTTGATGTAGGCATATAGTATTTTGATTTTAGATGTCCCTGTGAATTTGAATACCTTCAGTTGGTTCTGTTGGTGTATCGTTGCTATTGAAGTTCAAATCAAACATAAGTATATAAAGACGATTTCCTACAAATGTGGGAATAGTGTTGATATTGTAATGATCTATAAATCTCTTTTGTAGCTTGGCTAGAAGTTCCTGACGGTTGTTGTTTTTAGGTTTGTTTATCTTATTTGTGTAAGTATCGATAATATGATCATGAATTGTTATTACTGAATGGATTCTGCTGTTTTTAGTAACTTTCTTGTCGAGTTCGGCCGATTTTTTGTTAATAGAGCGAATTTTGACATTCGGTATTCCTTCAATGGGTTTGGTAGGCCGTTGGGGACATTTTATAGACCAAGCAACATGTTCTGCAGAGCCACATGCTTTACAAGTTGGTGGAAGGTTGGTTTTACACTCAATGTCCTTGTGGTCACCATGGCACTTGGAGCATTTTATTGGAGTATTACACTGGTCAGTGGTATGTGTAAACTTTGAACATTTTGCACATGGAACTGGTAGGGGTTCTGGTGGGTGGCTGGGGTAAACTGCGAAATATCTGCATTTGTAATACACTCCTTCATTAATTAGTTTTTCATATGATCTTATGTCACCTGTGATTATTCGAATATGTAGTGAGGGTTTGTTGATTTTTTTAGATACTATGCGTTTACAATAACGGTGCACTATATTGGCGTTAAGTAAAATTTTGTTTATTTCTTTTTCATCTATGTCTATGTCCACCTGAGATATAACTGCAGAGTATGACTGTACTGTTGATATCTGATGTGTTGTATTTGGAGGAATGGTACTTTCTTCAAATGTGGAAATTTCCTTATTTTCTTTCAAGTGTTTCAATGCCATTTCTATGTGTTCTTTTGTATTATCTGACTTAATAATAAAGCGTTTCCTTGTTTGTATTATAATGTCTTGGACATGGGGAAACATTGAGCACCATTGGTCTGCGAGTTTCATGCGAGTTGTACCTTCAGGAGCTGTGGCGTAATAGACATAACTGTACTTTTTTCTAAAGATGTTTTGCATAGCAACAGATAAATTTTTTGTCTTATTTGTGTTTTGGTTTTGTACTGTGTTGTTATTAAGAGGTATATTACATATTTCCATCCTTTCATTTGTGTTTTTTGGTGGTAAGTTTTTATTTTGTTTTGTTGATGGTTTTGAAAATATTGGTGCCTTATCTGATTGTTTAGAGGTTCCTGCGTGTGTGTTTACATTGGCTTTTTTTGATTGTGATGATGTTTTAAGTTTAACTCTTCTTTTTTTCCCAGTTTTTATTGTCCAGTCCTTATCTGTTGATTTCTCAGCTTGTGTTTCTGTCTCACTTGCACTAGTGGAACTCTCGGAAATTCCGCTCGCTTCTTTCTGGGACATTTTCGTCGTGAAAAAGTCCTCGAAATCCGCGGCGGAAACGTTTTTCAATGCACTATGGCGCTTAATTTTATGTAGAAATGACTTTGGGCACTTTTAAATGTTTATTATCACTATTAAATCAGTTTAAAAAATCCGCTATTTGACAGCTCTTTACTATTCAGAGTCGCGCGCGTGTCTGCCCAACATTATATAAAGTCATAAAATCTATCATAGCTAATAGACTTAACAAACATCTCGTAGAACAACAAGTGACCACAGAAGAACAAAAAGGATGCAGAGAAGAAATGCAGAGTTGCAAGGAAGAATTAATTATCGACAGTATTGTCACACAGGACGCGAGGCACCGAATGCGTAATATCTCGGTTGCATGGATCTATTACCAAAAGGCATTCGTTTTGGTGCCACATAGCTAGTTGATAGAGAGCCTCGAGCTGTATAAAGTCGATGAAGAGATCATGAAGTGCCTAAAAACGTGTATCAGTTAGTTCCTGGAGAACAAAACTGCAAGTGTTTACTTGCACAAGCAGGTAACCACCGAGGAAATACCAATAAAAAGCTGTATCTTTCAGAATGACTCATTAAGTCGATAGTGTCTGGTCGATAGCCGAGTGGGTTAAGGCGCGAGGTGGCAATCGCGGTTAATTACACAGACATCGCACCACCGGGTTCGAATCCTGGCTCCAGCACTGACATTGTCGGAGGAAATGGTTGTATGTCCGCGTTTTTTCAATGTGTAACTCCCTTCCGCACAAGCCCTGGCTTCTGGAATTGGGGGTTGTCTAATTTCTGTGGTGTTTATTTATTTATATTATAAGTCCAATATGGTTTATCTTAAGCCTTAACCCATTATAAAGAGCTCTGAAGAGTTCCCATCTCGGGTACGCGCTAAGAACTGAGAATACTTGTCAAAAAATTAGTCACCTATCCTATGTAGATGACTTAAAATTATATGCAAAATCGGAAGCCGAACTCAATAGTTTGATTGAATTAACTCAGAAATTTAGCAATGACATCAAGATGAAATTTGAGCTGGACAAATGTGCAAAACTCATAGTGTGCTGAGGAAAGAACATGGAATACGAGGAATTGCAAAATGATGGTATAAAGTACCTCAATAATGACCTATACAAATACCTTGGCAATCAACAACAACTAGTCATTAATCAGAGAAAAACGAAATAAAAATTGAGGGAAATATTGGAAATTAGGTTAAGAAAAGTATTGAAAACTGAGCTTACAGGTAAAAACAAGATAAAGGCAATAAATACATGGGTGATACCAGCCATCGGATATTCTTTTGGAATCATAAAGTGGTTTAACACCGACTTGGAAGAATTGAACGGATTAGTGAGCGTGAAGCTAACAGAGCATCGGTTACATCACCCTGAGAATTGTGTAGAGATGCCACGAAATATGGGAGATAGAGGATTTGTAGATATAAACGAACTCCAGTACAACCAAATCACCAAATTGAAAAACTACTTCTGCAAAAAAGCTGCATCATCACCAGTACACAGAGCCATAGTGGAGATAGATAAACATTCAGCACTGCACCTCAATGAAAGAGAACCAAGAAGGAAGAGAGATTTCAAAGAGTTAAGAGACCAATGGATGGCTAAGCTCCTACATGGGAGATACCCAAACCAACTTTCGAAGACGTGTTTGAAAATATTTACTGAATGGCTCCAAAAAGGTTACCTATATCGTGAAACTGAAGGGTTCTTGGTGGCATTACAGGATAATGTTATTGCCACACGGAATCATATAAAGTTTATCCATAAGATGAATATTGGAAGTGACTTTTGCAGAATGTCATAAACATTCTGAAACCATTGAGCACATCACAGCTGGATGCACACTGCTAGCATCAACTGAATATCTTAAAAGACATAATCTGACGGCTAACATTATCCATCAAGAATTTGCAATATTGTATAAATTAAAAGAACAGTGCGAGCAATATTACAAATATGTGCCATTTTTCGTATTGGAAAATGAGACTTACCGACTTTACTGGGACACCACAATCCTTACAGATAAGCCAATAGTGAACAACAGGCCAGACATCACAGTGATAAATAAAAAAGACGAAGTAGGATATCTCATAGATATAGCACACCTGTGTGACCACAACCTAGAAAAAACGGAACGAGAAAAAATTAATAGATACTACGAGCTTTCTGAAGAGTTCCGAAAACTTTACAAACTAAAGAGAGTATGTATCATTCCGATTGTCATCTCTGTGACTGGTTTAGTGACTAGAAATTTGATCAGTAATCTAGAAAAGATTAACATAATAGAAAAAGGCTTATTTACAACAATGCAGAAATTAGTAATACTAGAAACATGCGGAATAGTGAGGAAGACATTAAACTTATCCCAACAAATAACCATCTGAAGCATATAAGCGAAATTCATGAGTTCAGACTTCCGAAGAACTGAGCTTGGTGATTGGTCAACCGACCCCACGAAGTTTTTAAACCCAAAAGGAGGAAAAAAAAAATAAGCAGGAGGGGCTGACTTCCATCTATCAAGCCTTTGGTGAGTAGCGCCACCACTTACTCCAGCTGGGGTGCAAAACCGAACCGGCAGCCCTCGTGCACCCGAGAGGGGAAAGCGTCTTCCCCTTTGGTGTCAGTCGTGGGCCTGCTGGGCTAACCACCCACAGGCCCTAAACTTTGGTTCCAGCAGGTCGAAGGCAGGACCTCCACGATCGACCCCATGCGAGTAGGGGTCAAGGGCAAGGTGGTGGAGCCCAAGCGGACAGACCGCCCGTTGACGACGTTGGCAATGACCAAGGACGCTTTGAGTGGACGGATGAACTTCTGCATTGCTATGAAAGCAGTGAGCCCACACGGAGAACGGGCTACGTGAGGGCTGCTCCGGGACCAGTGAATGAGATGGTCGAAAGGCCGCCGCATTCACCGGTTGAGGATGTGGTTCTCCTCGTTCTGCCAAGACCAGAGGGCCTCAGTACCAGATGGGGGTTACACCACATAAAAACCCCCGGGCCACAAGATCTGGCCAGAGTGGATGAAGAACTTCGTGCAGTGCTACCAGAACGGGCTGACCTCTGGCACATAAATTGTGCCATGTATGCTGCTGCTCAACGCTAAACTATAAGCCAAAACTATAAAATTAGTTGACTTGATGGCAACTTATGGACTAAATCCCACCATAACTGCAAATACACGCCAAAACAACTGTATAGATAATATTTTTACTAATGCTCACCTAGAAGACTTTGAAACCTCTTGTTACAATCCACATTTATCAGACCACTGTGCTATAACAATAACCCTTATATGATAACACTACCACTACACCTAAATGCATAAATATAAGACCAATAACTAATGCAGGACTGCTTTTACTTAAAAACTTTATTACTAATATAAACTGGGACTTTATTTATTAGAGGAAAGCTGAAATAAACAATGAATTCGAGAAACTGATAAATATTCTTGCTACAGGAATGAGCACAGCATTTCCGGAAAAAACAGTAAAGGCTACAGCTGATAATACACCCAAAGTTAACTGGTTTACAAATGAACTTAAGATAATGAGACAGAATCTTAATTTTATGACTGAAGCTACTAAACATACTAATAGCAATGAGTGTAGGGAGGTCCTTAGTCGATTTCGAATGCAATACAAACTTGCAATTAAAAGAGCAAAGTACAGGGCCTATGAATCCTACATTTGTGAATCAGGAAAATGTGTAAAAAGCAACTTGGAATGTGATTAATAGTTACAGGCTCATCAAAAATATCCACAATCACACAACACTTTCACCTGATGAACTAAACAATTACTTTATTAATGTTGCAATGCAGGTAATTGATGAGTTGCCAACTCCTATCTACTCTAACTCAGAGTATATGGAACGCTCAGATATCGAAATAGCCCAAGCTCAATTTCAATTTGTGAATATCACTTATGATGAAACCTATGACATTATCTCCTCGCTCAAAAATACAAACAGTAAAGACTTCTTTGGAATAAATACGAAAATAATCAAACACATTGGAGACTATTGAGTGGTACCACTAGCTGATATGTTTAACATGTGCTTGCAAACTAATATGTTTCCTGATATTCTAAAAATTTCTGAAAAGCTAGGATTAATAGATACTTTGATAATAATAATTTATTTAATAAAGCACAGTTTGGTTTCTGTATGAACCACTCGACAACTATGGCAATAAATAAACTAACTGAAATAATAACAGATTGTTATGACAAAGAGGAATTTGTTGGAGCTCTATTCTGTGATTTAACTAAAGCCTTTTATCTACCGACATAATTAAAGAAAAGCTGAATTACTATGGGTTTCATTATAATTCACTACAACTAATAAGCTCTTATCGCTCCAATAGGAGACAACAAGTAATTGTTAATGACGCACATTCCAATGTTAAAATCATCGAACATGGCATTCCTCAGGGTTCGGTGTTGGGCCCTATCCTTTTTATAATATACGTCAATGATATATGTACCCAGTAATTGTATGTATACCAAACACTGACCTTATATTATTTGCGGATGATACCACAGTAGGAACCAGAAATAAACAGCTTTCCTTCCTGCTTAAAAATATGGAGGATGTACAATCAAAAGTCACAAACTGGTTCACAACTAATAAACTCAGTCTCAATACAAGTAAAACTAAGGCCATTATTATCTTTGCACTGCGAGAGTCTAAGGACTGGAATAATCCTGTCAGTTTGCTTTCTGGATGTACATTTGGACCCTAAACTTACATGGGAGGCACATGTGAATCATGTAGCAATAAGCATAACAACTAATATTTTTGTCATAAGAAACTTGTAGGAATTGTATCCCAACCAGTACTCAAAACTTTCTACCATGCACTAATCTAAGTTACTCAATTTTAGCCTGGGGCCATGCACCATCAGTCATAAGATTATTCAGTCTTCAACGCAGAGCTGTACGCTTAATTGATGGGTTAGAATATAGGGAAGACTGTAAAAATGGTTCCATCAAATTCATGTTTCTGTCTTTTCCATGTTTATTCATACTTGAATGTCTTATGTACGTAAAAAATAACAGAGAGCGATATCTAATGCATAACGATGTACATAATTATGAAACTAGAAATAATTCCAGTATTTACTTAGATTATCATAGAGTATATAGATCACGTACAAGTATTTCCTACTTTGGACCTACATTTTTCAATCTCCGCCCAAGTAATATCAAAAACCTTCAACCAAGAGTATTCAAAAATAAAATCAAAGAAAAATGTTTTTATTCACTAAATGAATTTTGTAATAATAATTTTTCAGATTTTGTAATAGGAACTTAAAGGCTACACTTATTTATTTTACATTAATTGTTTATTGTTTGTTTGTTCATATTATCATTATTGTAGTTTTATTACTTTACTTACCAATTTGACATGTGTAAACATTTTCATTGTATTGACACGAATAAAGAATTGAATTGAATTGAAAAAAAAAAAAACGCTTTTCTCGGGTGGAGGGGCGAAACACTGCTTCCCCACAGGAGAGGGCAGAGCAGTGCATACAAAAGATGGAAGCCAAGATCCGGTCAGCGAGGCAACATGCATCCCGTATCCAATGTGTGATGGACTATATGGCATCCAACAGGCCGTTCACGCCTAAAGTGCGTCGATTAGCCGCCAACTTAAGACACGCCCATCACACAATCAATGAGGCAGTGCTGCAAACCACCAAACAGGACTGTTTTGACATTACACGGATGCTAGTGACTTGCAAAACGTCACTAGTGAGGCGGGCGAGAAAGCTTGCGGAAAATAAGCTGTTCTGCCAAAAGCCCTCGCTCCTTTTCCAACCGCCTCCGCGTATTGTAGACAATCCGCCGACTGCAGATCAGGTGGAGGGAGAACTTCTGGAAGACGCTGTACGAGGAGAGGCTTCCACTCGACCAAGATTATCCTGCCCTTGCACACTTTGAAGCGTTTTGTCAAAGGCTTCAGCAACCACAGGAAGTGTGCGAACCAATAACCCCAGAAAAGGCTCGTAGGACTCTCGAGGGCTCTAAGAACTTTGCTGCTCCAGGTCCCGATGGAATAAATAACTTTTGATGGAAAAAGTTATCGAGCACCCACCACCATTTGGCCAGAATTTTTAATTTCTAGTTGAATGGGGAGCAGCAAATTCCTTCTTGGGTTGTTGAGGGACGGACAGTGCTGATCCCCAAGAACGGAGATTTGTCCAACCCAAAGAACTACAGACCGATAACCTGTCTAAACGCATGTTACAAGGTGTTTACAGGTGCTTCATTATTAGATATCTAAAATCCACTGTATCACTTAATCTGCTGAAGCTAGCTTATTTTGGTCTGGTTCAGTCTAAGATATCTTATGGATTGATGTTCTGGGGAAACTCTCCACATGCTTCCAAAGTTTTTGTAGCACAAAAGAAAATTATACGGTGTATGCTTGGTTTATCTGCTCAGACTCACTGTAAAGAGGCATTTATAGCACTATCAATTTTAACGTTACCATCTCTGTACATATTCTTAATTACAATAAATATAAAAAAAAAGGAAAATATCGTTTTAAAAAATAGTAATGTTCATAGCTATGTTACTCGCAGCAACGATCAGCTTCGGGTGCCTTTCTCGAGACTAAGTGTGGGCCAAAATTCTCACATCTTTCAAGGCATTAATTGTTATAATAAATTTACCCAACTGTTTAGCCAATTCGATAATTTTAATTTATTTAGAAATGCCCTGCTAAAATTTTTAATGAGTACAGCTTTTTATTCTGTAGATGACTATTTACACTCTTAGTTTTATATTTAATTTTAAAGTGTAATATATTGTACTTAATATCTTTCAGTACTGTATGTCATATTGTTGTTATACTTGTATGTTTTATTATTATTATTATTGTCTGTTTTTTACCTTTATGTATTATTTACCACTGACGTGTCTAATAAGTTATACCATGTGTGTAACTTGATATGATGAATAAAATACATTACTCTGTGGCTCCGACCCTCACAGAGGGGAGCTGGTAATACCAATAGCCACTCCCCACGCCCGCGGGGTGAGTGACTACCGGGTCCGCGAATCGTGTGCCCTGAGTAGACGCAATGAACCGAGGATGACAGCCTTCTGCATTCTGCCGGCTAAGATCTCTGCCGAATCTCGGCATGCCGGTATGATCTTTAGTTCTGAAAGCAGCATCTGTCTCATTCCACCGAGGGCTCCTATAATCAGTACCACTATTTTAACAGAATGGCCTGGATAAAGCCTGCGGAGTTCGAAGAGCAAATCTTGATATTTTGTCCGTTTTTTTTTTCAGTTCAGAAGCAACAGTAGTAGTGGCAACATCTATTCTTTAGCTCTCTGAAAAGTTTATTAATTACCAGTAGTTAAAAAGTGAAAAATGTCATCAACTAGTGATGGAGAGTCTGCAATGGAAATTGTGGGAGAAGACAAAGAAAATTGGAAAGAAGCAAGAACTAGGAAAAAGAAAAGGCAAAAAAACAGAACAACAACATAGTAAGGAGGATACAAACAGAATCATAATGGGTAACACACAATCACATTCTAATCAAACAAAAACTACAAAGATAAACACAGACAAAAACATAAGAGGCACAAAACATCAATCTACTCAAAAAGTCACCAATAAAAACTACTCACCATTAATGAATGAAATTATACACAAAAAATATAAACATATGTTTTATTTAACAGCTGAGGCTGACTGCACAAGAATGCACTTTATTGATTTATGGGCCAAACTTTTCCCACACGCGAGAGATGAAATAATTAAAACAAAAGCAGGATTCTTACTAAAAACAGACACAGCTGAAAACGATATTTTATTAGTCCTTGACAAGTTAATAAGTATGTCCAAAATACAATCCTACAAAGAAGCATTGCCCAATAGAAAAACACCAACAACTTCCACAAAACCAAGCTATTCAGTAGTCATAGGTTCAGTCGAACAGGAAATCTCTGACTCAGCTATTAGTGAATATTTAAACTCGCTAAACCTAGAACATCGCTATTGTAAGAGAATTACGTCTTCAGCAACCAACAAACCTACCACCCTCATCAGAATTATAACTGGAACACAGAGTACATGTGAAACACTTTTAAAAGATGGATTATTCTTTAAATACAGGCACTACCCAGTATACCCCAGCAAGCAACCCCCACCAACTCCACAACCATGTAACAAATGTTTGGCCTTCACACACACAACTGAAATGTGCAACGCGCCTATGAAATGTGACAAATGCTTTGGCAACCATCCATTAAACAAATGTACATCTACACTACCTCCAAAATGTACCAGTTGTAACTCGGAAGAGCATCAAGCTTGGTCATACAAATGTCCTAATAGACCTACAGCTCCTATTCAAGGAATACCAAATGTGAAAATAAAATCACTGAACAAGAAATCTCACGAAATCGCAGATAATAAAAAAAAATCAAGAATACACGCACCCGTTACAATTCACGACACAATAATAAACACATACATAAATGAACTAAACAACACTAATAATAATGATAGAGACGATTTAATAATAAAGCTCCGCAAGAGATTTATCAACAATTTCAATTTGGATACAACTGCTATCTTTTCAGGAAACAGAGTATACATTCTAATATTTGAATTAGAGATCGAAAACGCAATTTCTCCCACTGAACCAATAAACGACACAAATAACATACAGTACGAACATGTCAGACATTAATATCCTATATTCAAACATCAATAGTTACACCAAAAAAAAACATCTAATAAATAATTACATTGAAAACAACAATATTTCATGTGCGATGTTTGTTCAAGCAAAAATAAACAGCAGAAGTAACACATCGTACAGAGATTGGACTGTTCTGCGACAAGAAGGAAATCAACTGCACAATCACACGAGAGGAGGTAGCTTAATACAATCTCATCCCGAACTCAAAATGGGAAAAGAGAATCTGCCTAGAATAAACAATCCGCTTAACGAATGCCTACACTTCAATATTCCTTTTCTAGATGACAAATTGCATATCTTCTTAGTATACATTCATCCCAATGCGAGAGTTGAGGAAAATATTTTTACCAAAAGTACATTGTACAAATATTCAATAATGGGCCTTTTCACTAAATTCTTAAACCTCAAAACAAAAATGTTTATTCGAAAGCTAACTGATAGATATTCACCTTGTGCAACTCTGTTTCGAATATGAATATCACAGTGTTTAATAAAAAAATAGACAATTATTACGGCAATTCGAACACGCATTTGACCTTGGACTTAGTGACGTCACACGCCCGGAATTATATTGGCAGCATTTGCCAGAACGTCTTATTAGCCTCTGACATCACACCACAGCTGACACATGTTTACATTTAGTTTTGTGGTTATGTTCTGTGGTGCGTGTTCCTGGTTTTGGTCAACTTCTTCTCAACTTTGGCAATTTTAAATTATAATTTTCGTCTGCTTTCATCTCGTGGAACGTAAAGGAATATTTTGCTTGGACAATTTATGTTATTATTTGTAGATGTTGGAACAAAGCACTCTTTAAACCTTTTCCAAACGCAAAAATCCAATAGAAACGACTGTGAAAGTGTCAAAGTCAATTTTAACGTCAACTGTCAAAAAGCAGGTAACCAACTTTGCAATATAGTAATAATACACCCGAATGTCCTGTTCAAGGTCGTAGGCTCTTTGACGTCACTAAGATGGGTGCGTGACGTCACGTTTAAAGCCCGCGCTTTATTTCCGCACTATTGAATGTTTTTCCGATAGAAATCGTGCTCAAAAAAAAAATATAAACAAATACGGCGAAATGTTTTATAAAATACTATCACATAAAGCAATAAAAATAATTCACTGAAAAGGCCCATTGTTGGCGATTTCAACGCTGGTAACAATAGACTAAAGAAAAGGCAGATAAACAACTTTATTCAAAATACCAATTTTTCTAAATATGATACGCCTCCCACATTTATTATGCCCAATAACAACGACTCAACACCAGACTGTCTCTTTTACACCAATAATATTAAAAATAACATACAAGTTGAATTGACCCCGGATTTATGCTCTGATCACCTAGGATTCAAAATTAAAATTGAAACACAAAAACCAGTAACGCACAAGAGAGTGTGGAAATACAATTAAAAAAAAAACAAATATCAATAAAGTGAATGAAATTATGTTAAATTATTTGAGGAATAGAGGACATATTGATAAAGAACATATAACCAATTTTAATAACAAACTTTCTGAAACGATAATACAAAATACGCCTAAAACAGAAGTGAAATACTATACACATGAACTTCCTCCATTCATTATACAACTAATAAAAAGGAAAAGAAAAATGTGTCGAGAGTATAGAAATAATAATGACCCTATTGCTAAAACGGAGCTCAATAAATTTAATAAAAATATTCAAAAATTGATTACTGAATTTAAAACGCATAAGTGGATCAAAACGTGTGAGGATATAAATAAACAAAAAGGCAAAAATTATTGGTATGAAATAAAAAATTTTGCAAAGTATAACAATAAAAATGAAACTAATGGGCCATTAGAGGAGAATGGTAAAAATTATGAAACCCCCGAAGAAAAAGCAGATATATTTGCAAAACATTTTGAAGCTACATACAAAGAAAAGCAGAACATAAACTTTGATAATGAAAACTATTTGGAAATAGAAAATTGGTATGAAACATATATTACAGAAAGAATACCTGTAGAACACCACATCGATGAAGCCTGTTACAGTTCAATTTAACTTTTATACGTTATTAAGAATAATCTCTAAATCATTACTTTATCTCTTACATTTAATGTCTAACGAATTCATGTTATCCGTCGTCACGCGTAATATTTATTATTTAGTTGTCTATATGAATCCGCATTTCTAAGGAATCCGTTGCACTTGTAGACATGGCATTATACATTTTGTTGTGTAGCGTGTTGCATATACTTAGGCTCTCTATTTCTGTAATTCTTAAGCTAGGCAACCAATAACTTTTAATTAGTTTATAGGTAGATTCCTATAACGTACTGACGATCGGTAACACAGATTTATTTCTTCACAATAGTTTTTGGCTTCCGGTAGTCTGTCACTTTTCACGTGTAGTTTGCTCGAACGCTTGGCAATTTATTAAGTGGTATTTTTACGTGCTCGTTGCGATTTTTGAAACAAGTAATTTCACCATTTTGGGATATATTCGCAACGTTTTATTTTTCGGTTATCCATTTATGTTTGGACGAGTGCATATTTTTATGGTATTGGAAATCGATTGTCTTCATTGGAAGGATCTATACGTAAAAGCCATTTTTGCCAAATTTACACGAGGCCAAGGACATCCAAGGCCAACAACATTTCTCTAGGAAAACCCTCCGAAACGAGGTAATTACTTTATTTTTATATTCAAACTAGCAAAATGCCACTTGTAGTAAATTGTTCAATGGTAAAAATTTATTTTTAGGGTTCTTTTTTTCACCTACGGTTTCGCCTAGCATTTCGTAGTTTTTCATACGATTTTTTTTTGTCTCCTGATACGAACGAATAATTTTTTTTCACTGGTCTACACGTGCTTATGTTACTTCTCCTTGCTGGACTGGAATTTCTTTTTTGTGGAGGAGCCATCCATCTTCTGGGTTAATTGATAGGCTGGAAGTTGCCATTCCTGAAATTTGAGCCGAAGCTGAAGCCCTGCTGCCTGCAGTTTGTATCCTTCTTGCGCCATATATACATTGAATTTTTTAAAAAATATATTATAAATTTTACTAAAAAAAAAAAAATTTCACCACTGTACCTATATATATATATATATTTTAAATTTTGCTAAACATGCTATGAAAATATTCTATTAATTAATTAAAATATCTATGATATTTGTTGGGGGTTTAAGCACTTACGTAAGACGCGTATACCCAGTTAGATACATATTTTTTTGTGTGTTGAATTTGTCTGTCATACCATACTCTACGTTATTGTATTTTTGAATGTTATAAAGTTAACCTACTTCGTTTATTGTTATTAAAAAAAAAATAAAACTGAATTTGAATTTTTCATTATCGTCTCGCTAAGTAATTTATTTAGTAAATTTAAGGTTACATTGTACTTGAGCTGGTATTTGGAGTGAAAAAAAATTTACTTGGCGCCCTGATACATCAAAGTAATTTAGAACCCTGACCATCTCCACTGTTAGTCGGCCGGCAAATACCGTTAGTCAACAGACGACGACCAACTAGTTACGTCAGATTGTAATTTTGAAATTTGACGTAGCGGTTCTGGCGCACCAACGTGGTTTAGTTATATTACATTTTTTTTTCAATTTATTTGTTTTGAAATTCAAGAATACATGACGCAGGGTTGAGTTGGCAGAGAGAAAAATAGTATTGTTATGTGCTGCCCTCTAACAAGGAAAGATGTGATTAAGTTCATGTTCAAAGTTTTCCTCAGAAGCTTAGTTACTTCCCTGACTAGTAGGGTGGCGCCGTCTATGAGCCAATTGACGAACAATCATCTATTACATGGTAGAAAATTATGGAGAATTCTAGAAAAGAGTTCTAGAAGGATTCCAAGTGTGTATATAAAGAGGTGACTCCAGCAGATGGGGGAACAGTTCAGTTGAGTGAAGTATGCAGTTTAGTGAAGTAAACAGACAAGAGAGTTTTTAGGTTAGACAAGAGTTGACAAGTTTAAGAAGAAAAGTAAAGTGCTTAGTGTTTTAAAAGTAGTGAAATTATATTAGATTAAGTTATTATTAGTTGTGTGATTTCTAAGTATTTGCTAGTGTAATTTTAGTGATTAAATAAATCAGTGGTTTGTGAAAATTCTTGTTGCAAGTTATTTGGAATCCACAAAGTGTTTACTGAAAATTGTAAGCACGTTACAGTATTAACAAGCAAAATATTCTTTTACATAGACATATATTGGTATAAATTTGATTTTGTTTTAAAAAAAAAAATTTTTAAATGGCAGGTAGGTTTAAGCTTGACGTAGATAGACTAGTGAAAGATGAATTAGAGTATGAGTTACGTATAAGAGGACTTTCTGAAATAGGTAATGTCGAGACGTTAAGAAAATGTTTGCGTGGTGCTTTGATTTTAGAAAAAGCTGGGACGGTCATACATAGTCCAGTAAAGTTAGATGCTGAGAAAGAGTTGAGTGAATGTGAGAAAAAATTGCTTGATATTGAGGAAGATATTAATTCATTTTCTGGTTCACCTACTTAAATTTAAAAAATTGAATCCAAGTTAACGCATGTCTTAAAAAGAGTTGAACGCATATCGAGTAAAGATGAAGCATTAACTGCAAGACGTTATAGAGCACTCACTCATGTGACTGAACTAGTTTCAAATTATACCGCAAAATCAAAAGGTTTTGAATCTGATCCTAAACCGGAAGATGTTACGCTTGCCAATAATAGTGCAACGGGTAGCAATACAGTTGAGGAAAATACGACGCCTCCTAATTTGAATTCTAATAATTTGGATGTCAGTTCGAGAGTTTTACAAATTCCAAATTACTTTAACACTGTACCTGTGCACAAATGGGGTCTAAAATTCTCCGGAGATCAAGGACTTCTTAGTTTTAATGCATTTTTACAGCGTGTTGATGATAGTAGTAAAGCCTATAATTTAAATAAGCAACAATTATATTATAATGCTTCTCAATTATTTGATGGTGATGCCTTAAAATTTTATCATTTTGTTGGGAAAAACGCTTCTAATTAGGATGAGTTAGTTCAGTTAATGAGGGAGCAATTTACACCGTCTTCAGAAAAACTCTGGCGTCAAATCGAGAAACGTACCCAAGGGGATGAACCTATTGGTATTTATATTGCCACGATGTCTAATTTGTTCGATAGAATGCCTTACACTGTACCAGAGCATAAACGTATGGAAATATTACGCAAAAATATAGCACCTTTTTATCAAGAACGTTTAAGCACTAACATTGATAATATAGAATCTTCTTATGAGTTAGTTAAATCGTGCAGGAAAATAGAGAAAATTAAAGAAAATATTGATGAATTTATACCTCCAATTCCAGGTAGTCTTACTTGTGAACCTGACTTAGATTATAAACTACCAGTACTTAGTAAACCACAAAGTAATAAACCAGTTGTACATGAAATACAAGTACAAAAGATAGAACCTAAAAATTGCTTTTGTTGTGGTAAACCAAATCATATAGCGCGTAATTGCAGAACGAGATTAGACATTAAGTGTTTTAGATGTAATAAACCAGGCTTCACTAAGAACGCTTGCCCTGACTGTAATTCGGGAAACGGATCAAGAAGACAGAACTAGGCCAAATTCTGCCTTCTACGGATGCCCAGGCCATTGGTATTGAAGATAAATTATCCCCTGTACTTGATTACATTTTAGCACATGTTGGTGACAATGAATGTCCATATTTAAAAGTAAATATTTTAGGAAAAGATTTCTTTGGTTTATTGGATTCGGGAGCAAACAAATCATTTTTAGGTAATTCAGGATGGAAAATTTTACAGTCTTTAGGCGTTAAATTAAATAGTTGTAATATTTCGTGCTCAATAGCTAATAATGATTTATGTGAATGTATAGGAGTGGTTAACATTCCGATTAGATTACGTGATATTGTAAAGGTTATGGATTTATATGTTGTACCAGCGCTGAAGCACAGTTTAATTTTGGGTATAAATTTTTGGGTTAATATGGGTATAGTACCTGATATGAGACGTGGTGAATGGTATTTTTCGTCCGAAAATTTGGAAGTACCTGTAGTTAATTCCATTGAATTTAATTTAAGCGATAAACAACAAGCAAACTTGGATAAAGTCGTGAATGATTATTTTTCTAAAATTGGCGACAAAAAAGGTTGTACCACCCTGGTAAAACATAAAATTATTACTTCTAGTCCACCAATTAAACAAAGATATTACCCGGTTTCACCTTTCAAACAGAAAATTATCGACGAAGAACTAGATAAAATGTTAAAACAAGGTATTGTTGAACATAGTAAATCAGGTTGGTCTTCTCCTGTGTTATTGGTACCAAAGAAAGATGGTGGCCAACGTTTCTGCGTTGATTTTAGGAAATTAAATGCAGTAACAGAAAGAGACGCTTATCCATTACCGTATATAAATTCGATTTTATCAAAATTAAGCTCTGCAAAATATCTAACCAGCTTAGATATTGAAAGCGCTTTTTGGCAAATTTCTTTAAGTGAAGACAGTAAACAATATACGGCATTTACAGTACCTGGTAGAGGGCTGTATCAATTTACTCGCCTTCCTTTTGGATTGCATAATTCACCTGCTACATTCCAAAGACTAATTGACACTGTATTAGGTCCTGAACTTGAACCTTTCGTTTTTTGCTACTTAGATGACATTATCGTTATAGCCCCAGATTTTGATAAGCATATTGAAATTTTGTCAGAGGTTTTTAAACGTCTATATGAAGCTGGATTAACGCTTAATCGTGATAAATGCTTCTTCTGTAGGCCAGAATTAAAATATTTAGGTTACATAGTCAATCGTGATGGTCTACATGTTGACCCCGAAAAAGTTAGCTGCATTTCAAATATGCCTGCTCCTACCTCAGTTACCGAAGTTCGTCGAATCATCGGTATGGTTTCATGGTATCGACGTTTCATACCAGCATTTTCTGACTTGATAGCTCCGCTAACTAATTTATTAAAGAAAGGCTCTAAATTTATTTGGGATAAAAGTTGTGAAAATTCTTTTAGAAATATTAAAAATGCTTTAGTATCAGCTCCTATATTAACGTGTCCAAATTTTGAGTATCCTTTTATATTGCAAACAGACGCATCTTCATTTGCATTAGGCTCGGTTCTCACACAAAAAATCGGAGATAGCGAGCATGTTATTTGTTATTTATCGCGTACTTTAACCAAACAAGAGCGTAAGTACTCAGCAGTCGAAAGAGAATTATTGTCGGTGCTGTGGAGTATAGAAAAGCTGCGTTGCTTCTTAGAAGGAGCTAAGTTTTCAGTAGTAACAGACTGTTATAGTTTACAATGGTTGGATAATCTGCAAAATCCACAGGGTAGATTAGGCAGATGGGCACTTAGATTGCAACAGTTTGACTATACAGTAGTTCATCGTAAACGCAAAGACAATGTAGTGCCAGACGCTTTGTCATGTTTAATAGTAGATAAAGATAACGTCGATATTGTGGTAAATAACATGAAGGTCGAGGTAATACAGGATAAATGGTATCTGAAAATGTTGGAAAATGTCAAAAAGAATCCTTTAAAATTTCCTAAATGGCGAATATTAGACAATAAATTGTATAAATATACTGAACTTGACTTCCCTGAACTACGCAGTAACAATGATTTCTGGAAATTAGTTGTTCCTAAAGAAAAACGGCGCGAAATTATGCATAATAACCATGATTTAGAGACAGCAGGACATCTCGGGATATTCAAAGGTTTTAGTCGTATTGCTCGGTTATATTATTGGCCACGAATGAAAGATGATGTTAGTAATTATGTAAGATCTTGTGAGATTTGCCAGAGAATAAAACCGGAACAGAAACGACCTGCTGGATTGATGGGTAAGAGGGTAATAGCTGACCGTTGTTGGCAAGTTATTAGTATGGATTTATTTGGCCCATTACCCAAAAGTAAGAAAGGTAATATGCATATTTTCGTAGTAACTGACAACTTCAGTAAATTTAATTTATTTTTCCCGATAAAACGAGCTTTAGCTAATAAACTCATTACTTTACTAGAAGAACAAGTATTTCATATATTCGGTGTACCACAAATGATTCGTTGTGATAATGGAGTACAATTCACGAGCAAAGACTTTGCTAATCTTGCTGAAAAATACGATATAAAAATTGTTTTTAACCCAAATTATCATCCTGCTCCGAATACCACTGAAAGATACAATCGAGTAATGAAAACTATGATGTCCGCTTACATTAAAGAGCATCAAAGAGACTGGGACGTAAATTTAAGTGCACTAGGTTGCGCATTACGCACTGCACGTCATGTAGTTACGGGTCAAACGCCATATTTCATGAATTTTGGCAAAGAAATGTGTATTCATGGTTCAGAATATAAACATAATAATATCGATAATGACAATGATAATTCACCCTCTGTGTCAGAAAGATTTGCTGCTCTTGTGAAAATGCGTACCTCAGTTGCGGAACGATTAGAGAAAGCTTACGATAAATCTCGAGAAAAATATAATTTACGGCGTAGAAAAGTTGAATTTAAGATTGGTGACTTAGTTTGGAAACGAAAGTATGCACAGTCTGATGCTGCAAATTATTTCACTGCCAAACTAGCAGGGAAATTCGAGGGACCTTATAAGGTCAAAAAGAAAATAGGCTATTGCGTGTATATTTTAGAAGATTTATCTGGTACAGAGTGTAACGGTAGCTGGCACGTTAAGGATTTAAAACCTTATATAGAACCAGACGAGCACTTTGATCCAGTATAATAGTTATAATATGTTACCTTGGTTGGTGTTTCATATACCGCCATTAGATAGATCATTTTTGGAAAATAAAAGCTTTCCAGATCTTGATCTCTTGTTTGTCTCGAGTATGAATGTTATTGCCATAGTAGTGGGTTAGTAAGGGATTTTCGCTTAGTCTCTACTAACAGTGAAATATTTTTTGTGTGTCGTAGGTCGTATATGGCCGTAAGTTATTTAATTTCACGTCCTTTTGGACATTGATCTACTCGTCAGTAATTTCATCTAGTAATTAAATTTATTATAACATTTTGTGTACCTGTTACTGGATTTTAATATGCCTGTCTATCTGTAGAGCGTCACGAGCTATAGTATTGGATTAGTTAGGTTTTCTTTCTTGATTTCAGGATTTATTATAACTTACTTAGCTGGCTGGAACCCACTAAGTAAGGTGTCATTTTTTTTTAACCTCTGTGTTGAGGGGGTTGTAAAAAGAATTCTACCACCATGGGATTGTCCTATGTGGGGTAAAAGTCCCCTGAACGGCCACTTAGCTTTTTGTTTTTGAATGCTTAGAGGGACTCCGATCTTGCTGGGAGCGGTGACATTTCACTGGCTATCTTAAATGGCAAACTGGATGCCAGGGGGTCAGTCATTGAGCTGGGGATCAGCTTGCCATGGGTCTTTGTTTTGGTTGGCTTGGTCGAGGTCGGTCAACACTATGTCAAGTCCCTCAGTGCAGTGCTCTGACGTGACAGTCATCTAGTTGCTGGTGGAAGGGTGGTCGTTGTGGCAGATAGGAGAACACTCCCGCAAGTTTTGGTTGCAAGTGGGTTGACTGTGAGGTGAGGTAACCCCAAGCATTTTAAGCCTCATAGTGTTAAGATGGTTGTGCGTATGAATTTATTGTGTGCGTCTTCTATTATTTTTTTTTCTTTTTTGGAGAAATTTACGGGGTAAATTCCTTTGTGAAGGGGGGTGGTTGTTACAGTTCAATTTAACATTTATACGTTATTAAAAATAATCTCTAAATCATTACTTTATCTCTTACATTTAATGTCTAACGAATTCGTGTTATCCGTCGTCACGCGTAATATTTATTATTTAGTTGTCTATATGAATCCGCATTTCTAAGGAATCCGTTGCACTTGTAGACATGGCATTATACATTTTGTTGTGTAGCGTGTTGCATATACTTAGGCTCTCTATTTCTGTAATTCTTAAGCTAGGCAACCAATAACTTTTAATTAGTTTATAGGTAGATTCCTATAACGTACTGACGATCGGTGACACAGATTTATTTCTTCACAATAGTTTTTGGCTTCCGGTAGTCTGTCACTTTTCACGTGTAGTTTGCTCGAACGCTTGGCAATTTATTAAGTGGTATTTTTACGTGCTCGTTGCGATTTTTGAAACAAGTAATTTCACCATTTTGGGATATATTCGGAACGTTTTATTTTTCGGTTATCCATTTATGTTTGGACGAGTGAATATTTTTATGGTATTGGAAATCGATTGTCTTCATTGGAAGGATCTATACGTAAAAGCCATTTTTGCCAAATTTACACGAGGCCAAGGACATCCAAGGTCAACAACATTTCTCTAGGAAAACCCTCCGAAACGAGATAATTACTTTATTTTTATATTCAAACTAGCAAAATGTCACTTGTAGTAAATTGTTCAATGGTAAAAATTTATTTTTAGGGTTCTTTTTTTCACCTACGGTTTCGCCTAGCATTTCGTAGTTTTTCATACGATTTTTTTTTGTCTCCTGATACGAACGAATAATCTTTTTTCACTGGTCTACACGTGCTTATGTTACTTCTTGCTGGACTGGAATTTCTTTTTTGTGGAGGAGCCATCCATCTTCTGGGTTAATTGATAGGCTGGAAGTTGCCATTCCTGAAATTTGAGCCGAAGCTGAAGCTCTGCTGCCTGCAGTTTGTATCCTTCTTGCGCCATATATACATTAAATTTTTTTTAAATATATTATAAATTTATGAAAATATTCTATTAATTAATTAAAACATCTATGATATTTGTTGGGGGTTTAAGCACTTACGTAAGACGCGTATACCCAGTTAGATACATATTTTTTTTGTGTGTTGAATTTGTCTGTCATACCATACTCTACGTTATTGTATTTTTGAATGTTATAAAGTTAACCTACTTCGTTTATTGTTATTAAAAAAAAAATAAAACTGAATTTGAATTTTTCATTATCGTCTCGCTAAGTAATTTATTTAGTAAATTTAAGGTTACATTGTACTTGAGCTGGTATTTGGAGTGAAAAAAAATTTATTTGGCACCCTGATACATCAAAGTAATTTAGAACCCCAGTAGGTTAATAATAAGAAAGCGAAGTACCCCCCTCCATACCTCCATGTATACCCCCCACTCCTCGCCCACCTCAAACATGATTGGTCGATGGAAGGGGATAAGCCCCGCCCACCTAAGGGGATTGGTTGAGTGGAGGGGATAAACCACACCCCTCTTAATATGATTGGTCGATTGGTGGGAGGCGAATCTCAACCCAATTATTGTGATTGGTTGAGATAAACCCCACCCATGTATTGTAATTGATCGATTGGTGGGGAAGCTCCGCCTACATAATGTGATTGGTCGATGAGTGGGATGATCACCGCGCTTATTGGTCGAATGGTGGGATTCCATAATTTGGGAGATGAGCCGCTAAGTCACGGCCCCACTTGAGCGTAGGAAAAGTTTGATGACCGTGGGAACTTTTTTATTTTTGGCAATTGGCCCACCCTCGAAGTATTTTTGGCAATTGGCCTACCCCTGAAATGTTTTTGGCAATCATAGAGTACGTGGGAAAATTTTGATGATCGTGGGAACTTTTTATTCTTGGCAATTGGCCCACCCTCGAAATATTCTTGGCAATTGGCCCACCCTCGAAATATTTTTGGTAATTGGCCCACCCCCGAAATGTGTTTGGCAATCAGAGAGCACCGACAGAAATCTAAGTTGGCGGGAAATTCAAACCGACTGGAAATTCAAATTTAGGCGGCAAATTCTACTACTGCACGTACATCAGATTATAATTTAGTGACATTGCATTATTTTATAGTATTATGGCTTATATACTTATACTTATATACTTGCGCCACCTATCCACCAATCCTCAAACTTTTAATATATCATGACGTCATTTGATCACGTGACAATATTTTCTTATATAATTACTATTAAATGGGGGGCCCTCGCGCTGTCTAAAATGCTCACGAAATATTTGACAATTGATCCACTTCGGAATATTTTGGCAATTACGATACCACTTATTGACCACTTGAAAATCTTTTAATATGTTTATTTTGCAATCATTAATCACCATTTGATCACGTGATAATATTTTTATATAACTATTAGAAATGAAAAAAAAGAACTTCTGGCAATGCATGTCGAGTTTCGGATTAAGGTTACACGTTATCAACTGGAATAATTACTTTGTGACAAGCTTACCGCTTGTATAAATTAAAATGTATCCAAAAGGATCGACATTTATTAATGGCAACATTTCAAATTAAAAATTAAATCAAACATATTTCATGATAATGTGTACTTATGAACCCAAAGGATAGCAGAACAAATTTGTCACATAACATGCTTTACTGGATTCCCCCTCCTCCTAGTGAATTACATAAGTCAATGAACTGCTGAATCTACAAATTAAATAAACACCGGATGCATAAGTACAATGAACCGCGAATGTCGCATATCATGTTTCATAGGTCAATGAACTGCTGAGCCTGCAAGTAAAATAAACACAAGATGTGTAATTACAATGAACTGCTGATGCTGCATATCATGTTACACAGGTCAATGAACTGCTGAGTCTGCAAATAAAATAAACACCGGATGTACAAGTACAATGAACCGCTGATGCTGCATATTGGTTACATAGGTCAATGAACTGCTGACTCTGCAAATAAAATAAATTGCTAACATTGCAAGTGTAGTCAGATTTATGAATGTGCTTAACAATTTTTTGTGTATTTGTAATAAATAATTCCTTCTGATCGTAAAAAGCTATGACGTCACAGTTTTTTTATACCAAAAATTTTAAAGTTGTTTTGATTTGGACTACCCCGTGGCAGCACTGTATCTAATACCCTACCGATCGTAAAATGTTTCTCTTCGGTAGGCAATTTTTATACTTAGTTAGATTTATTATAATTAATACATTAAAACTGAACCAGTAACCAGATGTGTGATATCATGCTGTAAAAGTCGACTGATTGAAATTTTTGTCATTGGCGTGCTGGTTAAGGGGGTATAATTAAGATTTTTAGTACATAAAGAGAAAAGAAGAAATATGTTTAAACCAGGAACTCTAGATTTTCAGTCTAACGCTCGATAGTTATTTCAACTAGATATAAATTAAACGAAAATGGTGTTTCAATTGATTTTATTTTAATTATCACAATTTGAATTAAACAGTACAATATATTAATGTGATAAATATGGTACAATATACTTGAGTCCAGCAGCAATTATTTCACTGCAGAACCTCCGAAAGTCACAATGCTCATCTACATAGGTTTTGCATGAGAATATCTAGGGAAGTGGGTTCGAGCCCCAGCTTCTGCGAAGTAATTTTCAAATATATATTATCCACAAGAAGTGGCTCGGATCCCACTATAAACTGTAGGGCCCTGTCTCCTTTACCCTAGACTTCTAGGCTTAACAGAGTTATTCAAGTGATCTGGAAGGCGGTTAAAACGTTTCTTTCTAAACATTTATTAGACTTTCTGAATGATAATCATGCACTACCATAAGCACTACTTAGTTTTGGAATTTTACTTAAAATTTTCTATCAGTTTCAGTATATTCACATTTTACATTGAACATAAATCATTAACTGCTTTTCAAATCTATATTTTGCATCAGAATCTTTAAGAAGTACTGAATAGTTTCTTTCTGAAGGTAACGGATACAAGTTTTAGAATAACAGATCTTACGTATTTTTGTTCACAACTTCTATGAATTCAAAATGCATATTTTTTTATTTTACCTGATAGATACTGTAATAGCATACCTTTATTATCAATGAATTCGTTCATAAACGAGGAAGATGGAAACATGATCTTAAATATAAGAGAAAAATAATGAACGACTTTTCAGCTAACAGGTGTTTAAATTTGTAATCGTTTACAGAATTTCATGTATAATTCTTTGCTACATACTAAAATAATATACTCCTTTCATATGATGCTAAAATATACAAAAAACTAATCTATTGTCGTCATCCTCTTTGAAATCCTTGCTATAAATCAGAGCTTTAACCATATGTGATAAGATAAAATAAACTTTCTCATCCACAAAATTACATTAATTGTAAGAGAATAATATTCTTCCCATAATATTAGTTTATTCTCTGCTTTTGAATAAGTGTTTAAAAAAAAAGACTTTCTGCACACATCTACTTCCTAAGACTTTCGAAGAAGCTGTTTTAAATAAAAAATCTAAATATCATCTAATCAACTAGCGGATTTAATTGCTTTACATAAATATATACAGGGTCCTTAAAAATAGCGTGAAGTGTTTTATAGAATATATAGTCATTTTGTTTCCTACTAGAGATATTTTCCAGAATATCTTACATTTCGTTCACAAAGAGCCGTTGATTCTGTTAATTTATTATAAAAAAATTTTTCACTTTAAGTACTTGATGCATACATACAAAAATTATCAATTTTAATTCATGATCATTTTTAAGTTCTTAATACACGTGTTTGAGGGGTATATTTGGTGAGTTATTGATAACTCGTGTAATTGAAATTAGTTTTTTATTTATTCTACAATGTGTAACATAAAAGCATTGCCTGAGAAAAAAATTAATTGTAGGTTCTGTATTGATTGTTTTCATAAAGCACTTGTAACATTTCCAAATCTTCCTGGTTCTTTAATTTTACTTAGTCCTCGAGTGATTACATTTGAAGTTTCTGGTAAAATAAAAAAATGCTTGATTTTATTTATTTCAACAAGTTTACAGTAATTTTATAAACTTCTGAAAAGTTTATATAGTAAATAATAGTTGCCTTTAATTACAATTTTTATTTAATACGTTAAAAAGGATGCAACTTTCTCGTGAACGATTTTTTTTATTCTCAACACCTGCTCTGGCGTCATTGAAAGAAGAATTCTGTAGATTTTGCCTCTTTTAGCGCGTCGTATACCACTTCCATTAATTTATCCACGAAATTGTGATAATACAACCCTCCTCATGATAGTCCACCATAGAAGACAGTAAATTTATTCAATAATTCCCATATCTCGTAAAGTATTTATATGTGTATCATATCGCAAACCCAAACCGATATTAATGCGAATCATGTCGACAATGATGTTTGGATCCGTGTTTTCATTCCAATCCAATCTACGCCCATCAGGGGACGCTTTTTGATATTTACAGACCGAATTTACATCATACTGCGGTTCTTCATCATTGCTGTTTCTGTTTTCATTCCGTCTCAGTCCGTGCTCATCGTCTTCTTCTTCCTCTGGTGGCGGAAACAATTTTGATATAACCAACTATAATCGAATGCTGTATCATTTACTTGTGGAGATAATTTTTCTTTCGCGAATGTCTTAGGCTGTTTCGAAGAAAAGGTGGATGCATGCTTTTGGTGGCGTGCACACTCTGAACATGTCTTTTTAAGCTGTCTTTTCTATTAAATGTTTTATTATTTTTACATAGTACAATGAAAGGGGCGGTACTTATGGATATTAGTATGGCGGCTTAACTTTTTTATTCTTGGCAATTGGCCCACCCCTGAAATGCGTTTGGCAATCAGAGAGCTCCGAGAGGAAGTCTAAGTTGGCGGGAAATTCAAACCGACTGGAAATTCAAATTTAGGGGGGAAATTCTACTACTGCACGTACGTCAGATTATAATTTAGTGACTTTACATTACTTTATAGTATTATGAGATGGCTTATATAATTGCATCACCTATCCACCAATCCTCAACTTTTAATATATTATGGCGTCATTTAATCACGTGACAATATTTTTATATAATTATTAGAAATGAACAAAAATGTGGTGTTTCGGATTAAGGTTACTCGTTATCAACTGAAATAATTACTTTGTGACAAACTTACCGCTTGTATAAATTAAAATATATCCAAAAGGATCGAAATTTATTAATGGCAACATTTCAAATTAAAAATTAAATCAAACATATTTCGTGATAATGTGTACTTATGAACCCAAAGGATAGCAGAGCAAATTTGCCACATAACATGCCGTACTGGATTCCCCCTCCTCCTAGTGAATTACATAGGTCAATGAACTGCTGAGTCTGCAAATAAAATAAACACAGGATGTGCAAGTACAATGAACTGCTTATGCTGCATATTGGTTACGTTGATCAATGAACTGCTGACTCTGCAAATAAAATAAATTGCTAACATAGCAAGTGTAGTCGGATATATATTCATGCTTAATACATTTTTGTGTATTTGTAATAAATAATTCCTTCTCGTCGTAAAAAGCTATGACGTCACAGTTTTTTTTATATCAAAAATTTGAAAGCTGTTTTGATTCGGACTACCCCCCCTGACAGCACTGTACCTAATGCCCTCCCAATCGTAAAATTTTTCTCTTCGACAAGCAATTTTTATACTTAGTTAGATTTATTATAATTAATACAATAAAACTGAACCAGTAACCGGATGTGTGATATCATGCTGTAAAAGTCGACTGATTGAAATTTTTGTCATTGGAGTGCTGGTTAAGGGAGTATAATTCAGATTTTTAGTACATAAAGAGAAAATAAAAAATATGTTGAAACCAGGAACTCTAGATTTTCAGTCTAACTCTCAATAGTTATTTCAACTAGATATAAATTAAACAAAAATAGTGTTTCAATTGATTTTATTTTAATTCACAATCACAATTTGAATTAAACAGTACGATATATTCGTATGATAAATATGGTACAATATACTTGAGTCTCTCCATCAGTCCAGCAGCAATTATTTCACTGCAGAACCTCTGAAAGTCACAATTTTTATCTAAATAGCTTTCGCATGAGAATACCTAGGGAAGTGGGTTCGAGCCCCACCTTCTGCGAAGTAATTTTCATATATATATTATCCACAAGAAGTGGTTCATATCCCACTATAAACCGTAGGGCTCTGCCTCCTTTACTTGTACAAGCCTAGGCTTAACAGAGTCATTCAAGTGATCTGGAAGGCGGTTAAAACATTTCCTTCTAAACATTTATTAGACTTTTTGAATGATAACCATGCACTACCATAAGCACTACTTAGTTTTGAAATTTTACTTAAAATTTTCTATCAGTTTCAGTATATTCACATTTTACATTGAACAGAAATCATTAATTGCTTTTCAAATCTATATTTTTCATCAGAATCTTTAAGAAGTACTGAATAGTTTCTTTCTGAAGGTAACGAATACAAGTTTAAGAATAACAGATCTTACGTATTTTTGTTCACAACTTCTATGAATTCAAAAAATATATTTTTTTATTTTTCCTGAAATTTAAAAAATATTGGCTAGATACTGTAATAGTATACCTTTATTATCAATGGATTCGTTCATAAACGAGGAAGATGGAAACATGATATGAATATCTTAAATATAAGAGAAAAATAATGCACGGCTTTACAGCTAACAGGTTTAAATTTGAAACGTTTACTTTTTATATAATTCTTTACTACATACTAAAATAATATACTCCCTTCATATGATGCTAAAATATAAAAACAACTAATCTATTGTCTTCATCCTCTTTGAAATCTTTGCTATAAATCAGAGCTTTAACCATATGTGATAAGAAAAAATAAACTTTCTCATCCACAAAATTTCTTTAATCATAAGAGAATATTCTTTCTATAATATTAGTTCATTCTCTGCTTTTGAATAAGTGTTTTAAAAGAAAAAAATTTCTGCACACATCTAATTCTTAAGACTTTCGTAGAAGCTGTTTTAAATAAAAATCTAAATATCATCTAATCAACTAGCGGATATATATATATATATATATATATATATATATATATATATATATATATACAGGGTCCTTAAAAATAGCGTCAAGTGTTTTATAAAATATATAGTGATTTTTGTTTCCTACTATAGATATTTTCCAAACTTTCTTTTACATTTCGTTCACAAAGAGCCGTTGATTCTGTTAATTTATTATAAAAAAAATTCTCACTTTAAGTACTTGATGTATACACACAAAAATTATCAATTTTAATTCCTAATAATTTTTAAGTTCTCAATACACGGGTTTGAAGGGTATACACGTGTAATTGAAATTAGTTTTTTATTGACAATGTTGGTTTAATAATTTTTATTTATTCTACAATGTGTAACATAAAAACATTGCCTGGGAAAAAAAGAATTGTAGGTTCTGTATTTATTGTTTTCATAAAGCACTGTAACATTTCCAAATCTTCTTGGTTTTTTAATTTTACTTGGTCCACGAGTGATTACATTTGAAGTTTTACTCAAATTCTTCTGGTAAAATAAAAAACTGCTTGATTTTATTTATTTCAACAAGTTTACAGTAATTTTATAAATTTCTGAAAAGTTTACATAGAGAGTGTTTGATAGTAAAAAATACTTGCATTTAATTACAATTTTTATTTAATACGTTAAAAAGGATGCAACTTTCTTGTGAACGATTTTTCTTATTCTCGACACCTACTCTGGCGTCATTGAAAGAAGAATTCTGTAGATTTTGCCTCTTTTAACGTGTCGTATACCACTTCCATTAATTTATCCACGAAATTGTGATAATACAACCCCCTTCATGATAATCCACCATAGAAGACAGTAAATTTATTTAATAATTCCCATATCTCGTAAAGTATTTATATGTGTATCATATCTCAACCCCAGACTGATATTAATGCGAATCATGTCGACAATGATGTTTGGATCCGTGTTTTGATTCCAATCCAATCTACGCCCGTCAGGGGACGTTTTTTGATATTTACAGACCGAATTTACATCATACATCATCATCGCTGTTTCTGTTTTCATTCCGTCCCAGTTCGTGCTCATCTTCTTCTTCTTCCTCTGGTGGCGAAAACAATTTTGATATAATGTTTCTATATTTCCAACTATAATCGAATCCTGTATCATTTATTTGTGGAGATAGTTTTTCTTTCTCGAATGTCTTAGGCTGTTTCGAAGAAGAGGTGGATGCATGCTTTTTGGTGGCGTGCACACTCTGAACATGTCTTTTGAAGCTGTCTTTTCTATTAAATGTTTTATTACACATAGCACAAAGAAAGGGACGATTTTTATGGATATTAGTATGGCGACTTAGACCGCTAGACCAAGAGAATATTTTTCCACAATCCTTAAAGGCATACATGTTTACCACTTCGTCATATAACATCAAATAACCAGTCACTAGTATGCACCCTCGTTTTACCCACATTTTTATCCACAATTAGCCACACTTATCCACACTTACCCACGTTTTTATCCACAATTTCCCTCACAGAATTTACCACTTGAGGATCTTTGGGTCGAGATAGTTTACCTATCCACTCGGCTTCATTTTCGACGATGTAACCTGTGATAGACAGAACTTACACTAACTTAAAATTCCACCTGAAGCTTAAAATTTTTAAGAGACTTCTAGATGTCGTGATTGATAGGTACTTGGTATATTCATATACAAGGGCTATGAATTCTAGGTTATGAATATTTATAATAATTCATTTTCAAATAATTTTATACTTAAAGTTATATTTGGTGAATTATTAGTAATACGTTTTAAATTGAAAAGTTCTTTATTTTTTTACAATCTTGGTTTAACAATTTTATTTACTTAATTATATTCTTTCTAATACTTAAAACACACTCGAGGCCTTGGAAAAATAGTGAGCAGTAGATTCTGTTTCAATGGTTTTCATAAAACCCTATATCATATCGAAGTACTCCTCGTTTTTCTAACTATACTTGACACTCCAAGTGAAGAAATTTGAATTTGGATTATGTACAATGTAATTGACTTATTTAACTTAAAACCGAACTAACACGAATAATATGAAATAAATATAAACTGTAAAAAAACTTATGAAAAATTAACCAAAAGTATAAAATTACTGAAAAACAAATGATTGAAAAGAAAACGATTGAAAAATAGTGGGAGCACGAAAGAGTTTCGCATTTTTTCATTTTTCCTACGTGCAACACGTGGAATAAAGGTATACTATTACAGTATCTAGCCAATATTTTTTAAATTTCAGGAAAAATAAAAAAAATATATTTTTTGAATTCATAGAAGCTGTGAACAAAAATACGTAAGATCTGTTATTCTTAAACTTGTATTCGTTACCTTCAGAAAGAAACTATTCAGTACTTCTTAAAGATTCTGATGAAAAATATAGATTTGAAAAGCAATTAATGATTTCTGTTCAATGTAAAATGTGAATATACTGAAACTGATAGAAAATTTTAAGTAAAATTTCAAAACTAAGTAGTGCTTATGGTAGTAGTGCATGGTTATCATTCAAAAAGTCTAATAAATGTTTAGAAGGAAATGTTTTAACCGCCTTCCAGATCACTTGAATGACTCTGTTAAGCCTAGACTTGTACAAGTAAGTAAAGGAGGCAGGGCCCTACGGTTTATAGTGGGATATGAACCACTTCTTGTGGATAATATATATATGAAAATTACTTCGCAGAAGGTGGGGCTCGAACCCACTTCCCTAGGTATTCTCATGCGAAAGCTATTTAGATAAAAATTGTGACTTTCAGAGGTTCTGCAGTGAAATAATTGCTGCTGGACTGATGGAGAGACTCAAGTATATTGTACCATATTTATCATACGAATATATCGTACTGTTTAATTCAAATTGTGATTGTGAATTAAAATAAAATCAATTGAAACACTATTTTTGTTTAATTTATATCTAGTTGAAATAACTATTGAGAGTTAGACTGAAAATCTAGAGTTCCTGGTTTCAACATATTTTTTCTTTTCTCTTTATGTACTAAAAATCTGAATTATACTCCCTTAACCAGCACTCCAATGACAAAAATTTCAATCAGTCGACTTTTACAGCATGATATCACACATCCGGTTACTGGTTCAGTTTTATTGTATTAATTATAATAAATCTAACTAAGTATAAAAATTGCTTGTCGAAGAGAAAAATTTTACGATTGGGAGGGCATTAGGTACAGTGCTGTCAGGGGGGGTAGTCCGAATCAAAACAGCTTTCAAATTTTTGATATAAAAAAAACTGTGACGTCATAGCTTTTTACGACGAGAAGGAATTATTTATTACAAATACACAAAAATGTATTAAGCATGAATATATATCCGACTACACTTGCTATGTTAGCAATTTATTTTATTTGCAGAGTCAGCAGTTCATTGATCTACGTAGCCAATATGCAGCATAAGCAGTTCATTGTACTTGCACATCCTGTGTTTATTTTATTTGCAGACTCAGCAGTTCATTGACCTATGTAACATGATATGCGACATCCGCAGTTCATTGTACTTGTGCATCCGGTGTTTATTTAATTTGCAGAGTCAGCAGTTCATTGACCTATGTAATTCACTAGGAGGAGGGGGAATCCAGTACGGCATGTTATGTGGCAAATTTGCTCTGCTATCCTTTGGGTTCATAAGTACACATTATCACGAAATATGTTTGATTTAATTTTTAATTTGAAATGTTGCCATTAATAAATGTCGATCCTTTTGGATACATTTTAATTTATACAAGCGGTAAGCTTGTCACAAAGTAATTATTCCAGTTGATAACGTGTAACCTTAATCCGAAACTCGACATGCATTGCCAGAAGTTCTTTTTTTTCATTTCTAATAGTTATATAAAAATATTATCACGTGATCAAATGGTGATTAATGATTGCAAAATAAATATATTAAAAGTTTTTCAAGTGGTCAATAAGTGGTATCGTAATTGCCAAAATATTCCGAAGTGGATCAATTGTCAAATATTTCGTGAGCATTTTAGACAGCGCGAGGGACCCCCATTTAATAGTAATTATATAAGAAAATATTGTCACGTGATCAAATGACGTCATGATATATTAAAAGTTTGAGGATTGGTGGATAGGTGGCGCAAGTATATAAGTATAAGTATATAAGCCATAATACTATAAAATAATGCAATGTCACTAAATTATAATCTGATGTACGTGCAGTAGTAGAATTTGCCGCCTAAATTTGAATTTCCAGTCGGTTTGAATTTCCCGCCAACTTAGATTTCTGTCGGTGTTCTCTGATTGCCAAACACATTTCGGGGGTGGGCCAATTACCAAAAATATTTCGAGGGTGGGCCAATTGCCAAGAATATTTCGAGGGTGGGCCAATTGCCAAAAATAAAAAAGTTCCCACGGTCATCAAACTTTTCCCACGTACTCTATGATTGCCAAAAACATTTCAGGGGTAGGCCAATTGCCAAAAATACTTCGAGGGTGGGCCAATTGCCAAAAATAAAAAAGTTCCCACGGTCATCAAACTTTTCCTACGCTCAAGTGGGGCCGTGACTTAGCGGCTCATCTTCCAAATTATGGAATCCCACCATTCGACCAATAAGCGCGGTGATCATCCCACTCATCGACCAATCACATTATGTAGGCGGAGCTTCCCCACCAATCGATCAATTACAATACATGGGTGGGGTTTATCTCAACCAATCACAATAATTGGGTTGAGATTCGCCTCCCACCAATCGACCAATCATATTAAGAGGGGTGTGGTTTATCCCCTCCACTCAACCAATCCCCTTAGGTGGGCGGGGCTTATCCCCTTCCATCGACCAATCATGTTTGAGGTGGGCGAGGAGTGGGGGGTATACATGGAGGTATGGAGGGGGGTACTTCGCTTTCTTATTATTAACCTACTAACCCCGACCATCTCCACTGTTAGTCGGCCGGCAAATACCGTTAGTCAACAGACGACGACCAACTAGTTACGTCAGATTGTAATTTTGAAATTTGACGTAGCAAGCCGATTACTTTGACATATTAAATCAGGGAAAAAGTACTGCCCCAGGTTATGACATGATTTCAAAAAACATCCTCAAACAATTAGACCTACAAATACATCTACACATCATAAAAATATACGAATTTTGCCTCTTAAAACAATATATACCGGATGAATGAAAACTTGGAACCATTGTCACAATACCTAAACCCAATACAGATCATGCTAAGGCAACGAATTTTAGACCTATAACCGTTCTCCCAGTCATTGGTAAAAACTTTGAAAAGATATTAAAAAAGAAAATAGAAGAAAGTGTAGGACAACATATACCGAACTATCAATTCGGATTCAAACCTAAATGCTCCACGCTTCACCCACTGGTTACATTAATTAACAACATTGAAACCACCAAATTGAATGGAGGAAAAACCACAGCTCTATTTATTGATATTGAAAAAGCATTTGACAGCATTTGGCACAAGGGCATAATTTACAAACTAGGCTGTCCGAAGAACATAATATTACTAATTGACTGTTTTTTGAAAAATCGCCGTCTAAAAGTCAAAGTTTTAAGTTCGTTTTCATATGAGTTCACACCTGAACAAGGCCTCCCTCAAGGTTCATCACTTTGCCCGCTATTATATAACATCTTCTGTGCAGATATTTATTACCACCCCTATAACGATGAGCAACATTTTTCACACAATGCTTATATACTTCAATATGCGGATGATACAACTCTCGTATCTCATAATACCTCTATCGTGACAGCAATACAAAGCTTACAAAATCTGATACAACATACTACAAATTGGTTTAACAAATGGAGACTAAAACCTAATCCAGCTAAGTCACGATTCATCATTTTCAATCACAACCCGGGACCGAACTCTCCAACACTCAACATGTACAACCATTTGCTATATCCCAAATTATCCGTCAAATATCTAGGGATAATCATTGACCACAAAATTAACTTTAATGATCATACAGCGCAAGTTAAAGAAAATGTTATTTCAAGATCTAAACATTTCAGATGCCTTGTGCATAAAAAAGGAGGAATCAACATCCAAACTGCCTGTAGAATTTACAAGACCATCTGCAGACCCATGATAGAATATGGTCACATACTCTTTCAGAACTGTAAAAAACCAGCCATACAAAAGCTTATCGTACCAGAAACAAGTGCCTTACGATTAATAACTAAAATTCGTCACCCAAATAATCCTCTACACAATCCTCCCAATCAACTTCTATACCAACTGACAAATATCGAACCAATAAAAGAGAGGCTGATTACTCTATCAATAAGATTCTCCGGGAATGTACAAAACAAAGTGCTAATTGATACCTACCTTATGTGCAAGAAGGGAACCAAATGGCAGGGCAAGAGTGAAACATCCTTAAAGAACTTTATGGGAAATAATAAATGCAAATTGATTTTTTTTTTTCACATGAATTTGTTGTCTTAGTTACTATTATAATAGGTTTTAATATACATTAAATATTTTATAGTCATATATATATATATATATATATATATATATATATATATATATATATATATATATATATATATATATATATACATAGAATATAGGCTGAAGGACCTCGGTCAATGGCCTCTTGAATTGTAATAATTCAATAAAGCACTTTTATTACTATTATTATTGTCCGTTTTTCCTCCTCTTTCAAGACAATGTTGCTCTCAGCGAGAGCTGAGAGTTCCACGACATACATTGTCTTGAGTTGGTGGTCGAGGAGTACTGTCAGACTTGTTGGCTTGAAAAATACATTATTATTATTATTACATGCATTTTGTACATGTCGGTGCTCCACGCAGTTGAACTGGTTTACGAACGGATATATGAGCAATGAGGGTTGAAGAGAGGTGTCGCTGGCTGCAAGGACAACCTGCTGATTGACAGATGTGTCACGCAGGACTCCATGCAGTATAAGACGAAACTCTCTATGGCCTGGATCGACTACCGCAAGGCATTTGAAATGACATCGCATGAGCTCATTGTTCACTTGCTCCGATGTCTTCTGGTACTCGGTCCCATAGTGAGATGTATTGAAAAACTGATGCCACTCTGGAGGACTCGCTTTACCATAACATCGGGTAGAAATAGAGTCCAAACAGAGTCGGTAACATTCAGAAGAGGAGTATTTCAGGGAGATTCCCTCAACCCCCTTCTGTTTTGCATCTCAGTACTGCCATTATCAAGGCACTCGTATGGGATAGACGATACACCAATACTGCCTTATGCTCCGGGGGATATTGAGTCCGTTGTGGGGAATGAGAAGTGTCTAATTTATTGGAACTACTGATTTCCCACCGTAAGGCAAATGCAAGCCAATAAGCCTGACATAGTACTCCTTGACCATCAACTCAAGACAATGTATGTCATGGAATTCTAAGCCCCTGCAGAGAGCAACATTGTCTTGAAACTGGAGGACAAAATGGACAAAATATCGAGATTTGCTCTTCGAACTCCGCAGGCTTTATCCAGGCCGTTCTGTGGTATACTGATTATAGAAGCCTTCAGTGGAATGAGATAGACGCTGCTTTCAGAACTAAAGATCATACCGGCATGCCGAAATTTGACAGAGATATTAGCCGGCAGAATGCAGAAGGCTGTCATCCTCGGTTCATTTACGTCTACTCAGGGCATACGATTCACGAACCTGGTAGTCACTCACCCCACGGGCGTGGGGAGTGACTATTAGTATTTATTACGAGCTCCCCTCTGTGAAGGTCGGAGCCACAGAGTAGGGTGACTGGTTTTTTGTAAAAAAAAAAAAAAATCTTTATTTCACATTACGTTACATTTATGATATAAACAAACATAAAATGAAAAGGCGTCAGAGCAAGGACATCAATTTGATGTCTACTACCAAAGTAAATAATAAAATTCTGTAAAATATTCACCTTATTCTAGAAATGTACTTAACTATTTAAAAAATCATTTAGACTATAAGGTTCAAGATCAATTAAAAGTTTTCTTGACGTGACTTAAAACAGTTTTTGACTTTGTATTATTTTGATATTGTCAGGCAATTTATTGAAAAGTTTTATGCAGATATACCGCGGGCTTTTTTCTGTTAATGTGAGACGATGAATGGGGTAATTTAGGGATATTGTTCTAGTATGGTGTTGATGATGTGTTACTGTATTAAATCTCTCTATTTAAAAAAAGAACATTTGTATAGTCATTATGCATTCTGATTTGAATACAGTGGTTGCGTTCATCACGCGGTAGCGTTAACTGAGCGATCACGTATCATTATGCAAGAAGCCAATGAGGACAGTGCAAAAAGCGTAGTTTAAGCATGTGATCAGTGAGCGCTACCTGATCGCGCGCCATGATGAACGCAACCAGTTCTATAGGTTTCATTATATTTCATTTTTTAAATAATTCTCATTAAACGTTTTTGGATTACAAATATATTTTGAATTTGACTATCTCTTCCCCAAAAAACAATTCCATATCTTATAACTTTGCATATTGTTCAATCAGGCCTTAATAACAACCATATTTTCGAATCAGTGGAAGGAAGCCAAGGTGATTCCTGTCTTTAAAAGTGGTGATGAAGCTCATGTCATTAATTATAGGTCTATATCTATTTTATCCAACTTTTCCAAGCTTTTTGAAGTCGTTCTGTATAACCGCATCTACCCATCAGTTCATAATTTAATATCTTACTTTCAACACGGCTTTATGAGCAAGAGATCTACAGTGACCAATTTGGCAGTAATCTCTCAATTCATTTCGAACGTTGTAGATAATAGGGGACAGGTCGATGTGATTTATAGAGACTTTTCAAAGGCTTTTGATAGAATTGACCACGTTATACTACTTAGCAAACTGGGACAGTTTGGTTTTAACAACCACATGATAGTATTCTTTAAATCTTATCTGCAGAAGGGAGCTCAATATGTTTCTTATAATGGATATAATTCTGATAAATATGTGGGTACCTCTGGTGTCCCACAAGTGTCGAAGTTAGGTCCACTGCTGTTTTTTTTGTTTATGAATGACTTGAGTTCTATAATTCAGTGTAACCACCTTTTTTTGCCGATGATTTGAAGATATACAACGAAATACAAAATTTAGATGATGGGCAGAAGTTGCAAACTGATTTGAATAATATTCAAGTTTGGTGTGTAAATAATAAGTTACATTTAAATCCTATGAAATGCAAATTTTTAAGTTTCACAAGGAAACAGTCAGTTTGCGAATGTCACTATCAAATCGATGGTAATTTACTAACATGCTGCACTACTTACAAAGATTTAGGTATAAAATTTGATGCTCAATTTACTTTTAGAGATCACATAATAGAGAAAATATCAAGCATTGAAAACGTTTGGATTTATTATCAGGAACTGTCGAAATTTCACGGAGATTAATGCTTTTAAAGTTGACAGTAACAGTAAAAGTAAAGGTCTAAAATTTGTCAAAGCTAAAAGAAAATTACGATAGACAATACAATAAATTAAATCAATACCTAATACTTTCAATTGACCATTAGCCTAGCAAAGTGGTACATAAGAAAATATAATTAGGATAAAAATATAAGGAAGAATGTAAAAAAAAGAAAAGTAGGACACTGAATTTCGGTACTGGAGTTAGCCAGTAGAGTCGAAGGAATAATTTATCAACTGCTCAACGAATTTTGCTGGGCTGGTAAAAAAATCAAGATTACTAGAGGTGTTTGCTATCCTTGTGGATCTAGCAACATATGAGTTAAAACCGTAATTAGTTCTGTGGGTTGGTACATGAAATGTATTAACTGAACGGGTAGTTCTGGATGGAACATGAATATCGATCTTCTCAAGTAAGTGTCCTATCCTAAAACAGGGTGATTCCTCTGTATCACTAATTATAGAGCAATTATACTATTGCGAAGGTGAGATGTCCCTGTATAATCGCATCTACCCCCTTGTTAAAAATGTAATTTCTCTGGACCAATACGGCTTCATGGAAAAACCCTCAACTACTACTAATCTATTATGTTTTACTCAATGTCTCTCCGATAACATTGACATGCGAGGTCAGATGGATGTGATATATACGGACTTCTCCAAGGCATACCTGACATACCTGACAAACCTTCTTAATTATGTCACTTACAATGGTTTTACTTCTAACTCTTATACCGTAACATCAGGGGTACCACAAGGTTCCAATTTAGGCCCGCTATTTTGTGCTCTTTTTGTCAATGATCCCAATGGTACTCTTTGCTGCAAAAAGCTTTTTTTAGCAGATGACCTAAAAATCTTTGCGCCAATAAATTCCATAGACGACTGTCATGCTACAAAGGGAACTTAATAAACTAGCACAGTAGTGTCATTTAAACTCCCTCATTCTAAATATAACAAAGTGTAACGTTGTAACTTACACACGAAAAGATGAACTCATTGATTACGATTATCATAGAATAATAATAATAATAATAATAATATAATAATAATAATAGGCTTTATTAGCAATTGCTAATTACAATACAAAAAAAGTAGTACAATGTACGAGACAAACATTTAAAAAATGTATATAAATATAAACATCAAGCATAAAAATGTAATAAAACAGTTTACATATCTATATTATCATATATAATAATAATCATAGTAATAGGGATTTTATTTTAGCAAAGAAGCGGTACTAACTACTACTAAGCTAAAAAAAGCAAAAGATGTACATATTAGGATAGGTATGAAAAGTGTAATTTTTAGGTACTCTATGTAGGTTTAGATTTTACATATACAATGCATAAATTTGTAAATTGTCTGAAGGTGTTACCCATTTTTATTATATCTGGAAGACTATTATATTCTTTGGAACCTTTACAGAACAGTGATTTTGTAGTTATTGATAAATGGTGTCGTTCAATATACAAGTCATCTCTCCTACGAGTATTGTGATCATGAATATCACCAACATAAGTTATTTTATTATATAGGTAGCTTGGTAACATCTTGTTTCTTATTTTAAAAATAAATTGTAACGTTTTTAATATTATTCTTTGTTTCACAGTCATCAAATGTAATACCTGTAACATGCTGATTATTGGAGTATACCTATTGCATTGTAAAATAACCCTCATTGCCTTATTTTGCATTTTTTGTAAAATTTGCATTTCATTATTGTTCAAATAAATTAAAAGAGTTGCACAGTATTCGAAATGGGGTGCGATTATTGTCTTACAAATGGTTAACCTAGTAAACATTGACCAATATTTTGATATTCTCCTTAAGAAATTGATTTTTTTGAAATCTTTTTTACAATATAATTAACATTTTGTTTAAAACTTAATTGTTCGTCTAAAATTACACCTAAATACTTTATTTCAACTACCTTCTCTAGCATCTGATTATCTATTTTAATAGTTTCATTATGTACAATTTTATTCAACAAATGTTTTTTTCCTAGAACCATCCACTTACATTTGTTAATGTTTACTTTAAGACTATTACCACAGAGCCACATAAACAACTTGTTTATGTCCTTATTTACAATTTTTATAATTTCATTAGCACACAAAATGTGTCCCGTACTGACTCGACCAGAGATTTAGGAGTATTCTTCGATAACAAATTATCATTTGCCAAGCATATCGAGTTAACGGTTTCCTCGTCTATGAAAACATTAGGGTTTATTTTAAGACTAAGTCCAGTCTTCCAGGACAATGGTGTCTTAATCAAACTATTTCATTGCTATATTCAGTCTAAACTTGATTACTGCTCACTTATTTGGAGCCCTATTTATGATTATCAAGTTAAATTAATTGAGTTGTTCTTAGAAACTTTTAAAATTTCTCTGCTTCCACACTGATGGTAGATATCCAAACAGAGGCTGCGACCAGACTTATTTGTTAGATAGGTTCAACTTTGACTCATTACAATTTAGAAGACAATTTTACGAATTTTACGCTGTAAAATTCCTGTATTCACTCACACACAACGGCGTTGACTGTCGTTCTGCTCTAAACCAGTTGAACTTCTTGGTACCAAGAGCCGCCAGTCGCAATCCTCTTACATTTTATTGTCAACTGGCGCAAACCAATAATAATATAATGCTGAAGTCTCCTATATTCAATAACATGCTCTAACTACAATTTAATTTGTAATAATTGTGATATATTCAACTGCTCGATTAATACAATTTATACTTCACTTAAGGATTGCAACACTCCATAAAATAATGTTAGGTTAGGTTGAAATGTGAGTGGGTCTATACCAGACCCTCCACCGCGACCAATCGGTCTATCGTGTCTATTGTGGCTCACTCCTAATTTATATTTCAGTGGTAGAGAGTCTTGCTCTCGGCCCAGCCTAGCATATTTGTTTTGGCAGTGCTTGAAGATATGCCAAGAACTGGTTCTTGTCCTATAAATTTTGATGCCGCGCCCTCTCTAGCTAGGCAATCGGCAATTTCATTGCCCTCCAGCCTAGAGTGGCCAGGCACCCAGACCAGAGTCAGTTTGTTGTTCCTACACTGTTTTAGAATTACAGCGATAGGATCCAAGATAAAATAATGTACCCTTGCAATAATTGTAATTATTTTATATTGTCTGTCACTCGTATATATGTATGTAGTCATGTATTTTTTGCCGCTTTCTTGTCCTGTAATTGGTTCTTTTATACTGTTGGACAAATGTATTGAATAAATAAATAAATATTTGGCCAATAGCAGCATTGGTTAAGTCGCGAGGTGGCAATTGTGGTTAATCACACGGGTATCGCACCACCGGGTTCGAATCTTGGCTCCGGCACTGGCACTGCCGGAGGAAATGGTTGTATGTCTGCTTTTTTCAACGTGTAATCTCCTTCCGCACAAGCCTCTGGCTTCTGGGATTGAGGATTGTCTAATTTTTGTAGTGTTTTTTTATTTATTATTATATATATAAATATACTATAGTGTCAGTAAAAAAGTTTTTCAAGCTATACTATACCTTATTGAGGAGGTAGTTCCAAATTTTTATGATACTTAGATGGACATTTCTCTGAATATATAAATATTACGTTAGATTTGTGTGGAGGTACCAGTGATCTAGGTTTCCAAAAAGTGTGTTGTTTTCTGCTACAAAAATAACATAGCCATTCGTTATTCAATCTCTGTTTAAAATTTGTTCTTTGTAGCAGATTTAGTTTCCGAGATATCATAAAGATATTTCTTTGTATGAGTGAAAAGGGGTGAAAAATTAATTTAGGGAATGAACACAAGCTCGAATCATTTTGCGCTCTCCAGAAATGGATTCATCTTACATAATAGACTTAATTTAAAAGTATGTTCAAAAGTTGCATAGGCCTGAAAGAAAATAGTCTCTGCATCCCTAACTAATAGCATTTGAGGTTGCTTTAATATAGAAAATGTCATCTGTTTCCAATTTTTTAAACTTTCGTTTCTTAACACCTAGTGATTTTCTACAACATTTAAGTAAAATTTTACTTACAGTGCTTTAGCATATCTTCTTTTATTATATTTTTTATAATATAACATTACTCAATTGCCCATATAATTTTAGGGGACTTTAGCTGAACGAATAAGGGCAGGTGGTGCTGGCATACCTGCTTTTTTCACACCAACCGGCCAAGGTACTTTGGTTCATGAAGGAGGCTCACCCATCAAATATGATAAGAATGGAAAGATTGAAATTTCAAGTAACAAAAGAGAATCTCAGTTATTTAACGGAAAGACTTATATTATGGAGGAGGCTATTACTGGAGATTTTGCGCTCATCAAAGCATGGAAAGCTGATCCAGTAGGAAATTTAATATTTAGGTTAGTACTTGATTTTGTTTTTGAAAGATCTATGATACCAAAAATAAAACTCTTAAAAACTTTTTTAGACGAGAAACTTAACCTAAGTATATTGTGCGCTAGTGCAATCACATCTCACTTATGGTCTAATAGCATGGGTTAGCATAACCAATAACTATTGCAGAAAACTTGAGGTTATCCAAAAATGGATATTAAAAATCATGTCTAACAAATGTAGAACTTATTCATCAGATCTTAATAGATAGTATAATTACAATGAAACGGGAAAATTTGATATTAGACCACTATTTTGTCAAGCCCTTCTATTACACTGTTTCAGAAATAAACACAGGAAAAATGTAATCAAAACACTTTCACAACACAAGATACAAGGAAGGGGCATTGGAGTTACCCAAAATTTTTAAAATTATTGGACAGAGATGTCACAACTATCTCTCCTCAAAAATTTAAGACTCTTCCAACTGTCAAAAATACCAAAACTCAAATGTATTAATAAACTAGGATAATAATTATGTATTAGTCCATAGCAAATAACTCATCGACCTACCCACCTACCTACTAAATATCTCTAAACAAATAAACTTAATTACATACAAACTGTATAAAAATTTATCCACTCCTTTCTCAAGGTACACAATATATATAACAGTATTTTATTATAACTTTCATTATGTATTGTTATAGTGAATATTTAACCCATGCGTGTAATTTTTCTTGTATGTTTTCCGAATATTTATTTGTATACCTACTAAACTGTTACTACCATTGTGTTATTGTACTATCTATCTTATTGACGTTTTATGTATGTATATTCTACATACAAGAAACAGCTATATATTATCAAAAATTATTTTATTTTATTTCAAATGTCTCTTACGCAAGGGTTTTTATACTTTGGGAGCATATCATGTTTATTGGATTTTTTATATTCAATGTTTTGTATACTATTTATATTTATATTTGTTATATTGTTTATATCTAATAATTATTTATTATTATATATTATTATAGGATAAAGACATTTGCGATACTTGTCTAGTATTCCGTCATTATTAATGAGTTCACAGAGTTTTGGCTGAATTGATTTTTTTTAGAGTAGGGACCTTTTACTTGCCTAACATTAATAGCCAAGGGACAGACAGCTTTACATTCCTTCCAAAAGATGGTATATCCACTACGCCTAAGATTGCAGGTTTTACGGATACACTGATATACAAGCCACTAGAAGATTGGGCGATGGCACTTAACTGCATTTCCTTGAAGTGGGGAACCTATTCAAGTACTAGCAGTGCTTAACGTTGCTCTACATTACATACTGAAATATATGTTTGTGTAGTAAATACACACCCACACTTGCCCCATTGTTGAAATAAAACTATTAGTCATTATTATTAAAATTTAGTATATTCAGTTTGGGAGTTAGTATATAGATTTTATTAGCTTTACTGGATTACTTCATTATGCAAGTCAAATTTACACCAGAATTATTGAAACATTTAAAATTGAGTATTTATTATTTAATATCTTGAATTGAACATTTTTCAAAATGTGTGTTAAATCACTGAAAACAGTTTTATTTATATTTTAGGAGATCAGCAAGAAATTTTAATCCCACTATGGCTAAGGCTGCAAAAATTACCATTGCCGAAGTAGAGGAAATTGTAGAATTAGGAGATATTGAACCAAATGATGTGCACGTACCTGGAATTTATGTAGATCGAATTATCAAAGGGGAAAAATATGAAAAGAGGATAGAGGTATACGATTACTAAAAATAATTGTGAAGATTGACTATAATGAACTTATTTATTTTTTAGAAAGTAACGGTGGAAAAACAGAGTGAAAGCACAGAATCTATCATTAAAAAGAATCCTGCTGCTGAACGCAGAGAACGAATTATTAAAAGGGTAGCTCTAGAATTTAAAGATGGCATGTATGGTATCCTTTTATAACATTATGTTTATTTCATTAATGTGTTGAAATGTTGGCAACACGCTTATTAATAACCATTTGTAAGATTCTCTCCAGGCATATAAATGTGTTACCCGAAAATTTCAAGAATTTGGATGTCCCGTGCACCCCAGTCCTGTCTATGGGCAATTATTGGGAATCGTTCAGAATGTATGTATTTTCGAGTTTTGAGCTCTTAATTGCACAGTGCTTCTGTGGTTCTATGATTGTTGAAATGACTGATACTGAGCAAAGTATTTGCATCAAATCTGGAATCTGAAGATGACAAACTATTAGGACAACTGTCATTCCGCACTACTCCATAATCGATTGTAAAAATGCGATGGATGGTGGATTATCTGTGATGTTTGTGAACTATTTAAAGGATCCTACAGGGCATGCCAATATATGCTGGCAGATAACTGACCAAATAAATTGCAGAAATGAGCAAGTTGTAGTAATATGCAACTTTGTGGAAAAAATTTATTTTAGAAATACAAAATTACTTTTTGGGGAATTCTCAAAAAAGATATTGAAAACCAAGTTTCTGATGCTGTTTCTAAAAAAACATTTAAACTTGAAATTTGTTATAAAGATTTAAAAGATAATGAAAATATATTCTTTTCCTTTCAGTTCCAAAAGGAAACAACATGAACTAAGTTTTCATGAAGGTATTTTTACATGTCGCAAGTAGTTTCAAGGTATCTGTTTCATCGGATTCCGTTGCACTTCCTGGAAATCCTCCTTTTATGGCATTTAGGGATTAACAGTAGGTTATTTGACATTTTCGCTTTCTCTGTTTATTTGGCCTTGTTTCCTCGCTCCTCTTTCTCTTGCCCAAGATGAAACCTAGTGAAAAGGGTTTTTAATTTGATCTAAAAAAAATCAAGAGAGAATAAACAGGTAACAGCTACTTTTAACACCAGCAGATTTCAAGGAGTGTTTCCAGTCAGGCAAAATCACTGGAATCGTATAGCAACTCAAAGTGACTATTTTGAAGGTGATAGTGAATATAAGGACTTAGAGTAGGAAATCCTTTTTTTATTATAAGCTAATTCTTGAAACCTTTGGATAAAACACCTCTTGAACATAATATTCGATTGAGCAGAATTTAGTAAGTGCTATAATGTGCATAATTTCATGAAATATTCAATTGAAATGTGTAGTGCAATTTAAATGACAGCCATGTGAATTGATACATTTTTTAGAGATTGTAGTTTGAGTTCTGTACTACGCCGTAAAAAGATAGATTTAAGACAATTATTCTTGATTTTATTGACTATTTGCTTATTTATAACTTGAGTTTGTTTCTCTGAATTATAACACTGTTAAAATGATTATATCGCTTTTTGTAGAATCGAATGTTGCAGCATTCCTCACGTACATTTCTTTTTTAAGATCGGGATTTTACAAAAACAATAGGGCTCTTCTAACACATACTTACCATCTACATTTTAATTCAATTGGACTTTTGCTTCTTCAGTTATTAATAATAATAGTAATCATTTATTGGTGTCAGATACATACAAATATTTACACAGGTCAACAAAAAAAGAATAGTATAAAATGATAAAATGGATTTTAAAAAATTAATGCGTAAATACTTGAATCCAATTATTAATAAATAATAAAAAAATCGCTAACATAAATACAGAGCAGATTTAAGAGTACTATTATAATTAAAAAATATTAGTTCACGAGTAGCTTACAACTCAGATAAATTATCCTCAAGGAAATCATCTACAGAGTAAAAAGCTTTCCTTTTAAAGTATTCTTTGATTGTCTGTTTAAATTTGTTTGGCTCGAGGGACTTTATTCTGTTGGGTAATTTATTATAAAATTGTATGCAATATAGTAGCTTGTGCCGTCTCTGGATTTTGTGAGTCGAAGAAAGTTTTGTTTTATATTGTGCCCAGTTCTTGTGTAATGTGAGTGCATCTCGCCTTGCTCATCAAAAGCATGAAAGTTAAGTCTGATATACAGCAGACATTCTAGTATATATGCAGAGGGCATCGTGAGGATGTTGAAGATCTTAAAATATTGGCGGCAATGGTCTCTATAATTTAAACCAGCAAGGACTCTGATACACTTTTTTTGAAGACCAAAAATTTTTGTACTATGAGATGAATGCCCCCAACTAAGGATAGCATAGGTCATATTTGAGTGAAAAACCACATGGTATGCTGTTATAAGAACCTGCTGTGAAACAGTGGATACTAAATTTCTTAGTAAAAAGTTTTTTTTGTCAAGGTTGTTGATAAATTTACTATGTGTTCTTCCCAGGTTAGCTTTGGGTTGATGAACACGCCAAGGAGTTTTATTGTGGAACAGAGGGACAGATAAACAGATAGACATATTGAAAATTGTTCAAAACTCGATACCTAATAAATAAATATAATATACTCTCACTCGAAGGGTATAATAACACTATATATGATTATTATGATATGATACATAATTATTTTATTTTAAATGTCTTGCTTGTATTAATATTTTGGCGAAATTTAGTTGTAGCTGTTCCACTACCTGACCAGGATGCATCAAACACAATTACATAATCTTAGATAATCTCAGTCCATTACTAAACATCCATACCCTAATCAGAATTCAAATTCGGAATCCTCGATAAGCACTGAGCCATTAAGTGGGTATTGAGGTTTCATTTCAGTTGTCATCATCTACCTTGTATTAAATCTAATATAAAATTTATTATACGTATCATACAGCCTTGATATTTTATTAGATAAAAATTATTGATTAAATTTTTTAAATAACCTATCTAATGCATACATGTTCCTTAACATCTTGCAGCTAATTTGGGTATAGGTATGCCCATGCTAGCCTCTAACTACATCCCAGAAAAGATGGAGGTGTTTTTGCAATCAGAAAATGGTATATTAGGTCTTGGACCATTTCCACACCTTAACTGTGTAGATCCAGATCTCATAAATGCTGGAAAAGAAACGGTGACAGTCATACCTGGTGCATCATTCTTTAGTAGTGATGAAAGTTTTGCTATGATTCGAGGGTAAGAGAGATTCGAATTACTGTTTCTATTTGCTTATTCTGTTACTCTAATGTCATTGCTCACAACCTCACCTTAATCATATTGAGCCGTTAATATGGCAACTGTTTGTAGAAAATAAAAACTTAAAACCCAATTCTGAATCCATTGAATGTGCTTACTCAAATTAATTGATTGCTTAAAATTGATTAGATGTTTTTGCTAATTGTGTATATCATATAGATTTTGAAATTTCTAGTGGTCATATTGACCTCACTATTTTGGGAGCGATGGAAGTGTCACAATATGGAGATTTAGCTAACTGGATGATACCTGTAAGTGCATTTATTACTTTTCAAAAAGTTGTAACTTAGATATGGAGAAATGTTTATCTGAACATTTTTATCTTATATTTTGCCCATTTTTAGCTGTAAAACACGAATTTCAATACAAAAATAGGCAGGGATCGATTGAGATGTATCTACATCTGTACAAGTGGCCTCAGATGTGTAAAACATACCACTTACAACCATGAGCTTTAAGCCTGATGCGGATCTTTAATGGAAATATCTTACATGTCTTAAATATTGCTGATAATTTGTGCTATATTTGTGGTGAAGTGCACTAAGGAATTTATTCCAGTAATAAAAGAAATATGCAATAGAGCTATTTCATATTAAATATGTATTCTAGAACTCGTAATAAAATATACGTAATGGCAATTTTTTTGAGAGAGGCTGAATAATTTTAAATTCAATTCAAAATTTGAAAATTATGGTGCCTCCCCCCAAAGAAACCATAATCACGTCTGCTCAGTATAGATTAAACATTAAATTTGCATACCAACAGTTACACTGCCTTTGTATGATATTTTAAGTTTGTTTTATAGAGACGATGTTTTGCTTCTTTCTAATCTATAGTCCTGTGAATTATAGATGCTTAATTTTTTTTTTCCAGTATTTTTGTTCTATTCCAGTTCTTTTAAGTTAGTGCACACTACCTTAGAAATGCTCTACAAGAAGTGTTTTGTTATGACTTATAAAAACATTAGTGAATTGTAAACAGATATTCATAAATATTTCAAAAACTACAATGTTAATAAAAATTTATGGCATTCTTAGTAGTGGCAAACAGAAACAAATGAATATGAAAAATAAAGTACATTTTTTTTATATTAAACAAGAAGTAAAATTAGAAGTTTTCATAATTAATCATATTATTAATATAGGAAATATGACACTTTCCAACAATTTCATTACTAACTTTTTAATTAATATTGCATACGCAACAGCACAATACTCACATTGACAGCTTAAAAGAGAATAATTTATCTCATAAAATTTTGCAGCAACACTAGGGTTGATCATGTGCTTTACGCTTCAAAACAAATTGTGCTTAATTTTTCTTCTAGCCTTCCCAAACAACACCAAATGGTTTAGTAAACGTTTTTATATGTCGATAATACATATGATGTAAAGGTTTTTCTCACGGTTATGAAAAACCTTTTCTCCAGTTACTGGCATATGTGTAATAAACCTTTATTATCCATTGTAATTCATACAGACATAGGGTATACCTGTATGGAATATCTAATACTTACAAACTTTTTTATTTTAAATTTTTTGAGAAAGTCATTTTTATCTGACTTCACGTAAGGTGAACATATTTCAAATTAAAATTATAGAAGTTTCAAAGCCTCATATAGCTGGTGAACTATATAGTTAAAAGGAAATTAGATGTAATCGTAAATTATAATTGTTTTTATTTAAATTTTTTTTCTTTTGAAAATCTGAACCTTTTCTGAAGAATTTAGTTGTTCTCAAAAAATTTGGAATAAAAAGATAGAAAATATCGATATTTTTTAAAGGGAATCCATCCTTGTATCTTTGTTAATGAATATACGCTATAAATTCTTTAGACCTTTTTTTATATTGTTTTATAAACTAAGAGCTTATTTAATAAATGACTAAATAGTTTCCATCACTTTATTTTTACCAAAATTACCTTAACTTTCAAAATTTAAACGGGAAATTCTGTTATGCAGTATTATAGACTAATCGATTTCAAATAACTTTGCAAGTCAAATCATTTCTTAAATCAGAAATCATTTGCTACTTATGATAAAATTGTTAATATATTTTGCATAACAATAATAAGAGGACATTGAAACAAATTAATTCCTAAGTGCCTTATTTTGTAAAATATATTAATTTTCTTTAATTATAACAGGGAAATTAGAATTAAAGTTTTTTTTGACTTGCGATACATTTCCTTTGCAAAATTATTTAGAATTGATTGGTCTACAACAGTATAAAAAAGATAGAAGGTACTCGTTTTTAAATTCGAAAGTTAATATTATAATGATCTCCAATTTTTTAAAAGTACATATTTTAAACCTCCTACCTATATATAACTACAGATATCAAAGAAAAATAATTCAATTGTATATATTGTTGCAGATAGTAATTTTTTAAAAATATTTATTATTTAGTACTAGCTTTTTTATATTATATTAAGCTTTACCTATTTTGCGGGATTGGCTAAATACGTAAAACTATTTTATCATTTACTATTTCACCCTTGGGGACCTAGGATGTTTGACAATAATAACAAAGTAACATTGTTCATTACTCTTTACTAAAATCCAAAAATAGAGTCTAATTATTATTATTATTGTAACTATAGCGGCTTTTGGCAAGCTTCAACCAATCTTGAATCGTCCCTCTAATTTTATTGTCACTGGTCTCACTCACGCCTTTAACACTAGCCATGCAAAGTTTTACACCTTCTGTGATAAAAAAATGCCATTACTATGAAATCGCTCAGATAAACAATAATTCTTACCAATCACAAGTTGGTTCATTCTTCTAACTTTAACGCACTACAACGTGATAACTCAAGGATAAGGGCGGCTCATTAATATAACACTTGTTGAATTTCAATCAAATAATATATACGCAAAAACAAACAAGTAAATATTCTTTATTTCAATCACAAGGCCACACTGCTAAGGTTGACTACCACCACACGAAACAACAATTAACACGACGATCCGCGGTTGCTCACCAGCTGTACTGTCGAGACAATAGAGAGATGCGTATATTTAAGAGAAATGCTTATGTATTCTGGAACAAAGACAACAATACTAACCCGGTTGCTGGCGACTGCGCAATCAATGCAGATTGATATACGTTTAAAAACCGTATATTATAAACTGCAATATTACTGAACAAATATTTTCATTCATCATCTATCTATAACAAATTTTGATTAATGTAAATATTTTACTCATATTTCCAGATATTGTTATAATCTTCGAACTTTTAGTTGCAATTGTTTATGACATGCCTATAAAAAATTTAGCGCAAATACATATTTATCGTATACATTTAAAAATCGTATACTAAAAACTATAATATGGCTGAAAAAATGCAAGTAATGTCAATTTCACAAATTTACAATTTGTACATTTGATGGAAGTGTAGTCCCAACTCTCAATAAATTATTTCTCAAATATTCTGCGTTAAAATTTTCGGAGAAATACATTTATAATATACATAGAAAAATCGCTTATGAAATAAACGTTGTTCATATACATTGATTAAATATACGATAACGAAATTTAAACCATAATTTCATATAATAAACGTTTATTAAACCATCATGTGTTGCTTGGGTTATTTGCGTATATCCTACAGTATCATACTATAAAACCTGTTCTGGAAGCCCTAGACAAAAACATGTATTACCAGTCCATCAAAAGAATAAATACATTAGTTTATTTTTAATCACAACAAAACTAACCTTGCATTCTTTACACTCTTAAACTTACTACTAAAATAATCCATATTTTTCACAAAGAATTTCGTGTTTTGTAATGTAATTCACCTCAAGCAAATTTTTACTTCTACCTTTATCAGATTAGGCTCCATAATTAATAAAACCAATTTAGTTTTATGCAATACTCCAGCAAAGCAAGTGTGATGTGAAAGATGAATATTGCTTTCTCATCAGTACAAAGTAATGTGTAATGTGAGGAGGTATATTATAATATTTTTTTATTTTAATCATCGATGATATGACTGGTGTCATGCTTTTAACGTGTGTGTTTGTCTGTATATTGGTGGTTTCGTAACTCAAAAATGCTCTGACAGATTTTGATGCGGTTTTTTGTGAATGCTAAAACAAGACTTTCCTGAAAAGTTTTATTAGCTAAAGATCATTATAATAGCCCCTCTGGGAGCGGAGCAGGCCTAGTTAAAGTAGTGCAAATTTAGCGACAATAGTGAACTCGTTGATCTGTATGAAAAATACAAATAATAAATAATTTAATCAATAAAAAAAATTACCAGAGATATAAATATAGGAAGAATGTGATTTTTTACTTTTTTAAAACAGTCAAACAAATAATTAATCATATACTTATATTGAAACGATCTTCATACACATGGGTAGAGCCATTGCTTTGTGAATATATATATATATATATATATATATATATATATATATATATATATATATATATATATATATATATATATATATATATATATATATATATATATATATATATATATATATAAACTTTTGAGCATTTTTGGGGTCTGGGGACCACAACCAAAGAAACTATAGTGAAATTTTCCCAAAGTCGTGACATGCTGCACTCTGCAATCTACCTAAAAATGTCCTTGATTAAACAAAACTTGTTTTGGGCCCTTCCTGGAGCCAGGTCTGGTACTTTGATGAGAAATTTGAAAAAAAAAAACACCATTACATTGCATATTATTTTGCATTTCACCGCATCAGAAAGTATATACTGTAGAGATTGTCATGCTTAAAAATTTTTTCATTTTAACGATATCTCAAGATACTCATAATATGTACATAAAAAACGTTAAAAAAATTTGAAAAATAAGACAAGTATTATGCCTTTTATTTTTCAAAATTTTACCAACCATAGGAGGGAGCGTTGTTGTGAAAAGTTTGCATACCTCTGCTTGGCCCCAAATTTTAATTTTGCACTGCATTCTGTTAACTCATTTGAAATATCTTTATAGGGAAAAATGGTGAAAGGCATGGGTGGTGCTATGGACTTAGTGGCAGCTCCTGGAACAAAAGTCGTTGTTTGTATGGAGCATTCAGCAAAAGATGGCAGTCATAAGATTTTGGAAAACTGTAACTTACCATTAACTGGCAAACAGTGTGTTAATATGATAATTACAGAAAAAGCTGTATTTAATGTTGATTCTGAAAATGGCCTTACTTTAGTAGAAGTGGCTGAGGGTGTTGGAGTTGAGGATATTTTAGTATCTACTGGATGTAACTTCCAAGTCGCTGAGAAACTGAAAAAAATGGGACAAATAAATATTACTTAACAAAAATTTGTTTACAATACTTATAAGAAATATTAAATATATCACAGATTTAACTATTTTGTTATACTCAAATACAGTTTAAGAAATATTCTAGTGTTTTATTTAAAATAGCAAGTTTATTTATTTTAGAAATCCATAAATATGTTATTAAGGAGAAATTGAAATATTCCTTATTTAGCAGGGGCCATCCACAAATAATGTCACACAAATTGTTGCGATTTTGGACCCTTCCTTTCATGGTTCGTTATGCAGAGCTAAACCCCCGAAAAATGATAACACTTTAGGGATCCCCTTTTATTTTGTACAGTTCCATTTTTATTATAATAACCTATGTTTAAACTTTATTCACGAACATTTTGATTATTTATGGTCGGTAAATTTTTACTCTAATCAATATTATAACTTAACCTATATGTGTAATTCCTTGAGAGGAGAAATATGTTGATAAACTTATACACAGGATTTATTGCTTAAATGTGGGTCAAGCCCGTAAGTTTTTTATTTTTTCGTTGATTTAATGTTTTTTTTTTAAATGTAGACTGGTGACTGGTTCTATAAATAGGTGATATTAATTTTGTTTTAAATTGTAAATCATGGTTTCCTTCAGTGTTTTTAACGTTCGACAATAAGCAATCTATAAAAAAAGATACTTATTTTGTGTTTTTTTTAAATAACCCTTGAAACTATATATTTTAACATACAAAGATAAACTTTTAATTATTAATTCCAATATGAAAACAACAAAAATAGTACATAACAATAAGTTGCTATATTCCCACATAGAATAAAAAACATAATACGTGATTAAGCCTCAAAAAAAACGAAAAATTATCTAAATTATGGTTCTCTATATAAAAAATTTAACTGCTTAAATTAACTCTACGTTACAATAAATGCATTTTCAACTCTATATAACTTTTTGAAAAATTATTGAACTATATCAAAAAATAAATGTTTATTCCATATTTAAGTAGAACACCCCAGAGTTAATAATAAAAATAATATTTATTTACTTTTAAGTTACATGGTATATATGTTATATTAGAAATATACTATGGTATAAGTATGGCGTCCGCTAAACAAGTTAATTCAGAGAGCTCCAGCATTATAACTTTCAAATGCTGTAAATCAGGAAGTTTTATACATTATATATGTGTTAAGTGTTATGGTATATATCATAAGTCGTGTCTGCCTAAATTTAAGAAAAAACTGCGGTTTGTTAAGGATAATAAACTTGTCTGTTGTGAGGATGAGTGCTACAGTGAAAGTGACGAAGAAAAAAGTATCTTAGAAAAAACCGTAAACGACCTTACAGAAGACAGTTATATCAAAAATAAATATATACAAAAGCTAAAACAGGACAATGATGTATTTTTAAATGAGATGTTACAAAAGGAAGATGAAATGAACGATCTTATCAAAACACAGGAAAGAATTATCAAGGATTTAAGAAAACATATAGAAGACCTAAACAAAAAAGTTAACAATAAGGAGGAAAGAAATTTAAATTCAATAAGCACACAAACTAACATTTTAATAAAAAAGAATATTTCTACCAGTACTGACGTACATACCTGTGATGATAGTGAAAAGGAAACAAACAGCATGCAAAGAAAAAGTATAATTGATAACAGGCAAGAAATTGCCCAAGAGGTAAAATCTCTAACTATACAGGGTGACAACAAAAATGTACATACAAATAAATAAATAAATAAATCCTTTATTGTCCAAACAGGTTGGATACCCAATTACAGGACAAGATAACATAGAGATATAATGTGAGCAAAGTAAGTTAAAGTAATGTATAAATATAAGTATATAAAAGGTTCAAAGTGACATTTACAAAGTTAGTGAAAAACAGAGAGGAATACAACTATAGAGATTCTAATTGATTTTTAATCAGTTTCTTAAAGATGCCAAGTGAGTGCCAATAGATGTCTGCGCAACTACAATGTTGGTTTAGAATGTTGCAGATGGAATATACTGGTGATTTAGTCATTAAATTTGTTCTGGGAGTACAGAGATAAAAATATTTCTCATCTCTACTGTGAATACGAGGTACATGAAAGTTTAGCTGAGACAATAACTCAGGGCAGTCTAATAGGTTGTTAGTTAACTTGTACACAAATATAGCTGAGTAGTATTTTCTGCGGTTTTCAAGCGACAGAAGTGAAAATCTTGATAGCAGAATATTATTGTCAATACCTTGTGCAGGATAGACACCGTCTAGCTTAAATGCCATATACTTCATAAAGATACGTTGAACTGACTCAAGTTGTTGGATGTATGTATTATAATAGGGTGACCATATTAAAGAACAGTACTCAAGTTGTGATCGAACATAGGCCGTGTATAAGTTCATGTAGCAATCCTTATTTTTAAAATCTTTACAACTTCTGAATATAAAACCAAGCATTCGGGTGGCCGATGATACGATTCTGTTAATGTGAGGTGAGAAATTGAGTTTTTGGTCAAACTCAATTCCAAGGTCTTTGATTTTGTGTTCCCGGTGTAGAGGAATATTATTTATTGAGTAGTTGAACTGGATAAAATTATTTTTTAAGGTATAGGTTATATATTTACATTTTTGTATATTCAAGGGTAACTTGTTGGAAAGGCACCACACATTTAACGAGTCCACATCCTTCTGTAGTAGTTTGCAGTCATTTGGAGTTTTGATTATTTTGAATATTTTTAAATCATCTGCAAACAGAAGTATGTTGCTCTTGATATGATCACCTATATCGTTTATAAAAATAGAGAAGAGTAGGGGTGCCAGATTACTTCCTTGCGGTGCACCGCTAGTAGCAGTGAACTGAAGTGATTTGTGACCTCTGTATTCAACATATTGAGGGCGATCACTTAAATAGGATTGAAAAAAAGCTGTTAGGTTGATGTCAAAGCCAAAGTTGTTTAGTTTAGTTAACAGAATCGAATGGTCTATCCTATCGAACGCTTTAGAAAAGTCTGTATAGATTGCATCAGTTTGAAGTTGGTTGTCTATAGAGTCGCTCCCCAATTGCGAAAAGCACATTAAATTTGTAGTAGTTGATCTCTTGCTCATAAATCCGTGCTGCTCTGTCCGTATTATATTTTTAACGTTAGGAAATATTCTGTTATAGATGGACATTTCAAAAGCTTTGGCAAAGTTGGAAAGTAGGGTGATCGGGCGATAATTAGAGATATTGTTAATGGCACCAGATTTGAAGATAGGACAAATTTTTGACATTTTCCATGCAGTCGGGAAAGTATTGGTGTTAAGTGAGAGATTAAAGATTTTCTGCAGCGGGCTAGCTAGAACATGTGCACAGTCTTTAATGAGGAAGCTGGGAACAAATACAGATAGTTCCAAAAATAAAGACTATTTGGATAAAAATATAAACAAAAAACGCATTCTTTTACTTGTAGACGATGAGATAACCTGGCACTTCAGAAACTTGTTGGATCTGAGTTCCTATGAAGTATTCTCCGTAAAAAAACCTGGGGCACTTCTAAGCCAAGTTTTAGAAAACATGGAAACATTAACAAAAGGGTTTACGCTGCGAGACTATGTCATTGTCATGGGAGGTATAAATGACAAATAAAAATACAACACCGTCTTTTCGGTTAATATGTAACAAACTGAAAATGTGCACAAATACAAATGTACTGTTTTCCTCCATACCCTATTGCAATAAACGTAATATTTCAAGAAATAGGCATATTTTTAAGTTCAACTGTAAACTGAATGATTTTCTAAACAAATTTAATAAATGTGCTGAGGGTCACGTTAAATACGTTGAAATAAACACTATACAGTCAAAAAAAAACTAACAAACGTTTAGTGGCTTCATATCTTGTACCTGATATTTCAAAGAACTATCCAAATAAGAACTTAAAATTTATTAGTGTTATAGACAATAATTTAAGTGAAAATGGTGACCAGAACTCTCCTATCATTGACCTCACCAACGAAGCCGAAAGGACACCTTCACTTTCACCATGTGCTTTAAATTTAATTGATTCAGGAGAAACTCCACCAGGTACTTTTTTATACCCACGTCTCTCCGAGATAGTTCTAGTATAAGTAAAGTTAAATATTTCTCTGAGAATTCTGTGAATTATTCTGATGATGAAAAATTAGGTATTCTAAAAGTCTGTAATGTAAATGTACAGAGTATTTTAAATAAAATTGATGATATAGAGTTATTTATACAACTTGTAAATATTGATATTCTTTGCATTACAGAACACTGGTTGCAAAATTCAGACATTGGTAACGTAAGCATACAAAATTTTGAACTAACTTCTCATTTTTCTAGAAAAAAATTTAATATATAGCAATAACGAGTTAAATAATATCAAGGAAGTTATACAAATTAAATGTATTTCAGTCGAATGTCATGCTGAAATGTGTGCTGTAATCTACAATGATATAACAATAGTCTGTAATTATCGACCCCCCGCAGGAGATTATGATATATTTTTGAATTGTATTAGCAGTGCACTTAAATTAGCATTAGATAAATCTAAATATGTAATTTGCTGTGGAGATCTAAACATAGACTATAGTAAGGAAAAAGTTATTAAAAAAACACTGGATGACATTTTCCACTCCTTTAAATTGAATGTAACAACTAATGAACCAACACGAATATTCACAAATTGTTACGGGCAAACAAGTGTAAGTATTTTGGACTACTTAACTACGAATATTTCAAATGACGTGTACCATGCTAAAGTAGTGAATGCATTTATAGCTGACCATTATGCACAAACCATAGACATTTGTATTAAAAAAGAACCTAGATTCATAGAACCAAACAAAACTGTTACATTTAGAAACATGACACCAGAAAATATTAATTTTTTCGTGCAAAATGCCCACAAACTAGACTTTTCCATGGTATATTTAGCTGATATTAATACGTCATTTAATTATCTATTAGAGTCTTTAACCTGGTGTTTAGAAATTAGCTGTCCTATTATTAAAAAGAAAGTACGTAAGGTAAATAAGAAAAATCCATGGTATACCAAAGAATTAAGAACTGAAAGAAACGGGTTAAATAATCTACTCTGGTTAGCAAAAACTTTAAATTGTAAGGAAAGCATAGAAACCTACAAAAGAAAAATGCAAGAGTACAAAAAAAACATAAGAATAACTAAATCAAATTACTACAAAAATAAAATAAAACAATCTACAAATAAGGCACGTACAACCTGGACATTAATTAATAAAAGATTAGGTAAACAAGAATCTAAAATAGATAAAATCGAACTAAAAATACAAAATGTTTCTATAAACGAACCTGATCATGTTGCAAATTCATTTGCTCAGTATTTCTCTACTGTTGCAGATAAAAAATTAAAACAACATTTGGGAGAAAACCTTCCATTACCTTGTACAACGTCAAAAAATTATGTAAATTCATTATTTGTGCCATACATTAGTGAAAGTGATATGAAAGCTGAAATAAGCAATTTAAAAAATAAAAAATCCACAGGATTGGATGAATTTAGTGTAGTACTGTTAAAATCAATGAGTGATATAATCTGCAAACCGTTGACGTATCTAATTAATAAATCTCTTGCTGTTGGTGTGTTTCCTGATGTTCTTAAAATAGCTTGTGTAATTCCACTCTATAAAAAGGAGGATCCTTTAAGCATCGAAAATTATAGGCAAATATCACTCCTTAGCTTATTTTCAAAACTTATAGAAAGACTGGTACATAATATAATGACTAAATATTTAAACGTATCTAACATTGTAACACCAAGTCAGCATGGATTTAGAGAAAACATGTCCATAGAGACGGCGTCATATCATATGCTAAATTATATATATCAGGAACTGGATATGAATCAGTATGTAATGTCTTTAATGTTCGACTTGTCATGTGCTTTCGATACAGTTAATGTTGATTTTTTATGTAAAAAACTTTTCTCTATGGGCATTCGTGAAAATTTACTAGTTTGGATTAAATCTTACATGACAAACAGGAAAATGATAGTAAAATATAATAACACTCATTCAGAAAGATACAATGTTAATATGGGAGTTCCCCAGGGTTCTGTACTGGGTCCTCTTCTTTTTATGTTATATGTCAATGATTTGCCACAACATATTTCAACTGGTAAAGTTACGATGTTTGCTGATGACGTAACAATAACAATCTCGGCACAGACTCCTGAGGAACTATCACTTTGTATGACACGTATCTGTGATGAACTTGTGGCATGGTGTCATCGAAATAGACTAATATTAAACGATAAAAAAACCGTTTATATAAATTTTCACATAAAAAGACCATTGCCTTCAAGTTTCGAAGCTGAAAATAATATTAAACTATCAGAAAGTACTAAATTCTTAGGAACCCATCTTGACAAAAATCTCGGATGGGATATGCATATTGACTATATCTGCTCCAAATTAAATTCTGCTTTCTTTGCTATAGTCCAGATGAAATCATCTCTAAATGCTGAGGGGCTGATGAATATCTACTATTGTCTTGCTTATAGCCATATTTCGAATAACATTGTTACATGGGGAAGAGGCGCATCAATAAATAGAGTTTTTGTAGTACAAAAAAGAATATTAAGGATAATTTATAACATGAAACCAATGGAAACTTGCAGAAACATTTTCAAAGATAAAAATATTCTAACTGTCCCATCTATATTTTTGTTTAAATGCGTTTTATATGCCTTTAAACATAAACACCTCTTCGAACGCGTGGGGGACAAGCATTGTTTTAATACTAGACACGGGAATGTATTACAAATCCCAAAGCATAAAACGACTACATTTAAAAATTCACCTGCTTGTAGTTTCATATATGCGTACAATAAGTTACCAGTAAATTTAAAAGAAATTGCAACTTATAGTATGTTTAAAAGACAAACTAAAATATTTTTTATTGAAAAGACTTTTTATAACGTAAAAGAATTTTTAAATTCTTGAATCTCATATTTCAATTTAATGATTTCTCTCTAAAAAAAAAAAAAAAAAATTGTTGCAAACATGTACAGAATATCATAGTTATTAGTTGAATATAGATTTTAATGCGTTGTATTGTTCCGTTTTCATTTTATTTTATTTTTTTAAATTTTATATACTGTATTTTTATATATTTACGTTTTGTAAATTTTGATATACCATATGTACTATTATTGTACCAACAAATTGTGAATAAAGATATTATTATATTATATTATTATATAATATCACTGAGACAGGCGTAACCTTCTCAAACATATCATATTACAAATTGCGTAACAGCTCTTCTCTAATAACAGCTCGCGCTAGCTGAGTTTAATGTTTCTTTCTCAGTAATCTGTTTATCATGCCGAACTGCCAATCTAATGTTCTTTGTTCTGTAATCTTATAAATATTACCAAGGAGGAGGGTCATTTTCGACCGAATTTATTATTGTACCAAGGAGGCCATCTGGAAAAGGTGCCTAACCTGAAGAAAAGAGCCCCTGGAAAAAGGAGACATTTTTTAGTTGGCGTGGTGGATCCCAATCCTTTACCTCCGAAGAACCTACAGTCATAAACAATTACAAGAAATAATAATAATAATTCACAAGCAACATATCAACCAATCAACAAATTAGCAAGTAAGAATTCATCCCAGTCAAGAAGTTGATGTCTTCGGCAGTGTAGGAGACCACTGTGGAAGGAATACCTGGTAACACCCCTGGCAGAGAAGAACGCACTGTAACAAGGTTCACGGAGCAGCATCCAACTTCAATCCAGACTTGTGGAATGAAAATTTTAATGTAAGTAGATTTTAAGAATCATCTTGATTATTTTTCACATTTTTCTTGTAAAAAACGATTTAATTTAACGAATAGCAGTTCTAATATTCAAATAATTTCATTCAGAAGTAATATAATATTTTGATTACTATTTATGTGACCTATATAAAAGTTATTTATCCCAAGCAACACCAAATGGTTTAATAAACGTTTTGATTTCATTTGTACGACGGGTAAGTATATATAATGTTTATCGCCACCTATATTCAACGTTCGAATGTCCGTTGTACATATTTGTCTTATCATATATTAAATATAGGCGTTTTAAAAGAACGTGTATATATATATATATAATATAATTACAAAGTATATAATTACAAAGTAACAAAAGAGTTTTTCTTTTTCTGTTTTGTGGCCGTAAACTTTTCACCTCTGACTGCAACCTCAAGATACACTACGTGTGTTTAATTTTGGTTTTCTTAACTAGTCAGTCAAGACTACCCTTCTTCTTTATATATATATATATATTGATGCTAGTTAAGTTGTCACCTCCGGCACATAGAAAGGACGACCTGACCTCCATGTTATCCCGTGCATATATTGCTATAAATTTTATATATTTGTGATTAGGGGGACCCCCAGAATACGAATCTCAAAAGAGGGGAAAAGATTTATAATTTTTTTTGTAATCATATATACAGGATACAAGAGATACGAACTCACCTCCAATACATATATATGAGTAGAAACTGAAGCATCGTTAATACCTCTAGCAATGTTGCCAAATTTTCGGAGGTCAAAACGTAACGCCATTATCTGTAGTTGTTAATATATATAAACATTATCGAACCCACATTTGAATTTGTAAGTTTCTGGAAAACGATGGTCATAATTTTATAACTTCTTAGTAGGCAGGAAATGTACATTTTGAACACAGCTTTTGGCAAATATTTTATTATTAAAACTAAATTAAAGTCTGAATCTATGTCTCCTAGTCTTTCACTCAGAGAAATCTTTCTAGATATCTAAGATTTAAAAGACTCATTCAGTTGGTTTGGAAGGCCTTTAAAAACATTTTTTTCGAATTTTGGAATGAAATTGGGTGAAAATAAAGAATTACTCTTCTGATCAATCAATATTTCAGAAAATATTAAACTCTTACGTAGTGAGATTTTTTTTCATCTAATAATATTTGAAATATAATGTAACTGATTTTAAATGGTATTAAGGTTGTTTGATGTTTAGAATAAAATATCAACAGTTCTGTGTAAATAATAAGTAGCTATGGATATAACATAAATAAAATCTTAGGGGCTATATTTAACATACACAGCCCATAAAAATTTCCTCTAATCTGTTTCGAAAAAGATTTGGTGTCCTAAACGTCAGCGATATAGGTATATTACATTTATTTTTCTCGTTATAATTTATATTAGTTGGCAAGAAGTAGCTTCTGGCTATTCCTTTGACATAAACATCATAGACGCAGAGGCTGTTTTTTCATTATACTGAATAATTGTGTTTCTGTAAATTCTGATGTGATATTTTTTTAGAAGATCTATATGGTAAAAACTCTAAAAAAGAGAAAAGAATATAAACAGAACACCACAGTTAATATTTAGACGATATCTTGTATATTTTTACACCATTTCAGCGTAAAATTACGTTCAGCATTAATTTTCGTTTTGAAAATGCTGTGGCGTCGCCAAGTTATTGCAAAAGGTATGAAAATTTACAGAACAACAATGGATCACAAATGCTACAAAATGAATTTTGCTAACAACAGTTAAGAGAAAATATTTGGTAAGGGCAAAGATAAGGGATAGTTGAAATGTAGTGGACTGGATGGATCTACAAGGAATTTTATACGGGGGCGTTAATTTGGAAACCTACAAATATCTAGAATATCGTTTTTACAAATAGAACAAGTACATTATCCCACTATGCACGAATATATTGTCCTTTATGATATTAGTCTCCAAAACTAATAGTTTTTGCGACATTTTCAGTTTAACGGATAATTTAAAAATAATTGTGTTTTTCTTTGTTCACAAGAAAGCTATGGCTTTATTGTATTATAGTAAATGAAGATTTTAGTACTGAAAATGAAAACCAAATGAAAATGATTCAGAATTATATTTTTTAATTCGATTTTAAAGCTGGAAAATAATTTAAATAATTAAAATCTTCAAATATAAGAGCAACGGTAACTAGGAAAAATACATAATACATTTGGAACATTCGTCATTTAAGAAATTATTTATACATTTTTTTCTAGCTACTGTTATTATTTTTATATACTGTAATTATTTAAATTATTACAATTACTAAATAACGGCAAAGCCATAACTTACTAGTGGAATAGGCGCAATTATTTTTAAGTTAATCAATTAAAATGAAAATATTTCAAAAACTATCAGTTTTAGAGAAATATCATATTAACTAATTATTATTAAAGAAACAAAATAGTTGTGCAAAATGGCGAAAAAATATACAGGGTGTTCCTTTTAGATATAATATGGAGGTTGGCAAGTTAATGCCCCTGTATAAAATCTCCTGTACATAAAAATAAACTTTTGCTTTACTCAGATATTTCAGTTCACCCCTATGTTTGCATTTATTAAATAGTTCCTCTTAGCTATTATTAACAAGGTATTTTAGTGACATTTGCGATGCATTGTTTTTGCGTAAATTTTCATATTTTTGACAATCTTATAAATTTCTCAAAACAAAAATTAATACCCAAACGTAAAATTTTACGCTGAAATAATGTATGTTATTTTAAAGTCGTCATTCAAGCTGTCTCACTTTAAATAAACCCACTGTATATTTCACGTATTTTAAAAATAGGCAACAAAGTATGTTCTATAACTTTTACTTATTTTTTTTTTCATATTCCTCATAATAGCAAAGATATTAAACTTCCTTGCACTAATGAGCTACCAAATAGACCAATTTACTATTGAAAGCAAGCACTAGAATTTCAAGTGTATCACTAATAGGGACTATTTTATCCGCTTATTAACTTATTATAGAGAATTTGAATTTAAACCTAGGAATTGTATTCTTTGAATAAACATAATGGGTGTATTAAATATTATTTATCAACCAATCAATCAATCAAAATATGTTTTATAGTTTAAAAATCAGTCCGCGACAACTCGGACAAACTTTCCCATTTAGGAGTAGATCGCCCCACAGCATCTCTCCCTGTATTTTCTAGGAGCAACTGGTCATGTCATTTCAAAGCGGTATCAGGGGAGTGTCCATATGCCAAATTTAATCAAAATCGTTAGAACCGCTTTAGAAGAAAAATTATTTAATTTCTCCTTGCCCTCCCCCAACTCCCTTTCTACATTTCTTAGGTACAACCGGTCATGTTACCTTATGCTACTACTAAGTCAGTATTGATGCGTTAAATTTGATTAAAATTGTTAGATCCCTTTAAAAAAATATATGAAATTATTTAAAACTCAACTCTCCCCCCACAGCTTCCTTCCTGGTATTTTCTAAGAGCAACTGGTCACGTCATTTCATATCGGTAGTAGGGAAGTGTCCATGTACCAAATTTAATCAAAATCTTTAGAGCAGTTTTAGAGAAACAAATTATTTTCTATTTTTTCCCTGTTTTTAGGGGTGCACTCCCCACATATTTGAGCTAGGATCGATTTTGCGATCTCGCCTCGAGGTGTGGCCGTCTTGAATACACAGGTAAAACTCGATGCAGCAATTTGGCCTCTAGGTGGGGTGACAGACGGCAGACAGACATTTTTTAAAAACCACTTTTGTTGGTTCAAGAGACTTGAAAACGCGTAAATCCATCAAAAACTCAAACTCGAATTTTTGCACGATCAACATACTTTCGTTATATACTATGTATATGGAAAAGTAAAAATGAAATACTCCTATTGAGAAAGTTATACTCTACCTATAACATATTATAATAATGATAATAATATTAATAATACTTTATTCACCAATAAGCTACAAAAATATATATATGAAAGTCAAATTATATATAATGTTTTATAAAACAAACAAGTAGTTATAGGTTATAACCATATAAAAACATATAAAATAACAAAATATGTGTGAATCATAGTATGCAGTATTAAATTTACAGTAAAATAGAGCAAGCTGCTGGTACAATGAAAATTGCATGCATATATATTACGTACATTGTACAAGCATACACCAAATAAAAAGAAAATAAAGTCAATCATATTAGATAATAGACATTTTCACATGTTTGTCACCATATCCAGATCTAACGAATGATTAAAGAAAAGAAAATTGAAGTAATCAGTTCCCGGCAAATGAAAAACGCAACAAAAACTTTACGACCTCATTAAAATACCGATACTCTTTGTACAGTTCAAGTAAGGACTTCCCTACACTCAATAAACGCAACAAGAACTTCACGACATATTTATATAGCTGCGGGCCGTGGCGCCATGTCTGTCATGAAACGACTAGACGTACATTAGAAACCTATAAAGGTAAGCGAGTCAATATGCGAACAGCAGTACAAAGAGTACCGGTATTTTAATGAGGTCGTAAAGTTTTTGTTGCGTTTTTTATTTTTCGGGAACTGATTACTTCAACTATACTGCTGTTCGCAAATTGACTCGCTTACCTTTATAGGTTTTTAATGTGCGTCTGGTCGTTTGATGACAGGCATGGCGTATGGCCCGCGGCGATATAATTATGTCGTAAAGTTTTTGTTGCGTTTTTGAGTGCAGAGAAGTCCTTACTTGGGCTATACATTCATAGTTAAGAGTAGTCATATATAAAAATAAGTATTTAAACAAATTGGGTATTAATATCAAAGTAAGTAGTGGTTAGAACTGCCATACTTCAGTCTAGAATTTAAAAATTAATGAACTAAAAACTTAGAGGAAAGGTTAAAAAAGTAACAAGTAGAAAATAATTGAGAATAATGATAAATAATCGAGATATGGTTGCTACTTGATGCTGTGCAATTTGATTTTTTTTAAACGCATACCTTTGCATGGCGTTTCACGTACGTTTTTAAAAACATCCCTTTGCAGTATGCACATGGATAATAATCTCCCGCATTTTTACTACTGATGCTTCGACTTGGTCGTACTGCTGTACCAGCTATATAGAAATCGAAGTTTACTTTCTCAATCATAAAAGCGCGACGCCCTTCCTAACTATTTGTAGGACACTGTAATATATTATGTACTTCGTTTTCTGAACCATGATGTCCTTGCAGATGTATCAAATAATTTTTCGAAATTACCTCTTCATTACAGAATCTGCAATGAGAACTTTTTTTTACTCTGCTTTCGCTTTTCCTACAAAATTTTAAACGTGTTATTAAGGCCATTTTATTACTGTTTATATTAACTTAATAATATTTAACAATTTTATCAAAAGACTTAACTTCAAGGAAAACTGACTCTAATTTGTTCAGAGCGCGGCTTGCTTTTTATTTTTATAGTGATAGCTATTGCAACTTCCAAATTTCTCACTTCAGTACTGTCGTCACTTAAAACCTCAATGCTGGTATCCCTACTACTTTCCGTGATGTTGTCAATATCAAAATACTTATAACATTATGACAAACAAATATATTTACTCAATGTGGCCCACTTCTCATCTCAATATGCTCCGGGAATCAAATTAGAAATTAATCTAATAATCAAGTCAATGTTGTTCAAATGCTTTTTACATTAATTATTATTATATTGATAAGTTTTAAATGAATTGGTTGAATGTAGTCGAGTTTAGCGTCGCACATACACAAATCTAGAAAACCCAGCATATAACTTGAATAAGTGAGGCAAAGCCAAAATGGAGCGTACATAGAAACTATCCCGAAATTATAGTGAAATATCAAAAAAATCTATGTCCATAAACAATTAAAAATTATCAATTAACAAACAGAATACTGTCAGCGCATTTAAAAGTTCTGTATTATTTGTCTCAACGAGTGTTTAAAAGGGTCGTCAGTGTTTGCTACAAAAGGACCGCAATAGAAAAGCAGGTACTAACATCTGGTTGTGATAAGAGATAAGTAATGCGTAATATAGTCTGTACGAATATAATAAAGTGCCTAAATTCTTCTTTGCACAATTTGAATTAATTTCCGCAGAATTAGCGGGATTTTAATTCTCATTGTCATTAATTGTTCTTGCTACAAAAATGTAAATAAATCGATATCAAGTAGATATCATAGCAGTCAAGTAAACCAGACGAAAATAATATAAAAGATAAGCTTTTCATCGTAACCATATCGGCATTAAATGGTTTTCTGCATGCAATTTTGACGGAGTATTGTACAATGTCGAACTTGTACTTTTGTCCTTTTTCTTGATTATTCATAATTACGTAAACATATTGCACTTAATAAACTTTAGTCAACATTAAATATTTCAGTTATCAGATTCCTATAGCCTGTCGCTATATATTCTTTATCAAAGTATTTGTTTTCATACACATTTCTTGTCGATAGTACTATTAAAACCTTAAAGCCTAATATTTCAAATTACAAATTAAATGAAATTTTTGGAAAATGCGGAACATGTTTTTTTGAACAATTTAACTGTTGAAGCACGATTTTCTTTAATTTTTTTAAAAGAATATCTCCGGTTGTACTTGTCATACCAGGAAAATAAAAATACAAGCCTCTACGCAACTAAATTTGAAATTAAAAAGGCTAAAAATATAAGTTTCCATCACTATTTGTTGATTTAAATCTACTGGATTTAATTTACCAGTCACAATCAGTTTTAAATTATACTACACTTCACTGAAAAACAAAGAAATATATTTAATTACAGCTAAATACAACATGAGATATTTACAGTTAGCTTTTTTTATTAGGTGCATTATTTTATCTTTCCTGGTAGACATATTTGAAAAAATCACACACACAAGTTCACAATAGAGACAGAGAGATTTAAAACACATGTAAAAACAGACATGTACTGTTGTTTTACATAATCAATATTTTGTTAGAATATTAGAGCAAAATGTTAATAAGGTTTTAATAAGTTCTGCGAAAGTAAAAATTTAGTGAAAATTGCATCAAAACTGTCTTGTTTTATATAAATCGACACTTTCTATAAGAAAACAACTGAAAAACCGCGACAATTTCCACGCGCTTTTCAGGAATGAAAATTTGAAAAATACCTCATTTAAAGGTTAAAAACAATATTAACCAGAATGATAGAGATTTATTTAAATTGAAGCTGTTGATATAGAGAAGAACTGCTAAAAAAATAATTATTGATTTAAGTTCTGAAGAAAATGCAACACGTGTTTCTAAAAGCTGTAAAATTGCTTCTATCATGTTTGACTATAGTGCACAATGACTAAGAATAACGTCAATTACGGTTCAAAAAATGCTTAATAAAAAAATGGTGTAATGGTGTAATGGGGTAGTGAAGCGCAAGCTATAGCCTCTCCTACTCAATTGTTAACCTCACCTTCGCGATGAGTTCAATTTGAACTTGGTGCACCCTGTTTTCACTAACGAGGCTCTAACGACCGAGTAAGGGCGGAATAACCCTTACCTTTTGCCGTGAGTACATCCACCTTCTCACGAAGTGTGCGGTAAAAATAACCCACCGCACACAAAGGTTGCTTTTGGAATCGTTTGGTTACCCCATCGTCGCAGTCTCCTTCTGTGCCATGGGACCACACCACTCGCCTTCCGCAACCGAGCTGGTCAGTTGCATACCTGCTCCAGCTAAAACTTCAAATGCAGCTTCGTTTTCAGTCGATTAAGGCTTTAAAAAATGATGGAGCGTTCAAGTGGGACAAAATCATCCGGAGGTAAAATACCCTCCCGATCGGATCTCCGGGGGAGGGTGCCCACAGGGACACCTCATCGAATGTCGAAAAAACACCGACAAGTTAAATCCAACAAAACTAATTCTTTCATCTACGGTGCTTGGAATGTTCGTACTTTGAACGACAGCACTCGCACCGATCGGCCTGAAAGAAGAACTGCTCTAATAGATAGAGAACTTCACCGACTCAATGTTGACGTTGCAGCTCTCAGCGAAACTCGATTTTTGGAGGAAGGCTCTCTCACAGAAAAGTACTACACCTTCTATTGGAAAGGTCTTCCCACCAATTCAAGAAGACAACATGGAGTAGGATTTGCCGTTCGGAATCAACTTGTATCCAACTTAACACAAGTACCACAAGGCATATCCGAGCGTCTAATGCTGCTACGCTATGAGCTATCAGATGGCAACGCGGTAAATCTAATAAGCGCCTACGCTCCCACTCTGGATGCAAGTCACGAAACCAAGGAAAGCTTCTATCAACAGCTGGAAGAAACCCTCTGTAGAATACCTAAAACGGAACGACTCGTTATTCTTGGCGATTTTAACGCTAGAGTAGGGAGAGATGCAGAAACCTGGCCAGGCATCATAGGCAAGAACGGTTTGGGCAACATGAACTCTAACGGTCAACTACTCCTAACTTAATGCGCCGAACATGATCTAGTTATAACAAACACCATTTTCCGACAAAAGGATAAATTTAAAGGCACCTGGCGTCACCCCAGATCAGGTCACTGGCATCTACTGGACTATGTTATCGTACGTAGGAAGCATCTCAAGGACGTCCAAATTACAAAGGCGCGCATTGATAGCGAATGTTGGACCGATCATCGTCCTGTTCTCTCTAAAATGAAAATTGTTATGAGACCCAAACACCGAAGAACTCAAGTAAAACGTAGACTCCGTCTCTGTATTAGTAAATTGCGTGACCAACAAACCGTCGAACAGCTAAAGCAAAAAGTTCAAGAGAATTTGAGTCCACTAGAAGAAACCAATTCTGTAGATGTCGCTGCTACCTGGACACAAATTAAAGACAGTTTAAAAAGTGCGAGTGAGGAAATTCTTGGCACTGCAGCAAGTAAGAAACAGGAGGACTGGTTCAATGATAATGAAGCTTTTATACAAGAACTTCTTGACCGCAAACATACTGCCTTCCAAAACGTTATCAACCACCCCAACGACTCATCAAAAGCAGAAGCTTTTATCCAATCTAAGTATGAAACGCAACGCGAAATCAGAAGAATAAAGAACGAGTGGTGGGCAAGCAAGGCCAGAGAAATTCAAAGGTATGCCGATTCACACGACTACAGGAATTTCTTTCAAGAAGTAAAAGCAGTGTACGGCCCCAGTCGGAAAAATATGTGCCCTATTAAAGATTTAAATGGAAATCTCCTCAAAGAAGACCAGGAAATAAGAGCCCGATGGAAAGAACACTACTCTAACATTCTTAACCAGCAAAGTCAAGCCGATCACGATATTATAAATCTTATCCCTCAATATGACACCTTCGAAGACTTAGATAAACCACTAACAACGGAAGAGATCTTAACCGCCATTGGGCAGCTAAAAAATAACAAATCTCCCGGCGCCGACTCACTCCCAGCTGAGATCTTTAAAGCTGTGTCGTCAGAGCTCATACCCTACCTCAAAAAACTGTTTGATGTCGTGTGGGAAAGTGGTCAAGCTCCGCAGGAGTTTCGTGATACACTTTTAATCAACCTCTTCAAAAACAAAGGGAGCGCTGCGGACTGTGGAAATTACAGGGGTATAGCTCTCCTGGCTGTTGGAGGGAAGATACTCACTAAAGCGATGGCAAATAGGCTAACACCTGTTATGGAAATGTTACTTCCTGAAACACAGAGTGGCTTTAGACCAAACCGAGGCACATCGGATTTAATCTTCACACTTAAACAGCTTCAAGAAAAAGCACTCGAACATCAAGGAGAAATTCACATGGCCTTCATTGATTTAACCAAGGCGTTTGACTCGGTGGACAGGGAAGTGCTCTGGAAAATTATGTTCCGCTTAGGTATCCCTAGAAAATTTGTGGAAGTATGCCGCAGTCTACATACAAACAACAACGCCCAGGTTATGTATAATAATGTGGCAACCGAACCTTTCCAAACCCTCACTGGAGTTAGGCAGGGATGTGTCCTGGCACCCCTACTCTTTAATTTGTTTACCACTGCTCTAACAATTATTGTTGACAACAAACTGACAGTCAGAGGAATAGGTCTCAGATACCGTTTTGATGGCGGTCTCTTTAATATAGGACGCTTTAGAGCTTTCACGAAGACACGCACACGATTCATTTGTGATCTCCAGTATGCGGATGACTGTGCACTTTTAGCCTCTACGCCGGAAGAGCTTCAAGAACTTTTAGATGTGTATGCCCAGAGCTATGATTCCTTGGGACTTAAAATCAACATTGGAAAGACTAAGATTATGTCAACTCCTCATCAAGTGAACCAAATAGACATTACACTTAACGGAAATTCTCTTGAAGTGGTGGATCAGTTCAATTACTTAGGCAACGTTGTTAATGACAAAGCAAACATGGACAGCGAGATTCGCAATAGAACTAACGCTGCATCTAGAGCACTCTGGGGACTTAGAGAGAGAGTATTTGACAACCACGACCTTGCTTTGTCAACGAAAATGGCTGTCTACAGAGCAGTTGTCATTCCAACACTGCTATATGGATGTGAAAGCTGGGTCACTTACCGTCGTCATGTGAAAGAATTAGAACGTTTTCAACAAAGACACCTCAGAAGTATGATGAAAATCCGTTGGTTCCATCACATATCAAACGTGGAAGTACTCAGGAGAGCAAACAGCCTTCCAATTGAGGTGTTTATTTCAAGAGCACGCCTAAGATGGGCAGGTCACGTTCATCGTATGCATGATAACCGCCTTCCTAAATGTACACTTTATGGTGAATTGCTAAGCGGTAGAAGAAGGCGTGGCGGTCAACGAAAGAGGTTCAAAGACGCTCTCCATGAAAATCTAAAATCCTGCGGTATTGCAGACGAGCAATGGGAACAACTTGCAGCGGACAGAACCGAATGGCGAGGGGTTGTGACCAGCTATCAAGGAAATGTTGCTGCAAGAAGGCCGAATCCAAGACCTAACCAGGTCTATGTTTGTCCTGACTGCGGTCGACATGTGCTCTCCCGAATTGGCCTCTATAGCCATAGTCGTGTGCACCGTAGATGAATGGGAATTACAATAGACTACACCTTTTACTTGTTTTTTATTGTACACAATTTATCGACTGTAATATTTTTATACTCGGACTCGAGTAACGGCTAATAATAATAATAATAATAATAATAATTAAAAAATTAAAAATCGATTTTTTATTATTTTTTACTACAAATTTCAAAGTTAAATGGATTTGACCATATATATCATTTTAACGTAACTGCATAAAAATACTTCAAAACTGAATATTTTTAATTGTTTTTCTACTGCAAAGCATCAAACTACATACTTTTCATTCTTTGATATTTATCGAAAGAGTACAACATTTTCAAGACATTTTCACGCGCTTTTCTGGAATAACGGTATTTAAAATGTATCAGTTTTTCCGTTGATTTCTCGTAGAAAACATCTATCTAAACACTTTTTGTTCCCCATTATTCTTCAAAAATGCCCAATTTTCATGATAATGAGATTTATAAAATTTCAAGTGCTTTTCCGGTACAATCGCGGAAAGGTAAGTGGAAAATTTATGAATGTTTCTTTACCTTATTGTAGAAAACGTTGATTTAAACACTTTTCCTTCTTTGGCGTATTTTGATAAATTGCTTAGTTTTCGAAATACCATTGATTTTTAATTTATGTAATATTCGTTTTTGCGTGATAATGCTTGAAATATGACTGATTTTTGTTTTATCTGTTTATTGAAAACATCTAAGCATTTTTGCTCTTTGTGATTTTTCAAGAAAATGTATAGTTTTCTTGATAAGTGATTTTTATACAATTTTTGGATGTACATATGTTAGTTTTTCATTTAATGCGAAAAAGCGGTTGGAAAAATAAAAAAAATTCCCACATAATGTTGTAGAACATTTAATTACGTACCTACATTTTTTTACACATTCTCATTTAAAGCGTGAGTGTAATTTCAACAATGATTTTTTTATGAAGAAAGTACTAAGTTAAAACTTTGAAAACAAATGTTGATTTTTGGAATTTCAGAATGCTAAGCCCTTTTTTACTTTTTTGTTCCGATTGCTCTGTAATTTTTTAATATTTTTTGTCAGAGCGCCCGCACAAGATCTTTTAAGGTCGACTTTTATTTGTTTCCTCATTGCACGTGGTTTTTTAAAGTCTAGTATCGCCTGTACGATCACACAGTATTGATGTATTATTTGATATATTCATATATTATTGCATATACGCGGATATTTTTGTAATCTGAGATAAATTTATTCCTGCCTGGGCATTGTCTTAGTGTTTGTTGGTATTGAAATAATTTAAAATCTTTTATGGCCGGTGGAGTAATTATTTTAAATTTGCTGCTCTATTTTACTACTTATTAAGATCTAAGGTAGTGTGTGAACTTTAAGAACTTTCAAAATTTTTCATCATTCGTGTTTTAGAAAATATGGATATATGGATATAGATGCTTTAAGGTGAGAATTTTGCTGAAATAGTTTAGGTGTTTCGAAATATAATAATCAATAAATCTTGTCTACAGTTACATGTAGATAAAAAAATGTGATTTAATCAGCATTGATGATTTGGTACTGAGAACAGGGGTAATTTTATTATCAATAATTTTCTATCCTATATGAACTAGTACTACTAGGTGAGAATGTCCAAGAGAGAAAGGTCCGATTGGAAAATATTTACTGTTTTTGATCATAACTTTTTATTCTAACACATATATTGCAAACAAACTATAAGACTACCTAAGTAGAGTTATGACAAGAGTAGTGTTGTAAATTTTCACTCAATAATTAGAGTTGTTTGCGAAATAGTTAGATTTAATTTTAAAAATCATGTCAATTTCCGTATTTCCTAAATTTAAATCTAACTATTTCGCATATGTTTGAAATTATTGAGTGAAAATTTCTAACACTACTCTTGTTATAGTTCTACTTAGTAGTCTTATACTTTGTTTGCAATATGTGTTTTAGAATATGAAGTTATGGCCAAAAACAATAAATATTTCCCAATCGGACCACTCTCTCTCTTTCTCTTGGATATTCTCACCTTAAAGCATCTATATCCATATGTCCATATTTTCTAAAACACGAATGATGAAAAATTTTGAAAGTTCTTAAAGTTCACACACTACCTTAGATCTTAATAAGTAGTAAAATAGAGCAGCAAATTTAAAATAATTACTCCACCGGCCATAAAAGATTTTAAATTATTTCAATACCAACAAACACTAAGACAATGCCCAGGCAGGAATAAATTTATCTCAGATTACAAAAATATCCGCGTATATGCAATAATATATGAATATATCAAATAATACATCAATACTGTGTGATCGTACAGGCGATACTAGACTTTAAAAAACCACGTGTAATGAGGAAACAAATAAAAGTCGACCTTAAAAGATCTTGTGCGGGCGCTCTGACAAAAAATATTAAAAAATTACAGAGCAATCGGAACAAAAAAGTAAAAAAGGGCTTAGCATTCTGAAATTCCAAAAATCAACATTTGTTTTCAAAGTTTTAACTTAGTACTTTCTTCATAAAAAAATCATTGTTGAAATTACACTCACGCTTTAAATGAGAATGTGTAAAAAATGTAGGTACGTAATTAAATGTTCTACAACATTATGTGGGAATTTTTTTTATTTTTCCAACCGCTTTTTCGCATTAAATGAAAAACTAACATATGTACATCCAAAAATTGTATAAAAATCACTTATCAAGAAAACTATACATTTTCTTGAAAAATCACAAAGAGCAAAAATGCTTAGATGTTTTCAATAAACAGATAAAACAAAAATCAGTCATATTTCAAGCATTATCACGCAAAAACGAATATTACATAAATTAAAAATCAATGGTATTTCGAAAACTAAGCAATTTATCAAAATACGCCAAAGAAGGAAAAGTGTTTAAATCAACGTTTTCTACAATAAGGTAAAGAAACATTCATAAATTTTCCACTTACCTTTCCGCGATTGTACCGGAAAAGCACTTGAAATTTTATAAATCTCATTATCATGAAAATTGGGCATTTTTGAAGAATAATGGGGAACAAAAAGTGTTTAGATAGATGTTTTCTACGAGAAATCAACGGAAAAACTGATACATTTTAAATACCGTTATTCCAGAAAAGCGCGTGAAAATGTCTTGAAAATGTTGTACTCTTTCGATAAATATCAAAGAATGAAAAGTATGTAGTTTGATGCTTTGCAGTAGAAAAACAATTAAAAATATTCAGTTTTGAAGTATTTTTATGCAGTTACGTTAAAATGATATATATGGTCAAATCCATTTAACTTTGAAATTTGTAGTAAAAAATAATAAAAAATCGATTTTTAATTTTTTTATTAAGCATTTTTTGAACCGTAATTGACGTTATTCTTAGTCATTGTGCACTATAGTCAAACATGATAGAAGCAATTTTACAGCTTTTAGAAACACGTGTTGCATTTTCTTCAGAACTTAAATCAATAATTATTTTTTTAGCAGTTCTTCTCTATATCAACAGCTTCAATTTAAAATAAATCTCTATCATTCTGGTTAATATTGTTTTTAACCTTTAAATGAGGTATTTTTCAAATTTTCATTCCTGAAAAGCGCGTGGAAATTGTCGCGGTTTTTCAGTTGTTTTCTTATAGAAAGTGTCGATTTATATAAAACAAGACAGTTTTGATGCAATTTTCACTAAATTTTTATTTTCGCAGAACTTATTAAAACCTTATTAACATTTTGCTCTAATATTCTAACAAAATATTGATTATGTAAAACAACAGTACATGTCTGTTTTTACATGTGTTTTAAATCTCTCTGTCTCTATTGTGAACTTGTGTGTGTGATTTTTTCAAATATGTCTACCAGGAAAGATAAAATAATGCACCTAATAAAAAAAGCTAACTGTAAATATCTCATGTTGTATTTAGCTGTAATTAAATATATTTCTTTGTTTTTCAGTGAAGTGTAGTATAATTTAAAACTGATTGTGACTGGTAAATTAAATCCAGTAGATTTAAATCAACAAATAGTGATGGAAACTTATATTTTTAGCCTTTTTAATTTCAAATTTAGTTGCGTAGAGGCTTGTATTTTTATTTTCCTGGTATGACAAGTACAACCGGAGATATTCTTTTAAAAAAATTAAAGAAAATCGTGCTTCAACAGTTAAATTGTTCAAAAAAACATGTTCCGCATTTTCCAAAAATTTCATTTAATTTGTAATTTGAAATATTAGGCTTTAAGGTTTTAATAGTACTATCGACAAGAAATGTGTATGAAAACAAATACTTTGATAAAGAATATATAGCGACAGGCTATAGGAATCTGATAACTGAAATATTTAATGTTGACTAAAGTTTATTAAGTGCAATATGTTTACGTAATTATGAATAATCAAGAAAAAGGACAAAAGTACAAGTTCGACATTGTACAATACTCCGTCAAAATTGCATGCAGAAAACCATTTAATGCCGATATGGTTACGATGAAAAGCTTATCTTTTATATTATTTTCGTCTGGTTTACTTGACTGCTATGATATCTACTTGATATCGATTTATTTACATTTTTGTAGCAAGAACAATTAATGACAATGAGAATTAAAATCCCGCTAATTCTGCGGAAATTAATTCAAATTGTGCAAAGAAGAATTTAGGCACTTTATTATATTCGTACAGACTATATTACGCATTACTTATCTCTTATCACAACCAGATGTTAGTACCTGCTTTTCTATTGCGGTCCTTTTGTAGCAAACACTGACGACCCTTTTAAACACTCGTTGAGAGAAATAATACAGAACTTTTAAATGCGCTGACAGTATTCTGTTTGTTAATTGATAATTTTTAATTGTTTATGGACATAGATTTTTTTGATATTTCACTATAATTTCGGGATAGTTTCTATGTACGCTCCATTTTGGCTTTGCCTCACTTATTCAAGTTATATGCTGGGTTTTCTAGATTTGTGTATGTGCGACGCTAAACTCGACTACATTCAACCAATTCATTTAAAACTTATCAATATAATAATAATTAATGTAAAAAGCATTTGAACAACATTGACTTGATTATTAGATTAATTTCTAATTTGATTCCCGGAGCATATTGAGATGAGAAGTGGGCCACATTGAGTAAATATATTTGTTTGTCATAATGTTATAAGTATTTTGATATTGACAACATCACGGAAAGTAGTAGAGATACCAGCATTGAGGTTTTAAGTGACGACAGTACTGAAGTGAGAAATTTGGAAGTTGCAATAGCTATCACTATAAAAATAAAAAGCAAGCCGCGCTCTGAACAAATTAGAGTCAGTTTTCCTTGAAGTTAAGTCTTTTGATAAAGTTGTTAAATATTATTAAGTTAATATAAACAGTAATAAAATGGCCTTAATAACACGTTTAAAATTTTGTAGGAAAAGCGAAAGCAGAGTAAAAAAAAGTTCTCATTGCAGATTCTGTAATGAAGAGGTAATTTCGAAAAATTATTTGATACATCTGCAAGGACATCATGGTTCAGAAAACGAAGTACATAATATATTACAGTGTCCTACAAATAGTTAGGAAGGGCGTCGCGCTTTTATGATTGAGAAAGTAAACTTCGATTTCTATATAGCTGGTACAGCAGTACGACCAAGTCGAAGCATCAGTAGTAAAAATGCGGGAGATTATTATCCATGTGCATACTGCAAAGGGATGTTTTTAAAAACGTACGTGAAACGCCATGCAAAGGTATGCGTTTAAAAAAAATCAAATTGCACAGCATCAAGTAGCAACCATATCTCGATTATTTATCATTATTCTCAATTATTTTCTACTTGTTACTTTTTTAACCTTTCCTCTAAGTTTTTAGTTCATTAATTTTTAAATTCTAGACTGAAGTATGGCAGTTCTAACCACTACTTACTTTGATATTAATGCCCAATTTGTTTAAATACTTATTTTTATATATGACTACTCTTAACTATGAATGTATAGCCCAAGTAAGGACTTCTCTGCACTCAAAAACGCAACAAAAACTTTACGACATAATTATATCGCCGCGGGCCATGCGCCATGCCTGTCATCAAACGACCAGACGCACATTAAAAACCTATAAAGGTAAGCGAGTCAATTTGCGAACAGCAGTATAGTTGAAGTAATCAGTTCCCGAAAAATAAAAAACGCAACAAAAACTTTACGACCTCATTAAAATACCGGTACTCTTTGTACTGCTGTTCGCATATTGACTCGCTTACCTTTATAGGTTTCTAATGTACGTCTAGTCGTTTCATGACAGACATGGCGCCACGGTCCGCAGCTATATAAATATGTCGTGAAGTTCTTGTTGCGTTTATTGAGTGTAGGGAAGTCCTTACTTGAACTGTACAAAGAGTATCGGTATTTTAATGAGGTCGTAAAGTTTTTGTTGCGTTTTTCATTTGCCGGGAACTGATTACTTCAACTTTCTTTTCTTTAATCATTCGTTAGATCTGGATATGGTGACAAACATGTGAAAATGTCTATTATCTAATATGATTGACTTTATTTTCTTTTTATTTGGTGTATGCTTGTACAATGTACGTAATATATATGCATGCAATTTTCATTGTACCAGCATCTTGCTCTATTTTACTGTAAATTTAATACTGCATACTATGATTCACACATATTTTGTTATTTTATATGTTTTTATATGGTTATAACCTATAACTACTTGTTTGTTTTATAAAACATTATATATAATTTGACTTTCATATATATATTTTTGTAGCTTATTGGTGAATAAAGTATTATTAATATTATTATTATTATTATAATATGTTATAGGTAGAGTATAACTTTCTCAATAGGAGTATTTCATTTTTACTTTTCCATATACATAGTATATAACGAAAGTATGTTGATCGTGCAAAAATTCGAGTTTGAGTTTTTGATGGATTTACGCGTTTTCAAGTCTCTTGAACCAACAAAAGTGGTTTTTAAAAAATGTCTGTCTGCCGTCTGTCACCCCACCTAGAGGCCAAATTGCTGCATCGAGTTTTACCTGTGTATTCAAGACGGCCACACCTCGAGGCGAGATCGCAAAATCGATCCTAGCTCAAATATGGGGGGAGTGCACCCCTAAAAACAGGGAAAAAATAGAAAATAATTTGTTTCTCTAAAACTGCTCTAAAGATTTTGATTAAATTTGGTACATGGACACTTTCCTACTACCGATATGAAATGACGTGACCAGTTGCTCTTAGAAAATACCAGGAAGGAAGCTGTGGGGGGAGAGTTGAGTTTTAAATAATTTCATATATTTTTTTAAAGGGATCTAACAATTTTAATCAAATTTAACGCATCAATACTGACTTAGTAGTAGCATAAGGTAACATGACCGGTTGTACCTAAGAAATGTAGAAAGGGAGTTGGGGGAGGGCAAGGAGAAATTAAATAATTTTTCTTCTAAAGCGGTTCTAACGATTTTGATTAAATTTGGCATATGGACACTCCCCTGATACCGCTTTGAAATGACATGACCAGTTGCTCCTAGAAAATACAGGGAGAGATGCTGTGGGGCGATCTACTCCTAAATGGGAAAGTTTGTCCGAGTTGTCGCGGACTGATTTTTAAACTATAAAACATATTTTGATTGATTGATTGGTTGATAAATAATATTTAATACACCCATTATGTTTATTCAAAGAATACAATTCCTAGGTTTAAATTCAAATTCTCTATAATAAGTTAATAAGCGGATAAAATAGTCCCTATTAGTGATACACTTGAAATTCTAGTGCTTGCTTTCAATAGTAAATTGGTCTATTTGGTAGCTCATTAGTGCAAGGAAGTTTAATATCTTTGCTATTATGAGGAATATGAAAAAAAAAATAAGTAAAAGTTATAGAACATACTTTGTTGCCTATTTTTAAAATACGTGAAATATACAGTGGGTTTATTTAAAGTGAGACAGCTTGAATGACGACTTTAAAATACATACCCGGTTTACACCACTTATTTCAGCGTAAAATTTTACGTTTGGGTATTAATTTTTGTTTTGAGAAATTTATAAGATTGTCAAAAATATGAAAATTTACGCAAAAACAATGCATCACAAATGTCACTAAAATACCTTGTTAATAATAGCTAAGAGGAACTATTTAATAAATGCAAACCTAGGGGTGAACTGAAATATCTGAGTAAAGCAAAAGTTTATTTTTATGTACAGGAGATTTTATACAGGGGCATTAACTTGCCAACCTCCATATTATATCTAAAAGGAACACCCTGTATATTTTTTCGCCATTTTGCACAACTATTTTGTTTCTTTAATAATAATTAGTTAATATGATATTTCTCTAAAACTGATAGTTTTTGAAATATTTTCATTTTAATTGATTAACTTAAAAATAATTGCGCCTATTCCACTAGTAAGTTATGGCTTTGCCGTCATTTAGTAATTGTAATAATTTAAATAATTACAGTATATAAAAATAATAACAGTAGCTAGAAAAAAATGTATAAATAATTTCTTAAATGACGAATGTTCCAAATGTATTATGTATTTTTCCTAGTTACCGTTGCTCTTATATTTGAAGATTTTAATTATTTAAATTATTTTCCAGCTTTAAATTCGAATTAAAAAATATAATTCTGAATCATTTTCATTTGGTTTTCATTTTCAGTACTAAAATCTTCATTTACTATAATACAATAAAGCCATAGCTTTCTTGTGAACAAAGAAAAACACAATTATTTTTAAATTATCCGTTAAACTGAAAATGTCGCAAAAACTATTAGTTTTGGAGACTAATATCATAAAGGACAATATATTCGTGCATAGTGGGATAATGTACTTGTTCTATTTGTAAAAACGATATTCTAGATATTTGTAGGTTTCCAAATTAAATTCAAATAATATGTTTGCCAAAGTTATATTATACTTGTTCAATCTGAATCCGAAGACTCTTAAACTATTTCGGAAGTAAAACGAGTTTCCTTAGTGTTGGGGTTTTTATAACATGGTTTTTGTCCCATACACTTGTAGGATCCGATGCATGGTAATGTCTTCCTCATACAGGAGCATTGCAGACTACTTTACTTATGTATTACAAATAGATTTTTGATACTGCAACGGAATCTAAAATATCCTCTATCCTAGTAAATTTTGTACTGGATGACTTGGTGAGAAGTTGCTTAACTAAGATTTCTTTCAACGTTCCTTTTATAAAAAGATATATAGATGACTTATTACTCTCAGTGTTACACACATTTAACAATTATTATCTAGATATACAGTTCACAGTGGAGGAAGAAACAGATAACTGCATACCTTTCTTAGATATGATAGTTATCAGGGATAATAACACATTACGTACCAAATGGTATCGTAAACCTATAAGCAGTGGTAGATACATAAACTACTTCTCTTATCATCATCCACGGATGAAAATGAATCTTATATTTGCACTGAAAAATAGAGTTACCAAAGTCACACACCCCCAATTTAAAATGGAATCGTTACATGAATTGAAAGGTCTATTAGTTGAGAATTCTTATCCAAGAAATTTAACAAACTCTTATTTAACACCGAACAAAATCGTAATAATTCAAATGTGCTTTTAGAGGGCGGAATATTAACATAATATTTTTAGTCGCAAACTCCTCTATAAAATCCTTATTTTACTATAAGGAACGTAACCAGACTGCAACCAACAGCTACTCTCCGGGCTATGTGCCCCGCCGAGCGCTGAATTACAAGTTACAAGTCTGGCGCGTTAAGTGTAATAATTGCATATTACCATCAAAATGCTAATGCTTCGATTGCAACAAACACCAGCCGAAAGACTGATCCTACTTAAAGGAGCTCTCTTGCCAGTTGTCACACACCACTTGCAGACTGCAGTTTCGAGCTGTTGGCTCTCGTCAGTGCAAGGTCGTCAAATGCCTACCTTGCACAAATATTATGTTAAAATCGTAATAACTTTACCCGTGGCCTTAATGGTGTCAATCATACTGGTTCAATTAACAATGGAAATGTTCAAGTTTCAATAAATCTTGTTGAAGAGAACATTAACGAGGCTGATGGTAACATAAATAGTGGTAACAACACAGAAAATAGAATAATTTATAAATCTTTACCTTATGTAGAAAATTTGACATCTAGGTTAATAAATCTTTTTAAACACTCTAATATTAAAATAGCTAATAAACATCTAAAAACTGTTTTACAATTACATAGTATTACGAAGGCTCCCTTAAGGAATAAAGAAAAATCTAATATCGTTTATCGTATCGAATGTTTCAATTGTAGTCGAGCGTACATTGGGCAGTCGTCAAGAGCACTTCATGGTAGAATAACGTCTCACAAAAGTGATTGCAATATGAATGGTGGAATCTTGCGCCTTAGCAGAACATGTCATTACAACTGGTCACAAAATAGATTATGAAAATGTAAAAGTTTTAGCAATAGAGAACAGTTATTAAAAAAATTTTTTCCTTGAAATGGTTCATATTCACAATGAGTTTAACAGCTTAAACAAAAAATCAGACATCAACAATTTAAGTAAAATTTATACCTACATTTTAAAATTAGAATATGATAATTATAGAATTTTTCAAAATAACCGCGAAAATTAAGTTGGCAACATAGTTGGTATCATCAATATCACTAAGTATTCTATTCTATTTCTATTAAATTTAAAATGAGTTTTACTCGAAATAAAAAACATTTCCTCTTATCTCTGGGCTTCAGCATGGTTTCAACTAACTGAGTCCATTTTGTTAATTATTTTAAATGAAATGTTAATCAGATTTTATCAATATGTGTAACTAAACTTAAGTTAAATGTTTTATTAATAACAATAGCAGTTAGCTATGTGTGTAGTAATGTATTAAGTAATTTTCCTGCCATGTGTTTCGACGTAGTTTTATCAAATTAACCTCAAATTAGTAAGTATAAAAAATAAATTGTTTTAACTGATTTTGTTCACTGACACCTTTTGTATTTTAGTAGATGTCTTGAGAAAGCTAATAAACATTAGCGAAAGCTTGACAATAACAAAGAGTTTTCTTTTTATTGGCCAAAATACCTTATCACTGATTGCAACCTCAATAAACTTTATGTTTACAACGTTTCCAATATTTAAATAAACGATTTTTTGTCAAACTGTTTTTATTAACACTGACATTACTATATAGTAAAGTGCCACTTTATTAAACGATTTTGAATATAGTAAAATAGCTTATTATCAGTCAAAATGCGAAAAAGTATATTTTATTATGTATACCTGGTAAAATGTTCGATTTTTATTCATTAAACTTTTCCCGCGTGACATATGTAACATAACACACTACACACTAGTACCATAAATAACTATTTATCCATGTATATACCAGATGTAAGAAGTATAAGATTCTCAGTAGTAGTATATTTCATCATGACGTGAAAATTTTCTGTTGGACTTTGTGGTTTCGTACATCAAAGAAAAATGACAAAGCTTAGATGTAGAAGACAAAGCGCTGGAGGGTACGTTAAAATTGATTTGATGAAAACCTTTAAACATGTTGAGTAAAATATGCGAAAGAATCTCAATAATCTGCTATTATGCTATGATACAACATTATATTTTAACTCTGGCATATGACTTTTTATAATAATTGTTGTTTTATATCCGAATAATGCTTAAAACAATACAAATTAAAGATTGGTGATGCGCACTCAACTTGATTTAGTGGTCTAAGTGGTTCCAAAGAGCGTCCTCGGCAGCGTCGAAGGCGTCAGTCGCGTTTTAACTTCAGTGAGTTAGTGACGCGTTTCATTATAAAACCGCTAGCACATGGGATCGGAAATGATACGTTTTTATATATTAAATTTTTGATGAATATTAAGTAAGTAATATATTTAATTTTCTTAAAAAGTAAAAAATATACTTTACTGTTATCTTTTAAAACTAATACGCTTTTTAACAATTTCGGAATATCAAAACATTCAGTTTTGTTTGAAATCAAAAATAAAAAATTTAATGTATACATTCAATTTAAAATTGGTATAATGGAAAGATTCAACATTATATTGAACCGAGGAAATTTTGATTTTAAGTATTATTAAATTAATTAATTAATTTAAAACTGTAGATAATGGATTGACTTTTTCAAGAATTTAAAATATAACATATATGTAATATTAGAACAGTATTATTATTCAACTTATTTAGTTATAAATTCTTTTCTTTTATAGAAACTTGAGAATTATTAATTTTTAACATCAACTAGATAATATGCAAATAAATAGCCGCAACTAATAGACCACTATTTGTCGATTTGTCCTAATTTTAATTAAAACCAGCCAATTTATTATATCTACATATATTTTTTAAATTTAACTATCATCCACAGACAGTCATTTTCCTTTATATTATATATCATTATATATAATAATAATATATGTCTTTATTTCCCAAAAAACAACAATAAAAGAAATACAAATACAAATAATACTTAATAAAACTAAATCGCGATTAATCACACGTGTTTCACGCCACCGAGTTCGAATCCCTGCTGCGACACTGGCATTGTCGGAAGAAATGGTTGTATTTCTGGAATTGGGGGTGTCTATTTTCCGTGGTGTTTATTATTATTAGGTATTTATAGTCCCGTCATCGCATCCCGAAAATTAGATGTGTTTAGATATAATTAAACTCAATTTAAACTAACTCTTTATTCGATCGCCCAAAGCATGACTGCAAGTTTATAAAATTTAACTTGATTAACCTAGAAATTTTTTTGAAAAAATCTCAAAAATTGCAAAAACCTGCGGATTGCTTGTTGACATTACTGTCCAATTTATTGTCTCTGCATATATTTTTTTATTCGGTTATCAGCTAAATTCATTTTCTTTTATTATTTTTATAGTCCCGCCATCACATCACAAAAATATGGGATGTAGGGATATAATTAAATCCAACTTAAACCAATCTTTTATTTGGCCGTCCAAAACGAGACTTATAAATTTTAACTGATTGGAAACTTGTAAAAATTGCAAAATTCTGATTTGTTTGTTGACATAATTGCTTACGTTAAAAGTAGTCCGAAGAAAAAACCTGAAACGATAACAAAAAAAATCAGGCCAAAGGAATATGCTACCCTCAGCAGCTTACAAAATATGCTATCTCAAATATTACCTTTAAAAAAGTGTCATACTTTAGGAATTTTGAAATACTGATGACGCTGATGACCATAATGAAAATTGCCCTTAAGATAAGTTACAGCACATTAGATGAGAAACAAACTTCTTATATAAATCAGAGTCGGCCTTACAGCAAAAAATCTATAGTTTCGAGGACTTAAAGAATCAATATTTGTTTGTATATCGTTTGTTATCAAATAATTCGTTCTTATTTTTCTGTTCCAGTTTTTTTAGGTGTTTTTTCCATCAGCGAAATGTTGGAATATATTTATTTAAATTTATATTTTGTCAATAAGCGCGAGCTTTTTCTCAAGGTCTAAAAGTCGGTTCTTTTTAACTGTTGAATATTCCAAATATAAATGATATACTTAAACAAGAAACTCTCTGTAATGACTTTCAAAGAAAATAACATTTATTTTACAAATGATACCAAACAGAACATGTTAATGTTCAAAATCCTTAAAGTATATCCCTCTCTAAATAACTTAAAAGTAAATATACCAACCAGTATTGATTGGGGCGAGCGTGGGTGCGTCTTTACTATGTACATACTTCGATATGCGATGTAAAGCAACGTTAGGCGTGGTTAGTAGTTGGATTGGTGACCGTTCCAACTGTTGTAGTATATTCCCCTTACCGCCAATATGGCCGCCCAAAAAATTACTAAAATTTGCTAAATAAATCAATTGCCCAGGCCCACCTGGCAAATACCATAAAAAAGTCCTTAAGACACCCTGCACATCAAAAAACTACATTTGATAATTCAAAAATCTAATAAAATTAGGGCACCATCTATAATTCACCATAATCAAAATTATATCATCAACTTAGCTAAAACACCTCATTCACTCAAATTATCAATAAAATTTTACAAAAGAGTCACTTCAAAAATACAGCCCCCTCAAAACGTTCAACCATTAGTCATTTACTCTCCCAATCTCAAATCATCAAAATTTAATTTCATTCATAACACTTTTTACAAGCCCCCGTATATTAATATTAACATCAATCTCAATTTCCCCACATTATCGTAAAACCCCTTTTTATCATCTTCACGAACCGCCCATAAAACAAACTTTCTAAATACAGACCAGTTTACATGTTCCCGTGAGTTGCTGGTCACTCGTTCCTATCTTCGTATTATCATTCTACATTCAAACTTTCCCTTCATTCAAAACCATAAGTCCAATTTACTATTTTCCTTTTCATGCTGGCAACCCGTCGCCAACTTGACTCCGTTACCCTACATAAATTATTATGACCGCACCCAGCTTCAAGCGTAACGCTTAAAATGTAACTATCAAAATTTGTTAAAACCGAACTCTCAACGCTACCTTACGGGGCCATTTCCAGACCGCGGTCATATTCACAGTTATCGTAAATTATTCCCAAATTAAAATAGATTTTCATGACATTTTTACATTATATTACATTTTTCACGGCCCATTCAATCATCTAACTTTTATTCCAAAATTCCAAAATTTCAAAAAGTATTGCACAATGTTACGCAATATTTCGCAATCCTCGCTCAAACGAATGGCCGGTTCCGTTTTATTTCCCATCCAGCTTTCATCCAGCTCTCGGCTACGTCGTGCCCCGTGCTCTGTATAAAAGGAGAAGCGTGCCGAGGCTCCGACAAGTTGTGTTTCCGGTATCTACGATTAAGTTCTTACTTCCCGCGTTGCCCTTTGGTCGCCACAGAGCCTAAACCCAAAGTAGTGTTTTCCGGCTAAGTAACGAAACCCAAAGTGTACCCGTGCCTCTTCCTAGGACTCCCCTAGTAAAAAAAAAAAAAAAAATCGGTGTTTTAGTTTAGTGAATAAAAGCCAAGTGCAAATTTTTGTTTAACGCCTACGCGGCCCTAGTTTTAAGTGAACAAAAATCCGTCTTCGCGACATTAGTTTATAGTAAATTAAATTACAAGATCTGATTAAAAATATAACGAACCACGCAACGATTAAAGGCAAAATTCTACGTGTCGACAAGTTACCAAAAAGAAATTTGTTAATTTTACAAAACCAAATCAACAACTCTGTTTTTTCATCTAAATAAAATATTGTAAATTCGTTTTAAACCAAGTGTGTTTATTAAACCCAAGAATATACAGGGTGCTCAAGTAGGCCCTACTCCAGAATCCCAGAAAGGGAATTTTAGCTAAGAAAGCTTATACAGGGTGAAGCTTTGGACCCTCACCAAGAAATAAAAAAGCAAATTTTACGCTCTGCTCTCATACAGGGGGTACCTATCGGCCGAAACCTTCCGTTTAAGGACATACCACCCCAACCTACTTTCAAATAAATTAAGTGCACGAGTGGACTCTGGTAGTCTCAGACCAAGCTAGCCAGCCCAAATTCTTTAACTTCCTGACCTTGGGGATCAACCACGTGTTCACGACGTTCAACGTGGGCCTTAAATATTAAAACCGGAGTCGTGTTCGTGTTCACAACGAAGACCACGTCCTCGCCTCACCCATCTTCCAGCGGCTTGTATATCAGTGTATGCGCGGAAGCTATACAACCTTAGGCGAGGGTTGTATAGGAGATATACCATCCTTCGGAGGGGATGTAAAGCCGTCGGTCCCTTGTCTATTAAATGTTAGGCAAGTAAAAGATCCCTACTCTTCTTAAGGGAAGAGGTTCGGCAAAATTCCTGGTTGGGGGTAGCTCGTCTACAGGCGTCGGTGTTAGGCCTCAGTAGCGGAAATAGGCCGATGTTAAATAAATGTATTAAAAAAAAAAAGCAGTATTGATTTTTTTCTTTTAACTAAAAGTAGCTACATTTACCTATTATTTATACTAATTTCAATACTGTTTGGTATGATGGCATTTCATTTGAATGTAGTAACTTCTACAACTTTTATATATATATATATATATATGTTTTATTTTTACTTTCAAAGTCAAATTTCTCCGTAAATTAAAGTTTAAGCACAAAATATAGTTTTCGATTGTTTGGAAATTTATAACACACTAATATGATCTTTGTAACAAATCAGCCACCCTCTTTTTCAGTATTTGGCTTTATTTTACATTTTCTTTTAATATATAATCTTATTTTAATACTTTATTTTTCATATGTCACCTTCAAGCTTGTCATTCTCTTATTTTTTTCTCTCAAACAATTTTCTCCTAGCAACCAAATTTCAATGTTTTGTATTTCTTTGCCTTCTCAAAACTTTTAATTTTATTTCTTACTCAGCTTCTTTCTACCATTATTCTCAATCACATGAAATCTTCTATTATATTTTAGCTCATTCCATCCCGCACACTAACACAATATTTACAATCACATTTCCGTTTGTTGTTCTTAATTCTAAACTACAAAACTATTTTATACATCTAATACATTGTCCTTCGAATTGTGTGAGCTTATTTTTTTCCATTTGCAAAAAGTATAATGCCATAGAGCTGTTGTTCACATAATTAAATTGTAGTTGTTTTTTTTTTAATTGCTATATAATCCATCATATTACATTTCCCCCCTAGATAAATTACATAAAATAGCTCTAACAATTTTATGCAATTTTATCTATATTACAAGAGTAGATATACATTTTAATTAATATCATTTATGATTTTATATTATATGGATATATAAGGTTAATATGATATATTCCTTTTATAATATTTCTCTTTTCATCCAACAGTTTGTATGTGTTTTGACCTAACACTTTTACAATTTTATATGGACCTTCATATGGTAACTGAAATTTAGCACAAATTTTCTTTTTCCTATTTGGCACTCTGTGTTTCTTTACAATTACCAAATCTCCCGTTTTAAATGTGGTACGTTTTTTTATTTTACTATTTGCCTTTTGTTTATATTTGCACGCATTATTATATATGCGTTCTCTCACTATTAAATGCAATTTTTCGATGTCTGATTTATTTTCTAATTCCCATGGACGAGCGGGAAATTCATTTTTCATAAGCAAAATTGGGGATATATGAGTCGTAGTGTTTGGTACATTATTAATATAAAATTCTACCTGTTTTATATTTTCTACCCATCCGTCTTGTTTTTGATAATTATATAAACGTAAAATTTTAATTATTTCTTGGTTATAACGTTCTACAGGATTCGCATTTGGAGGCCTTATTGAAGTAAATACCAAATTTATATCATTATTATAACAAAATTTTTTGAATCTATCATTATTAAAATACGTAGCGTTCTCAGTTAATATTTTATGAGGTTTCCCTACTTCTTTGTAGTATTTGTTTATTAAAATTATGTTTGTGTTAGTGTTACACTTTTGACATGCATATATTTTAATGAACTTAGTAAAAATATCCACTATCCAAAAATATGTTTGTATTCATTAGTGCCAGGTACAAGGTTAGAAATATAGTCAACGGCAACTATTTCTAATGGTTGTTTTACAATAATGCTTTCAATTGTGTTTTGATTAACGTAATTTTTATATTTTCCCATATAATATATTTATTAGCCGTTACTTGAGTCCGAGTATAAAAATGTTACAATCGATAAATTGTGTACAATAAAAAACAAGTAAAAGGTGTAGTCTATTGTAATTCCCATTCATCTACGGTGCACACGACTATGGCTATAGAGGCCAATTCGGGAGAGCACATGTCGACCGCAGTCAGGACAAACATAGACCTGGTTAAGTCTTGGATTCGGCCTTCTTGCAGCAACATTTCCTTGATAGCTGGCCACAACCCCTCGCCATTCGGTTCTGTCTGCTGCAAGTTGTTGCCATTGCTCGTCTGCAATACCGCAGGATTTTAGATTTTCATGGAGAGCGTCTTTGAACCTCTTTCGTTGACCGCCACGCCTTCTTCTACCGCTTAGCAATTCACCATAAAGTGTACATTTAGGAAGGCGGTTATCATGCATACGATGAACGTGACCTGCCCATCTTAGGCGTGCTCTTGGAATAAGCACCTCAATTGGAAGGCTGTTTGCTCTCCTGAGTACTTCCACGTTTGATATGTGATGGAACCAACGGATTTTCATCATACTTCTGAGGTGTCTTTGCTGAAAACGTTCTAATTCTTTTACATGACGACGGTAAGTGACCCAGCTTTCACATCCATATAGCAGTGTTGGAATGACAACTGCTCTGTAGACAGCCATTTTCGTTGACAAAGCAAGGTCGTGGTTGTCAAATACTCTCTCTCTAAGTCCCCAGAGTGCTCTAGATGCAGCGTTAATTCTATTGCGAATCTCGCTGTCCATGTTTGCTTTGTCATTAACAACGTTGCCTAAGTAATTGAACTGATCCACCACTTCATGAGAATTTCCGTTAAGTGTAATGTCTATTTGGTTCACTTGATGAGGAGTTGACATAATCTTAGTCTTTCCAATGTTGATTTTAAGTCCCAAGGAATCATAGCTCTGGGCATACACATCTAAAAGTTCTTGAAGCTCTTCCGGCGTAGAGGCTAAAAGTGCACAGTCATCCGCATACTGGAGATCACAAATGAATCGTGCGCGTGTCTTCGTGAAAGCTCTAAAGCGCCCTATGTTAAAGAGACCGCCATCAAAACGGTATCTGAGACCTATTCCTCTGACTGTCAGTTTGTTGTCAACAATAATTGTTAGAGCAGTGGTAAACAAATTAAAGAGTAGGGGTGCCAGGACACATCCCTGCCTAACTCCAGTGAGGGTTTGGAAACGTTCGGTTGCCTCATTATTATACATAACCTGGGCGTTGTTGTTTGTATGTAGACTGCGACATACTTCCACAAATTTTCTAGTGATACCTAAGCGGAACATAATTTTCCAGAGCACTTCCCTGTCCACCGAGTCAAACGCCTTGGTTAAATCAATGAAGGCCATGTGAATTTCTCCTTGATGTTCGAGTGCTTTTTCTTGAAGCTGTTTAAGTGTGAAAATTATATCCGATGTGCCTCGGTTTGGTCTAAAGCCACTCTGTGTTTCAGGAAGTAACTTTTCCATAACAGATGTTAACCTATTTGCCATCGCTTTAGTGAGTATCTTCCCTCCAACAGCCAGGAGAGCTATACCCCTGTAATTTCCACAGTCCGCAGCGCTCCCTTTGTTTTTGAAGAGGTTGATTAAAAGTGTATCACGAAACTCCTGCGGAGCTTGACCACTTTCCCACACGACATCAAATAGTTTTTTGAGGTAGGGTATGAGCTCTGACGACACAGCTTTAAAGATCTCAGCTGGGAGTGAGTCGGCGCCGGGAGATTTGTTATTTTTTAGCTGCCCAATGGCGGTTAAGATCTCTTCCGTTAGTAGTTTATCTAAGTCTTCGAAGGTGTCATATTGAGGGATAAGATTTATAATATCGTGATCGGCTTGACTTTGCTGGTTAAGAATGTTAGAGTAGTGTTCTTTCCATCGGGCTCTTATTTCCTGGTCTTCTTTGAGGAGATTTCCATTTAAATCTTTAATAGGGCACATATTTTTCCGACTGGGGCCGTACACTGCTTTTACTCCTTGAAAGAAATTCCTGTAGTCGTGTGAATCGGCGTACTTTTGGATTTCTCTGGCCTTGCTTGCCCACCACTCGTTCTTTATTCTTCTGATTTCGCGTTGCGTTTCATACTTAGATTGGGTAAAAGCTTCTGCTTTTGATGAGTCGTTGGGGTGGTTGATAGTGTTTTGGAAGACAGTATATTTGCGGTCAAGAAGTTCTTGTATAAAAGCTTCATTATCATTGAACCAGTCCTCCTGTTTTTTACTTGCTGCAGTGCCAAGAATTTCCTCACTCGCACTTTTTAAACTGTCTTTAATTTGTGTCCAGGTAGTAGCGACATCTACAGAATTGGTTTCTTCTAGTGCACACAAATTTTCTTGAACTTTTTGCTTTAGCTGTTCGACGATTTGTTGGTCACGCAATTTACTAATACAGAGACGGAGTCTACGTTTTACTTGAGTTCTTCGGTGTTTGGGTCTCATAACAATTTTCATTTTAGAGACAACAGGACGATGATCGGTCCAACATTCGCTATCAATGCGCGCCTTTGTAATTTGGACGTCCTTGAGAATATAATTTACAATTATTTATGCAATTTTCGTCACTGTGATATCATTTCGAGCGTAAAAATTTTCCCTAAATATTTTCCATATTTTTCTGATCCCGATATGACCAAATCTTACATGTAAGTCGTTTATTATGTCTTTGGTCAATGCCTTGTCTATTACATATACTTCTTGGTCCGCAAACGTTTTTATAATATACCCCTCTTTTATAGCATAACCCCTGTATTCTTGATTGTGTATTTTTTTTCGCAGATCAGATAATCTATTTTGACTTTCTCTAATGTCCTCCCTTGAATATAATCTCTCTATGTCACTAAATTTATTTAACGCTATCACGAAAGTGTTTGGTTTAATGCTTTCACTTTCATTTATCCTGCTTAGAGTATCTGCTGTTATATTTGTTTTTCCTGGAATGTGTCTGATAATAAAATTATATTCCTGCAAAAGCAATGACCATCTATAAATTCTATTATTAAGTAAATCTATTGGTCATTAGATATTGCAACGCCGCGTGATCTGTTTCAACTATGAATTTATTTGCTGTCAGATAATATTTTAATTTAGTCACCAAATGGCATAAAGCTAACATCTCTTTCTCTGGGACAGAATACCGAGTTTCATATCCTTTTAAGATTCTTGACACAAAATAAATTGGTACTTCTACCCCATTTTGAACTTGCACCATCTCTCCGGAATTTGCATATTCAGATGCACAGTACGTAATATGAAAGTTTTACTGTAATCTGGATTATATAACAATAAATTATCATGAAAACTTTTTTTTAGTTCTTGAAATGCCTTTTCTCGATTTATATCCCATTTCCATCTAGTCCCTTTTCTAAGTAATTCAATTAACGGTGCCTGTTTACCTGATAAATTCGGTATAAATCGTTTGTAATAATTTAATATCCCCAGGAAACCCCTTAATGCTCTTAGATTCTTAGGTCGTGGGTAATTCTTAATTTCAACTAGCCTATTTTGATTTATATCAATGCCCTTATCGTTTATAATGTACCCTAAGTATTCTATTTCTCTTTGGAAAAATTGACATTTGTTTAAATTTAGTTTTAATCCTGCACTATCTAACACGTTTAAAATTATTCTAATATGTGCAAAATGTTTTTCTTCATTTTCCGAAAAAAATAAAATATCATCAACATAATGATCACAAAAGTCATCGTATTTATTTAAAATCGTTTGCAATGCCCGTATCAATGCTGCGGAAGATGATTGTAAACCAAACGGAACAACACAAAACTGATAAATATTACCCTCAATACTAAATCCTGTATATTTTCTAGAATATTTATGCAATGGAATTAGCCAAAATGAATTTTTCAAGTCGAGTTTAGTGTATACATAATTTGATTTTAACCTTCCAATAATACTATCTATGTTGACTGGTTTATCATATGATGGACTAGTTATTTGGTTAATTTTTCTTGCATCTAAACATATTCTTAATGAATTGTCCTTCTTTTGTACTATCACGACTGTGTTTACGAAATTAGTATGTGCTTTTTCAATTATGCCCTGTTTTATCATAGATGAAATCTCAGATGCAACTTGATCTCTACATTTATTTGGTATGGGATAAGTTTTAACATTGTATGGTAAAGATTCATTTATAACTAGCTTATGTTCATATACGTTTCATTATGTTTTAATAATATATCAATTATTTGATTAAGATGTACATTAGGACAAACGATATTCTTATTTTCCTCCTGTGAAGTTTTATCAAATTTTCCCAACATCTCTGTTGGATACAAATTATCAACTTTATTTGAGAGGTAATTAATTAATTTTGCATCAAAAACGTTTTCCCTTTTATTCCTGTCAATTATGTCAAATGTACATTTACCTATTTTTACCGTTTCCTTTTCGAGATTAATTATGGAATTATTTACACTTAAAATATCATATCCCAATAGTATATCTATCAACATGTCTGGCATGATTACAAAATTGTGCGAAATTATTTCTTTTCCCATTTGAATGTTTATATTTATTATTTCATTTACTTCACCCAATTTCTTTTTATTTGCTGTATGTAAGTTTATCTTTCTAGTTTTTACAATATTATTTTGAAGTTTTCCCCATACTTTTCAATAACCTTAGCATTTATTAAACTAACTTCAGCACCTGTGTCTATCATTGCTATTAGTGAAATATTATTATTGCAATTTATTTTAATGAAGGCCAATTCATAATTTAGTATGTTTAGGTGGCTGGTTGGTTGCTCTAAATTAATAAACTCCTTCGGATGTTCATAAATCGAGTTTACTAATTTATTATCCGATTTGCAACTTATAAAAAAATTTTATTTTTCGGTTCTGGTTCTACCATTACTGTGGTAATTTCTTTAATTCTGTTCCATTCGGAATTTTTCGTATCATTTCCTTTTCCATGTGTTTCCTCTCTATTTCTCTCTTGTCTGTTCTGATTGTCATCTCTTTGATTACTATTTCCTTGATAGTCTTGTCTTCTATAATTTGTATTATATCTTTCTTCATTTCTTCGGTTATAAGAATAATTCCTTTTTTCTCCGTATGTATCTCTGTTGTATGTCTGATTTTCTCTCTTCTCATTTTCTTGGTTTTCTCCACGTTTATCATATCTATCTTCATTGTTCACCTGTGATTTGTATTGGCGATTGTTTCCATATTTTTGTGTCCTATACTGATATTCGTTAGATACTTCTTTTGCTGGTCCAACCTCCTTTCCATCATCGATTCTTCTTAAATATTGGATCAATTTTTCAACAATACCTATCGCCTGTATTAATATTATATCCCTAATACTGTCTGAAAAATGACGTGCAAAATATTTTATAATTCCTGCATCTGGCATACGCGGCTCTAGATGTCTAACATAGTTATATTTTTTTAATATATATTTTTCTCTCGACAAACCTACATTCTCCTTGTACTTTCCATTAAACAAATTTTCGCGAATCTTAGACTGTTGATTCTCCCCCCAATAATTTGCTAAAAAGAGTTCCGTAAATTCTTCAAAGTTTTTATATTTTTCATCCACGATTGCATACCAAATCTCAGCGTCACCTTTTAGGCTGTTCCTGATATATGCTTTCAAGTTAATATGATCTGGTAAAAACTCTAAATTTGCCTGTAAATTCTTTATAAATACCATTGGGTGCACTTTTCTGTCCCCATAAAATATAACTTTCATGTCTTGTTGTATCACCGGGTTATAAACGTATTGTACACCTATTTCATGGCTGATTTTATTTATCTCTGATTGCCCCTCGTCTACTTTTTTATTAAGCATATCTAGACTGTTGATATATTGTTCATCAATACCTGATATTTTACCTTGAATTTGACTAACATTTCGTGATATTTTATCCTCAACTTGTTGCATTAAGGTTTTACAATTTCGCTCTACCTGACTTTGCATATTATTTACCCTATCATCAATATCCATGTTAATTTTAGTCAAAATTTGTTTTTCTAAATTATTTACAATTTCGTCAAATTTTTTATTTAGAGTGAAATTAGTTAGCTCTATTTGCTCCCTCAAAATTTTAATTTCTGTATCGATTTTGTTAGTAATTTTACCATCTATTTCTTCAATTTTATTACCTAATATGTTATTTGTTTCTGACATTTGAGCAGTTAATGTGGCAGTCATCAACTGGAATTGTTGCATCATCAACGCAGGATCGAGTCAAGTAAAAATTGTCAAAGAAAATAATGCTAGGAGTTCGTGGAACTGGTTCGATTCCGGGGTCTCAATCTGCCTACTCCCCAGATCTCACCGCGATCCGTCTCTAAGGCCTCAACCTGCCTACTCCTTAGAGCGAACTCGCTGGCAGTATCGGACGAAGTGTTATTTATACGAAAGCTGTCTGTGGGTGGGAGAGTGGTGGGGGGTTGAGGGTCTGTTGATGGAGGCATCAGAGCAGAACGGTTGCTATCAGGATTATGAGGTGTGGATGAATATTGTGGGGCTAGCCTGGAGATCAATGATTTCCAAGCGACTGGAAGACGATGACCGTCATCCCTTTTGTTTAGACAATTGGGACGTTTTTCAATCTCAATTGCTTCGCGGATGATTCGCGGTTTCTGGAAAAATGATGGTGCTATGGTTTTGGTGTTATCGAAGTCTATATTATGGCCTGTTAGAAGGCGGTGTTGGGCAAGTGATGATGTGGGATCGGATTTTCTAACTGCAAGACGATGTTCATATATTCTATTGTTAATCCGTCTGTTGGTTTGTCCAATGTAGGTTTGGGGACAGTTTGAGCAAGGTATTTCGTATTCACCGTGGGAATCATTAGGTATTTGGTCTTTTGGGGTTCTGATTAAATTGGAAATTGTTTGGTGTGTTGCGAATATGGTTTTTATGTTATTGGATTTCAGGACTTTTGAAATTTTGTCTGTGACACCTTTAAAATGTAAGGTAGGAAAGCTTTTTGCTGAGGAGGAGTTTCTGTCTGATCAATTTGGGAAGGATTTTGTGCTTTGTGTATGGATCGCGTTATATGTCCTTTGTCGTAACCGTTTTGTAGAAGTGCTTCTTGTAATGTTTGTAGTTCGGATTGTGTGTTGTGATTGTCTGTTAGTCTGAGGGATCTGGTTACAAGAGTGTTGGCAACGGAATTTATTTGTGATGGATGGTGGTGTGATTTTGAGTTAAGGTAACGGTTGGTGTGGGTTGATTTTCTATACACAGAGTAGGAGAGTTGATTGTTGTTTTGTTTTGTAATGAGGACGTCTAGGAAAGGGAGAGAACAATTGTTTTCGATTTCAATAGTGAATTGGATCTGAGGGTGTATATGATTAATGTGAGACAGGAAGTTGTTTAGAGAATCTCTACCATGGGGCCAGATAACGAAGATGTCATCTACGTATCTTAGCCAGCAAGTAGGCTTCAGTTCGGATGAATTCAGGGCTTGGGTTTCGAAGTTGTCCATGTAGATGTTGGCTATGACGGGGGACAGAGGTGATCCCATTGGAGCTCCTCTCACTTGTTTGTAATAGTTGCCTTGAAAGAGAAAATAGGTGTTGGACAGACAATGTTCTAGAAGGGTCAGAGTGCTGGGAGAAATATTGTGTTTAATTTTGAGAACGTTTAGGGCTTCAGTGAGTGGGATATTGGTGAATAATGACACAATATCGAAACTGACTAGAATGTCGTTCTGGGAAATAGAGTAATTTTGAAGAAGATCAATGAAATTGGTGGAATTTTTGACATAAGAAGGGGCCTGTTCAGCAATGGGTTGTAGAATATGGGCTAGATGTCTCGCTAATTTGTGAGTTGGGGAACGAAAAGCACTAACTATTGGTCGTAAAGGAATGTTGGTTTTGTGAATTTTAGGAAGACCGGATATTCTAGGAGTTCTAGATATATATATTCTTTGAGTACTCTTGGTATTCTTTGTAGGAATTCGAGTCTGTAGATCGCAATACACTGAAAAGTGTTTTCGGTTTATACTTTCAATGGGGGTTTTTAGATTTAAAAAAACTTATCTTTATCAGTATTTTAATTTAAAGTATTTATACTTATTGTATGTTATCTATTATACGCGCCAATATCCATTTACTGGATGTCGGTCTCGCTAACTAGGGCCGAGTAGGACTACTACTCTTTGCTCCTAGATTATCTCTGTAGACCTGGACCGGCCTTCGTGAGAGATGGGCCCGCTTACTTCTACCAGACCCAGCTCGCAAATGCGAGATGTGTCGTGGTATTTTCTGCGGACCTCCCCTGGTCCTGGCTGTTGAACCTCGCTGGCTGAGGTCTCTTCTGGCATCTATTATATTTAACTTACCTTTGATGGGATATTGTACTGGGTTTTATTATGGTAGATAGCAAGAAGGACTGGTATAGATAAAGAGAAAGGGACAAATTCATATTTTATAGGCAATGGAATGAATTCGAATAAGTTCTATAGTATATTGTGTTTGTGATGCAAACCATTTTAATTAGGGAATCTGTATGGATAGTTATTGGGTTTTATTGCTATTTTAAAGCAAATTTTAATATTTGGTTTTGACATAAGTCAAATAATTTCTTATTTTCCATACAATTTCTTAATTTAGCCAATATAAGCAATTAGAGATTATATAAACTGTTTAAGAAGAGTTGAATTATGATATGAATAGTTTTTATACATCTGGGTATCTATATCGGACAGTCATAAAACTGAGATTACCCAAAATCATCGTTAGTGATCATAATTCTACTTCTAAACCATCTCTAATTGTTTATTGCATTTTTATTGTTCTATTGCTTTTAAATTTGTAAATTAATATGTGCGTGAGTGCGAATTTTGACACAAAAAGGATCTAAGCTGTACCAGGAAATAAATATTCACAGAATAAGATAAAAACTAGCACAAAAGATGTGTAAGACTCTCGGTCACACATTATATTAAGGAATGTCAACCCCAATTTAAAAGGGGTAGGCAGAAAACGTATTGTTAGAACTGTAACATTTGCGTTGCTATGGCAGTATTAAACGTCAAACCGACCCTATATAAAGAGCTGCAATAGCTGAAAAAAATGTTTTTTCAATTAGACCACGAATCTGAAAACATGTAACAACGTAACCTGAAAATTGGAGATTTGACAAGAGTCGTCAAAAATATAATTTTGAAGAAAAGTCTAAACATTTTGAAATTGGTATCATAGAAATTTAATATTGGAGTGGAAACGAATTAGAGTTGGAGTTTTTTTTTAATTAATAATTTTGGAAAGCCAGGAGAGAGTACATAGACGTTTGGAATTTATTTTGAAATCTAATATCCTTTTAAAACATTCGTGAGTTTTATTAATTTTAATAGTGAACTTTTATCAATTTGTTGTCATTTTTATATTTTAAGTTAGATCAGGCAGATTAAGTTAATATTGTTGTTTTATATTTTACATTTTATAAAAATACAATATATTGTTAGATTTCAATTCGAATTTGTTTCTTTGTGTGTATGTCGAGTGTCAGATTTGAAGATCAGAATTCATGCTCTGAGCATTAGGAGTATTTTTGTTAATAATAATTTAGAGTGGGAATTTAATTCCAGCACATTAATAAAGGAGTTTTTTTTTTGAAAGGGTTGTACAGGCGTAATTTGCATTTCAGATTACCAGGGGTGTACACGGCAATATATATATATATATATATATATATATATATATATATATATATATATATATATATATATGTATATATGTTACATTAGAAATATACTATGATATATAATATTATCGAGACAGGCTTAACCTTCTCAAACATATCGTATTACATACTGCGTAACAGCTCTTCTCAATAACCGCTCACGCTGCATGAGCATTGTATTTCAATTCTAAGTAATCCTGATTGTGCTGAATCAATAACACTGTTTCCTTTGTTCTCAAAACATTATAAATATTACCAACAACCTTTTTGTAATCAGTCTTATACTCACTTTCGATTAAACTACTTCTAAATTATTATTGTATTTTCTTAACGAGTCAACGTTGACTCTAGTGTAACAAATAAAGTTCCTTTTTAAAAAGTTATTCAAACAATCCACTATCTAACATTGGCGCAGTCGTGGCGGATCTGAAAAACACGCACAGTTCGGGAGCCTAACCAGTAGCAAACATATCCGAGGGAACAAGGAGTCCATCTGAAAAAGGTGCCTAACCGGACGAAAAGAGCTTCTGGAACAAGGAGAACTTCTTAGCTGTGGTGGTGGATCCCAATCCTTTGTTCAGAAGAACCTACATTATTCTCAAACGCACAGAAGCGAAACAATAATAATTATCAAGAAATACAAGCAACAAAGCAACATTTCAAATCAACGCGATTCAACAATTAGCAAGTAAGAATTTCATCCCGTCCCATCGTTGGTGTCTTCGGCATCAAAGGCAACCCTGTGGAAGGAACACCCAGTGACGCCCCTGGCAGAGAGAGACCTTTGGTGAAGCTAAGCTCACGAAGTCGCATTCAACCGGACCACGAGGAATGAAAAATTTAGGGTAAGTCATTTTTGAATCGTCTCGCAATTATTGATTTTCAACGACATAATTTTACATTATATTTTATCAAAATACATTGCATTGCTACATACAGTTCTAATATCTAAGGTAGTAATTTTATTTAAACTTGAGACAAAATATCTTGATTATAATTTGTGTGACCTATATAAATAACCGTAATCATACACTGTTCCTATCGTAACATTATTTTATGGTAATATCATATACTCTTTAAGTGCGAATTTATCTAATTAACTGTAATCACGTACCATTGTTATCTTAGCATTTTTATCGTAATATAATATTGCATACCACATAAAAGGTTAAAGTTAAGGCCGTAAGACAAAGCTTATGTTCTACAATACAATATTTAAAGTGCATATCCTTTACAGTAAAATATAAAATTATCAGAGATATACTATTTCCAAACTCAAAACGCTTTTTAAACCAAACGCGTTTTTCGAATTAATCTAGCTATTCTATAATATAAATTTTAAATATTACAGAATAAATTTTTGCACATTTCATATAAAAATTTCTTATTAAACACCAGTAGCGTACTAACTTAAATTGGAAAAAGGCGTTTTAAGTTATTTAATTATCTAAATATTATAAATAAAATGGCTACCGCTACAAATTCCAATGTAAACAACTCAATCACTACAAATGCCAGCAATTCAATCGCTGCAAACGAAACCATAAATATTGAACCTTATAGGTTAAGCGAAATATTTTCCATAGTGCCCGAATTTGACGGCAACCCCATATTCTTGCAAACATTTATTTCAGCCTGTATAACCGCTCAGGGGATCGCTGTTGATGATCAGCGCATCTTATTAACGCTTCACATAAAAAATAAATTACGCGGAAAAGCCGCAGAATTAATAAATTCCCGAAACACTGCTACATGGGCAGAAATCAAAAGTTTACTTGAAGCACATTTTGGTGACTCTCGCGACCTGACAGCTTTGATTCAGGATCTGCAGAGGATTCGTCAGTTACCCAACGAAACCACACTAATATTTGTATCAAGACTACAAACGCACAACGCGAAAATGCACGCAGCAGTGCAAAAGCAGACTCTAACTCTAGAGGAAAAAACTGCTCAATGTAACCTCATTGAAAATATGACATTGACTACTTTATTAACCGGATTAGAACCCAAATTAGGTCAAATCATTAGGGCTGGTAACCCTGGCGACATGTTAGACGCAATAAACCGCATTAAACGTGAATTGCAATTATCCTATTTTCAATCACAAAAATTTTCTAATAGAGTTCCAAATAAAAATCCCATTCAAAACCCACAAAGACGTCCAAACTCCCCACAATTTTGCACCTTCTGCAAAAGAAACGGACACCATGTTAACGAATGCCGCACAAGGCAAAACTATCAATCCCCATCTCCCAATTTCACACCAAATGCTTATTCTAATCAAGCACAGCCTCCAAGGCCACATTTCCAGAGTACATATAATCATAGACCACAAAACTTCCCTAACCAGCAACAAAATTATTCTCAACAGAACAGGCCCTCAGCTATCAGGCCAAACCCAAACTTCAACCAGCAGAGACCTTCTGCCATTCAGCCAAACCCAAATTTTAACAGGTTCAATCAACAAAAAACGCATCATTTGAACCAAGAATTTTACGATAGCTCAAATCAATACCAAGACTATTCCGCAAGTTATTCTCCCAATTACCAATACCAAAATAATTTAGAAATTAATGGAAACAATTATGATTACGATTTTGGAACCCAACAATGTGAGAATTATACTGCTAATTCTCAACCCCAACAGTACGAGAATTATACTGCTAATTCTCAACCTCAACAGCACGAGGATTATACTGCTAATCCTCCGGATTTTTGCATAGGCCCGGAGTATTCCACGAATACTCCAATACAACAAACGGACGAACTAGACCAAATTTCTCATCAAGTCCTATCAGTGAACCTCAAAGACAATCTCGACCCAAACCTGAATTTCCAAGAACAATGTTTCATGTAAAATTACCATATAACCCTCCATTTAAAGTAAGTTCAGCAAACCTGTATTTCATGAAAGATCCAACAAACAAATTTAATATTTTAATCAACACAGGTGCAGATATTTCCATTTTCAAACCCAAAACAACAGAAAATTATAATCTAAGACACCCCGAAAATTTAAATATACAAGTAATAGGTCAAAAAATTAATACCACCGAATCTGTTCTCATACCATTCAATTTTAACGATCCACACAAAGTTTATGTATACGATTTAGATACAGACTTTGATGGCTTTGTAGGTAACGACTTTCTACAACATTATAAATGTAGGATAGATTTCGGAAATAATCAATTAATTACCAATTTTGAAACTATACCTCTATTTGAAGTTAACGATTATTTAACTTTACAACCAGTTACAAATTCAAACAAAAATATTAATCATCACATTTCAAGCAACATCATTAATCAAAATCTTAATTTTTTCGAACCAGATACTGAAGAAATATTTGAATTTTATTGTGACACTGACACTATACCGATAGCTCAGAAACATGAAAAAATACGCCTACCTAACACCTCTACAAAGACAAACGTACAAGGTGAATTTTTCGAGACAGCATCTAATGTAAATTATCAAAAATCAGACCCCTATCAAATAGACAAAAGTTCTAAACTTTTAGACATGTCCTGTGAAAACAAAAATCAAAATTCTACTTTTACCGAATCACGTGTCAAAAAAATATTTAAAGGCAAAGTACAAGAAACAGAAAAAACTTCAAATATAACCCCTAACGTTAACCCACAAAAAACAAACCTTTCGAAAACAAAATCATGCCGTATATACAAATCTAAATTGGTAAAATTAAATTTAAACATTTCAAAAAATAATTCGAAACAAGTAAAACCAAAAGCATTGAACAGAAAAATGTCTATTTCGCAAACATTATTTAAAATTAGTAATAAAATACTCAGGAAATCGAAAATTCGAAAGACAAACAAGGTAAAGAATAATTCAAGAAACACGCATACAATTCTGCGTAATCAAAACAATAGAAAAATCTATACACCCCACACAATCAGGAAAATGTACCGACAAAATCCATTTATGTCTCCTGAAAAAATAATTCCAAAAATCGTAGAATTTTCGAATTTAAAATTTGAACCAGTGCAAAAATTCAAATCTATATTTAAACTTAATTGATAACGATAATACCAATTCTCGTCTCAACCATATGCCGACCCTGCGAAATAAAACACTTACACAAAAACTTGCAACCCAAAATAATTTTCAAAATTAATTTTTAATTTTTAGTCACCTAATCGAAATCTTTTGGAATATTATTACCTAAAATTAACAGTTTATATTAAAGATATTCTCCACTGGTTAGAACTCCGTTCCCATTAATTGTTTGAATTAATGTTCCCATCATCAGATGGCCCTACTTGTCCTGTTTATTAGTTCGAATGTTCGTCTTTCGTTTTTTGTTGACTTTTTTTATAGAGAGAAAAAACATATAGATGAAATACATAGTCAGTTACATACAGTGTTGTTGAGAGCTAGTTATATACCTTAGTTACACCGCATATTAGTTATTAATAGTATTTTTTTTTTTTTTTTTTTTTACAAAAAACCAGTCACCTTACTCTGTGGCTCCGACCCTCACAGAGGGGAGCTGGTAATACCAGTAGCCACTCCCCACGCCCGTGGGGTGAGTGACTACCGGGTCCGTGAATCATGTGCCCTGAGTAGACGTAATGAACCGAGGATGACAGCCTTCTGCATTCTGCCGGCTAAGATCTCTGCCGACTCTCGGCATGCCGGTATGATCTTTAATTCTGAAAGCAGCGTCTGCCTCATTCCACCGAGGGCTCCTATAATCAGTACCACTATTTTAACAGAATGGCCTGGATAAAGCCTGCGGAGTTCGAAGAGCAAATCTCGATATTTTGTCCGTTTTTCCTCCTCTTTCAAGACAATGTTGCTCTCAGCGGGAGCTGAGAATTCCACGACATACATTGTCTTGAGTTGGTGGTCGAGGAGTACTATGTCAGGCTTGTTGGCTTGTATTTGCCTGACGGTGGGAAACGAGTAGTTCCAATAAATTAGGCACTTCTCATTCCCCACAACGGACTCAATATCCCCCGGAACGTAAGGCAGCACTGGTGTTTCGTCTATCCCATACGAGTGCCTTAGATGATAGTAAAGCACTCGTAATGCTGCGTTGTGTCTATGAATATAGGCCGAGACTGCGTATGTCGGGCAAGCCGACAGTAAGTGCATTACAGTCTCCGGCGCCCTGCGGCAGGCCCTGCAGCTGATATCAGGGACCTCCATACCCATGACACGACGTCGATAGACGAGAGTGTTAAATACACCATCCTGGCAAGCCATTATGAATCCCTCGGTCTCAGACTTCAGCCCAGCTGACCTTAAGAAGGCGAAGGTCAGCCTTTCGGATAAGCCGAGGTCTTCTATATTTTTATAGAAGACCCCGTGCAATGGCTTATCCTTATGGAGCTGCAGAAGGATGTTGTGTTCTGCAGCTCTAATGTGGGCTTTTAGTCGACGGGTTCCAACTCGGTGACAGAGTCGGGGTTTACCCGCTCGACGTCGAAGATGAGACCAAGTTCATCGGCTGCTCTCCGTGCTGCCTTAAAGAGAAAAGCTCCTACCTCTGCATTTTCATGGTCTCGGACCATGCAGAGGAGGGGATCCGAACTCCTGATGACCTTACATGCTCCATCCAGAACCATCCTGCTATGGAGACTCTCCAAGCTCAAAAGTCCACGGCCTCCCCGATGTCGTGGGAGATATAACCGTGGAACGGACGATTTAGGATGCAAGCTCCTATTGAGATGCATCTTCTTGCGGGTTACTACATCGAGTTGACGCAGCTCTTCTCTAGTCCACTTCACTACTCCGAAAGAGTAGAGAAGGATCGGAACGGCAAGCATATTTGTAGCAGACACCTTGTTCTTCCCCGACAGTTCTGAAGACCAGATCTGTCGGAGTAGGTGCTGATACTTGCCGCGGAGAGCGTTTTTCACTACATTCACTTCTTGGGTGGAGCGTTGCTCGACACCCAAGTAAGTGTACGACTCTCCGGCATCTAGATGGTGTAAGATGCTTCCGTCCACGAGCTGCGCGTCCTCTCCATAGTCACCGCATCGTCCTCTCTTGAGATGGATCAGTGCGCATTTGTCCAACCCGAACTGCATACCGACAGCCTGCGTGTACTCCTGTACCACCCTAAGGGACTGTTGGAGATCCCTCTCTCCAGAGGCATAAAGTTTAAGGTCATCCATATAAAATAGATGGGTGACCTTATGCCTCCTGTCGCCGGGGGTACCGCAGTTGTAGCCACGGTTTTTCCGGAGCGAGACGGATAATGGCAGTAGTGAGATGCAAAACAGAAGGGGGCTGAGGGAATCTCCCTGAAATACTCCTCTTCTGAATGTCACCGACTCTGTTTGGACTCTATCGTTACCCGATGTTATGGTAAAGCGAGTCCTCCAGAGCGGCATCAGTTCTTCAATACATCTCACTACGGGACCGGGTACCACAAGACATCGGAGCAAGTGAACAATGAGCTCATGTGATGTCATGTCAAATGCCTTGCGGTAGTCGATCCAGCCATAGAGAGGTTCCGCTTATACTGCATGGAGTCCTGCGTGATACATCTATCGATCAGCAGGTTCTCCTTGCAGCCAGCGACACCTCTCTTCGACCCTCGTTGCTCATATATCCGTTCGTAAACCGGTTCGACTGCGCGGAGCACCCGCATGTACAAAATGCGTGTAAACACCTTGTAACATGCGTTTAGACAGGTTATCGGTCTGTAGTTCTTTGGGTTGGACAAATCTCCGTTCTTGGGGATCAGCACTGTCCGCCCCTCAACAACCCAAGAAGGGATTTGCTGCTCCCCATTTAGCCAGGAATTAGAAATTCTGGCCAAATGGTGGTGGGTGCTCGATAACTTTTTCCACCAAAAGTTATTTATCCCATCGGGACCTGGAGCAGCAAAGTTCTTAGAGCCCTCAAGAGCCCTACGAACCTCTTCTGGGGTTATTGGTTCGCACACTTCCTGTGGTTGCTGAAGCCTTTGACAAAAGGCTTCAAAGTGTGCAAGGGCAGGAGAATCTCGGTTGAGTGGAAGCCTCTCCTCGTATAGCGTTTTCCAGAAGTTCTCCACCTGATCTGCAGTCGGCGGATTGTCTACAACACGCGGAGGCGGTTGGAAAAGGCGCGAGGGCTTCTCGCGGAACAGTTTATTTTCCGCAAGCCCTCTCGCCCGCCTCACTAGTGATTTTTTACAAGTCACTAGCATCCGTATCCTGTCGAGACAGTGCTGTTTGATGGTTTGCAGCACTGCCTCATTGAGTGTGTGATGGACGCGTCTTAGGTTGGCGGCTAATCGACGCACTTTAGGCGTGAACGGCCTGTTGGCCGCCATATAGTCCATCACACATTGGATACGGGATGCGTGTTGCCTCGCCGACCGGATCTTGGCTTCCATCTTTTGTATGCGCCGCTGCGCTCTCTCCTGTGGAGAAGAGGTATTTCGCCTCTCCACCTGAGAAGAGCGTTGAGCAGCGGCATACACGGCACAATTTATGTGCCAGATGTCAGCCTCTTCTGGTAGCGCTGTACGAAGTTCAGCGTCCACTCTGGCCAGGTCTTGTGGCCCGGGGGTTTTCAGATGGTGTAACCCCCTTCTGGTACTGAGGCCCTCTGGTATTGGCGGAACGAGGAGTGCTACGTCCTCAACCGGTGATTGTGGCGGCTCTTCGGCCACCTCATTCACCGGTCCAGGAGCAGCCCTCACGTAGCCCCTACTACGAAGGTGGGATACATAGTCACGCAGATTTTGTGGCGTGAAGGCGCTATGCTCTGGTAGCCTCTCACACCACAGAGCATGCATCCGCGCCATGTATCCCCTCCGCGCGGGCTCACTGCTTTCATAGCAATGCAGAAGTTCATCCCTCAGTTCATCTGTCCACTCAAAGCGTCCTTGGACATTGCCAATTTCGTCAACGGGCGGTCCGTCCGGTTGGGCCCCACCACCTTGCCCTTGACCCCTATCCGCACGGGGTCGATCGTGGGGGCCCTGTCTTCGGCCTGCCGGAACCAAAGTTTAGGGTCTGTGGGTGGTTAGCCCAGCAGACCCACGACCGACACCAGAGGGGAAGACGCTTTCCCCTCCCGGGTGCACTAGGGCTGCCGGTTCGGTTTTGCACCCCAGCTGGAGTAAGTGGTGGCGCTACTCACCAAAGGCTTGATAGATGGAAGTCAGCCCCTCCTGCTTATTTAATAGTATTATTATTATTATTATTATTATTATTATTATTAGCCGTTACTCGAGTCCGAGTATAAAAATGTTACAGTCGATAAATTGTGTACAATAAAAAACAAGTAAAAGGTGTAGTCTATTGTAATTCCCATTCATCTACGGTGCACACGACTATGGCTATAGAGGCCAATTCGGGAGAGCACATGTCGACCGCAGTCAGGACAAACATAGACCTGGTTAGGTCTTGGATTCGGCCTTCTTGCAGCAACATTTCCTTGATAGCTGGCCACAGCCCCTCGCCATTCGGTTCTGTCCGCTGCAAGTTGTTCCCATTGCTCGTCTGCAATACCACAGGATTTTCGATTTTCATGGAGAGCGTCCTTGAACCTCTTTCGTTGACCGCCACGCCTTCTTCTACCGCTTAGCAATTCACCATAAAGTGTACATTTAGGAAGGCGGTTATCATGCATACGATGAACGTGACCTGCCCATCTTAGGCGTGCTCTTGAAATAAGCACCTCAATTGGAAGGCTGTTTGCTCTCCTGAGTACTTCCACGTTTGATATGTGATGGATCCAACGGATTTTCATCATACTTCTGAGGTGTCTTTGCTGGAAACGTTCTAATTCTTTCACATGACGACGGTAAGTGACCCAGCTTTCACATCCATATAGCAGTGTTGGAATGACAACTGCTCTGTAGACAGCCATTTTCGTTGATAAAGCAAGGTCGTGGTTGTCAAATACTCTCTCTCTAAGTCCCCAGAGTGCTCTAGATGCAGCGTTAATTCTATTGCGAATCTCGCTGTCCATGTTTGCTTTGTCATTAACAACGTTGCCTAAGTAATTGAACTGATCTACCACTTCAAGAGAATTTCCGTTAAGTGTAATGTCTATTTGGTTCACTTGATGAGGAGTTGACATAATCTTAGTCTTTCCAATGTTGATTTTAAGTCCCAAGGAATCATAGCTCTGGGCATACACATCTAAAAGTTCTTGAAGCTCTTCCGGCGTAGAGGCTAAAAGTGCACAGTCATCCGCATACTGGAGATCACAAATGAATCGTGTGCGTGTCTTCGTGAAAGCTCTAAAGCGCCCTATGTTAAAGAGACCGCCATCAAAACGGTATCTGAGACCTATTCCTCTGACTGTCAGTTTGTTGTCAACAATAATTGTTAGAGCAGTGGTAAACAAATTAAAGAGTAAGGGTGCCAGGACACATCCCTGCCTAACTCCAGTGAGGGTTTGGAAAGGTTCGGTTGCCTCATTATTATACATAACCTGGGCGTTGTTGTTTGTATGTAGACTGCGACATATTTCCACAAATTTTCTAGGGATACCTAAGCGGAACATAATTTTCCAGAGCACTTCCCTGTCCACCGAGTCAAACGCCTTGGTTAAATCAATGAAGGCCATGTGAATTTCTCCTTGATGTTCGAGTGCTTTTTCTTGAAGCTGTTTAAGTGTGAAGATTAAATCCGATGTGCCTCGGTTTGGTCTAAAGCCACTCTGTGTTTCAGGAAGTAACTTTTCCATAACAGGTGTTAGCCTATTTGCCATCGCTTTAGTGAGTATCTTCCCTCCAACAGCCAGGAGAGCTATACCCCTGTAATTTCCACAGTCCGCAGCGCTCCCTTTGTTTTTGAAGAGGTTGATTAAAAGTGTATCACGAAACTCCTGCGGAGCTTGACCACTTTCCCACACGATATCAAACAGTTTTTTGAGGTAGGGTATGAGCTCTGACGACACAGCTTTAAAGATCTCAGCTGGGAGTGAGTCGGCGCCGGGAGATTTGTTATTTTTTAGCTGCCTTTGCTGGTTAAGAATGTTAGAGTAGTGTTCTTTCCATCGGGCTCTTATTTCCTGGTCTTCTTTGAGGAGATTTCCATTTAAATCTTTAATAGGGCACATATTTTTCCGACTGGGGCCGTACACTGCTTTTACTCCTTGAAAGAAATTCCTGTAGTCGTGTGAATCGGCGTACCTTTGAATTTCTCTGGCCTTGCTTGCCCACCACTCGTTCTTTATTCTTCTGATTTCGCGTTGCGTTTCATTCTTAGATTGGGTAAAAGCTTCTGCTTTTGATGAGTCGTTGGGGTGGTTGATAGCGTTTTGGAAGGCAATATGTTTGCGGTCAAGAAGTTCTTGTATAAAAGCTTCATTATCATTGAACCAGTCCTCCTGTTTTTTACTTGCTGCAGTGCCAAGAATTTCCTCACTCGCACTTTTTAAACTGTCTTTAATTTGTGACCAGGTAGTAGCGACATCTACAGAATTGGTTTCTTCTAGTGCACTCAAATTCTCTTGAACTTTTTGCTTTAGCTGTTCGACGGTTTGTTGGTCACGCAATTTACTAATACAGAGACGGGGTCTACGTTTTACTTGAGTTCTTCGGTGTTTGGGTCTCATAACAATTTTCATTTTAGAGACAACAGGACGATGATCGGTCCAACATTCGCTATCAATGCGCGCCTTTGTAATTTGGACGTCCTTGAGATGCTTCCTACGTACGATAACATAGTCCAGTAGATGCCAGTGACCTGATCTGGGGTGACGCCAGGTGCCTTTAAATTTATCCTTTTGTCGGAAAATGGTGTTTGTTATAACTAGATCATGTTCGGCGCATTTAGTTAGGAGTAGTTGACCGTTAGCGTTCATGTTGCCCAAACCGTTCTTGCCTATGATGCCTGGCCAGGTGTCTGCATCTCTCCCTACTCTAGCGTTAAAATCACCAAGAATAACGAGTCGTTCCGTTTTAGGTATTCTACAGAGGGTTTCTTCCAGCTGTTGATAGAAGCTTTCCTTGGTTTCGTGACTTGCATCCAGAGTGGGAGCGTAGGCGCTTATTAGATTTACTGCGTTGCCATCTGATAGCTCATAGCGTAGCAGCATTAGACGCTCGGATAGGCCTTGTGGTACTTGTGTTAAGTTGGATACAAGTTGATTCCGAACGGCAAATCCTACTCCATGTTGTCTTCTTGAATTGGCGGGAAGACCTTTCCAATAGAAGGTGTAGTACTTTTCTGTGAGAGAGCCTTCCTCCAAAAATCGAGTTTCGCTGAGAGCTGCAACGTCAACATTGAGTCGGTGAAGTTCTCTATCTATTAGAGCAGTTCTTCTTTCAGGCCGATCGGTGCGAGTGCTGTCGTTCAAAGTACGAACATTCCAAGCGCCGTAGATGAAAGAATTAGTTTTGTTGGATTTAACTTGTCGGTGTTTTTTCGACATTCGATGAGGTGTCCCTGTGGGCACCCTCCCCCGGAGATCCGATCGGGAGGGTATTTTACCTCCGGATGATTTTGTCCCACTTGAACGCTCCATCATTTTTTTAAAGCCTTAGTCGACTGAAAACGAAGCTGCATTTGAAGTTTTAGCTGGAGCAGGTATGCAACTGACCAGCTCGGTTGCGGAAGGCGAGTGGTGTGGTCCCATGGCACAGAAGGAGACTGCGACGATGGGGTAACCAAACGATTCCAAAAGCAACCTTTGTGTGCGGTGGGTTATTTTTACCGCACTCTTCGTGAGAAGGTGGATGTGCTCACGGTAAAAGGTAAGGGTTATTCCGCCCTTACTCGGTCGTTAGAGCCTCGTTAGTGAAAACAGGGTGCACCAAGTTCAAATTGAACTCATCGCGAAGGTGAGGTTAACAATTGAGTAGGAGAGGCTATAACTTGCGCTTCACTACCCCATTACACCCCTATAATAGTATTACTGCTTATAGCTGTGTTTAAAATTGAGTTTCGGTTTATTATATCCTACCTCCTTATTGTCCATCCCGTTAGCCCTATAATAAACAGTGGAAAAAACAGTGCATCGATACTGATGGTAAGTCAATTTTGAATTCCTCTTTTTTGAATTATTAGATACAGTCCACTTGATTAATTTCTTTAGTTTTGCTGAGAAAAATAACAAACATTTTTTTTGGTCCTTCGAGCCCGGATAGTTAATTAGATTTTTTAGTTGTTATTTTTTTCATTCTTAAATATAGTCAAAGTATTTTTAGTAAAATAATTTCACTTAGTTTATAGCCTTCTAGTTTATCCTCGAGTTTATCATCTTTATAGTTTTTATCGCGTTTTTTTATATGGTAATTTTTTCTGTGCATCTGGTTTTTTTCTCTCTCTAAAATTTTGTAGTTCATATATTACACAAGTTGTTGGTAATAAATATCCTTTAGTTAATTTAATTTAGTAATAGTTTAGTAGTGGTAGTAGCAATTTTACAAAATTGTTGCAAAGAAAATATATTTTTTTTTGGTTAATTAATAATTTGATAATAAATCCCTTATTATTAAATTGAAAATGGCACCAACAAAAAAGGAAAAGGAGCTTAGTATACTTGTGTCGAAAAAGGAACAATATTTTCGTAGAATACAATCATTATTTGACTTGGGTAAAAAACTTGATGATGAGACAAATTTGAATAATTTTAGGATCAGAATTAAATCTTTAGAGGACACGACACGACACGACAAAGTGTCGTTTTTGCAAATAGTAGATGATATAAATGCACTTAGTTTCGAAATAGATGATAATTATGCACCAAATTACCAGGTATTGGACACATTTGATGAATTGTATTGTAACATTTTAGCTATAGCAGATAAGGCTCTTGCAAAACGTGACGCTAGTAATAGTGAGACTTCTAGTACACCTAAAAATATTCCTAGGTTACCACAAATAGAATTACCTGGGTTTTCAGGAAACCCTAAGGAGTGGCCAACATTTTATGAATGCTTCAAAAATCTTATCCATGATAATAAAGATTTGAATGACGTGGATAAGGTACATTACTTGATTGGGAAATTAAATGGAAAAGCTCTAACTGTTTGTTCTGGAGTTCCACCTGTAGCTGATAATTATAATATTATCTGGCAGGCCTTAGTTGATAAATTTCAGGATAAACGTTTATTAGCCAACACTTATTTAGAACAAATATTTGAATTGAAACCAGCACAAACAGCTTCTGCTAATAATTTAAATAACTTTTTAGAAAAATTTGATACTGCCACTAGGGCTCTTAAAAAATTAGATATTAAAGATTTGTTTGACTACACTTTGTCAAATTTAGCCTTGAAAAAACTTGATCCAGAAACTAATCGTTTATTTGAAAATTCCCATAAAGATTCTGCCATACCTTCTTACCAGGAAATTATTACTTTTGTCAAAGCACAAACAAAAATTCATTCGCGCACTTATCCTTCCAGTAAGACACCTTTAAATAGTGGTAACAATAAAACGAAATTTAGCCATAGTTTTGTTATTAATAACAATAATAACAATCCGACAAAATGTCCGATGTGTAGTGCTAATACACATCTAATTTCCAATTGTTTCACATTTTTAGAACTTTCCCCTAATGAACGTTATAAGGTAGTGAAAAATAAAAATTTGTGTTTAAATTGTCTAGGTTCTCATAAAATTTTGGTATGTAAAAGTAAGATTAATTGCAAATATTGTCAACTTAGACATCATTCATTGTTGCATTTTGGTAAATCGATTCGCAGAAACTATGATAGACAGCCGGTGTGTGAAACTGTAGTAAATAGTGTAGAGGTGCCATCGAGTAGTGGGGTCACCGTAAATCCTAATAATTCTAACACCCAGGCAACCGCAGCCGCAACATCGACTTCCAACGATTATTTTAATAATCATTCTAATTTAAATTCTACATCACTAATGAGTGTTTGTTCTGCCGCTATTAAACCAACGTTTAATTTTAATAAAACTGTATTATTATCCACCGCTATTGTCAATATTTTAGATCAAACCGGTGAAATGCAGAAGGTTAGATTTTTGTTAGATTCTGCTAGTCAATCGCATTTCATTACAGTTAAATGTTGTCGGCGGTTGAAATTGCCCATATTGAAAACGCATTCGACAGTGCGAGGCATTGGCGTAGCATCGTGCTCAACTAGGGGTCATGTTAATATAGTTATTTCTTCCTGTTTGGACCCAACTAAACGATATCCATTAGATGCATTAGTCGTAGATAATATAGTGGAGAAATTACCATTTTCTGTAGTCCAAACTGACTCACTTCATTATGTTAATAATTTACCATTAGCTGATAGCACTTTTCATCTCCCAGGGGAGATTGATGGAATAATAGGTGCGGAGTTATACCCACATTTACTAGGAAAAACGCGTATAGTTGGACCGCCAAATTCACCTGTAGCTCTCGAAACAAGTTTAGGGTTTGTTTTAATGGGCACAGTACCAGTTATTTCAAATAATGAAATTCAACAAAATTTTTGTACAATTATAGATCCTCCACTTGAAAATTTAGTTAGTAAATTTTGGGAAATTGAGGAAATCCCAGGGCAAACTTTTCAAAATCCTGAAGATGTAGAATGTGAAAATATTTTTAAATCGACTTATAAACGAGATTCATCCGGACGGTATAGTGTAGCTTTGCCTTTTAAAACTAGTTCATCTAATCTCGGTGATTCCTATTCAGTTGCATTTAGAAGATTTATGTCATTAGAAAAGAAATTTCAACTTTTTGAAGATTATAAAAATCAGTATTCGGACGTAATAAATGATTACATAGTGCAAGGGCATATGTCGAAAATTTATGATGAAAATTTTGTATCACCTTCTTATTATATACCACATCATGGTGTTCTTAAATTAGAAAGTTCAAGTACACCTTTAAGAGTAGTGTTCGACGCTAGTGCCAAAACAGATAGTTCATTTTCTCTAAATGATTTATTGTACACTGGACCTAAATTACAATCCGATGTTTTGAATATGTTTCTTAATTTTCGGTTGTGTGAAATAGCATTTACCGCAGATATACGTCAAATGTATAGGCAGATAGCTTTATGTCCAGAACATAGATGTTTTCAACGTTTGTTATGGAGATTTTCGCCTAATGAACCGATTTGTACTTATGAATTAAACACTGTTTCATTCGGAGTAAAATCTTCACCCTTTTTAGCTTTGAGAACTGTGCGTCAGTTAGCTGTAGATGAAGCAAACTCTTATCCATTGGCCTCAAAGATAGTTTGTAGAGATATGTATATGGATGATCTTGTTTCTAGTATTTCAAACATTAGTCAAGCAAAATTATTGTATAAACAATTAGTACATTTATTTAAATCTGGTGGATTTGATTTGGTAAAGTGGTCGGTTAATTCTAAAGAACTTTTAGCAGAGATACCAATAGAAAATCGTGCAGTTGATGTAGTTAATTTTGAAACTGAATATTTAAAGGTTTTAGGCCTACAATGGCAGCCTAATTTAGACATTTTTACTTTTAAAATACGTTCTGAGCCTCGTGAATGTACAAAGAGAAATATTCTCTCTGTAGTAGCCCGCTTTTTTGATCCATTAGGCTTAATAGCTCCAGTTGTTTTAGTAGTTAAATTATTTATTAAGCAATTATGGACATATCACGTAGACTGGGATGAAATCCCCCCTGATAGTTTTGTAAAACAGTGGATAGAATTTGAAAATGAATTACCACTTTTAAGTAAATTTCAAATTCCGCGTCATCTAGGAGTTTTTGAGAATTCTAGTGCTATATTAATTGGATTTGCCGATGCTTGTGAAACTTCATTTGGATCAGTTGTTTATTTGCGAACAGTGACTGATGGTCGAGTTCAAACTAGCTTAATATGTGCCAAAACTAAAGTCTCACCTTTAAAAACTCTTTCGATACCCAGACTAGAACTTTGTGCTGCACATTTGTTGTCTAAACTTATAAATTTTGTAGTAGAAACTTTTAAATCGCGTTTAGAAATAGATAAAATTTTAGCATTATCTGATTCAACTGTAGTCCTTACTTGGATAAATTCATCTCCTCATAGATGGAAAACGTTTGTGGCCAATCGTGTATCAAAGATACAAGAATTAGTTCCCTCAAAAAACTGGTTCCACATAAGTGGAAAATTTAATATTTCGGATTGTCTTTCGAGAGGGTTAACACCCTCCCGCTTTATGGCCACTAAGGAATGGACTATTGGACCTAGTTGGCTGAGGTCTGACGAGTCTTATTGGCCCATTAGATCATTTATCGAGGAGAATTATACTCCATTGGAAGAAAAATTAGTAACATTGGTGATTACTAATGATTTTGTTCACCCTTTAATTACTCTAATGGAACGTTGCTCATCTTGGTTAAAATTACTCCGTTGTAGCGTTTACTTTTTACGTTTTATTCAAAAATTGCCACGTCGAAAATATATTTCTGCTTCAGATTTACAGACAGCAGAATATACTTTGATAAAAATTGTTCAAAACAATCATTTTGCTCGGGAAATTTCACTGTTAGAAAATAAAGAAATACTAGCCTCATCTTTACGTAAACTTAGGCCATTTTTAAAAGATGGCATTCTCAGAGTAGGCGGACGCTTAGTAAATTCACATTTAGATTTTGATAGCCAACATCCGATTTTACTCCCTAAAAAGGATAATTTAGTAGATTTATTGATAGATCATTATCATTGTCACAACCTTCATACAGGCCCTAATTTAGTTTTATCATTATTGAGACAACGGTTTTGGATTTTAGCAGCGCGTGGAGTAGTACGAAATAGAATACATAAATGTAATATTTGTTTTAAGGCCCGACCTCAACCGCGATTTCCGTTAATGGGAAATCTTCCTCCTTGTCGAGTTCAACAAGCTAAAGTTTTTTTGCACACCGGTGTTGATTTCGCCGGTCCGATTTATATAATACTTAACCGCAGAAGAGGTGCACATTCACAAAAGGCATATATTTGTCTATTCGTTTGTCTTGCTACTAAAGCAATACATTTAGAGTTAGTCTCCGATTTGACAACTGCGAATTTTTTGCAAGCATTCAAACGCTTCCTATCACGTAGAGGCCTCTGTTCTGTAATGTATTCCGACTGTGGAACTAATTTTATTGGTGCTAAAACTGTGCTTCATGAAATTTATCGTTTGGTTGAGTCAAAAGAATTTGTAGAAACTATTTCAACTGAATTAACTAATAGAGGAATTGAATGGAAATTTAACCCCCCGGCTGCGCCACATTTTGGATCCTTATGGGAAAGTAATGTAAAATCTGTTAAAACACATTTATACAAGGTAGTAGGTAATCAGTTGCTGTCATATGAAGAAATGAACACATTGCTAATACAAATAGAAGCCTTACTTAATTCACGTCCGTTGTGTGTCTTAAGTTCAGATCCAGCTGAACCTCTGGCACTCACACCCGCGCATTTTTTAACACTTACCCCACTTGATAGATTGCCGGCATGTGATCTTACTAATGAAAAATTAAATCGTTTAGATAGATATCAAATGATAGACCGTATGGTTCAGGATTACTGGAAGCGATGGCATTTAGAATATTTGCACACATTACAGGTACGCGAGCGCTGGAATACTCCTTCTAATCCAGTTAAAATTGGTACAATTGTTTTGGTACAACAACCTAATACCCCACCGCTACAGTGGCCATTAGGGCGCATTGTAGAATTATTTCCTGGACGAGATGGTGTGGTTAGAGTCGTCTCTGTGAAAACAAAAAATGGAATTTTTAAGCGCCCTGTAGTCAAAATGTGTCCATTGCCTACCCAGTAATTGTAGATGTTTAAATATATTTTTTGTCTTATATTAGTTTAGTAAATAGTTGTAAATATGCTATTTAGTTTATTAGAGTTAAAAGATGGCATATATATTAGTAGTAGTTATTCACCACCTGGTTTCTGAAATATTCTTTCAGGGGCGGGGGAATGGTTAGAACTCCGTTCCCATTAATTGTTTGAATTAATGTTCCCATCATCAGATGGCCCTACTTGTCCTGTTTATTAGTTCGAATGTTCGTCTTTCGTTTTTTGTTGACTTTTTTTATAGAGAGAAAAAACATATAGATGAAATACATAGTCAGTTACATACAGTGTTGTTGAGAGCTAGTTATATACCTTAGTTACACCGCATATTAGTTATTAATAGTATTACTGCTTATAGCTGTGTTTAAAATTGAGTTTCGGTTTATTATATCCTACCTCCTTATTGTCCATCCCGTTAGCCCTATAATAAACAGTGGAAAAAACAGTGCATCGATACTGATGGTAAGTCAATTTTGAATTCCTCTTTTTTGAATTATTAGATACAGTCCACTTGATTCATTTCTTTAGTTTTGCTGAGAAAAATAACAAACATCCACTTTTCTCAAAGTTTTCTAAATTAATATTACTAGAAAATCTTTAAAAAATAATTGTACGATATATCAATTAACTACATAGATCAATTATTGATCAAAAACACTTCTTATGTAAATAATTTTATTCATTTCCTCTATTACTAGGAAATTTCTTCTCCTGTAATAAATTCTACTCTATGAAACAAAACCTTAATTATAAGGAAATACTTTTGTTCATTCAAATAAATGCACATAAAGTATTTACATTTAATTCAAAGAAATTCATAATAATAGTACTACTTTGATAACAGTGCCTTGAACTTTTGCACAGAAGCACGTCTTGTATGTTTATGAACTTAAACTTAAAAAGAAATGCCTGATATCCAACACCTCAATATTGCATTGTACTCATTATGATGTTTCATTACACCAACATAAACGCTTTACAAGCACAAGTAATAACAGCTGTTAATTAATAGCAAGGGCAGAAATTTAAATAATATACATTTAGAAATTTTCAGATTTTAAATTAGAACCTAAATTCAGAACATACCTTTTCAAATTAAAAAATTGAATCACTCGAAAATCCTGAAAATTCACAAATATACAAAAGAAATTTCAGGAACTGAAAATCAATCGTCCTTCAAAATATTCAAAATTCATTTGAAATTCGAACGAAATTTCAGACAACGACGACGAGATTACCAACGAACAAATTGCCCAAGAATTTGACACATTTTCTTGACTTTACAAAACGAAATATTTAATAGATTACTCTAAAATACAAATTACAAACAAACCCTGCACCTTACACCATTTGACAACTTTTATACTTACACGAGACAAAACTTCTAGTAGATTACAAAAACAAAACGTAAAACTACAAATTTCACACAACTACTATATCGAAAAATTGTGAACTTACTTCTACAAACTACGAAATTATTCTGTAGTTTAGTAATAACAAAACCAACATTAACTCAAAAAAAAACACAGACGGACAAAATTATTTCTCTTTAGGATCAATGTTAAGACATTTATTCTCAACATTATTTTAAAAATCAAAACAATTTAGGGATTTCAAAAGAAAAACATGTTGAAAACAATACCTCAAAATTTCCAAAACTTATGTTAGACCAATATACAAAATTTATCATACTTCAACTACTAATCAGAACCTAACAAGAACCCCTGATAAATAAGGTTCCGTTTATAAAAATAGGTTACATCAAAAACAAATATAATTGGCAAGAACTAACAAACCACGCCAAGTTTTATAAAAAAAAAAATGCAAAAATTGTCGAAAACCAAATCGCAAGGATCCTAACAATCCTTTGATAATCACCAAAACCCCAAAAAGCACCGTTCGACAAATCAATATCGACCTATTTCAATTCTCACACAAAACATACACTGACACGTACAAAAAAAAATGACAAATTCACACAGCTTACACTGTCCTACACAAGATTGCAAAATCAATCGTAAACATCCTTATGTTACAATTTCGACACTATAATCATGTAACAGGAACATTTACATTCTCTCATTCCCTGGCCAACTTCTTAAAATAAAATTATTTTATCGTAACATTTACATAGAATTATTATCCGAAACGTACATCACCCTAATTCTGACAAGTAGTAACCATTTCACGAATTTAATTTCAAACAATTATTCCTTCAAAAATCTCATCTATAATTTTCCGAATAATTCCATCAGTCAATCTCTTCATTACCTCGGAAATATAATGCGCATAGACTTATGACAATTATTTATGTTCGCATTATAAATTAATAAGTGAATTATCTTATTCTTATATTGATAACTCCATATCGAATGAACACGCGGTAACTACCCATCTTCAACGCTACTCCAGAAATTGAAATTCTGTAAGTTTAATTTTCCCACTCAGAAAAATTTGTAACCCAAGAAAAATATCCCGAAGTTTTCTAACATTCAGCTAATCCAGTCCACCCTATGAAACTCAATCTTAAAGCCCTATGTAATCAAGAGAAATGAATACTTAATTAAAAATGATATTAACAATAAATGGCAGTAATAAAATCGATAATAATTCATTTTTCTCAACCCACACATTATTCTGGCAATACCATTCTACGCTGTGTTTCACAACAGCAACCCCTATGGTTATTTTTCAAGTGTACAACCCTGTTAAAACTGTCCCACATATGAATAGCAACTATTGTGACATACATTCGAAACGAAATATTAAAATATTGCGATAATACATTATAAATATGATTATTATCCTAATAAGTTATATATCCGACTACATGACGATCATACAGGAAACTAAATACATGATTGGTACACTATTTTTCCAAATAGTGTGTATTAATTAGCGTCCGAGACCAAAACAAAAGAAATGTTAAAAATCGTTTCGATAACCACGTTTCAAAAATTGACCAAATACCAAACTGACAATAACACCTAGTTCTAAAAATAACATGACAAAATAAATTGCAAAACAATTTAATGACAACGGTACTTTCAAAAAGTAATGTTCTTTTCAAAATTAATCATTTCAATCAACTCGAAAACCTAATTAAAAACCAAATATCTGTTACGACTTCAGTAATCAAAAATTTCAACGCAACTATTCAAAAATTGCAAGTTGACGGAGAAACTTTCAATAAGGATATTAAAGAAATTGAAACCTCAATTTTAGACATGACTAAAGACATGGAAAACGTCCATGCAAAACTGAAATTTATCGAAATCTGCGAACAACTTATGGCAAGTTATTTATTTATCGAGGATAACCTAAATGACATCCTAAATTCCATCAATTTCGCGAGGCTTAAAATAATTCACACGTCAATTATAAATCCAAAGGACTTAGTAAATTCTCTACAGGAAATTTCGCAAAACCTACAAAGGAACAATTTACCGCTTCCAATCAAACTATCAAAGGTTGCACAGTACTTGGACATTATAGAACTAAAAACTTTTCAAACAAATTCGGATCTAATATTTGTGTTAGACATACCTTTAATAGACCCTCAAACATATTCAGTATTTCAATTATACCCTATTCCTATTTTGGATAATAGAACTGGTTTATATCATGTATTATCAACTTCTCAAAAATATATCGCGAGAGATGATGATTCATTAATGTACATACCTATCTCGAACCTTGAAGAATGCAAACCACTTTATTTCAACACCAAATTATGTCCAAATTTATTTGCATATCCTATTGACAACAATGCCATATGCGAAGCCCATTTCTTCAAGAACCTCAAAACTCTACCAGAAAACTGCCAGACGTCATTCAACATCAGCCAAGGCTACAACGTCCAAAAAATAGACGAAAACACATAGTTAGTTATTAACGCAGAACCTCTACAAACAACCATCAACTGTCCAGAAAGAAATTCAAAAACTGAAGTCATCTACAAAAATTCAATAGTAAAATTACAACCAAATTGTTACGCCTTCATAGGCATCACAAAAATTCAAGCCAGTACCAATGAAGTAACCGATGTAAAAGACGACACTCATCCAATCCAAATTCCATTTGAATGTTGTAAACATATTCCAGACAAAATCCGAGCTCCAAATCTTAAATCACTAAAATTAAACAATCTCAATACGGAAGACCTCGAAGTTGCCAAACACAAGTTGGACCAATACTCCAGAGATTTAGATGATTTGATCAACGAACCCTTTATAACAAAACACATATCCTGGTTCACCTATTTTATCATTGTGCTAATATTTGGACTGTTATTTCTGTACCTATTTTGTAAGTGCAGAACAAAAAGACGAAGACTAGCCATCGATGTTTCTGCATCACCCCCATCTCCACCGAGGCCTAGCAAACCCTACAGGACATTTGCTAATCTATTTCCTTCACGAAGACGACTTACCTTAAGAAGAGAAGACAACGAAGCCGAAGACATAGAACTTACATAAAGATAAACTGTTTTGTGCCTTTTTACTGACTTTTAGTGCTGGACTCTTCAGTGAATTTTATTTCATTTGTTTAATCATTATATTTCATTATTTTTCTATCATTTGTTAATTTCAATTTTATTAACATTTTTACGTCATTTTCATTCAAACCCATCATGCTTATATTTTATGCTTTCACAGTAAAGCTATATTTTAACCTTGGGAATATTTTATCCCATTTTACAATTCAAACCTAGTATGTTTGTATTTTACGCTTTCCTGCTAAAGCTATATTTTAACTCTAACATTTTTATGTTATTTTATTTTATGAATCAAGCTTATTGTGCGATGTAAAGCAACGACAGGCGCAGTTAGTACTTGGATGGGTGACCATTCCAACGGAAACCGCGTTCTCGCCTCACACATCTTCCAGCGGCTTGTATATCAGTGTATGCGTGGAAGCTATACAACCTTAGGCGAGGGTTGTATAGGAGATATACCATCCTTCGGAGGGGATGTAAAACCGTCGGTCCCTTGTCTATTAAATGTTAGGCAAGTAAAAGATCCCTACTCTTCTTAAGAGAAGAGGTTCGGCAAAATTCCTGGTTGGGGGTAGCTCGTCTACAGGCGTCGGTGTTAGGCCTCAGTAGCGGAAATAGGCCGACGTTAAATAAATGTATAAAAAAAAAAAAAAAAAAAAAGCTTATTGTGCTTGCATTTCATATTTTAGACGCTAAGGTTATATTCTATATTTTAAACCTTACGATTTAACATTTTTGTATCTTTTATATTTTTCCAAATTGTACCATTACCTTTTATATACATTTTATATTCATTTCAAAAGTTGCTGCATAAAACACCAACTTTTTTTATAAGGGGGAAGCTGTTATATTAGAAATATACTATGATATATAATATTATCGAGACAGGCTTAACCTTCTCAAACATATCGTATTACATACTGATGCGTAACAGCTCTTCTCAATAACCGCTCACGCTGCATGAGCATTGTATTTCAATTCTAAGTAATCCTGATTGTGCTGAATCAACAACACTGTTTCCTTTGTTCTCAAAACATTATAAATATTACCAACAACCTTTTTGTAATCAGTCTTATACTCACTTTCGATTAAACTACTTCTAAATTATTATTGTATTTTCTTAACGAGTCAACGTTGACTCTAGTGTAACAAATAAAGTTCCTTTTTAAAAAGTTATTCAAACAATCCACTATCTAACATATATACTTATAAAAGTATCGTTATGTAGCCCACAGCATTACTGGTATGTTGTTGAACCCGAAGATATCTTTCACACATAGTGCAGCCCTCCATATATTCTTTTCATTCAAGGTTATCTTCAGCTGTACCCGCTGTTTTCGCCTTACAGTGCAGATTTGGAGGTCTCAAATGATTCTATTTTTAAAAGCTCTTATTTAACTTGCAATGTTTGTCAGTCGGTTTAGGTCAAATCTTGCAATCAAAATTTCGATTAGTTCTAATTAAGCTAGAGCTTTGAAATATTGCACATGTGTATAAGTCCGGTGACAGTACACTTTGACATTTTCATATAAGAAAAAACAAGATGGCGGACGACTTTACAGTTTATGATCCGATTCGGCTCGAAATCGATATCTTGGGGTTTTCGACATCGCCAATTATGAATTCTTGGTCAAAATTTATAAATTCAAAATAGCGGCGCCAATACGGCAGACGATTTTTGTCATTTATGGTCCAAATCGATCAAAATCGATATCTGGGGGTTTTTGTGTTGACCAATTACGAATTTCTAGTCAAAAATATAGTTCAAGATGGCAACTTCAAGATGGCGGACGACTTTATCGTTTATGATCCGATTCAACTCAAAATCGAGGGGGGTTTTCGAGATCGCCAATTATGAATTCTTGTACAAAATCCAGAAATTCAAAATGGCGGCGCCAATATGGCTAACGACTTTTGTCATTTAGATCCAAATCGATCAAAATCGATAACTGGGGGTTTTTGGGGATTACGAATTTCTAGTCAAAAATTTAGTTCAAGATGGCGGACGACTTTACCGTTCATGATCCGATTCGTCTCATAATCGATATCTGGGGATTACAGCATATCAAGAAAGTAAAAAATAAAATTATATAAAAAAATGTTTAAAAAAGCTTTCATTTAAAGAACGCCCTAAAAAGTAGAAAATAAGCTTTGAAGTAAATCAAACCCATCATTTTGTTACATTATATAATTTTTTTATGACATAAAAGCTTGTCGCGAGCAATCTCCTTTACACAGGAAAATCTTGCGACAAGCTTTTATATCACAAAAATAATATAATGTAACAAAATGATGGGTTTGATTTACTTCATAGTTTATTTTCTATTTTTAGAGCATTTTTAAATAAAAGCTTTTTTTTAAATATTTTTTTAAATATTAAAATAACAACTCTCTTATTTAAATATTTCTGATAACAACTGCGGATACTGAATATATTTTAAATAACGAATTCGTATTTTTCCATATCATTTTTAGGTAGGGAATCTACACATGTGCTGTGCTGTACAGTCCACGACGTTCAAGCGTTTTTTTATTTTCGTTAGCAAGCCGCTTTTAGAAAAATGCAAAAAAAGCTGTGGACATTTTGTTAATTTTATGTTGCTATTTTATATCGCTAAAATTAATTTCGTACCTTGAACCATTTTCGAGAAAACTAAAAACTACTAACGTTAATCAAACTTTAACAGTGACCGCGATATTTCAGTAGCTATTAACGCTAAAATAAAAATTCCATTGTTAGAATTTGTCACTTTCAACGTGCTTCCAGATGCTAATGATGTATTTTTGATTAGTTTTTAGCTAATAATTTTCCAGTTAATATTTAAAGAACCTTGAAGGGGTAATAATAAAACCACATTCAGAAAAATACAAAAAACATCATTGGACATGTTGGTACTTTCTCGTTGCTATTTTGTAGCACCAAAATTAATTTTGTAGCTCGAACCATCGAGAAAACTAAAAACTGCTAACGTTAATCTAACGTTTATTTACATTACTAACTGCGGAAAATAATTTTACACAAGTTTCCCTATAACTTATTCTGGAACTTAGTCATCGGCGCATGCGGCATGCGGAATGTAACATGACAATCTATTATTAATGGCCGCTCGATCAAGTGTACTGTTGTACATTTTTTTCTTTTCTTTTGTTGTTACTACTGTTGTTGTATGTACCTCCAAAATTAATTCTGTACCTTAACCGTTTTCTAAAAAAATAAATGCCGCAATATCTCGGTTGCCATTAACGTTACATTAAAATTGCGGTGTCAGAATTTGTTTAATTTAGAAGTACTTTTAAAAATTCTACTTTTGTTACTTTTTATGTTGCTATTCTCCACCACCAAAATTAATTTGCTACCTTGAACTGTTTCCAGAAAACACTGCTAACGTTAATCTAAATTTAAAAAAGAAACTGAATTTATCCCCTCCCTCATAACATTTATAAAAAAATTAAATTGGATAAAAAAATAATAAGGAAAATATAAAAAGTTGCAGCACTACTATAATATTAGCAAGGAACAGTAATTAATGCAGATACAAATTTGCTAGAATTTTTAAATAGTAGAATAACATCTGAGAAAGCTAATTCGTAAAAATATTTTTTATCATCTATAAGTTTTATTTACTAAGTTTATAAAATCGAGTTTTTAAATAGTTTTTTTTATTATCTAACTTATTAACGCCTAATGTAACAAATATAACTTTAATCAATTAGTACGTTTTATATAACTTTATATTTGATTGTAGATGGGTTAGATTCTGAATATCTACATTACAAGTTAATAGAGCAATTAATAAAACAAGAAAATGGTTTATAGTAACATCTTTTCTTGGTCACTTTTTGCCTATTCATTCTCTGACATCTGAGGTAATAAACCATTTATTGTTAGCCATTATGTTGTTAAAGGGAGACGTATTCTTGTACTACTCTAAACTTTACCGGTAAATCAATATCTTTTGCAAACCACACCGCGATTTTGCTCGTTAGTAGAACAGAAATTAAATAAATGATACAAAATGATTCAATGTCTCAAATAGTAGAATAGCATCTAATAAATTTAAATGCACAAATATAAGTGCAGTTTGCTACAAGCAACAAAGAAGACCAAATTTAATGTAGGTATAAATATCGTAAATGTTTAATGTTTTCGTAGCACTTCACTCTCTGTGCTCAAAAGTAACATGTAATATTTTATTTTAAGGTTTCACATATTAAAATACCGTCGCTGAAATTCAGTAATAGAAATAAGTTGAGTTTGGTACAAGTGAAATTATATGAATTTGCTTGCTATGAACATGTGCTTAAAAATGATAATTTTTATGACTTTTTCATTTCATCTTAAGAGATTCTACCTAGGCCGACAATAATACACGATATTTTTATTTTTGCCATTGTTGCAGCAAACCAATAAAAAATCTAACAATGGCATAAATGCAAACAGACCCCCATTTTTTTTTAGTATTTCTCAAAAGTGTACATTTGGTATTTTGTATTGATAATTTTTAGTAATTTTTAATTGATAATGTGGATAATAGATTTGCCGCTTACATAAATGGGGGCAGTTTAATGAAAAATAAGTTGTAAATAGAGCTTTTTGATTTTTTGCAAAGAAAGTAGGGTTAATAACTTGTTTGATAACCTAAAGCTTTTATAACACTTATCTAGTAAACTGAAGAGATAAGCTAAAAAAATTCAAGAATAAAAGTGCGACATTATATTTTGCTAAGCAGTAAACAATATACAGTGTGCTTGTGAACGGTCCATGCTTTAATGGATGTCTGAAGGACGTATTTTCTGCTCGAAAAACTTAGAAAAATTAAAAAAAATAGGAAAAAGAAAAAATTAATTTTCTTTTTCCTCAACCTTTTCTTAATTCTAAATAATAAATATTACGTTCACAAAATTTTTAGGGTTCAACACGACTGTTTCAAACGGAGAATAATATAATAAATCATACTTACTGTCGTTTATGCTTAACTGCTGCTCTGATGGTATCAATTGGACGACGTCGTAACACTACAAATCTAACACTGTCTGTATCACACTCTCTTAAAATTAAACCTGAAAAGGAATTTTGTTAGAAAACACAACTAAAAGACAATATAAAGTTCAAAATGTATATATTAAATCTTTTAAAAATTTATGTTTTTACAACAACTTTTTTCAAGAGAAAATGTTAACAAACAATGGTCTGACCCGTGTACAACACATGGTGAGGAACGGGACGATTCATACGGTACCAACTACCATCCAATATGCAGTTTGATAAGCTAACGATGCACAAAAAGATTCAAGAAAAGTTTCATGTAACTGAAATTTTGGTGGGCTTTTGCTTGCCTATCTTATAAACGTATTTATTAATTCACATTAATTTTGGTCGCTCCTCGGAGCTTAAAATTGCTTGAAGCGTCTCTACTTCGTTTGTATTATGCAATAACAACTTTTTACGTTCAGGCAAGGCAGATCCCATGCACGTGTGGGTACATGGTATAGATACTTTTTTGACTCCGAATCATTGAGGAACCGGTTTAGGGCAAACCCCGTCAAAACACATCATTTCCCCGTCAAATCCGACTGCTAGGAAATGATGGGGGTCCCATGTCGCTAAGGGCTATTTTCGCTATAACTTCCGATATACTTTGAATAGTCGTTGGACTAACTTGTCCTCATATTCAATACCTCGTAAGAGTTGCAGTGCTTGACAACGTGGATTCGTAAAAGGGTTTTTAATCTTGGAAATTTTGAAGTTCAAGTCCAATTTTAGTATACTTTCTAAAATTGGGTGGTCGGGGCGACATTACGTCCCTGTGCAGCGACATTTACTACACTTTCTAAATTAACGCTCCTTGAAGAGTTAGCGAAAATTTGGCATAAAAAATGCTCCGAAGAGCAAAAATATGTTTCCAAGAATTAAAAACCTCTTCCACGGCGTTTTTACGTGAAGCACGCTTTTCTTACGAAATATTTCCTAAGTCGGATTTTGTTACAACGTCGAAAAGTATATCGGGGTTATAGCGTTCTTAAACACTCCCCTCCTTTCCGTGAATCTTTTTGTGCAACGTTTGGTAAAATTGGTTTTTGAAAAGAAAATGGATCATTGGATGTAGTCTCCCATGTGTTGTATTCGGTTATATTTCAGACCGGCCTATCTGAACATAACATAGATGCAAATCTAAAATGGTAATAAGTTTGAACATATATCGATGCATAGCATTCGATTGAATAATTGAACATTGTATATGAAAAAGTCATAAAAAAAGAAAAAAAAAATCGAAAATCCTCAGATTTTCGATGACACAACACAAACACTTTCGACGCACTTATCTTTCTTAGTGTTCTTCCACTAATGCGGGCTTGCGTCTGCTCCTCCTCGTGTCTATGCCTCGTCGATCACCTTCGGTGTCGAACTGCCTTCTGGAACAGCTTAGGTGGTCCTCGGACTGCTTGGCTCCAGCTATACAATGGCTCTGCTCAGTTATATGAAACAATATAAAACAAAGTTTTAGTAAAATGTATTGTTCATATCCCGTCTGGGGATCTGCGACCGATAACACATCGTCGTCTTTGAGATAGGAACACTGAATTTTGTAGACTTATATTGATTGAAATGTTTCCGTGTAGTTAAAATTCTCTTCTTGGGCGAAATCTGCGACCGATATCACATCGTCGTCTTTGAGAATAGAAACACTGAATTTTGTAGACTTATGCTGATTGAAATAGTTTTTATTAAAATCTCTTCTTGGGAGAAATCTGCGACAGAATCTGCATCCGTCGGATCGTTGCATCTGCCCCTCCAGCAGATTTGGCGGCATCTCGCCCTTGAGTTGCTAGACTCATCTGAATCGCGCTCTTGCGTCAGAGTCGTCGTCTTTCCATGCCGTGCCAATGGAACATTTGTTTGGACCCTTTGGGTCGGACTCTGCTTACAGACGCGTATGTTTGTTAACATATGAGGACTTTGAAAAAATTATAAAAAATACCAACTCTGCCGGACACGGCCAGAGTTGGTGCAGTGAATTTGGAAGATTTGTATGGACGATACAATATCCTCGATAAAAATAACTTGTAAAAAATGCATAAAAAATACCAACTCTTATCAGACACGACAAGAAGTTGGTATGGAAATTTTGATATAAAATAAACCTAGCACTAAGTTAAAACTTAGCCTAGGTTAAAAATATAATGGAATCAGAAGTAGGAATGTTTTGGACTTTTTGAACTGCTTTCGCCTAATTGAGGCTCGTCGGCAGGTACATGAACTGCTTTCACCTTATCGTGGTCCGTCAGTAGGCCCATGAGCGGCTTTCACCTTATTGTGGTCCGTCAGCAGGCACATGAGCGGCTTTCACCTGATTGTGGTCCGTCGGCAGGCACATGTATTGTGCTCCTGTCTGCCCGGACTGCGGGACCCTCGCGAATTCTTGACCTGATTGAGAGGTAGTGTCGTCGAGGAATGTGTCGTCTGGACTGTCCTCCTCTTCCTCAGATGAATTCAATTATTGGGCTGCGGGACTCCCGCGAGTTCTTGCTCTGATGAAGAGGCAGTTTCGTCGAGGAATGTGTCGTCTGGACTATCCTCCTCTTCATTAGATGATTTGGAATTCAACGTTTAGTTGTTTGTGTAGAGCTGATTGCAAATCATTGACATGGATCTTTGTAATTATATTCCACTTCTGATCAATATACATGGCATAAAATAAAAAAATTGTTTTAAAATTATTCGTTAGGAAGATCGTCTAACGTGAGTTGCTTCTGCCTTGGTTCGGGCGTTGAGCTGGGGATCTCGCAGATGGACCCTGGCCTGGGTCTCTGGCCCCTTGAAAGTTTTCCGGTCTCCTGTTGAGATGAGAGTTATTCGGACACTGACTATGGAAGTGCCACTGCACTGTGTCTGTGCAGTATCGACACGGGGTAGCCGGTCGGTCGGGTACTCGGAATTTCCCCGATCCGCCATTAAAATTGTTTTGCCTGCGGTCAGGATTCGCTGATCCGCCTGAAGAATTAGGCATAAAAAAAGGACGACCAGGTGCTCTACCTGGACCGTCCTGTCGAGAGACATCCTCTCGGAAATGCACCCTCGGTGCTGTCGGAGTCGGGCTTCCATTGCTCCTTATACTTAAATTTTGTTGAGTAAAACGTCCCGGCTCTTGATAGTAAGACGCGCGGGACAGGCGTTGATCGATAAGCTGGATTAGCGACGTCTGTTCGTCAGCTGAATCCCGCTCGACGTTAGTAGCCGCTGCTATTAACATCTCTCTAGATGAAATTAGGTTGCTTCTCAAGCGTGACCTAATTTCTGGACGCAATTGGTCCATGATGACCCGAGCTCTGATGGCTTCGGATTTGAAGGGATCAATACGATCGAATAGGCAGGTCTTCCGTGTGATAAACACTGCCGTGTCGTCTAAAGACGTTTGTTTGGTGGCATACAGTTGAGCAATAGCTCGTGACTGTATGTCGGGAGAATTAAATCTCGTAAGGAATCTTTCCTTGAATAAGGCATACGAAGTTGTCAACGTCCTAAACTGTTCGGACCATCGTTGAGCTTCGCCCTTGAGTTGGCCGGTTACATTATGGAGGCGATCATAGTCGTGGCTTATGCGAGCTCTGTCGAAATATTCCTCCATAATTTTCAGAAAAGCTTCTGGATCTTCATGATCAACCCCATGGAACGTCACGTTCGGACATCTTTGTCTCTCATGGGGCGTACAGGTCGACACGTTCTGTATCGCCTGCACGAAGCCCTCTGCCATTTTCAGAAACATACTTTCCATCGAATTAGCAGTTTGTGGCTGTGAAGCAGATAAGTTTGGATTATTTCCCTCTGGAAACAGTCGTTGTGGTTCTATCCCTCTAGAACCGTCGTCGACGAGCGGCGCGATGGCTCGCTCGTAAAATTCTCTTGGGGTCGACTCCTCGGAGTCTTCCGCCATGAAGGAGAAAGGATTAGTTGGGTTTGGGGACGGCATGGTCCCTGCTCGGGCGCCATGTGAGAACGGTCCATGCTGTAATGGATGTCTGATGGATGTATTTTCTGCTCGAAAAACTTAGAAAAATTAAAAAAAATAGGAAAAAGAAAAAATTAATTTTCTTTTTCCTCAACCTTTTCTTAATTCTAAATAATAAATATTACGTTCACAAAATTTTTAGGGTTCAACACGACTGTTTCAAACGGAGAATAATATAATAAATCATACTTACTGTCGTTTATGCTTAACTGCTGCTCTGATGGTATCAATTGGACGACGTCGTAACACTACAAATCTAACACTGTCTGTATCACACTCTCTTAAAATTAAACCTGAAAAGGAATTTTGTTAGAAAACACAACTAAAAGACAATATAAAGTTCAAAATGTATATATTAAATCTTTTAAAAATTTATGTTTTTACAACAACTTTTTTCAAGAGAAAATGTTAACAAACAATGGTCTGACCCGTGTACAACACATGGTGAGGAACGGGACGATTCATACGGTACCAACTACCATCCAATATGCAGTTTGATAAGCTAACGATGCACAAAAAGATTCAAGAAAAGTTTCATGTAACTGAAATTTTGGTGGGCTTTTGCTTGCCTATCTTATAAACGTATTTATTAATTCACATTAATTTTGGTCGCTCCTCGGAGCTTAAAATTGCTTGAAGCGTCTCTACTTCGTTTGTATTATGCAATAACAACTTTTTACGTTCAGGCAAGGCAGATCCCATGCACGTGTGAGTACATGGTATAGATACTTTTTTGACTCCGATTCACTGAGGAACCGGTTTAGGGCAAACCCCGTCAAAACACATCATTTCCCCGTCAAATCCGACTGCTAGGAAATGATGGGGGTCCCATGTCGCTAAGGGCTATTTTCGCTATAACTTCCGATATGCTTTGAATAGTCGTTGGACTAACTTTCCTCATATTCAATACCTCGTAAGAGTTGCAGTGCTTGACAACGTGGATTCGTAAAAGGGTTTTTAATCTTGGAAATTTTGTCCAATTTTAGTATACTTTCTAAAATTGGGTGGTCGGGGCGACATTACGTCCCTGTGCAGCGACATTTACTACACTTTCTAAATTAACGCTCCTGGAAGAGTTAGCGAAAATTTGGCATAAAAAATGCTCCGAAGAGCAAAAATATGTTTCCAAGAATTAAAAACCTCTTCCACGGCGTTTTTACGTGAAGCACGCTTTTCTTACGAAGTATTTCCTAAGTCGGATTTTGTTACAACGTCGAAAAGTATATCGGGGTTATAGCGTTCTTTAACATGCTATAGTGTATTTGTTACACTTGATATTTTCTGTAATTTTATAGATAAATTTTAGGTTGGATATCCAGCCTAACTTAGTACTTTCTGTGGAATCTGATGCTGATTTTAATTGACTATAAAATATCACTTCCGGTTTACACGGAAAGGACGTTATTTTTGCCAAATAACAAATTTAAAATCGAAAAACTTTATTTTTCAAAAAGTCCATTATTAAATTGTTGAAACTTTTAAAACATTTGGTAGAAAATAGGCAATAATATTTTTGTTCGCATTTTAAGCGCATGGAACCTACCTTATCACTTTTTTACTAAAAACTGTGCGATTAATGTGACGATACGAAAAAAATGAAGCCATTTAAAAAAGAAACGAAATTTTTTAGATTATTTTCAATTTATAGCATTTAGCGCAGTCAAAATAGCACAAAAAGTCAATATAAAAGAACTTTTTCCATAAGAAATTTTATGGTTGGATCCTGTTGGGGAGGTGCTCAGAGTACCCAAAAAAATTTTGTATTTCAAAGACCCTCTACTTCAATTGTTATTAACAATTTAATTTCTTTAACCGCGTTTTTCAACCTAAAAATGTGAATAACTCGAGATATATAAGTCCTATCGGGACAAAAAAAACAAAATCTTTTTAATTAAATATTCTACAAATCTATGTTTACTGTAGGTCTTACGAGTGCAACCATAACCTACAAAAGTGAAAAAAACTGTACAAAAATCGTTTTTTTTTAAATTGTGTTGCCCAGAGCCGCTAAGTGAACCGATCAGCTTCAAACTTTCAGAAAATTTATCTTTTACTCTAACAAAAACACCCTGGTGTAATAATATTAAACCCAGTATGCGCAATTGAATTTGTTATTTAAAATTATAATTGACCGCCATTAAGTTTAAAACGGATCTTTTTTTTCAAAAGTTAGGTCTCGATGCCGGTTTTTGGATGCCATAAAAAAAAATTTAAAACCTTTTTGGCCATTTTTCGCATTTGTTCAAAACCCAATAAACAACAAAAAATTAGTTTTCACGGCCATTTTGAAAAATTTTGAAATTTTTATTTCATCAGATTATAAAAAAATTTTTATTACCTTTATTTTAGGAGAGAAAGGAGTTTATTTTGGTCAAATTTTTTTTAAAAATGGCCGATAAAATTAATTTTTTGTTAATTGGGTTAAACAAATGAAAAAAAAATGGTCAAAATAGATTTTAAAAAAATTTTTTTAGGGCATCAAAAAGTTGGTGTCGAGACCTAACTTTTGAAAAAAAAGAACCGTTTTGGACTTAATGGCATATATAAAATGGCCGCCAATTAAAATTTTATATAACAAATTCAATTGCGTACACTGGGTTCAATGTTTTTGCACCGAATTTTCAGGGTGTTTTTGCTAGAGTAAAAGGCAGATTTTCTGAAAGTTTGAATCTAATCTGTTCACCCAGCGGCTCTGGGTAGCAAAATGAAAAAAATACGATTTTTGGCCACTTTTGTAGGTCATGGTTGCGCTTCTAAGACCTACAGTAAACATAGATTTGTAGAATATTTAATTACAAAGATTTTGGTTTTTTTGTCCATTATTCACATTTTTAGAATGAAAAACGCGGTTAAAAAAATTAAATTGTAAATAATAATTGAAGCACAGGGTCTTTGAAGTACAAAATTTTTTTGGATACTCCTTAACACCTCCCCAATAGAATTCAACCATAAAATTGCTTATGGAAAAAATTCCACTTCAAATTCTATTTTGTCTGCATTAATTAGAAGGCGCGCTCGAATTAGCATTTCACTTGGAACATTCGATAAGTGCTTGGATTTTCTTGAAATCTTCTGTATTGTGTTTGTATTATTATCTAGAAAAAAGCCCCTAACTTCGGCTTTGCCACTTTTGTTCAGAAATTGTTGTAAACAATAACCTTCTTGTTAATTTGCAAAAGACGAGCAAAATAAAACAATAAAACAATATTCGTGTTTTTTGCTAAAAATTAACGACTTTTTACTCATTAATTTTTTGAAAAAACGCGTAGTTTCCCAGATACAATGAAAATTTTCAAAAAGGGTAGAACGGAACCCATATTATATAGAAATCCGAAAAAATTCATGTAAGAATATTTTTAAAATACAAAGCTTCTTTTCATTATCGGTTTTCCCATAAAAGGCATACCTGCATAGTTTTCCCTTCATTTTAAAAATTTTTTTATTGTAAAAATATATTTACCTAAACTTGTTCAGATTTTTTTAATAAAGTTTTGATTTCCTCTCCCTCCTTTCTGAAAAATTTCGAATTAATGAATCTCGGAAAATTTGTGTTTTTTTTTAAAATAACGAATGAAAAGTTATTCTTAGCAAAGAATACAGAAATACGTATTTTTGTGATATTAGTTGGTATTACTGCATTTTTCGTGGAATTAGTTGGTATTACAGAAATTTTCATGGTATTACTCTGGAATTGTGAAATTACTAAGATATTATAGTAGTATTACAATGCCAAAATGGAATTAGTGTGAATAATTTTGGCACCGGTTTATCCATCGGGTATTTAACCATTGAACAAGTTAATATAATTCTTCTTTGTTAGGATACATGCACGTTTTTGACTACATAAAAATATTTTCGCTTTGTTAATTATACAGTTATAATGATACAATTTAATAATTATATTAAACAGTGGTTAATAAAAATTGGTTAATAATAATAATAAAATTAGTCATGTAAAATTAAGGAAAATTAAAATATTGATTAAATTGATTCTTTAGATTAACGCCATGAATTCAGGAACACGAGAAATGCTGGAATTGGTAACAAGTAAAAGTAAAAACTTACTAGATCTACCAAAGTATGACTCTACCAAGGGTACAAGGCAAGAAGAGCAATCAATCGCTGCGCTAGCACAAAATAATTTTTTACACCCAAATAAATCTAACATAAAAGACAAACAGGAACTGGTGCTGAGAGAAGCTCCTGGAACAGCAAAATGTACGGAAATAAAAAATAACCAAAGAGAAAATAAAAAACCAGTAAATAAATTGCAGAAAGTTAATAATGAACGGATAAGACAGGATATGGACAACGAAAATGAAAGCGAAAGTGTGATCGAGGAAAATGAAAATAATGACCATTCGAATTCCCAGTCCAACACAAATGTTTTCAGGTAGTGAAGCACCCTTCAAGTTGTAAGATGAAATTGCCATTCTGCCTATCATTGAGAAGTCTTATTTATTGCCTCTAAATAAACACAATATAGTATTATGTATAATGTCGGTATAGACTAATCAACGAACGCGTGTCGTTTTGGGCTAATAAACGAACGCGTTCTAAATCAGTGTGCATCGAGAGGTGAAAGCGTGCGGACGTGTGCCGAGCCATCAGAGAGCACAGCGAAGTGGAAGCCCCACAGACAGTGACAGTGTGCATCGAGAGGTGACCGAGTGCAGACGTACCGAGCCAAGAAAGTGCACAGTGAAGTGGCATAAATAAAGTCTCCCTCACTTGGAGACACCATTTTTACTGTTACTAACCATAACTTTTCCCAATAATATTATAGGTATTCCCTTGCAGGACACCCACAGCGACGTTACCGTGGAGGACGGTAGCATGGATTACAGTGAAGATGAAACGTCCCAGTGCGGTAGCTCCCGAGGGGATACCCCAACCCCAAGGGATGACAGAAGGGACGATAAAGAGACGATAAAACGTCTCACAGAGGAAAACGAAACCCTCAGAAAGAAAATAGAGGAGCTCACCGAGAGGTTGGAGCTAATGCAGAGGGAGCAAAAGTCCCAGCACGAAGAACTTCTGCGTGCGATTCGAGGAGAATCGCAAACGCAGAAGCGGAAAAACCCACCCGCCACTAATACGGACTCCGACGAAGAGGCCCCTAAGGCAGCAAAGAAGGTGGCTGAAGAGCCCCTCAAGTGCCCCCCAGAGCCATCCAGACGAAGCAGATCGGGATCTAGAGCTCCCCAGCAGGAGGCTAACGTCCCCAGACAAAACGCCAGGACAGAGGAGACTGAGGCCCCTCAAACAAAAACAAGAAGCCAGCGCATACCGCCGGTAGTGCTGAGGAACAAGGAGACATGGACAACGGTGAGCCGTCGTCTAACCGAAACCGGCATTAACTTTAGCAAGGCTAAAGTTACCGCGGAGGGAATCTCCATCGAGCCCGCGACATCCGAAGATTATCGCAAGATGACTAGGATGTTCGCAAACGAGAAAAGGGAGTACCACACGTACACCCTGCCAGAGAAACGGCTGCTACGTGTAGTCATCAGGGGGATCCCGAGCGGCGTTACTTGTACAGAGGTGGCAGAAGACCTCCAAGACCAGGGTTTCGCACCTACCGCAGTGCAACGGATGACGTCCAGACGGACGAAACAGGAGGTGCCACTCGTACTTGTCCTAGTCCCACAGGACCAGGACGAGATACTCCAAGTCACGAGGTGCTGCTCTCTAGTCGTAAGGACAGAGAGACAGAGAGCCAAGGTAGCGGCATCCCAATGCCACCGCTGCCAGCGTTTCGGCCACGGACAATCCAGGTGTACCGCGCAGCCGAAATGCGTGAAGTGCGGCGAGGCACACCGGACGACTGACTGCAAGAAGAAGGCAGACGAACCGGCCAAGTGTGCGAACTGCCAAGGGGCCCACCCGGTCAGCTACAAGGGGTGTCCAAAATACCCCAAGCAATCAGCCAGCGCCACTCAAAGGCCGGTACAGAGGCCGACGACGACCACAACAAAGAAGGGCGGCGTAGCGCCAGGCACTAGCTACGCAAAAGTAGCCCAGAGCAAGGCAGGACAGAACACTGTCCCTGCCTCAAAACAACAAGCATCGCCAGAGGCCAAAAACCTCACAGCGGTGCTAGCACAGATGCAACAAATGTGCTCAGCGATGAGTGCATTTTTTGCTCAAATGCCAAACTTTACTAATCCGTAATGCCTTTACAGATTAAACCGGAATTCCTGCAGATGGCGGCCTGGAATGTAAACGGCCTGCAACAAAGGAGACTTGAAGTCGAAGAGCTCCTGACCAGGTACGATATAGACGTCATGGCACTGCAGGAAACCAAGATGACCCCTGCCAAGGAGATCAACTTCCCAGGATACCACACGTACAGGATGGACTGGGTAAACATACCTCGGCGACCCGCAAGAGGAGTGGCTCTACTCGTTAAAAAGACCATAGCCCACCATCCGACGGTACTACCTGAGCTAGAAAATATGAATGCCACCGCCGTAGTAGTGTCCACAGCACGAAACGGCGACGTCCAAGTGGTTTCATGTTACCAGCCACCCCACAGCACGCTAACCGAGGGGGATCTGGACGCAATTCTACCCGCTAGGACACAGGTCGTCGCAATTGGCGATTTTAACGCCAAATCCCAGCAATGGAACAGCGGCGTAACCAACACTCGAGGACGAGAACTGCTGCGGTTCCTGGGACAGCACGCCGGCGAACTGCTGGTGGTAGGACCAGTCCAGCCCACCTTTGACAACGGTAGAAACAGGCCAGACGTACTGGACATAGCCATCCTAAAGGAGATGACCCTCGAAGCGGAGATCTCTACCAGAACGGAGGGATCTACCGAGCACAACCCGATCTTCCTAACTCTAGGAGGACAGGCGGGTGACGACAACGCTACCTTCACGAAGCGACGAACGGACTGGGAATCGTACCGGCTGCACCTGCAGCAGTACATTGCACAAATTCCCAGGCTAGATACCGTGGGGGACGTTGAGAGGGCCGTCATTACCCTAGAGGAGCAGATCCTGGGAGCAATAAGGGCCAGCACGACAGAAACAGAAGTAAGAAGACACCCAGCACCGATGGCGAACCTACCAGAGGTCACCAGGCAGCTGATAAGGGATAGAAGAAGCGCCAAGAGACGGGCTCAGAGGACGAGACTCCCCGCCGACAGAAGGGAGTATAACGTCCTCAGCCGAAGAGTGAAAGCCGCCCTCCAAGAACACCGTCAGGAGGGGTGGCAACGCCACCTTGAGTCACTCGATCCACAGGACAGAAGTATGTGGAATACCCAACGTGCCCTGCGAAACCGGAGGAAACCTATACCCCCGATTCACGGAGAGCGAGGGAGGATCGTCTACACTAACCAGGAAAAAGCCGAGGCGTTTGCCGACAGCTTAGAACTGCAGTGTAGAGAGAACGAGCTCGATGACGAGGACGAGGACTGGGTGGACGATGTCGAGCGCAGAGTACGTAGGATCCACCGCCTGCCTGATGACGACCACATCCGCCCGACTACCCCCGAGGAAGTCAAGGAAATCCTTAGGAGCCTAAAGCCGAGAAAGGCTCCGGGATGTGACAAGATAGGAAACATCGCTCTCAAAAAGCTACCCAGGAAAGGAGTAGCGGCGCTAGTCAACATCGTAAACGCGATGTTAAGGTTACGGCATTTTCCAGCCAGGTGGAAAAAGGCCGACATCATTATGATCCCTAAACCAGGGAAAGAACTAATTTTCCCGTGTTCTTACAGGCCCATCAGCCTCCTCCCAGCCATGAGCAAGGTTGCAGAACGGGTCATCTTGAAGAGGCTCAGAGAAAAGACAGAAGAGCTGAATATCATCCCGGATGAACAGTTCGCGTACCGAACAGGACATTCCACCGAACTCCAAGTACTTCGCCTCACCGAGGAGATTACTAAGGGGTTCAACCAGCGGCAAGTCACCGCGGCGCTGTTCCTAGATGTTGCCAAAGCGTTCGACAGGGTCTGGCACGACGGCCTCCTAGCTAAAATGATGAGTATGGGTTACCCCATCGAACTCGTCAAACTAGTGAGGTCCTACCTGCACCGCAGACAGCTAAGGGTCAAAATCTCGGACCAACTCTCCACTTACAGGACCGTGGAGGCTGGAGTCCCGCAAGGTTCGGTGCTGTCACCGCACCTGTTCGCTATCTACACCTCAGACCTCCCCAGGACCGAGCACACAGCCCTGGCCCTGTATGCAGACGACACAGCAATAATTGCCAGATCCTGGAAAGCCAGGGACGCAACCAGAAAACTCCAGGAAATGGCCACACTCCTGGAAGAATGGTGCACGAAGTGGAAAGTCGCCGTCAACGCCGACAAAAGCCAAGCCATACTCTTCAGACGAGTGCGGAAAGAAATTCCCACAGGACACGTCTCCATGAACGGCGAGGACATCCAATGGCACGACACCGTCAAATACCTTGGTGTGGTCATGGACAAAAGCCTAACGTGGAGACAGAACACGGACGCTATTACAGCCAAGGCGCGGCGCACAAGAGCCCTCATCTACCCGATGATGGGAAACGGTAGCCGTCTCAACCTGAGGAATAAGCTCACGCTTATCAAAACCCTCATCAGGCCGCAGCTGACGTACGCCTCGGTAGCGTGGGGTTACCAGGCAAAGTCCTACATGAAGAAAATCCAGGCAGTGGAAAACATCGCCCTCAGGACGGCGGTCGACGCACCATGGTACGTGAGAAACGCAGACATCGTCAGAGACCTGGAGTACACCACGGTCACTGAAGTCATCCGGGAACGAGCGAAGAAGCTGTACGCCTAAGCAGAGGAGCACGGGAACCCGCTAATCAGACAGGCCACTGATTACGACCCTGCCGACGCCCCGAGGCACAAACGGCCGAGGGTACAGCTTCTGGACAACGGGTGAGTATAACTTATATTTCCCGCTAACCGATCTGTTTCAGATACCCCAGGACAGACCACCACTACCAGAGACATGACGTTTTTCTACCCAAACCCAACCTCCTTGCGGGCGTCGGACAACATACCGTCCAACGCCCGTTGTCCTACCTGCTCCGTGGAGTCCGAAAGTGCTAAAAAAGCACTTAGGGTCTCCACACTCCCGAGCTACACAGCTCATATCCTTACCTTTCCGATGATCCGGGGTAGGACACACCTTTACTGTGTCCTACGTACCGGCAGTCAATCCCAGCCAAAACTTCCTAAAACCCAACTAGACCGATGACCACCCACGGGGGTGACAAGCTGGCGAAGAAAGAAAATATCAAGACAAGAAGAGCGCCAGAAGAGACCTCTGCCAGCGAGGTTGAAGAGCCAGGACCAGGGGAGGTCCGCAGAAAATACCACGACACATCTCGCATTTGCGGGCTGGGTCTGGTAGAAGTAAGCGGGCCCACCTATCACGAAGGCCGGTCCAGGTCTACAGAGATAATCTAGGAGCAAAGAGTAGTAGTCCTACTCGGCCCTAGTTATCGAGACCGTCATCAAGCCAATGGATATTGGCGCGCGTTCTAAATGGCGTGTATCTGTATCTGACGAGAGCGCTACCTCATGGGAATTCTATTGAACAATTCCATATCTTTTAAGCATTGAACCGGTCATTATTAAGCCCTTCTGAAATTTTGTGGAGGGGTTCCTTATAACAATATGTGACAAATAGTAATAGGATACACGCAAAACGCTTTTAGCCCAAGGATGGGCTACACAACGTCTGTGAAGGCTAAACAACATACCACTGATATTGTGAACGATCCATGTTAATGGTGTCTGAAGGACGTATTTTCTGCTTTGGAAAACTTTCCTCAACCTTTTCTTAATTCTAAATAATAAATATTACGTTCACAAAATTTTTAGGGTTCAACACGACTGTTTCAGACGGAGAATAATGTAAAAATCATACTTACTGTCGTTTATGCTTAACTGCTGCTCTGATGGTATCAATTGGACGACGTCGTAACACTATAAATCTAACACTGTCTGTATCACACTCTCTTAAAATTAAACCTGAAAAGGAATTTTGTTAGAAAACACAACTAAAAGACAATATAAAGTTCAAAATATATATATTAAATCTTTAAAAAAATATGTTTTTACAACAACTTTTTTCAAGAGAAAATGTTAACAAACAATAGTCTGGCCCGTGTACGACACATAGTGAGGAACGGGACGATTCATATTGTACCAACTACCATCCAATATGCGGTTTTATAAGCTAACGATGCACAAAACGATTCAAGAAAAGTTCAATGTAACTGAAATTTTGGTGGGCTTTTGCTTGCCTGTCTTATAAACGTATTATTAAATTCACATTAATTTTGGTCGCTCCTCGGAGCTTAAAATTGCTTGAAGCGTCTCTACTTCGATTGTATTTTACAATAACAACTTTTTACGTTCAGGCAAGGCAGATCCCATGCACGTGTGAGTACATGGTACAGATACTTTTTTGACTCCGAATCACTGAGGAACCGGTTTAGGGCAAACCCCGTCAAAACACATCATTTCCCCGTCAAAGTCGACTGCTAGGAAATGATGGGGGTCCCATGTCGCTAAGGGCTATTTTCGCTATAACTTCCGATATACTTTGAATAGTCGTTGGACTAACTTGTCCTCATATTCAATACCTCGTAAGAGTTGCAGTGCTTGACAACGTGGATTCGTAAAAGGGTTTTTAATCTTGGAAATTTTGAAGTTCAAGTCTAATTTTAGTATACTTTCTAAAATTAGGTGGTCGGGGCGACATTACGTCCTTGCTACACTTTCTAAATTAACGCTCCTTGAAGAGTTAGCGAAAATTTGGTATAAAAAATGCTCCGAAGAGCAAAAATATGTTTACAAGAATTAAAAACCTCTTCCACGGCGTTTTTACGTGAAGCACGCTTTTCGTACGAAGTATTTCCTAAGTCGGATTTTGTTACAACGTCGAAAAGTATATCGGGGTTATAGCGTTCTTTAACACCCCCCTTCTTTGCGTGAATCTTTTTGTGCAACGTTTGGTAAAATTGGTTTTTGAAAAGAAAATGGATCATTGGATGGAGTCTCCCATGTGTTGTATTCGGTTATATTTCAGACCGGCCTATCTGAACATAACATAGATTCAAATCTAAAAATGGTGATAAGTTTGAATATATATCGATGCATAGCATTCGATTGAATAATTGAACATTGGTTTTCAAAATGGCATAAAAAAAAGAAAAAAATCGAAAATCCTCAGATTTTCGATGACACAACACAAACACTTTCGACGCACTTATCTTTCTTAGTGTTCTTCCACTAATGCGGGCTTGCGTCTGCTCCTTCTCGTTTCTATGCCTCCTCGATCACCTTCGGTGTCGAACTGCCTTCTGGAACAGCTTAGGTGGTCCTCGGACTGCTTGGCTCCAGCTATACAATGGCTCTGCTCAGTTATATGAAACAATATAAAACAAAATTTTAGTAAATTGTATTGTTCATTGAACCCATGCTTTATCCCGTCTGGGCATAAAGAGGAATCTGCGACCGATAACACATCGTCGTCTTTGAGAATAGGAACACTGAATTTTGTTGACTTATATTGATTGAAATGGTTTCCGTGTAGTTAAAAATTCTCTTCTTGGGAGAAATCTGCGACCGATATCACATCGTCGTCTTTGAGAATATGAACATTGAATTTTGTAGACTTATGCTGATTGAAATGGTTTCCGTTTTTATTAAAATCTCTTCTTGGGAGAAAATCTGCGACAGAATCTGCATCCGTCGGATCGTTACATCTGCCCCTCCAGCAGACGTGGCGGCATCTCGCCATTGAGTTGCTAGACTCGTCTGAATCGCGCTCTTGCGTCAGAGTCGTCGTCTTTCCATGCCGTGCCAATGGAACATTTGTTTGGACCCTTTGGGTCGGACTCTGCTTACAGATGTATATGTTTTAAACATATGAGAACTTAGAAAAATTATAAAAAATACCAACTCTTATCAGACGCGACAAGAAGTTGGTATGGAAATTTTGAGATAAAATAAACCTAGCACTAAGTTAAAACTTAGCCTAGGTTGAAAAATATTATAAAAATATGATAGAATCTCCAGAACTTGATTCTGAATCAGAAGGGGAAGCATCTCGTGGCGGTGCATGGATTTGTACAACCGTTTGCTCCGGCGGTGGAGGTTCTGTGGAATCGTCTGAGAACGGGGAATCATTTCCATCGAGTGATGTTCCGCCTGGACTAGCATTTTCTTCGTCGGAAGATTCGATTTCCAAGTTGTGCTCCTCTGGCGGGGCTGGTCTCAAATCATTTACATGTACTCTCGTCGTTACATTTCCCTTTTGCACGAGATATACTTCGTCTGAAAATTTCTTCAAGATTCTGGTTGGGCCTGACCAAGACGGTGTTTGTTTTTCTTTTTTTCTTAAAATGTTTTTCTTAACCGCCTCTCAAGTTACCGAAGTAACCCCCTGGAAGATCTCAAGGATCTTGTGCTAGGCAAAGAGAGACGAGGCCCTACAGTTTAATGTGGACTCCGAACCACTCTTGGGGCAATTTTTTTAAATGAAAAATTGTTGCGCCTTGCAGGAATTGAACCCACTTCGCTAGGCAACTCAGTTTGCTAGCCAGTCGCTTTAACACACTGAGCTACCATTCCCGGCGTGAAGGTATGTACCTTCCTTTTTCTCTTACTCATGACTTTGTCTCCTACTTTGAATACGACTGGAGTGACGGCCTCTTTCGGCGCATATTTCTGCTTATAATTTTGCTGAGCCTCACGGGCTTCCTTAACTCGCTCGTATCGTGGAAGCGTTTGTTGCTTGGCTCTTTCTTGCCTCCAGGCATACAAGTCCCATTCGCCTCTTTCGGCTGGTTCATATCCTAACACTATCATGCTAGGGGTTTGATTTGTAGCGGCGTTCCTACGATTTCTTAAGATGTATGTCATCTGATGCACGTAGCGATCCCAAGTATCGTTTGGCTTTTTGAATAAGAGGGTATTTAATATCTTTCTGCACTCCTGAACCTGTCGTTCCACGGGGTTGGATTGTTGATGATATGCAAAACGTGATGTACCATTCGGAATTGAAATTACCTCCATTGTCAGAAATTATGACTCGAGGGACTCCGAATCTTGCTATTATCTCTTCGTCAATAAATTTGGCTATCGTTCTGCCATCGACCTGAATGTATGCCTTTGCCTCTATCCACTTGCTAAATACGTCTTCAACGATAATCATATATCGATTCTCAGCGTCTTTGGTCCTCTGCAGTGGGCCAATTACGTCGATGCTCAAAGTTTCGAATGCATTCTGCGGTGCATGACTTCTAAGTGGAGCGTTAGGTTGAGCTTGCCTTGTGTTTACTGATTGGCATATCAGACAGTCGTTTATATATTTGCCGACGATCCTGGCCATATTATTAAAATAATAGCGTTTTGCAGTTTTCCTAAGAGTCTCGTCTTTTCCTGGATGACATGCTTCATCTCGGTCATGATAATGGTAAATCAATTCCTTAATTTTCCTCTTTGGAACTATTAATTTAAAATTTTGATCGCAGTCTTTCAAAAGTACATCGTCTTGGACGTGAAAATTTTTCATAAAAATAAGATCCGCATCGGAACGTTGTTCCTGTTGAAATAGATCATTCCAACGGCGGATCTTGTCTTGGATATCCCTCGAACTCGATTGAGCCTGTACGATATCTTCATATATTTCTGAATATGTTAAAACAGAAATACGTTCTGGACACTTGTAATTTGGTAGGAACATTCTTTCCTCTTCATCGTCTGTCTCGACATACTTATTTTGTGGGTTACGACTGAGAAAATGTGCTAATAAATTCTCCTTTCCTGGACAGTGTTCAATTTTGAATGCATATTCTTGCAATAATAATGACCATCGTGTGAATTTAGTTTTGTCGTCCTTATGCTTGTTTAACCAAAGTAACGCCCTGCTGTCCGTCTTCACCAAGAACAGTTTGTCTGCTAAGTACATCTTGTACTTTTTAATATAGTTCACCACCGCCAAGCATTCTAGCTCGTTAATGTGGTAACGTCTCTCTGCTGGAGATAACGTATTGCTTGCATACGAAACGATATATTTTTCGCCGTTGTCACCTAATTGATATAATACGGCCGAAAGACCTTGTAGTGATGCATCGGTTTGTAAAATGAACTGACGTGAAAAATCCGGCCGATGGAGTTCCAGCGGTCCGGATAATAAATCTTTTAATTTTCTAAAAGCTTCATCGCATGTATTGTTCCAATGAAAACGATTTTCCTTCGAAAGAAGTTTCGTTAGCGGCTTCGTGATCATCGCAACATTTGGTAGATATTCTCTTACCCAGTTGCAAAGTCCTAAGAAACTTTGGAGCTGCCTTTTGGTGGCTGGAACAGGATAATTTTGAATTTGTAATACATGTTTTTCTAATGGTCGGGAAGTATCAGTTCTAATTGTGTGGCCTAAATATTGGATTTCATTCGTCGCTATTACACACTTTTCCGGTGACACTTTTAGATTGTGCAAACGTAGTCTTTCATAGACTAACCTCAGGTGGGACATATGCTCTTTCACGTTTACGCTGTAAACGATCATATCATCAAAGTAGACTTTACAGAAATGGTGCAGGTAACCCGTCAAAACGTCCTTTGCCATGAATTTCTGAAAGGTACAGGGAGCTGTCTTGAGGCCGAAAGGCATGACATTGAATCTGTAAGCTGCCCCATCAGGAGTGGTAAAAGTTGAGAAATCTTTTGATGCTTCATCGAGCGGTATTTGCCAATATCCACTCTTTAGATCCAACACAGTAAAAATTTTCGAATTTCCTAAATCTTTAATACTTTCATGTATTTTTGGTAAGACGGAAGCCTCGTCTTCAGTCATTTCGTTCAAATGGCGATAGTCGATGCAAAAACGTGGTTTTTTGTCTGATCGTTTTATTATCACGGGTGGTGAACTATATTGGGCAGTGCTAGGTTCGATGACGCCAGCTTTCAACATCTCTTCGATTTGGTCGTACATAATTTTCTTCGTACTCGGAGACATCGGATATGGTCTGATATTAAAGGGCTTTGTATCTTTCACGATAATTTTGTGTTTAACAGTCATTGTGGTTGCTTGAGCCGGTTCCGCAGTGAACAGATCGACAAATTCTTCGAACAGCGGCCGTAGAAATTTGTCTTTAATAACAAGCTCTTCAGGAAGCTTTGCCTGCTGTCTCTCCCTCTGAGAAGCTTGATTCCAGAAGACGGTAATACGCTCTTCCGTGCCGGCATATAGGCACTTTCGGCCACAATCATATGCGACATTGTTCATGTATAAGAATGGTGATCCTAATATTACAGTTTCATTCAAATTTTCGATGACTTGAAAATCAATTTCAAAAGAAGTGCCTGAAATATTTACTTTTAATTTTGTCGTGCCAAGAGAGTCCACCATTCGATCTCCGCACGCCATAGCAAATGATCGACGTGTCGTGAGATTTTTAAAATTATCCAACATCCTCGGATGGATAACGTTTCGTGTCGAGCCTGAATCAATCAGAGCGTCGACCGCATGTTCATTAATTTGAACTTTTATACGAGGCAAAGGGAACGCTTCGCTCATATAATTTATTGATTTCCTCGTCTTACGCATGGGAACGTCGTAGTGGTCATGAGTATTAGAAAAGTTTAATGGACATTGCTGCCGCCTTGGTTCGGTCGTTGTGCCGGGGATCTTGCAGATTGACCCTGGCCTGGGTCTCTGACCCCTTGAAAGTTTCCCGGTCTCCTGTTGAGATGAGGGTTATTGGGACATTGACTATGGAAGTGCCACTGCACTGTATCTGTACAGTATCGGCACGGGGTAGCCGGTCGGTCGGGTACTCGGAATTTCCCCGATCCGCCATTAAAATTGTTCTGCCTGCGGTCAGGATTCGCTGATCCGCCTGAAGAATTATGCATAAAAAAAGGACGACCAGGCGCTCTACCTGGACCGTCCTGTCGAGAGACATCCTCTCGGAAATGCACCCTCGGTGCTGTCGGAGTTGGGCTTCCATTGCTCCTTATACTTGAATTTTGTTGACTAATACGTCCCGGCTCTTGATAGTAAGACGCGCGGGACAGGCGTTGATCGATAAGCTGGATTAGCGACGTCTGTTCGTCAGCTGAATCCCGCTCGACGTTAGTAGCTGCTGCTATTAACATCTCTGTAGATGAAATTAGGTTGCTTCTCAAGCGTGACCTAATTTCTGGACGCAGTTGGTCCATGATGATCCGAGCTCTGATGGCTTCGGATTTGAAGGGATCAATACGATCGAAAAGGCAGGTCTTCCTTGTAATAAACACTGCCGTGTCGTCTAAAGACGTTTGCTTGGTGGCATACAGTTGAGCAATAGCTCGTGACTGTATGTCGGGAGAATTAAATCTCGTAAGGAATCTTTCCTTGAATAAGGCATACGAAGTTGTCAACGTCCTAAATTGTTCGGACCATCGTTGAGCTTCGCCCTTGAGTTGGCCGGTTACGTTATGGAGGCGATCATAGTCGTGGCTTACGCGAGCTCTGTCGAAATATTCCCCCATAATTTTCAGAAAAGCTTCTGGTCTTCATGATCAAGCCCATGGAACGTCACGTTCGGACATCTTTGTCTCTCATGGGGCGTACAGGTCGACACGTTCTGTATCGCCTGCACGAAGCCCTCTGCCATTTTGAGAAACATACTTTCCATCGAATTAACAGTTTGTGGCTGTGAAGCAGATAAATTTTGGTTATTTCCCTCCGGAAACAGTCGTTGTGGTTCTATCCCTCTAGAACCGTCGTCGACGAGCGGCGCGGTGGCTCGCTCGTAAAATCCTCTTGGGGTCGACTCCTCGGAGTCTTCCGCCATGAAGGAGAAAGGATTAGTTAGATTTGGGGCGGCATGGTTCCTGTTCGGGCGCTATGTGAACGATCCATGTTAATAGTGTCTGAAGGACGTATTTTCTGCTTTGGAAAACTTAGAAAAATTAAAAAAAATAGGAAAAAGAAAAAATTAATTTTCTTTTTCCTCAACCTTTTCTTAATTCTAAATAATAAATATTACGTTCACAAAATTTTTAGGGTTCAACACGACTGTTTCAGACGGAGAATAATGTAAAAATCATACTTACTGTCGTTTATGCTTAACTGCTGCTCTGATGGTATCAATTGGACGACGTCGTAACACTATAAATCTAACACTGTCTGTATCACACTCTCTTAAAATTAAACCTGAAAAGGAGTTTTGTTAGAAAACACAACTAAAAGACAATATAAAGTTCAAAATATATATATTAAATCTTTAAAAAATTATGTTTTTACAACAACTTTTTTTAAGAGAAAATGTTAACAAACAATGGTCTGGCCCGTGTACAACACATGGTGAGGAACGGGACGATTCATATTGTACCAACTACCATCCAATATGCGGTTTTATAAGCTAACGATGCACAAAAAGATTCAAGAAAAGTTCAATGTAACTGAAATTTTGGTGGGCTTTTGCTTGCCTGTCTTATAAACGTATTATTAAATTCACATTAATTTTGGTCGCTCCTCGGAGCTTAAAATTGCTTGAAGCGTCTCTACTTCGATTGTATTTTACAATAACAACTTTTTACGTTCAGGCAAAGGCAGATCCCATGCACGTGTGAGTACATGGTATAGATACTTTTTTGACTCCGAATCACTGAGGAACCGGTTTAGGGCAAACCCCGTCAAAACACATCATTTCCCCGTCAAAGTCGACTGCTAGGAAATTATGGGGGTCCCATGTCGCTAAGGGCTATTTTCGCTATAACTTCCGATATACTTTGAATAGTTGTTGGACTAACTTGTCCTCATATTCAATACCTCGTAAGAGTTGCAGTGCTTGACAACGTGGATTCGTAAAAGGGTTTTTAATCTTGGAAATTTTGAAGTTCAAGTCTAATTTTAGTATACTTTCTAAAATTAGGTGGTCGGGGCGACATTACGTCCCTGTGCAGCGACATTTGCTACACTTTCTAAATTAACGCTCCTTGAAGAGTTAGCGAAAATTTGGCATAAAAAATGCTCCGAAGAGCAAAAATATGTTTACAAGAATTAAAAACCTCTTCCACGGCGTTTTTACATGAAGCACGCTTTTCGTACGAAGTATTTCCTAAGTCGGATTTTGTTACAACGTCGAAAAGTATATCGGGGTTATAGCGTTCTTTAACAATATCTAGTTTGGGCTTTATAATGTCCGTTTATATGTCTATATATATATATATATATATATATATATATATATATATATATATATATATATATATATATGTACGGAAGGTACTTTGCCACCTCCAAAACAGATACTGGCTATACGTTGTCACCTCATATATAACGTTGCCACCTCCGTTTTCGGAGGTGGCAACGTTTTGCACAGTTTTCAATTTTACAAGCATTTAGATGACATTAGAAACCTATGTTTAAATTTTCGTGTGGAGGTGAAAAGACACCTTTTATATCCACAAATTAAATTTTTAGTTCAACTGTATATCAATGGCGCTGCTGTCGTTTTCATTTGTACAACAGCCAATACGATGTCACCTCCGGCTATATATGTTGCTCTTTAGATCACAGAGGGTACGATATCACCTCCAAATATCGGCAACATCGCGATGAATGTCGGGATAAATTCAACACAACAGAAATATACCTGCGTAGCGTTGTGCCGGAATGGGCATTATTAAAATATCCTATAGAAATGTATCAGGTTTAAAAAATTACAGTATACCGGGTTGGGGACTGCCCATAATGCCTACCTCATAATACAAATAAAATTTCGTCTACATCAAGCATGATTCATTTCCTCTATACTACGAAAGGCTAGTTTTTTGGTTCATTGACAAAAATTATGCGGTTGAACAGGAATTACGCTACTAATACTTGGAATGTTTACCAGAGAACAAATATGAGCAAAAAAATGCGTTTTTTAAATTGCTTCTTATAAGCATATTTGAGTATCCATAAAATATGTTATATTTCAACTTAAATGTAGTTTTAGTTTTTTACGTCCGGTATTTGCGATTAAATAATTTAGCAAAATTCAATTATTAAATTATTTTATGAATTTTTATTTGCAATATAGAAAGTTTCCCAAGAAAAAAGCTAAAATATAATATTTCATAGTATATTTTCTTAGCTTTAAGACAACGCAGTTTATTTTGTTCTTGTTTAGGTAAATTACTGTTTTTGGGCCCTTAAATTTCTTGATCGTGAATTTCCAAATCGCAAAACATGTAAGAACTTGGGAACTTTTCTTTTATATGAAACAATGAATACCCATTCAATACATAAAAATATAGGAAATCTGTTCACATTGATGTTATTATTACACAGGTAAGTTTCAATAAAACTCAGCGGCTTCCATCAGAAAATTTCCGTAATCACGATTTATAATATTTTATGGAAGTAAAACTATAGAAAAATATTATTCCTTTAATATGGAACTAACAGGTTATAGGATCGTTTAAAAAATGTAAATAATACATAATAATATAGGCCACGACAGCTTCAAAGTCCTTTATAAATGATTTCTGTTTGCACTTCGACATTAACAGCTAAAACCTATTTCAAATGATTCCTTAGCTTCTAAAACATCAAAATCTGAAGGTTGTCAACATGTCGTCCTGTACGAGGTGCAACGGGAACATTAGAAAAAAATATTATACAATTCCCAAAGCATGGAGTTAAATGGACGACGTTTACGTTTAAAGTGCGCTGGTGAAAAGCATCTTATTGCATAGGCAACGTTTTCTTTTACCACCGCCCTAGCTACTTTATTCTTAACGTGATCAAAAATACTCATTAATAGCGTTATAAATTGGAGTTTCAGGATGCTAAGCCTTTTTTTACTTTTTTGTTCCGATCGCTCTAATTTTTCAATAATTTTTTTAAGAGCGCCCGCACAAGGTCATTTGTATTTGAGCTGCACGAGGTATTTTAAGGCACAGTATCATCGCCTGTTCTCGCAATAAATAGTTGTTCATTTGACTGTTATGTGAATAATAGAAACTGAGCTTGTATAAACACACATAATGTTATGTAGTTTGTTTGAACAAATCATTACAATTATTACATTTTATTATACGTTTCGAGTTTTCGCAGAGGCGTATAATGCATTTGATCGGCATTTCTAAAACTGTATATATCACTCGTGGAGAAAAAAAAATTTCATATCATTGCGTTAGTGATCAAATTAAGCAACTTTTGAAGTGTCTGTCTGTCCGTCCCTCACGTTTCTTGTAAGCATGATAACTTTTGAGAAGGACACGTCTGATTTGAACAAAGTTTTAACAGTTAGTTAGTGCTGCTAGTGAAGGTACCCTATTGTTTAAAAAAAATTGCTCAGTAAACATAAAAAATATGAAATATTTTATGAAAATAACTATACACAATGTGGAGTATTGTAACATTTGATAAGATTCTACAGACTCGAAAATAATATATAATATAGGTACTGACGAACGTATCGCCAATCACGACAGTATCATTAGGAGATAATTAAAAGTGGAAATATAGCAAATAGCAATTATACCTAAAAAATAATATAAAAAATGTGAAAATTATATTATGGACTGTTGAACAAATATATAAAAAATTCAAATAATATGTTTGCTCAAGTTATATTATACTTGTTCAATCTGAATCCGAGGACTCTTAAACTATTTCGGAAGTAAAACGAGTTTCCTTAGTGTTGGGGTTTTTATAACATGGTTTTTGTTCCATACACTTGTAGGATCCGATGCATGGTAATGTCTTCTTCGTACAGGAGCATTGCAGAGTACTACAACCTATAAAATTTTGCTGAAATAGTTTAGGTGTTTCGAAATATAATAATCAATAAATCTTGTCTACAGTTACATGTAGATAAAAAAATGTGATTTAATCAGCATTGATGATTTGGTACTGAGAACAGGGGTAATTTTATTATCAATAATTTTCCATCCTATATGAACTAGTACTACTAGGTGAGAATGTCCAAGAGAGAAAGGTCCGATAGGGAAATATTTACTGTTTTTGATCTTAACTTTTTATTCTAACACATATATTGCAAACAAACTACAAGACTACCTAAGTAGAGTTATAACAAGAGTAGTGTTGTAAATTTTCACTCAATAATTACAGTTGTTTGCGAAATAGTTAGATTTAATTTTAAAAATCATGTCAATTTCCGTATTTCCTAAATTTTAATCTAACTATTTCGCATATGTTTGAAATTATTGAGTGAAAATTTCTAACACTACTCTTGTTATAGTTATACTTAGTAGTCTTATACTTTGTTTGCAATATGTGTTTTAGAATATGAAGTTAAGGCCAAAAACAATAAATATTTCCCAATCGGACCATTCTCTCTCTCTCTCTCTCTTGGATATTCTCACCTTAAAGCATCTATATCCATATGTCCATATAAATTTTCTAAAACACGAATGATGAAAAATTTTGAAAGTTCTTAAAGTTCACACACTACCTTAGATCTTAATAAGTAGTAAAATAGAGCAGCAAATTTAAAATAATTACTCCACCGGGAATAAAAGATTTTAAGTTATTTCAATACCAACAAACACTAAGACAATGCCCAGGCAGGAATAAATTTATCTCAGATTACAAAAATATCCGCATATATGCAATAATATATGAATATATCAAATAATACATCAATACTGTGTGATCGTACAGGCGATACTAGACTTTAAAAGACCACGTGCAATGAGGAAACAAATAAAAGTCGACCTTAAAAGATCTTGTGCGGGCGCTCTGACAAAAAATATTAAAAAATTACAGAGCGATCGGAACAAAAAAGTAAAAAAGGGCTTAGCATTCTGAAATTCCAAAAATCAACATTTGTTTACAAAGTTTTAACTTAGTACTTTCTTCATAAAAAAATCATTGTTGAAATTACACTCACGCTTTAAATGAGAATGTGTAAAAAAATGTAGGTACGTAATTAAATGTTCTACAACATTATGTGGGAATTTTTTTATTTTTCCAACCGCTTTTTCGCATTAAATGAAAAACTAACATATGTACATCCAAAAATTGTATAAAAATCACTTATCAAGAAAACTATACATTTTCTCGAAAAATCACAAAGAGCAAAAATGCTTAGATGTTTTCAATAAACAGATAAAACAAAAATCAGTCATATTTCAAGCATTATCACGCAAAAACGAATATTACATAAATTAAAAATCAATGGTATTTCGAAAACTAAGCAATTTATCAAAATACGCCAAAGAAGGAAAAGTGTTTAACATCAACATTTTCTACAATAAGGTAAAGAAACATTCATAAATTTTCCACTTACCTTTCCGCGATTGTACCGGAAAAGCACGTGAAATTTTATAAATCTCATTATCATGAAAATTGGGCATTTTTTGAAGAATAATGGGGAACAAAAAGTGTTTAGATAGATGTTTTCTACGAGAAAACAACGGAAAAACTGATACATTTTAAATACCGTTATTCCAGCAAAGCGCGTGAAAATGTCTTGAAAATGTTGTACTCTTTCGATAAATATCAAAGAATGAAAAGTATGTAGTTTGATGCTTTGCAGTAGAAAAGCAATTAAAAATATTCAGTTTTGAAGTATTTTTATGCAGTTACATTAAAATGATATATATGGTCAAATCCATTTAACTTTGAAATTTGTAGTAAGAAATAATAAAAAATCGATTTTTAATTTTTTTATTAAGCATTTTTTGAACCGTAATTGACGTTATTCTTAGTCATTGTGCACTATAGTCAAACATGATAGAAGCAATTTTACAGTTTTTAGAAACACGTGTTGCATTTTCTTCAGAACTAAAATCAATAATTATTTTTTTAGCAGTTCTTCTCTATATCAACAGCTTCAATTTAAAATAAATCTCTATCATTCTGGTTAATATTGTTTTTAACCTTTAAATCAGGTATTTTTCAAATTTTCATTCCTGAAAAGCGTGTGGAAATTGTCGCGGTTTTTCAGTTTTCTATAAAACAAGACAGTTTTGATGCAATTTTCACTAAATTTTTATTTTCACAGAACTTATTAAAACCTTATTAACATTTTGCTCTAATATTCTAACAAAATATTGATTATGTAAAACAACAGTACATGTCTGTTTTTACATGTGTTTTAAATCTCTCTGTCTCTATTGTGAACTTGTGTGTGTGATTTTTTCAAATATGTCTACCAGGAAAGATAAAATAATGCACCTAATAAAAAAAGCTAATTGTAAATATCTCATGTTGTATTTAGCTGTAATTAAATATATTTGTTTGTTTTTCAGTGAAGTGTAGTATAATTTAAAACTGATTGTGACTGGTAAATTAAATCCAGTAGATTTAAATCAACAAATAGTGATGGAAACTTATATTTTTATCTCGGAATCGGTCGGAACTTCATAGCCTTTTTAATTTCAAATTTAGTTGCGTAGAGGCTTGTATTTTTATTTTCCTGGTATGACAAGTACAACCGGAGATATTCTTTTAAAAAATTAAAGAAAATCGTGCTTCAACAGATAAATTGTTCAAAAAAACATGTTCCGCATTTTCCAAAAATTTCATTTAATTTGTAATTTGAAATATTAGGCTTTATGGTTTTAATAGTACTATCGACAAGAAATGTGTATGAAAACAAATACTTTGATAAAGAATATATAACGACAGGCTATAGGAATCTGATAACTGAAATATTTAATGTTGACTAAAGTTTATTAAGTGCAATATGTTTACGTAATTATCAATAATCAAGAAAAAGGACAAAAGTACAAGTTCGACATTGTACAATACTCCGTAAAAAATTGCATGCAGAAAACCATTTAATGCCGATATGGTTACGATGAAAAGCTTATCTTTTATATTATTTTCGTCTGGTTTACTTGACTGCTATGATATCTACTTGATATCGATTTATTTACATTTTTGTAGCAAGAACAATTAATGACAATGAGAATTAAAATCCCGCCAATTCTGCGGAAATTAATTCAAATTGTGCAAAGAAGAATTTAGGCACTTTATTATATTCGTACAGACTATATTATGCATTACTTCTCTCTTATCACAACCAGATGTTAGTACCTGCTTTTCTATTGCGGTCCTTTTGTAGTAAACACTGACGACCCTTTTAAACACTCGTTGAGAGAAATAATACAGAACTTTTAAATGCGCTGATAGTATTCTGTTTGATAATTGATAATTTTTAATTGTTTATGGACATAGATTTTTTTGATATTTCACTATAATTTCGGGAGAGTTTCTATGTACGCTCCATTTTGGCTTTGCTCCACTTATTCAAGTTATATGCTGGGTTTTTCAACATTCAACCAATTCATTTAAAACTTATCAATATAATATTAATTAATGTAAAAAGCATTTGAACAACATTGATTTGATTATTAGATTAATTTCTAATTTGATTCCCGGAGCATATTGAGATGAGAAGTGGGCCACATTGAGTAAATATATTTGTTTGTCATAATGTTATAAGTATTTTGATATTGGCAACATCACGGAAAGTAGTAGGGATACCAACATTGAGGTTTTAAGTGACGGCAGTACTGAAGTGAGAAATTTGGAAGTTGCAATAGCTATCACTATAAAAATAAAAAGCAAGCCGTGCTCTGAACAAATTAGAGTCAGTTTTCCTTGAAGTTAAGTCTTTTGATAAAGTTGTTAAATATTATTAAGTTAATATAAACAGTAATAGAATGGCCTTAATAACACGTTTAAAATTTTGTAGGAAAAGCGAAAGCAGAGTAAAAAAAAGTTCTCGCTGCAGATTCTGTAATGAAGAGATAATTTCGAAAAATTATTTGATACATCTGCAAAGATATCATGGTTCAGAAAACGAAGTACATAACATATTACAGTGTCCTACAAATAGTTAGGAAAGGCGTCGCGCTTTTATGATTGAGAAAGTAAACTTCGATTTCTATATAGCTGGTACAGTAGTACGACCAAGTCGAAGCATCAGTAATAAAAATGCGGGAGATTATTATCCATATGCATACTGCAAAGGGATGTTTTTAAAAACGTACGTGAAACGCCATGCAAAAGTATGCGTTTAAAAAAAATCAAATTGCACAGCATCAAGTAGCAACCATATCTCGATTATTTATCATTATTCTCAATTATTTTCTACTTGTGACTTTTTTAACCTTTCCTCTAAGTTTTTAGTCCATTAATTTTTAAATTCTAGACTGAAGTATGGCAGTTCTAACCACTACTTACTTTGATATTAATACCCAATTTGTTTAAATACTTATTTTTATATATGACTACTCTTAACTATGAATGTATAGTCCAAGTAAGGACTTCTCTGCACTCAAAAACGCAACAAAAACTTTACGATATAATTATATCGCCGCGGGCCATGCGCCATGCCTGTCATCAAACGACCAGACGCACATTAAAAACCTATAAAGGTAAGCGAGTCAATTTGCGAACAGCAGTATAGTTGAAGTAATCAGTTCCCGACAAATAAAAAACGCAACGAAAACTTTACGACCTGATTAAAATACCGGTACTCTTTGTACTGCTGTTCGCATATTGACTCGCTTACCTTTATAGGTTTCTAATGTACGTCTAGTCGTTTCATGACAGACATGGCGCCACGGCCCGCAGCTATATAAATATGTCGTGAAGTTTTTGTTGCGTTTATTGAGTGCAGGGAAGTCCTTACTTGAACTGTACAAAGAGTATCGGTATTTTAATGAGGTCGTAAAGTTTTTGTTGCGTTTTTCATTTGCCGGGAACTGATGATTACTTCAACTTTCTTTTCTTTAACCATTCGTTAGATCTGGATATGGTGACAAACATGTGAAAATGTCTATTATCTAATATGATTGACTTTATTTTCTTTTTATTTGGTGTATGCTTGTACAATGTACATAATATATATGCATGCAATTTTCATTGTACCAGCATCTTGCTCTATTTTACTGTAAATTTAATACTACATACTATGATTCACACATATTTTGTTATTTTATATGTTTTTATATGGTTATAACCTATAACTACTTGTTTGTTTTATAAAACATTATATATAATTTGACTTTCATATATATATTTTTGTAGCTTATTGGTGAATAAAGTATTATTAATATTATTATCATTATTATAATATGTTATAGGTAGAGTATAACTTTCTCAATAGGAATATTTCATTTTTACTTTTCCATATACATAGTATATAACGAAAGTATGTTGATCGTGCAAAAATTCGAGTTTGAGTTTTTGATGGATTTACGCGTTTTCAAACAAAAGTGGTTTTTAAAAAATGTCTGTCTGCCGTCTGTCGCCTCACCTAGAGGCCAAATTGCTGCATCGAGTTTTACCTGTGTATTCAAGACGGCCACACCTCGAGGCGAGATCGCAAAATCGATGCTAGCTCAAATATGGGGGGAGTGAACCCCTAAAAACAGGGAAAAAATAGAAAATAATTTGTTTCTCTAAAACTGCTCTAAAGATTTTGATTAAATTTGGTACATGGACACTTCCCTACTACCGATATGAAATGACATGACCAGTTGCTCTTAGAAAATACCAGGAAGGAAGCTGTGGGGGGAGAGTTGAGTTTTAAATAATTTCATTTTTTTTTAAAGGGATCTAAAAATTTTAATCAAATTTAACACATCAATACTGACTTAGTAGTAGCATAAGGTAACATGACCGGTTGTACCTAAGAAATGTAGAAAGGGAGTTGCGGGGGGAGGGCAAGGAGAAATTAAATAATTTTTCTTCTAAAGCGATTCTAACGATTTTGATTAAATTTGGCATATGGACACTCCCCTAATACCGCTTTGAAATGACATGACCAGTTGCTCCTAGAAATACAGGGAGAGAAGCTGTGGGGCGATCTACTCCTAAATGGGAAAGTTTGTCCGAGTTGTCGCGGACTGATTTTTAAACTATAAAACATATTTTGATTGATTGATTGATTGGTTGATAAATAATATTTAATACACCCATTATGTTTATTCAAAGAATACAATTCCTAGGTTTAAATTCAAATTCTCTATAATAAGTTAATAAGCGGATAAAATAGTCCCTATTAGTGATACACTTGAAATTCTAGTGCTTGCCTTCAATAGTAAATTGGTCTATTTGGTAGCTCATTAGTGCAAGGAAGAATCTTTGCTATTATGAGGAATATGAAAAAAAAAATTTAAGTAAAAGTTATAGAACATACTTTGTTGCCTATTTTTAAAATACGTGAAATATACAGTGGGTTTATTTAAAGTGAGACAGCTTGAATGACGACTTTAAAATAACATACCCGGTTTACACCACTTATTTCAGCGTAAAATTTTACGTTTGGTATTAATTTTTGTTTTGAGAAATTTATAAGATTGTCAAAAATATGAAAATTTACGCAAAAACAATGCATCACAAATGTCACTAAAATACCTTGTTAATAATAGCTAAGAGGAACTATTTAGTAAATGCAAACATAGGGGTGAACTGAAATATCTGAGTAAAGCAAAAGTTTATTTTTATGTACAGGAGATTTTATACAGAGGCATTAACTTGCCAACCTCCATATTATATCTAATGCTTCATTTTTTCCAAAGGAACACCCTGTATATTTTTTCGCCATTTTGCACAACTATTTTGTTTCTTTAATAATAATTAGTTAATATGATATTTCTCTAAAACTGATAGTTTTTGAAATATTTTCATTTTAATTGATTAACTTAAAAATAATTGCGCCTATTCCACTAGTAAGTTATGGCTTTGCCGTCATTTAGTAATTGTAATAATTTAAATAATTACAGTATATAAAAATAATAACGGTAGCTAGAAAAAAATGTATAAATAATTTCTTAAATGACGAATGTTCCAAATGTATTATGTATTTTTCCTAGTTACCGTTGCTCTTATATTTGAATATTTTAATTATTTAAATTATTTTCCAGCTTTAAAATCTAATTAAAAAATATAATTCTGAATCATTTTCATTTGGTTTTCATTTTCAGTACTAAAATCTTCATTTACTATAATACAATAAAGCCATAGCTTTCTTGTGAACGAAGAAAAACACAATTATTTTTAAATTATCGGTTAAACTGAAAATATCTCAAAATCTATTAGTTTTGGAGACTAATATCATAAAGTACAATATATTCGTGCATAGTGGGATAATGTACTTGTTGTTCTATTTGTAAAAACGATATTCTAGATATTTGTAGGTTTCCAAATTAACGCCCCCGTATAAAATTCCTTGTAGATCCATCCAGTCCACTACATTTCAACTATCCCTTATCTTTGCCCTTACCAAATATTTTCTCTTAACTGTTGTTAGCAAAGTTCATTTTGCAGCATTTGTGATGCATTGTTGTTCTGTAAATTTTCATACATTTTGCAATAACTTGGCGACGCCACAGCATTTTCAAAACGAAAATTAATGCTGAACGTAATTTTACGCTGAAATGGTGTAAAAATATACAAGATATCGTCCAAATATTAACTGTGGTGTTCTGTTTATATTCTTTTCTCTTTTTTAGAGTTTTTACCATATAGATCTTCTAAAAAAATATCACATCAGAATTTACAAAAACACAATTATTCAGTATAGTGAAAAAATAGCCTCTGCGTCTATGATGTTTATGTCAAAGGAATAGCCAGAAGCTACTTCTTGCCAACTAATATAAATTATAACGAGAAAAATAAATGTAATATACCTATATCGCTGACGTTTAGGACACTAAATCTTTTTCGAAACAGATTAGAGGAAATTCTTATGGGCTCTGTATGTTAAACATAGCCCCTAAAATTTTATTTATGTTATATCCATAGCTACTTATTATTTACGCAGAACTGTTGATATTTTATTCTAAACATCAAACAACCTTAATACCATTTAAAATCAGTTACATTATATTTCAAATATTATTAGATGAAAAAAAATCTCACTACGTAAGAGTTTAATATTTTCTGAAATATTGATTGATCAGAAGAGTAATTCTTTATTTTCACCCAATTTCATTCCAAAATTCGAAAAAAATGTTTTTAAAGGCCTTCCAAACCACCTGAATGAGTCTTTTAAATCTTAGATATCTAGAAAGATTTCTCTGAGTGAAAGACTAGGGGACATAGATTCAGACTTTAATTTAGTTTTAATAATAAAATATTTGCCAAAAGCTGTGTTCAAAATGTACATTTCCTGCCTACTAAGAAGTTATAAAATTATGACCATCGTTTTCCAGAAACTTACAAATTCAAATGTGGGTTCGATAATGTTTATATATATTAACAATTACAGATAATGGCGTTACGTTTTGACCTCCGAAAATTTGGCAACATTGCTAGAGGTATTAACGATGCTTCAGTTTCTACTCATATATATGTATTGGAGGTGAGTTCGTATCTCTTGTATCCTGTATATATGATTACAAAAAAAATTATAAATCTTTTCCCCTCTTTTGAGATTCGTATTCTGGGGGTCCCCCTAATCACAAATATATAAAATTTATAGCAATATATGCACGGGATAACATGGAGGTCAGGTCGTCCTTTCTATGTGCCGGAGGTGACAACTTAACTAGCATCAATATATATATATATATATATGAAGTGTTATTGTACTTCCGAGTGCTCTCCCGCGTCGATGGTCGACTCCTCCAGGCGTCACGGTTGTTCGAACGACGTTTCGGCAGAATCTCATCTGCCATCTTCAGGTTCTCACCGAAATCACTGAAAGCTGCCTGCTGCTCCTCGTTGCTCGAACTGACCTGACTGGTATATATATATATATATATATCATTTTTCATGATTTGTAAGGTGTAATTCAATGCAGGTCGGGGTATTTGCCCGCTGAGTAGTTGTTTCCTGCAAATCATATATAATAACAGTATATAGGTTAAGTCCACCAAGGGCTGAAGGTCGCCGCTCTCGGTACTTGCAAAATGGCAAGTCGCTATGCACCATGGAGACATCTATGATGTCTGGTGTATAGTAGCATTAGACCACATGAGAGGATTCACTTACCTCTCACCACTACCTTTACATTACCTTTACATTAGTCTGTATAAGACTAGCAGGTTGGCCACTGTCATTTGTCTGCTCCATGACCTATGGCATACTGAGGAGAACTAATAAGTTCGAAACCGGTCTATGTCTGGTCAGGGAGTAGACAGATGACATTGGCTACCAATTTTTCATGATTTGTAAGGTGTAATTCAATGCAGGTCGGGGTATTTGCCCGCTGAGTAGTTGTTTCCTGCAAATCATGTATAATAATATATATATATATATATATATATATATATATATATATATATATATATATATATGTTATATTAGAAATATACTATGATATATAATATCACTGAGACAGGCTTAACCTTCTCAAACATATCATGTTACAGATTGCGTAACAGCTCTTCTCTAATAACCGCTCACGTTGGCTGAGCTTAATGTTTCTTTCTTGGTAATCTCTTATCATGCTGAATTGCCAATTTAATGTTCTTTGTTCTCTTATGTTATAAATACAACCAACAGACATTTGTACCTTCAGTCATATACTCATTTTCGACCTAATACATTCTAAATTTATTATTGTTCATTATTGTACCCAGAGTCAAGCTTGACTCCCAAGTAAATAAAGTTTTTAAAAAGTGATTTCTACAATCCATTATCTAACATTGGCGCAGTCGTACGGATCTGAAAAACGCCCTGTGACCCAGAGGTGGTGGATTTCAATCCTTCAATCAGAAAAGAATCTACGAGAAGCAAGAAAAATACAATTTAAGCAGACAAGCAACGTCTCAACAAGCTCACAAGAAGCATCATATACACATCGAGAAATAATTAGCAAGTAAGAAACCTTCCTGGCCCCTGAAAGTCGGTGTCTTCAGCACTTGGAACACGTCGCCGTGGATAGGAACACCTAGTGATACCCCTGACGGTACATCCCAGTGTAGCAACGCTTACGCAATCGCATTCGACCTTCCATCTGGACCCCAGGCATGAAGATAGTAATGTAAGTAATTTAAGAATCATCTCAATTTATTTTCTATTTTAAAACTGCACTAAACATTTATATTTTATCATTCGTACATTGCATTCACATTTGCATTAAACCCACGACAGTTCTGCAATCTAATTTAGTTGAATATATTATCTAAATATCGTATTACTTTAGCCGATATTTTATTTTATTTTAACACATAAATATTTTCATTGCAATCAATATATTAATTTGACATATATCAAGTTTAATCTTTATCTTGTAACATTTTTATTGCAATTTAATACTACAATACATTAACCTTTATACCATATGACTATAATATCTGAATAAGTGCAAATACCATCGCAAAAATAATTTGTTACATATTTTATAAAGAAAGGAATACATTCTCATTTCCTTTTACTCATTATTATTACCAGTGGCGTACTCTTGCACCCTTTACAATTAATATTTTTGTGTGTACCAAATTAATTTTTGTTTGTTTATCTGAAATTTATATACAAATCCTAATAATACAAAATGGCGAACCAACCAAATACTACAGTAAATAATACTACAGCAAATAATACCAATAACGCTGATGAAACCCTTACCATAGAACCCTACAAGTTAAGTGAGATTTTCTCAATAGTTCCAGAGTTCGACGGGAACCCCATTTTCCTACAAACTTTTATTTCCGCTTGTGTTTACGCGAACGGAATGTCTATAAAAGACTAGCGTATTTTACTTACTCTACACATAAAAAATAAACTTCGGGGAAAAGCTGCCGAGTTAATAAATTCAAGGAACCCTGCCACTTGGGCAGAAATTAAAAGCCTACTTGAGGCCCATTTCGGTGACTCTCGTGACCTGACAGCTTTGATTCAGGATCTGCAGAGGATTCACCAACTACCCAATGAAACTGCCCTGACATTCGTATCTCGTTCACAAACACATAATGCCAAAATGCACACTGCCGTGCAAAAACAGACTTTGACGTTGGAAGAAAAGACAGCCCAATCATCCCTAATTGAGACCATGACTCTAACAACACTACTTACCGGACTAGAACACAAACTTGGAAAAATAATCCGTGCCGGAAATCCTAGCAACATGCTCGACGCAATTAATAGAATCAAACGCGAACTCCAACTGTCCTACTTCGAGTCACAAAAATTCCCAAAACAAACTATCAACAAAAACCCCATCCAGAATCAACAGAGGCGTCCCAACTCCCAACAATTCTCTAATTTTTACAAACGTAACGGGCACAATTTTAATGAGTGCCGTACAAGACTACAATTCTCGCAACAAAATCAGGACTTTTGACAAAACAATTTTGCCAGTCCTCCACAATTTTCTAGACCGAATTTCCAAAATTCTCCCAACCAGCAATATCAAAGAAATTTCATACCGCAACAAAATTTCCAACAGAATAGGCCTTCTGTAATAAGACCTAATCCAAACTTTCAGAGATCCCCAAATCAACAAAATTCAAATTTCATTCCTAACTTTAACAGACAAAACCCGCAGAGAACAAATCACGTTAATTTTGACAATCATTTCGACTCTCAAAATTATGATACTAATTTTTACCATGAAACTGATAATTTTAGTGACCCATAATTCCATAACTTCGGAAACTATCAAACTAATTCTAGCCTTGATAATATGGCAACCATGCCACAAGTAAATTATGATGATTACCCCCATTTCCCGCAAAATAACGACGATAACATGCCATACCAAAATGAGAATTATACAGCTAATTCTCAGATGTCGCAGGATTATACTGCTAATCCTCAGGATTTTCCATTAGGCCCGGAGTATTCCATGAATACTCCAACCCAAGAAATAAATTTCGAAGTGGACCAAATGTCCAACCGAATCCAAACATTAAACCTGAACGACAATTACAACTCCCTACTGAATTTCTCAGACCAGAACTTCGCTTAAATGGGCCTACACACACACTATTGACCGTGAATTCTAGTAATCTTTATTTCATAAAAGACATTTCGAACAAATTTAAACTCTTAATTGAAACTGGCGCAGGTATTTCGATTTTTAAGCATAAGACGGCGGAAAATTTTAAAAATAGATCTCCAGGAAACGCGATTATATGTTACCTCCTTTCTCTTATTATTTATTTTTGAGAAAGAATTGAGGCAACATGTGCGGACGACTAGCTGGTTTAAGCCGGAGCAGAGAGCCGTGGGTCCAGAGCATTCGTAAGAGTGGAAAAACTTACCCTTTCTGACATGTACAGCATAAGCGACAGATTTCTGTTTATTTCGAGAAAAGGAGACAAAGAAAAATTGATATTAAATAAGCAAAATTGTTTCTTTTTCTCGAATAACCAGTCTGCTATAGATCAGGCTGAAATTGTTGGTAAGAGAAATAAAAAGATAGTTTAAAATGAATGACAAAATATATTACATGAAAAAAATTAGACAAATCGGTTTGAGACAAATTGAAATGTAAAAAAAAATATATTTATATAAAAGACAAATTGATACCAGTATCCTAGATTGTTTATGGTTCAGGTGGCTGGTTCTGGGACAGCAATCCAGGCCCACAATTGTCTCTTGTGAATTCTAGATTTTCCTTGGCAATTTACGTCTCTCAATGAATGGGGTGAAAATTGTAGGACATTTAACCAAATATAAGCACATACAAAATCTATGCAAGTTAGTTATGCAAAATTTAAGCAATGTTAGCTATGCAAATATAAGCTAGTTAGCTGTACAAAATATATTTAAATTAGCTGCACGAAATATTAAGCTAGCTGTACAAAAGCTGCAGGAAATTAATTTAAGCTATACAAAAGTAAGCTGATTAGCAGTACAAAAGTAATTTTAGCTATGCAATAGTAATTATTAGCTATGCACGAGTTAGCTGATTTCTTAGACTATAATTTGCCAAAAAAATTAAAAGGAAAGAGAAAAATATTTTTAAAACCATGTGGTACATATAGTATTTTAACTACTTATTAAATTAAAAAGAATTGACTTTGAATTCAAAATTTATTTTAAAAATAATTGAAATTATATCAAAGGCACAATTTTAAGATTAATTAAAATATTTTAATGAGTATAATGAAATGAAATTACCTGTATGTTCAACACAACACAGTTAAAAATTATAAACGTATGAATCAGTACAAAGGCTGCAAGCAAATGACTTCCTGGTGAGTTTTACTGATAAGGTAAACTTTTTGTCCTGTTTACTGGAAAACAACGCTACCAAAAAAATGTGAGAAATCTAATTCCCTATTTAAATTGAAAGCTATCAAAATATAGAAATCGTACAAGTATGGCCATCTGTCAGTGGTAAAGTTAAGCGCACCAACTTGCCTTGTAGATTCCCATACTCAACTAAAGTAGTGGCATATAATCGATAAAAGGAATCTATAATAATAGTTTATTTTCCATGCCAGCTGATTTGCCTTTGCAATTTCTATTTTATACATAACAACAAATATTAACAGATGTAAATAAGTAGTAAAACGTATTGATATTATTGTTAAATCAGTAACATATTACATGTTATAGGATTTACTATATATAGAATGAGAGAAGGTAAGGAAAATAACCATATGTACTCCATAGTAAACAAAAATATAAAAATCGAAAAATAGATATCTGATGTAACTAAATTTTGTAGACAAATTGTTTCCTGGGATAATAATGCTGTATTACAACGGATATGAGATACATAATAGTGTTAATAGAAAAACAGGACTAAGTTCCTAAGATATAAAATTAAGTACATAAAACAGTGTGACATGGTTTAGCAGTTATACATGTAAAATTCTGTTAGTTGAAAACAGTTTCACCTGCAAAAACTGAATCCAAAAAATATACAGGTCATGCTAACTATCCACAAAACACTAGTTTTTAAATAAAACTGTTAAATGGGCATGGGCCATGTAACATATACAAGGCATAACCGACGAAAAAATTAAAATTATCGAATCTGTTCTTATACCATTTAACGCACGCGACCCGCACAGAGTCTATATTCACGACTTAGACATAGACTTTGACGGATTATTAGGTGCTGACTTCATGGAACACTACGAATGTAGAATAGATTTCAAAACCAGGCAACTAGTTACAAATTTTAAAACATTGCCCATCTTCAAAGTAACTGACGATTCTCCAACACCCGAAATCAACAAAATCCGACAAAATTATAATTCTAGTCAAAATACTATCCAAATTGACGGTCGCACGGAAAGGGTTTACAAACTAAAGTGCAATCTTAGAAACACTGACGCTGTACTGTCGGCGCAGGAAAACGAAAAAGTTCGTTTTTGACAACCGTAATTAATGCAAACGCCATTCCGAAAATTATAAATTTTTCTAATCTAAAATTAGAACCATTGCAAAAATTTAAATCGATTTTTAATTTAAATGTTCAAAATTCCGACTCACACATACAGACCGACCGATCATCTGAAATTATTAATCAGTTACGTTTAGATCATCTAAACTACGAGGAAAGTGAACTAATTACACAACTTTGCCTAGACTTTTCTGAAATATTTTACCTGGGAGGAGACAACTTGACTTTCACTAACGAGATTAAACATTCAATCGACACTAATAATTCTAAACCTGTATTTACAAAATCGTATCGCTGCCCTCAATGCCATAAACAAGAAGTCAAAACACAAGTTTCTAAAATGCTGGACCAAGGCATAATCAGACCTTCAATTTCTCCCTGGTCATCTCCTGTTTGGGTTGTACCCAAAAAACTCGATGCCTCCGGCAAACAAAAATGGCGAGTCGTAGTAGATTACAGAAAATTAAACGAATTGACTATTGACGATAAATACCCTCTCCCGAATATTTCTGACCTTTTAGACCAATTAGGCAAATGCCAATATTTTACCACACTAGACTTAGCTTCCGGATTCCACCAAATAGAAATTGACGCGAAAGACATTCAAAAGACTGCTTTCACAGTCGAAAACGGTCATTTTGAATTCGTTAGAATGCCATTCGGTTTAAAGAATGCTCCATCAACGTTCCAAAGAGTGATGGATAACATTTTGTTAGGAATCCAGAATGAACGCTGCCTTGTTTACATGGACGACATTATCATTTACTCCCCTACTATTCACGATCATATTTCCCGACTGACAGAAGTATTCAAACGCTTAAGGAAAGTTAACCTCAAAATTCAACCCGACAAGTGCGAGTTTCTACGCAAAGAAGCCGCTTATCTAGGACATCTTATAACAAAAGACGGTGTTAAGCCAAATCCCAGTAAAGTAGAAGCCATTTTAAACTTTCCTCACCCGAAAAATCAAAAGGACATTAAATCTTTCTTAGGTTTAGCGGGCTATTATAGACGCTTTATTCCAAATTTCTCTAAGATTTCAAAGCCCCTGACTAAGCTACTACAAAAAGACACTCCCTTTAACTTTGACAATGATTGTATGAATTCGTTCGAAAACTTAAAGCAAACATTGACGACGACTCCGATATTAATATATCCTAATTTTGATGAGCCTTTCATCCTAACTACCGACGCGAGCGCATTCGCTATCGGATCGGTACTCTCTCAGGGAAATATAGGTAAAGATCTACCAATTGCATACGCTTCCCGAACCTTATGCGGTGCGGAAATAAAGTATTCCACCATTGAAAGGGAATTATTGGCCATAGTATGGTCAGTAAAACACTTTAGACCATATTTATTCGGTAGAAAGTTCAAACTAGTCACCGACCACCGACCACTTACCTGGTTATTCTCAATAAAAGACCCAGGAAGTAGACTCGCCCGCTGGCGACTCAAACTGGAGGAATACGACTACGAAATCGTTTACAAGCCCGGAAAAATCAATAAAAATGCCGATGCCCTCTCTAGAATCAAAATAAACCATTTTTCCAAATGTTCTAAATTCCATTCCAAAATCTTAGCCGCGAACGAGGACACAGACGATGACGGAAATCCAGACAATGACGATGAAATCACAAACGAACAAATAATTCAAGAATTTAATACTTTTTCCCGATTATACAAGACCAAATCTTTAATTGACTACTCTAAAATTCAAACTTCGAGTAAACAACTCTTGGACCGAGAAAACAAACACATCATAACTTTCTTTCAACAAAATAACCTAAGAGATTTTCATCACCAAATTATTGACGACATTTTCGAGGAGAACCCTGAATTTTACGACGACAAAATAAATATCCTCTCCAGTAGATCGGTTAGACATAGGAAATACTATATCATCCCTCTACCCTTTGACCCTGAATCTGTAGTAGAACATTTGTTCCTAGCAATATACAAAAATCAAAACCAACTAGATCTTTCTAATACTTACCATGTCGAAAACAACTTAGACCTCCCCATACTCGAAATTCTGTCATTTATCTTCGCAGAAAAAGATTTAAAACTCATTATCTACCAAAACCTAGTACAAACACCTGACGAAGACCAAAGACCGATAATTCTTGACCAAAACCATACCGGCAAAAACAACCTACATCGCGGAATAAACGAGACTATGCGTAGGATCAAAAATAAATACAATTGGCAAGGACTAACCAAAGATGTTGAAAATTTCATAAAAAATTGCGAAATTTGTCAACGGACTAAAGTTTGCCGTAAAAATCTTAACAACCCTCTAGTAATCACTGAAACTCCGAGAACGCCTTTCGAAAGAATTAACATCGACCTATTCGAATTTCCTACACGAAATTACGCTCTAACTATCCGCGACGAACTTACAAAATTCACACAAGCCTATGCAGTACCGGATAAAAGCGCAAAATCTGTGGTAAATACCCTATTGTTATATTTTCAACATTACGGTACCCCACTGAGGATTCACTGTGATTACGGCGGTGAATTCGACAACAACTTACTAAAAGACCTCTGTACCCTCTACGATATAAAACTGGCATATTCTAGCGTAGGACATCCCCAATCTAACGGTTCTATAGAACGCTTTCATGCTACCTTAGCCGAAATGATCAGAATTCACAAAACTGAAAACCCAAATGAACATCCTTTTACCATATTGCCGTATGCAGTAATATGCTGTAATAATTCGGTTAATAAAACGCACGGTTTTACGCCATACGAACTGATCTTTGGACACACAGCTAATAGACCACCAGAGACCCTGTACAATCAAAAAGACCTAATAACTAAATATGTTAGGGACTTAAATAATAGGATATCCCACTATTACCAAATTGCACGCAGTCGGACTGAAGCGCAAAAACAAAAAACTAAAGTCAGATTCGACAGAAATATCCCAGAAAATCGCCCCACGTATAACGTTGGAGACGAAGTATATGTAAAAGAATCCCAAATCAAAAGTAAGTCACAAAACAAATTCAACGGCCCTTTCGAGATCAAAGAAATTTTCCAAAATTCTGCCACTTTGTTAAATCCCGAGACAAATCAAACAAGTAAAGTAAATTTCGATAGAATGAAACCATATACTGAAGATTAAAATTTATTTTCAGGTTTCTACTGCTGTTCGGATCAGCATTTTCTCAATACGAAATAACACCAATAAACAATACTATCGGTATTTACTATCACAAAGACACGGACATTGTCATCTCACACAAGAAATGGACATTACTCGTACATAAAAATATATCGACCTTTAAGACAGCTCTTGACAGAAACGACAAAATTTTACAGACAATCCTTACCACCCTTGACCCAGCATACAAAAACATGAACGAATTCGCGAGTGAGGTTAAAACGCATTTAAGCCTCCTAGGACAAATCTCAAAATCCATACGAACTAAGTTTGACGAAATACATCTCGACACGAAAATATTCAAAGCAATTACAGGAAATTTAGATGCAGAAGACGGTAAATACTACTCTGACTGTATCAAGAAACTAAACCAAGACGAACGTCAGATAGAAAATTTGATGAAAGATCAAATATCAGTTACAAATTCAGTTATTAAAAATTTTAACACGACAATTCAAAAACTACTAATAGACGAGGAGACATTCAACAAAGACATAAAAGAAATCGAATACGCAATCTTAGACATTACGTATAACGTACGAGCAGTTGAAACAAAATTAAAATTCTTGGAAATTTGTGAACAACTCATGGCGAGCTACCTATTCATAGAGGACAACCTCAACGATATTTTAAATTCGATCACTTTCGCGAGACTCAAAGTAATTCATACGTCTATCATTAATCTCCAAGATTTGGTAAACTCATTGCAGGAAATTTCACAAAACCTACAAAAGAACAATTTGCCACTCCCAATTAAACTTTCAAAAATTGCACAGTATTTAGATATTATTGAATTAAAAGCTTTCCAAATGAACTCAGAATTAGTATTTGTATTAGATATACCCCTAGTAGACCCTCAAACGTACTCTGTTTTCCAATTATACCCCATTCCTATCTTAGATAGTAGAACTGGTCTGTATCATATTTTGTCAACTTCTCAAAAATATATCGCGAGAGATGGTGATTCTTTGATGTACATACCCATTGCTGACATCAGAGAATGCAAGCCACTCCATACCAATACTAAATTATGTCCAAATTTGTTTGCATATCCAATTGATAACAACGCCATATGCGAAGCCCGCCTTTTCAAGGATCTACAAACTCTACCAGAAAACTGTCAAACGTCAACTATCATCGGCCAAGGATACAACATCCAAAAACTAGACGATCATTATTTTTCTATCCTTTGTTAATTTCAATTTTATTAACATTTTTACGTCATTTTCATTTAAACTTATCATACTCATATTTTATGCTTTTATATTAAGGCTATATTTTAACCTTGGGAATATTTTATCCCATTTTAAAATAAACTTATTATGTTTGTATTTTACGCTTTCTTGCTAAAGCTATATTTTAACTCTAACATTTTTATGTTATTTTATTTTATGAATCAAGCTTATTGTGCTTGCATTTCGTATTTTAGACACTAAGGTTATACTCTGTATTTTAAACCTTACGACTTAACATTTTTGTACTCTTTATATTTTTCCAAATTGTACCATTACCATTTTATATTCATTTCAAAAGTTGCTGCATAAAACACCAACTTTTTTTTATAAGGGGGAAGCTGTTATATTAGAAATATACTATGATATATAATATCACTGAGACAGGCTTAACCTTCTCAAACATATCATGTTACAGATTGCGTAACAACTCTTCTCTAATAACCGCTCACGTTGGCTGAGCTTAATGTTTCTTTCTTGGTAATCTCTTATCATGCTGAATTGCCAATTTAATGTTCTTTGTTCTCTTATGTTATAAATACAACCAACAGACATTTGTACCTTCAGTCATATACTCATTTTCGACCTTATACATTCTAAATTTATTATTGTTCATTATTGTACCCAGAGTCAAGCTTGACTCCCAAGTAAATAAAGTTTTTAAAAAGTGATTTCTACAATCCATTATCTAACATATATATATTAAAACAAAATATTTCAGTCGCAAGCTCTTCTATAAAATCCTTATTTTACTATAAGGCATGTAGGCAGACTACAACCAACAGCTACTCTCCGGGCTACGTGCCCCGCCGAGCGCTGAATTACAGGTTACAAGCCTGGCGCGTTAGTGCAATAATCGTATATTACCAACAGAACGTTAATGCTTCGATTGCAACAAACACCAGCCGAAAGACTGATCCTACTTAAAGGGGCTCTCGTGCCAGTCACCCCACACCACTTGCAGACTGCAGTTTCGAGCTGTTGGCTTGTAATTCAGCCCTCGGCACATAGCCCGGAGAGTAGCTGTTGGTTGCAGTCTGGTTACGTTCCTTATAGCAAAATAAGGATTTTATAGAGGAGTATGCGACGGAAAAATTATGTTTTAATTGACTGCCTTCTAGAAGCACATTTGAACTATGCTAAGACCAGTCAGGCTATTTATTTTTCGATTGCAGCAGACACTGGACCGCTAGATGGCGCCTGCTGACTATGTTGCATGTCGCTAGCGTAATAATACCGAGATGTACCAAATAGTCAAGGGATCCTCGTGCCGATCGTCACATGCGTACCTTGCACTGACGAGAGCCAACAGCTCGAAACTGCAGTCTGCAAGTGGGGTGGGTGACTGGCACGAGAGCTCCTTTAAGTAGGATCAGTCTTTTGGTAATTTGTAATTCATCGCTCGGCAGGCACATAGCCCGGAGAGTAGCTGTTGGTTGCAGTCTGGTTACGTTCCTTATCGTAAAATAAGGATTTTATAGAGGTGCTTGCGACGGAAAAATTATAATAATAATAAATATATAAAGGGGAAAGTTGAGATCATTTTGTGATAAATTATTGTTACCAAGTCGAGATCTTTTTGAAAGGTGAGATCCGATTTCGGATCTCGCCTTTTTTAGCGTGTATATCGAGTTTATTCGGTAAAGTCGATAGCGTAGATTTCAAATTGAATTTTTTTTATGGATCTCGTTTTTCGCATTTTTATCGATTTATATACACCAGTAGTTCCGAATTTGTCCGCGAGTGTGCGCCGACAAGAATACACATATACATCTTATATGTGTATTCTGCAATGATGTTTGGGAGCATCGAGGAATTTATGGATTAGTGGGTCGGCAAGTGTTAGGTTATCTAGCTGGATTAGAAATTGGCCAGGTTGGGAAGTAGCGTCTTTAGGATGAAATTGGGTAGGGTACGGACTGCCTTATATGTCGTGGTGTAATTGTACGGGTGTTAATATCGGTACGTTGTTAGCAATTCGAATTAGTTTGTTTTGCGAAGAGCGGTCTAAGGTATGATTTGTACAGTAGGGTTGTCAATTGAGGTGGGGAATACTTGAGGAGCGGGTAGAAGGTTGATGTACACCTTTACCATTTAGTTCTAATTTTCTTGAGATGTTTATTGAATAGTAGTTTTCTATCTAGTGTAAGTCCTAGATATTCGATGTCATCATGATGTCATTTAAATTGCGTCTGTTTACTGATATTTTAGTTTGTATTTGGGTTACTCTTTTGGTAAAATATATTGGCTAGGTTTTATCTGGGGTAACTTTTAGTGCTCAGTTATGGTAGAAGTTTGTCGTGATGTCTGTCTGGTTTTGTAGTAGTTTTGTCGCTGTATGAGGTTGTCTAGAGGTATCGTCGGTACGTACACGCAGCGTCACTCTGATTGACCACAACTCGGTTAGAAATGTATGACTGTATCATTTTTATGATACGTGTCGAAAAGCTCGCTAAGTTGAGTTTACAGAGTAGTCCTGGATGCAAGACTTCGTTAAGACCTTTTCGAGATCTAAGGCCATTTGTCGCCTTGTGATTAGACCTCCATTGAAGTTGGTTGTGACTATCTCGCCCATACGATAGAGCTGCTGGGATTTGGAGTAGTCGGCGCGGGACTCAAATTGGTATTGGTTGAGGAGCCCTATGTTATTTCTGTGTAGCTGGATACGACCAAGCATGAGGATATCGAGAGATTAAGCAAATGTGCATATCAAACTAATGAGTATGTAGCTAGAAGGGATATTTTTGGGTTCGTTGGGCTTGGAAATGTTAGTTATTTTTGCGATCCTTCAGCTAGCTGAGTAGTAGGGCGATCGCAAGCAGGAATTTAATAACTTAACGAGAAAAAGGTAGGATGAAAGAGGGACGTGTTTTAAGACGTAGGAAAGGATGGTGTCGTGTCCGTAGGGGCTTTTCTTGGGTGGAGCTGGTTTATTGCGACCCTAATTTTAGATGGCGCAAAAAATATTGGGTAATCGCTAGCCATTAAGGTTGTTTGGTTAAATGTATCAATGTAGGGTTGAACTTGGTTTTGGATATGCGAAGGGATGTCATTAGGGATGAATACAGTGAATATGTGTTGGGAAAAGGACACAGATTTCTCGGAGTGGGTGACAACCACTCCAGCTTGGTTAAGATGGGGGTATCAGGATGGGTTTTTTAGTAAATAAACGTGGGACAAAGTGGGGATTTTCTGGATCAGATGCAATTAGTTTCTGAAGAGAATTGTTTTTGAATTCTCTAATGTCGCGGTCTAGTTCTCCTTTGAGTTGGTTGTGATAGTAGAATTGGACATTAATCTGCCTTTTTCTAGCCTATTGATAAGTTCCTGGGTTATTAGTATCATTACATTATTAAAATTGAAAATGATATTGGTTTTATAATTACGTTGTGGTGGCACCTCAATGTTTTACTGCACTCTTTACTTTACATATAGGAAAATATTGTGATCATGGAGAAATTGACTTTGAGTTATTGGTGAATTTATACGCTTTAAGATTCCTGAAGCCAAAAAAGCGCTTGTTAAAAAGTGCCTGTCTACTGTATGTTGTCTGCGGTCGCACGGTTAGGTAAGGTTAAAAGGATTAAATTATTTTTGTTTCTCAAACATTCTTAATAATTTTGATCATTTTTGACACATGCATGGATACTTCCTGACATCTGTTTTCTTCTAGAAAATTCAGGGAAGGAAGAGTTACATATCTTTTTCTCTAAAACGGCTCTAGCGATTTTGATCACATTTAACACATGGATACTTCATTAGTACTAACATGAGATGATATGACCCTTTACCCCTAAAAATTGTATAGAAGCTGTGGAAGGTAAGGTTAAATGAATTAACTATTTTCTTTTCTAAAACGGTTCTAACGATGTTGTCATGTTTGGCACATGGACGCTTCTTTAATTCCACTATAAACTGGCAAAATTAGTTGCTTCTAGAAAATTCAGGAAGGAATATTGCAGGGGGTGTGGTTTAAAAAGTTAAATATTTTTTTCCTTAAAAACGGCTGTAACGATTTTGACCAAATTTAACACATTGATACTCTCTTAGTATTAGTATGAGATAACATGACCCGTTGTCCTTAAAAAATGTAGTTCGCAAGACTAGCTACTTCCAAAATATTCAGGAAGAGGTTGTGGTTTACAGAATTAAATAATTATTATCTCCAAAACTGCAATAACAATTTTCATTAAATTTAATCATAGATATTTCATTAGTGCCAATACGAAGATGACATGATTAATTCTTTTTAGTTGGTGCTTTTTAAAATTACATGTCTCATCAAGATTATTTCAAGAATAACTTAGATTTGACGATATAAAAATTATTGCGGGAACGTGTTAGTTCGGCAGATTTACAATATAATTTGAAATAAAAATTTTGACAAAATTTATCATTGTTTTTGAATGGCAGGACAAAGAATACCAGGATTAATTAATCCGACCTACTCCTAAATAAGAAAGATAGTTCGAATTGTGTCTGACCGAGTTTATACTTCCTGTGGTCCATATTCACATACTGACTTAGTTCTTGCATTCTGTGATGATAGAAAACCGCGTCACATATTAGTAATTGTTATTATAATATTTTATTTGTATAACTGAAGGATTAAAAAAAATTGAAAAACACAAACAACCATTATCCACCAATGTTGTCAGTGTCATAGCAGGGATCGAATGTAGTACACGCTAGACAGTTGACTAACATGCTTTAGTCCTCCGTGCTTCCATGCTGCTAGTTGTTAATTAAATATTTTCAGACTTTTCTTTAAAGTTTGTGAGCATTACATTTTTTGTTCTCTGACACTATTAGTAATGGACGCTAAAAGTGGTGACGTCACCATCACGCGGTAAAATACGAATTGTGTTCCAAGCCATTTAAGAGCGATCCTTATGTACTGCTGCTATTAGGGTCAAAATTAGGAGCACCTTTCTAATTATGGTTATTTTGGCGTTATTTTTCATATTTAACTATTGACACATATTTTTATATAACTATAACTAATTGATACAAATACTCCACCAATTAAAAATGTTTTAATTTGTTGGAAAAATAATTAAAATAAAAAATATTCACAGTATTTGAGGTTAAACTTCTTTCGTAGACTATTCTTTGCCTTTGTGTACTCTTTAGAAAACTGCATTATAGTAGATAGCTTTATAACATGTTTCTCTGCCACTTTAATATTCAAAACAATTACAGTATTGATGATAATAGAGGGTTATTGGAAATTTTAAATACTGTCACGCAGTATTAAGGGACTACCTTATTTTATTAGTGCATCGTCCTTATTTCATCAAAGAAATGTTAGTTATTGGAACACCTTCGTTTTCATGTTATTTATCTGCATTTCTGACGCTTGCGCAATACATTTCCTAGGTCTAACCTCGCAAATATAATAAATAAATCATTTGATGCATTTTTATTATTTATTTCAATACTTTGCGCTCTAGTGGAGTCTGGTGCTTATGTATTGTTGTCTATTCAAAGCAGTTGTTGCTTATTCAAAGCACTAAACAAGCCATCAAATATAAGTTGCGAACAGCAAACTTAACGCATTGCAGTATTCTTTCACAAATAAGGACAAGCACTATCTTTAATAAGGGATCACTTATTTGTGGATCAAACTGCACAGCCGTAGACGTCAAAATTACGCTGATTTTAATACTGCTTGTCCTTGTTGCGCGTCCAATAACTCTCTAATAAGTCGATGTGTTACAGTAAACAAGTTAAATAACAACTTTTCCGTAGTGTCCGCGTCGATAACAACGTGAACAAGCTTCGAGTCACGTCTGAATTGATAAACGCATGCGTAGTAAAATTACAATATTGCTAAATCTTAATCCAAAATATTTTTTAATACAGTTTTAATATAGGAAGAAATAAATTTCACTGGTAATAATTAAAAAAAATACTTAAATATTTTTATTGAGTAAGAAAATTGAAAATATATTTTTATGTGTCTGTGTGTTAAGAGGCAATAAGGTTCACTATTAATTCAGTATGGAAACATGAGGTGGAGATGAAACGTCACACTAATAGCGTCTATTTAATTGTCCAGAGCTTCTTGAGCATATTTTCTATTCTATGTTTAATAATGTTTTCATGCTCATCATTTTTTTTTCAGTTAACAATGATTACAATAGAACTTGACCCACTTAGTTAGTGTCATCAATTTAGTATTTAATGTATTAATAGTATTTGCTTGTCGTTTGATAATGATTTTTATGATTATTGATAAAGTAATTCGTGTAACAAAATAATCAGATATGCTTGGTAAGATATGATTTTGCTAATAATATTAACGAATTATGTGATCATTCCAGCACAATATCAAATGAGAAATATATTTGCATCATACTGTATAATTGTTATACAAATGTACAGTAAACCTAACACTTGTTAACTAGTGTTTAAATAAATATTGAAGAAATTTAGAAATCGTCCATTAGCCAAACGGTCTTAAATAATAATTTTATAAACAAATAAAAACAAAATAAATAGTATTTGTTTTTATAAATTTTTATAAATATTGAGAGAAACATATAAATAGAATACGCTAAAAATAGGACAAAAACCTTATTAAGACAATTTTCAGAAAGAGTAACATAATATGGATTTTTGTTCTGCTTCATAAAATAAAATACAATTATTTATTTAAAAAAAAAATGGAAAAAAAATTGGCCATATAGTACCATACCTACACAAAACATAAACTAGTACTAAAGAAACAAAAATATTATAATTATAGGTGTTATAACAAATTCATTTCAATAGGTATAGGCGAGTACACATTTACTGGGCACTCAAAAAACGCAACAAAACTTTACGACCTTATTAAAATACCGTTAAATTAGTAGCAAAAGTAATTGCGCCTAGGCGAGCACTTGAAATATATTTAGATCAGTAACTCAGTCGTTCAATTTTAACAACGCGCTGCGGTCTAGTATTATTAATATGTACATCCTAATACATACGAATTTTAAGCTCGGCTCTGTACTATTTCGTTCGCAAATTGACACACTTACCTTTATATGTTTTTAATGATACCATGCCGCATAGTCCAACGGCGATAATAATGAGGTCATACATATAGTTTTTGGAGTGTTTTTTGAGTGCCCAGTAAATGTATACTCGACTATACCTGCTTAAGTAATATAAAGGACAAATTCTTTTTGTAAATCGTTTAATTACATTGGAAATTTCAATGTCATCACATATAGCTCGGTGATTGTGCATCAAATCCAATCCATTTAAACGACCTTTAGACATTCTAGATCTAATCCACGTTTTTAATCGTTTTAAAGTCAAAAAACTTCTTTCTGTACTAGGAATGCTTAAAGGTAGAGTATAAAGGATTTGGAAAAATTTCCATGTTCCAAACCGTCAACAGGTAAGTCTTTATTTACGGAATTTGAGTAAGCGCTCCATTTCAACTGTCAAATATCAAATTCTCCTTTAAATTTGCCCAAAACTATTTGTGAATCTTCTTTTCCAAAAATGACTGTGTACTAATGTACACAGACAGATAATTCTGTCGCATCTTTCCAGCTATCATAATTTTTGTTTCAGTTGCTTTCATTGCATTTGTTGGCAAACGAGATAATCAGACTGCAAAGGTACATTAGAACCTCCATCAACACTGTTAAGAACAAGAAATGGGGGGACAAGTTGAATCCTCAGGTCATTTCGCTGTGGAAGTTGACAACGGCCCTTGAGAATACGCGGGAGGTTATACCCGCCCTGACACACGCAAACGGACAGACGTCATTGACAGACGCGCGGAAAGCGAGTGACTTAGCTGACAACTTCCGACTATGCACAACACTAATATTCCCAACAATCCTGAATACGACCGCATTGAAAATGACGTACACGAACTAATTGATCATAACATACAATTGACACGACGAGAATTTCTGAAGGTCATGACCAAGCCCTCGGAAATATCAGAAATTGTCAAAAACTTACCAAACAATAAAGCCCCGGGGAACGTCTGCGTCGCATACAAGCTGCTCAAAGATCTCCTGAGGAAAGGTATTGTGCAATTAATGCGATCCTGCGGCTACAGCACTGGTCCAGCCAGTGGAAATGTGCCGTGGTCATTACTATCCTCAAACCGAACAAGAACTCGAAATTCGTCGGCAGCTACATGCCCATCTCATTGCTGTCGGCGAACTCCAAGTTGGTGGAGAAGGTCGTCCTGATCAGGCTCGATACTGTTCAGGAGGAGCTTTACATCGACGATGAGTCCCAGTTCGGCTTCAGGAGGGGCAGGAGCACGATGCAACAGGTCATTAGGATAGTTAACGATGTCAAAGTGCAATACAACCTCGCGAAGAACACCGCCATAGTGCTCCTTGATATTGAGAAGTCGTTCGCATCACGCATCGGTTCACTGAGAATAAAATCATAACACCCATTTCGATCAGGGGAAACAAAATTCCAACCAAGAGGAGCGTGAAGTACTTGGGAGTGAGACTTGGCCAAGGACTGACTGCAGACTCAATAGACAGAATAAGAAAATGCTATACACGATGGTGGTCCGGACGTCCATCACATACGCGGCGCCAGTGTGATGCAGCATACCGGCCACAACAATGAAAAAACTCCAAGTGTTTGAATACAAATTTATGCGCCCCATATTAAATTCAGGAAGGTACACCTCCCTCAGAGACCTATACGCACGCTGCATACCCCGATAGCGCGCTACGTCCAGCGCATCTCTCAAAGCTTCTACTCGTTCAAGCTGGGCGATAGTCCGCTAACAAGACACATAACGCAAATTAGACAGCATAATGTCCCATTTCGGATCAATCACCCCCTACCGTACCAGACGTTACCGATTTTCCGGCAACCACTATTGCCAAGTTTCACCAACTATACCTTTCATTAACCCTATCCATCTTTCACTAGTATTTCATACCTTGCGCTTATCTTTAAACCTTTCCTGTCCGCCTCTTCGTTTCTATTTGTGTATTTCTGTCGCGTTTATTTTTTCTTCGTTTCTTTTTGTACATGTTTGTTTCTAAATCCATTTCACACCATTAACCTTTTAAAAAATTAAAATCTTTTCGAAATCAAAATTTTTAAAATCAAAGTTTAGGTCAGCCCTACACTGAAGTATCTCGCGGAAGGCACCTTGTTTAATTTGTGGTGCCTGCGTTCAGATACAAAAATTTAACAGTGTTTTTTATGCGCGAGTTTTATAAAAATTAGCGTAGTCATAAGTTTCGGTAAGCTTGTTTTTCAAGCATTTTTGTTAAAGTTAATACCTATTTTTATTTTATTTTTGTAAAAAGGAGTTTAGGTTAAATTTATTGTATTGTTGTTTCCGCTGACCCAGGCCTGTCCCGCCCGATCCTGCAATCCACCACCACGTCAGGGTCAGCGTGGTTGCGTGATCGGTTCCGGAGCAGGTCCTCATAGAGCAACTGTTTGTACTGTTAATATTAATAAAAATTTTGAATTAAATTGGTTTGGGTAAGGGGCAACACAGCTAGTTGCTGTACTACTCCTCAGTTCGAATCTCAGCTGCGGCAGATGGAAATGCCGATGTCGTAAAGAATGTTTTTTTTTAATACAATTATTTAACGTCTCCCTATTTCTACTACTGAGGCCTATCACCGGCGTCTGTAGATAGCTACCCTCAATCAGGAATTTTGCCGAACCTCCTCTCTTTCGATGAGTAGGAATTTTTTACTTTTATTTAACATTTAATAGAGAAAGGACCGACAGCTTTGCATCCCCTTCGATGAATGGTATATCCACTACGCAATCCTCGCCTTGCATAGCTTCTGTTCACACACTGATATACAAGCCGCTAGAAGATGGGGCAAGGACACTATATTTCCTTGAAATGGTTATCCGAATAATTACTAATAACAGTGGCGGCTCGTGGTTTTTAGCTCTGGGTGGGCAGGATGGGGGATAGAACCGAATAATAATGACACTTCTCCACAGAAAAATCACGCAAAAAACATTCAATGATGCCTCTACCCATTTCAATCAACTTGTATATTTTTAAATTATCTTATCCCTGTTGAATTTCACGAACTTTTACTATTTTTACTGAATAACATGCAAGGCCAGCAATAAAGTTTATTTTTTATTTCGCTTCCAGAAAACCATAAACATTTTTGATACTCTGTGACACAAAATTTTCCATCGGATGAATTTGAATTTACATTAATGAGATTTCCCATAGGAGCAAAGTCGTTCTAATTTAGTTAAAAATTTTGTCATCGTATGTTAGTCTCGCAAAACTGTTTTCTAATAAAAAATGTATAATATCAGAATTATCGTTTGCTGTTTACTAAATACCAACAAAGACCACAGATTACAAATTTAAAAAACATAAAATTGAGAGAATAAAACATTACACAAATCTAACCAAATAACAAAATCTTCCAATTTTAAAACAGCAGCAACAATTTCCAATATTTGAGATTCGCGAATACTGGCTTGACTCCATACGTCCTAAAATGAAACCATTCTCGGCGAAACATCACGACACTGTAAAAGAAAAGGGAAGGGATGAGGGTGGCAGTGTCCACATCCCACCAAGCGCGAAGTCCCATAATTGAATATTATACATTTATTTATTTACATATTATATTAATTTCGCATCTAAAACTGTTAAAATAAAATTAAACATTATTTTAGAACTTTTTGGATAATATAGAGCCATATGTGTTCTAATACATTATACCTTAAAACACAAAGAAAAATAAAATTATAGTTATATAGGTAACTTACTATATGGCATCGCTGATATGTAATTAACTTCTTTTTGTCCCTATTTATCAAATTAGAAATTGCTATCATATTTGGTATTCATAAAGGATTGATTAATCAATTTTAACACATTAGTTATTTCTCCTGTTTGATATCTTTTCAATTGTGAACATATTCTATTCAACATTCATATTGTTTATTACAAGTTTTGTTCAAGGCTGGCATGCCCACTCTAGGTTGTAAATAGCCTAAGCATGCACGACATACGTCTCGTTTTGATATACATTACAGGCGTAAGATCGAAGTGAATAACCAACATGCACGTAGACGTATTATGATTGAATTCACGATTTCTGAGCGATGCTTGCCCACCCTGGCTTGGCGCATGATACTTTAGATAGTATTACGGCAGAGACCATTACGCCCGGTTTCTAAACGGATTCATAAGCGTATCTATACCTATATGAGGCAGAATAATATGTAGTAAAAATAATATTATAAATAAAGCTATTTTTTAAATTTTAATACTACAATTAATTAACCGCAAAATTTTACTTGATAATTTAACAACAAAAATATATATAAATATACCTTTATAACTAACGCTTATGTAATTGGGTGGGCACTGCCTACCCTGCCATCCCTGACGGGCCGCCACTGACTAATAACGTTGCTTTATGTTACATATCGAAATATTTGTATGGTAAAGACACACCTACACTTGCCTCCCAAAAGGTCGTTGTGTAATTGTCTGTGTATATGTGTTCTGATTGAGTGGTGGAATAGCCAATGCTAAAGTCCGCCAGGACGGCAATATAAATAAGTCGATAAAATAAAATAAAAAATTGCTTAAGCCGCGTAGATACCATCTCTGACAATGTTCCTGGTGCAAATATATATTATATTTCGCAGTCTCGTCTCGAATTATAACACCATGTAGTTGTGGCTTGCTGCACGAATCGTACGACATTCAAAGATTAAAATTTCTCACATACATCACTGTAGTTTGTCGTACGCATCGAGAAGGGCGTAAAAGTGCTAGTGCTTGTGACTTAAGAGCGCTCCGGATATAAGCCGGAAAGATGGTTCAATTTACTCTCATATACATCATTATTTTAAAAAACGGCTTTCACTAAAAAACATTAAAAACATGTTACAATGTGGGATGACGAGAGAAAAAAGTATATATAGAAAAAAAGTTTTGTTTCTTCTATTTTCGATTTGCAAAAATAATTCTTATCGTCCCATATAGGTATTATTAAAATAAACATTTTAACCAAAATAAAATTAGCCCTAATGTCCTCAAATGTACCGAGAAATTTAAAGATTAGGTATAATAAATTTGTCCAATGTCATATTCTATTACATCTCTATCTCTCTCTTTACAAGCACACCGTACATTAGGCTGCGTCATTTTATTGAAGTCATTTACAATTAAAATTGGAAGCATGGATGACTAATACACTCCGAACAACTCTTAAAAATGGAAAAAGAGAAAACGAAAAGTGGGAGACAATATGAAGAAAATAATTAAAATACAAATCTGACAGATCAAGTAAGTTGTTACTAATTTTAGGTAAAAATCACATGGAGAAAAATCTAGTATGCGAGATAATGGCAGACATATGACGTGCCATGAGTACGATCTAAAAAATTTTGGCTCACATGAGTCCGGAATATAGACGTACCCCTCGCCAAATCGCTGACACGTCATGCAATACCTAATAAATAAAAATTCTTGTTTATTTGGAATATTTCAATATAATTATGCCAAAAGAAGAAATATGGAAAAAACCGCTGTTACGGGTTTTTACTGTTAATGAAAATTATAAAATATCAAATAAATGTAAGTAGTTATCTATTTTATGTAAAGACTGACTATATGGATGAAAACTAAATATACGAGGTAATGGCCAACATATGTTGTGCCATGACTGCAGTCTAAAAAATGTTGGTTTAGTTCGAAATATAGACATGCCCCGCGTCAAATTGCTGGTATATGCATGCAATACAGAATAAATAATAATACTTGGTTAATTATGGTATGGTGAATTGGATTATTTTAATATAATTAAACTAAAGAAGAGATACGCATTACATGCATGAATGTGGTAAAAGACCGTTTATATGGGGTTTTCCTTTCAATGAAATTAATACTATATTAAATAAATGGAAGTATAAGAGGTAATGGTCAACATATGTGCATTCAACATTCCTCTCGTCAAATTGCTAGTATATGTTATGCAATACAAAATAATAATGCTTGGTTAATTATGATGTGATGAGTTGGAATATTCTGATGTAATTTATCTGAAGGAATTTTATGTCTGAATATGGCAAAAAACGATGTTATTGGCATTACAGACGTTAAACAATTGCCAAGTATCCAACTATTCTTAAAGGTTATTGAAGATAGCTCAATAATTGACAATTGACTTTTTGGTGAAAATTTGACAAAGTGACGAAGAAAAAGGAAGGAGGAAGCAGATGGAGGAGGAACGACAGGAAATAACGAGGCTAAATGGGTACAAATTTTCCGTTAATACTGCTCTGAGACAGAGGTAGAGTCCTCCTAATATTATTAAGTCCGCTGAATAGGAAAAAGTAAGGCAAAAAGTTCAAGAGCTATCTAGGTGAAAACCGTGTGGCATCGCGCTATACAGAGAAAGTTGGAGAATGTATTTCCAATTATTTCTCAATAAAAAAAAGTCAAATGGAAATGATCATTTTGTAGTGAAATTGCGTAACCTTAATAAATGTATAACCTCACTCATTTGAAATTGGAGGATTATCGCAACGTAAAGTCTAGTACGTAAAGGTTATTTTTTATATTTGGTGGAACTTAAAGATGCATGTTTTAGTTACTATTGGTAAACTTTCTAGAAAATATTTTATATTTAAATTTTCTTATATGTCTCGTATATGAATTGAATTCCATCAGGCTGTGTACAGCTGCATTCATTTTTACAAAATTATAAATAGTGACAAGAAAAAAGCCAGTCAGCGGCGTAAGTTATTAGGATTTAATTGAAACACTGTAAAGATAAAGAAATAAAAATACAAAAAATATATACACAATTTATAGAAATGAAATCTTGTCTATAAGAGAGTTTGAGAAATTTGTAAGGACCTATTAGAAAAGGGAAAAAGATATAAATTATGTAGAGTTAAAAACAACTTTTATACACTTGAAGAGAAAAATATTCATATGTTTGCTCTCGTATGTAAACTCGAAAGGTAATATTATAGGATATATAGAGTCTAGATCTACTCAAGCTAAGACGAGTTACCCGGTAGTTACTTTGAAGCTAGTTGCAACAAATTTTGTGTACTACAAATGGGCCTATATGCTACAATACTAAATGTAAAATGTGCAGATTATGTTTCATGGAGATCAGATTCCGATTTTTGTTGTGTTCATGGTTTCAACAGGTCTTGGGAATATAACATGTTATTTTATGCATTTCCACTTTTGCGTTAATGTCCAAAATTATTAATGATCAGGTAGCTTCCGAGGTATCGGGGTGGTTTCAAAAGAGAGACCCGGTTTTTAAAACCCTATTAGTTGGTGAGTTTTGTGTCTGGGTTCTTGTAAGGATCTAATTCTATAAAATTCAATAAAAAAATATGGTGGGTTTATTGTGCCCTAACTCAGTTGGACCCATGTAATTATAATTTATAATCGGTGGCAAATTTTTCAAACGAAGTACTGAGGCAGGCTAATCTGATTCTGTTGTTCCACTAACGAATACAGATCGCAAGAATATATTAAGTGGTTTTTAAAAGGTCTTTTTAACATAAGACCTTAAAGTATTATACAATATGGGATCCATATTCGGTGTTACTTTATCTGTCAATTTCTGTATCCGGTAGAATATTTCACTATGGGAAAATTAACATTAAAAAGAGCAACTTTATTAGTTCATATTTCAGTGCATAGGATGCAAACTATATTAGCAAAAATAAGTTGGAAAATCGTATTAAAAGAATTATAGAGGACATGAATAATACTGGCAAAGCTGCCAATACTTGTATTACCTTATTTTAGGGATATTCCCAATATATGCTTGATGTGAACTTTATTTTTAATTATTTACTAAAACCTGTAAAGCATGAACTCCAAAAATAGCCCCATTTAAACAGTAAAAAAATCAATATGCACTACATCTACTCAAGCACTAAGTGAGTGGATTAAGAATGTGTTAAAGGTATGTGAAATTGGTACAAAGCTTTATACATAATATAGTGCAATCTAGTATGTTTTTTTGAGTTTTGTGGGCAATTCTTTCAGATACATTTCCAGGGAGTTAATAATTTTGATACATGGCATTGGAAAACTGGCCGTAGTATTAGCAACTAGCTATATTATATAATTATGTGTAGGACTACTGTAAATTTTAAGACTGCTTGGCTTACATTAGAAAGTGTTTTAATCAAATATTTGTGGGCAGGTATTGTGTAGATGTTAATAACAGGAAAGCAATACATAAATACGTGGCTAAGTTTAGATTGCATAGTCCTTAACGAAATATAATTAATAGATCAGTCGACTTACCTGTAAGGAAGAATTATCTTAATTATATGAGCAGTCTCGTCGAAGGATTATAACAACCCTTCCAAAAAATAAAATTCCAATCCGTAAACAAAGCAATCCAAATTTAAAATACTTTAAACCAGTTAACCCATTAAGATCATTCTTCCTTACAGGTAAATCGACTGATGTATTAATTAGATGTGATATGTATTGAATGCATTACACCATACATTTTATAGCACTTTTATCCGAATATAAACTGTAGCCACCATTCACAGCACAGTGCATAATCAGGACTAAATTATTTAAAATTTCCGTTTCCGTACTTTTTGATGTTATTTTAAACAAAAAGAAGTAATGAACTTGTTGTGATTTTTTATATAATGTATGCCTATTTGCAACTTTAAAGGCTTTGTTGTTTCCAAAAGTAATGATTTATAACATTTTAAAACAGAGAAAACAATTAATAAGACTAAGACAACCCAATTTATATATGTTTTAATTAGCTCAATAATCTGTTTTAAAATATACTCTAACTTTTGACATTATGAGGCCAAAGCTCCTCCCCCTCAAAAATTCGTCAAATAGAATTTTTAGTAATATTTTAATACACGGTTTGATGGTGTTTAGTGGATTTTGTGAAAAACGTAATTATTTTCTGACGCGACCAGACCACCTCCCCGTTTTAAGCATGCACAACCCCCCAAATGGACAAAAGACACCCCCACATTGGGGTGAAACACGAAGGAGCACGCTTCCGTCGGACAAACACCGGTTTATCCGCGTTTTCGATTATGCCGAGAACGACGCCAGCCTTGAAAATCATCCCCGATGCAAATCCACCCCCCAAAAAGCCAAAAACACCCTGGAAAAGGGGGTGAAACGCGAAGGAGCGACTTCCGTCCGACAAGCATTGGCGATTATTGATTAATTTTACTGTGTTACTGCTTTCCAACATATTTCGGTTTCGGTCTGAAAAGTATCATCATCAGGTGGCTGTATTTTCTTTAATTTCATGTTTTTTTGTCTACCAATTGGCAATTATCGATTCATTTTATTGTGTTACTTTTCTGACATATTTCGGTTTCGGTCTGAAAAGTATCATCATCAGGTGGTTATTTTTTTTTCAATTTCATATTTTTTGTCTTTCGATTAATGATTATTGATTTATTTTATTGTGTCATTGCTTTCCGACATATTCTGGTTTCGATCCGAAAAGTATCATCATCGAGTGCTTGTTATGAAAAATCAAAATCAACATGTCTTAAAAAATCTGAAATAATTCATGGATATGTAACTTGAGGACAAAATTAGAATGGCGTAAACAGCAACTCTCTAGCTTGTTCCTATTTCGAGATATCGATCTCGGATAGTCCGAAAAATCCACCATTTTCTCGTTCGGTAATTTTGAACGGCCATATCTCGAAGCAGGAATGAGATAGAGAGTTCCGGTTTACGCCATTCGATTTCTAATTCCATTTTTTATTAGTGACCGCGAGTCACTTTTGAACTTTGAAAATGAAAACCAAAACGATACTGAACACGATATTGCAGATTTTGTGGTATTGAAACCCATAGTTCAGTTCACCGATTTGGATACCGAAACGGCTGATGAATCCTGTAACGTTGAGGGGTGTGATGTTCACTTCGATGAAAATCAAATTTGTAACCCCACTTGTAAGCGTCCTAGATTAAATTGACATAATCAATACATAGATAATAATATAATGAACTTGATTAATAATGATTGTATTTTTTCTTGTATTAATAAGATTATATAAGTTATTTCGTATTTTATAAGTAGTAAATAAGTCACTGTGTTCATATATAAAAGTGTTATGGCTGATTTAATATTATAAATAAAATCTATGTGCAGTTCTGTATACATGATTTTTTCACGTCAACCCTACAGACAGTGTACGCCGATTTTCTTCTGTTTGACATTTAATCGAGAGACATTAGTTGCATGCAGTACAAAAGAATAGATGATTTCCTTACATCTCCTATACTTCGCGTACACAGACATTGATAGATGGACTCATCTCAGGTGAGATTTTCAAGGCTGGCGTCGGTCTCAGCATTCTCGAAAATGGGGATAAACCGGTGTTTGTCTGACGGAAGCGCGCTCCTTTGCGTATCACCCCAATTTGGGGGTGTGTGGGACTGTTTGGAGGGTGGCTTTGCATCAGGAATGATTTTCAACGCTGGCTTCGATCTCAGTATCCTCGAGAACGGGGATAAAGCAATGTTTGTCGGATGGAAGTCGTCCGCCCCTTCGCATTTCATCCCCTTTTCTGGGGCATTTTTGGCTGTTTGGGAGGTGGGTTTACATCGGGAATGATTTTCAAGGCTGACGTCGGTCTCAGCATCCTAGAAAACGGGGATAAACCGGTGTTTGTCCGACGGAAGCGTGCTCCTTTCCGTTTCACCCCAATTTGGGGGTGTTTTATGGCCGTTTGGGGGGTTGTGCATGCTTAAAAAGAATTTTGCCCACCACCATCGTTTTCAGCATCCTCGAAAACGGAGAGGGGAGGTGATCTGGTCTCGTCAGAAAATACTTACATGTTCGTCCGACTCACAAAATTAACTAGTTGTCCAACTGTATTGGTTACCCCCTCGAAATTATAATCTTTTCAGGGCATGACTGCGTCACTATAAAGAAATCCATATACATATCCCATACCGAAGAGTCTATTTACAAATATCTTTTAAAAAGATAACATCTTAATTTTCATAAAGGGGGCGAGCGTAGGTGCGTCTTTACTATGTACATACTTCGGTATGCGATGTAAAGCAACGACAGGCGCAGTTAGTAGCTGGATGGGTGACCATTCCAACGGAAACCGCGTCCTCGCCTCACACATCTCCCAGCGGCTTGTATATCAGTGTATGCGCGGAAGCTATACAACCTTAGGCGAGGGTTGTATAGGACATATACCATCCTTCGGAGGGGATGTAAAGCCGTCGGTCCCTTGTCTATTAAATGTTAGGCAAATAAAAGATCCCTACTCTTCTTAAGGGAAGAGGTTCGGTAAAATTCCTGGTTGGGGGTAGCTCGTCTACAGGGGTCGGTGTTAGGCCTCAGTAGCGGAAATAGGCCGAAGTTAAATAAATGTATAAAAAAAAAAATCATAAAGTCCGTTTTAAGAAATATTTTTACATTACTTTCGTTACCAGTTACGGAAGCAGGCAGATTGCGTATAAGATGATTTCGATAAATTGATCAGAAGGTGTTTGTTACAAATTCTTTGGAAAACCCAACGCATCGATAGCTTGATTCTTGTCCCGAAAAATGACACTCTAAAATCGTATTTTCCTGCAATTTATGGATTTTTGGCCACATCAACTAGAGAGGTCAATCTAGAATTCATTGTAAAGAGGACGTCTCTTAAAGCGTTGAGCAAATACCACTAATGGAAGTGACAGTTGGAAAAGAGCTCTATTGAGGTCATACGGTTAACAGGCAACCGTGATGATGGCTTGATGCCCTTAGACCGAGTAGTAGACCGCTGTGATAATCTAATGAGCACATTACTGGAAATCAGTGAAAATCAATTGAACAAACAATGGAAATCAACGGAAATCATTGAAATTCAATTGGAAATCACGCATGCGCCTGTATTCAGTGGCAGGTTTATTTTTGTTGAAGGAAATTGCACTATGATAAACTCGGCGGGAAACGTATCTTTGTTATCCGAGCTGAGGGTATAATATAATAAATACATGGTTGTTGCATGTCCCCGCTCTTCTAGGATATTGACCATATATTTAATGACCAGTTTAATGTTTAGTAAAAACACTGAAATATCGAAATAACTTCACTTTACAACCACTTAAATTCCTTATAAATCAGTCTTGTTACTGTTGTACTGTCGTGAGCAGAAAAAAATAGGACAACTTTTTTTTTCTAATGTAAATCTGTCTCTATTTGAATATGTAATGAGTAGCCGAAATAAAACAGATATCACTTTTAATTTATTTTTTATTTTAATGCTGTAGTTATTGCTAGTAAATGATGGATGGTTAATGAGACAAATTGCACTGCGTTATAACATTAATAAAAATTTGGTGTGTAACATTTTAAGAAAGTGGAGAATAAACGGTACGATTAGTAGAAATCCTGGATCAAAGGACAAAGGATATCCTATTTAACAAGAAACTAACTATTAATATTTCGTTATTGCACCATTTCTATTTATAACTCTATAAGTCTGTTTGGCATAGAATTAAATGACCTTATACAATAATCATTAGTAATAATATTTTCTCATGCATTATTTACTATTTCCAGTAATTCTTCGGCATTCCGTGGTCTCACATTTCGATTTTCGATACTTCTTACGAGTAGTCCCCCTACTTCTTCCACGAGGTTATGATCCGGACTATGACTGGGTCAATATTATCTTGAAACCAGTTAGTTACGGTATGAGGAGTATGAATGGAACAATTGTCTTGTTGAAATATGAACTCATTATTAGGAAATAATTGTGACACAGAAGGGAGCATAATATTGTTTAAAATCCTAATATACATTTCACTATTAAATCGTTCCTCAATATGCCACAAAACACCAGGACCACGTGCCGATATCCAAGCCCACATATTGACGGAAAATCTACCACTTTTATCATTGTTATCTATATATTTCTCATCGAATCGAGTATTCGGAGAGCGGCAAACACGAATACGACCGCTGTGTGTTGACTGGAAAGTTTTTTCGTCTGTAAAGATTACATTGTTCCAAAAATTTACATCATGCGCTAAAAATTCAAGCGCAAATTCTGCTCGCGCGCATACAGCAGCACAGAAATACTTACTTAAAGCTGAACATAAAGAAGCTCGAGTAGAATTTTTAGCGCATGATGTAAATTTCGGAGCTGATTCTCTTACTCGCCGGCGACTAGTACTACTCGATCCAGGAAAATTCGTTTCTTCAGCAGCCTGAACAACTGAGTAAAATGGACTTTCTACTAAAGCATTTACCAATTGCAAATCGTGTTGTTGAGTTGATATCCTTTGTCGCCCTGATCCAGGATTTCTACTAATCGTGCCGTTTATTAACCACTTTCTTAAAATGTTACACACCGAATTCTTGTTAATATTATAACGCAGTGCAATTTGTCTCATTGACATCTTCTGCTTTAGCAATAACTCCAGATTTAACTAAATCGCTTACATGAGGCATATTAGTTTTTTGCACACTTGCAATAAGTTATGACAATTAACTGACAATGTCACAAAAATTAAAGTTAGATATACACAACTAGATTTTAGCAAAATACCGTTACAAGATGTGTCCAATTTTTTTTGCTCACGACCGTACGTAATGTTGGAATCGGGTCACAAATTTTATTCAGAAAATCTCACACTATATCTGAATTTTTCATAGGGCAAGTATATAAAAAGAGATACAAAATATTTGTGTCTTTACCAGGTGCCATGGTAGAAAATGGAATTGTTTTAGAGTACTATATATACTCTGTTCCATAGTTACTGTAAGGTATGTACTATTGAGGCCGAAAAAAGTAGTCGACTGATTTTCCCGTTGTAAATATGGTTCTCACCAGTGACACATGAATCACAATATATTTTATTATTTTTACTAGTATCAATGTCATTGTGTTACCCACCAATGATTTCTTGTCAAAATAAATTAATTGGCATAACTGACATAAAATCCTATTTACAATAGAGTTTTTGTGAAAAAAACATATTTCTCGAATTCACACCAACATTACCAAGTGTTGTTCAAAGTTACGTAATACCTGTTGATATAACCTGTTGTGATGTAACAATAACATTCAAGTCATTTTCCTCAAAGAAGAAGGGCCCAAAAATTCCAAAAATAGTTACTGCACACCACACAGTAACCTTTTTGCTATGAAGCTGTTCTGGTTATTAACATGCTCCGTAAGATGAGAATGAGCTTCATCTGACATCAGCAAGCAATCAACGATATTTGGGTTCTCAGCAAATAGTTTTTCGAAACGTTGGCAAAAATCAACCCATGTTCCAAAATCTTGAGGCAGAACTTTATGTTCGACTTGAATTTTGTAGGGATGTTGAAGTTTTCGTGAATGCGGCGATAACTACGATTCGAAATATTGAGTGCTAATGTTTGTCGTTTTGCAGATCGTTTAGGGCTTTGTAGCACAGCTGCTCTTACACTTTCAGCATTTTCAAGTGTATGTACAGAACGAGTTTGCTTCCAATTGGTTTGTCTCTGGCACACGAAGCAGCACTGCTAAACTTTTGTATCCACTTTTTAATTGTTATTTGACTAGGAACCTACGGAAGCACTGAGGGGCCAAAATAAACTATTTTTTAAAAAAGTGACTTGTTAGACGCGTTTAATTCGACTAACAGAAACATTACTGTTAGGCGAGTTTAATCCGATTAACAGATGCGCGACCCTTAGGCGCGATTATCTCGGCTATTAGACGGGTTTAAATCGACTAACAGATGCGTTTAAACTCGACTATTAAGCATCACTCCATACTTGAATCCATCTTCACCATAATATGTCTAGCGCCTGCGCAGTAAACATGGACGTGTTACTTTGATGGGTACTTGGACGGTTTCCCCGTTTCAAGGATGTACAGTGTAATCGCTCCACCTTTTAGCGGATTGTATATAAATGTATGCGCAGAAGCTGTAAAATCTTAGGCGAGGACTGTGTAGTGAATATACCGTTTTTTGGAGGGGATGTAAAGCTGCTGGTCCTTTATCTACTAAATCTTATGCAAGTAAAAGAACCCTATACTCTTGGCACAATTTTTGGTTGGGGGTAATTCGGCTACAGGCGTCGGTGATAGGCCTCAGTAGTGGAAATAGGCCGACGTTAAATAAATATATAAAAGCACAGAACAATGAACACGCCTAATAGTCGAGATAAACGCGCCTAAGAGTTGCGCACCTGTTAGTCGAATTAAACACGTCTAACAGTCGAGATAAACATGCCTAAGGGTCGCGCATCTGTTAGTTGATATTAATCTCGTCTAACAGTAACAGTTCTGTTAGTCGAATTAAACGCGTCTAACGGGCGACTTAAAAAAAGCAGTTTATCTTGGCCCCTCAGAGGAACCAGATCCCGTGGATTTAAATGAAAGTGGCGATAAAATAAACGCTGGGTAATTACAAAAGAGTAGTTATTTTTTAAAACGTCACAAATGTTTTGAGGACTTATGGGAGGCTTGAGGGATTAAGTTATAATACACAAGATGTTCTTGTATAATACTTAAAAGTGTAGTGATTGGTTGGCTTAAAGGGACTAGTAGTGTAATTTGAATGAAACAAATAATTAAATCTAATCGTTTTAAATTTTTCGAACACATTGTTTACAGTTTCCTGGTACTAGATTTTACGAGTACTGAATGCAAACGTATGACAAACAGTGTCACGTCTGAACTAAAATGCAATTATCCAAGCATCTATTCAAATTAAAATTACAGCTAACAATCAACCTTTCCTGTGAAACATTTCAGTTTCAATAATTAGAAATGTGCGTAGGGAACTGAGTGGAATATAAATACATAATTTGTATCTACTTAGTAATTCAAAACAGTGTTGAAAATCTATTTTTAAAACCCGCATAGTGAAAAATTACAATGCTGCGAGAGTTTATAGATAGCTACTGCATATGTAATTAATTATTTCATACGATATCACTTAGCAGCGTGGATATTTCGAACTTTAAAAAGTTGTAAGTAGGTAAATGCGAACCGTAGTCTGCATGCCCCTACTACTTACTTTAATACCAATATAATATTTAGATAATTAAAGAAAAAGTTATTTAAATGTTGACTCGGTATTAAAAAAAGATTACGTTATTATAATTTTAAATAACACGACTAAACTGAGACCTTAGAAGGGCGATGATCGTGCACTTAATTTTGAGGTGAGAAGCGTGGTGGTGAGTGGTAGTTAGGGTCAACTGCTACACCCTGTATAATATGGTCAGGAACCGTTGTAACACTTTGTTTTAAAATTTTATTTTTTATTTAGCACTATATAGCCTTTTGAGTTCTGACAGGGTCAACAACTACACCCTGTATATGGTATTCTTGAAAAAACAACACTGGATTTAAAACGGAACGAACAAATTATTTATTTAAAATTTTTACTGAACAGAGTTTAAAATTTATATTGTATATTATATTTTTATTTAACAAATTTTTTCTTTTAGTGGGTAACTATTCGACGGCATATATTCAGTCTGTGGAATTTAGCAAACATGTTTATTAAATTGTCTGTCTTTATTTTTCTGAAAAAATTCACTTTGTATTTAAAACTGCGTAGGCCGCGAAGGCGAAATGAAAAAATGATATGGGGCCACTTAGGGCGAAACGATTTACTTAAAACTAAATGGGGCCAATTAAGACGAATTCCTAAAACCAACTCTTTTTAACCAGGTTTCGGCCTGGGAAACTATATAGATCTGAACGGCTTGTCACGAAAAGTATGCAGGGACAGGGAGTAAGAAAGCCTAACTAGACAATAGTAACCGGACCGGAAGCACTAGCAAATCAGCTTATTACACTTAAAATCACTTTTAAATAACTTTTTTCACTAAGCCACTTCGCGAATACTTAACATAGGAGTCACCGTCAAAACTTGCCTTAGGCTTGCCATACTCGGGTATTATACGTTTAGAAAAGTGGCGTTTATCGTGCTCCATCGAGTCTCGCGTCCCGTTTTAAAACGCCTCGAAAAGCTGGAAATCGCTCCGTGCTGGCGAGGATGAGTCATTGCTTGTGAAACATTGCGTAATACCGAAACTTTAAGACTTCGAAAATGAAAGTTATACGGAAACTTCAGCAATGAAAGGGGAAATTTTTTTAAATAAGAACGAAGTTTGAATCTATTTTAGTTTGGGAGTTATTAACGTTTGATCGACAAAATCCGAAACGATCCCGTAAAGTATTAACGGAGGTCCGAGGTTTATGAGTTGAAATGATATGAGAATGTTTCTGATAGGTGCGTGGTGTCTAGAAATCAGATATGAGAATGTTCCTAATGGGTACGAGTTGAGTTTGAACGGAGATATCGGTTGCAAGAGGAATCGAGATATTGTATGCCGTATTACGGGGAGGGATCAAAGGTGGTGGAATTTAAAATAGCAATCGGGTTGCAAGAAATTGATGAGACTAAATAGAACGTTAAGACTCGAGGCACTAAGGCGGTACTGAACGTGGTTTGAAGTATACGAGAGGTTGTCAAAAAGTAGTAAAATTTTGAATGTGAAATAGTTTATAGAAAGTTAACGAAATGAAGTAAGACGTTGAAATTTTAGGTACTGACAGTGATTTGGGTCTTATTGATGAATATATGTGGGCTGTACTTTTAAGGGGTATGTCTTGTAGAGAATCTTTTATGAATTGGCTAGAATGAATGTTTGAAGTTTGATATTGGTGAATTTACGTTATATTGGAATCATCGAGTGCTTGTGAATTTTTTCAGATTTTTGTGACCTTGAATGAAGTTTTTCAGTGAAAACTGTGTTTGGTTGACTTTTTTATATGGTTTGCCATGATGCATGGATCGATATGATTTTTTGATTATTTTTGAAATTTTTTGTTTTTGTTTTTTGACCTGTAGGGGATATACCCTACAACAGTTAGAACGGTTACCCATCCAACTACCAACCGCGCCTTACGTTGCTTTACATCGCATATCGTATGTAGATAGTAAAGATGTATCCACGCTCGCCCCTAAAATATGTTTAATAACCTATAATAATTCAAATTCAAAATGTTATAATAAAAATAAATTGATTTCTGTTTAATCCGTGGAATACGTACCAAACTTTAAAGATACCGAATTTTTAGGAAATTTAATGATGAAACGTTTTAATGAAAGCATTCTCAGCAACCCTACAATATATTAGTTTATACTGTTCTTGATGACTATGTAATATGACCAGGTAATTAATATCAATCTATATATAATCACAATAATTATCTAATTTTATAGTCCAACGATGGTTTTTGATCGTGTTCTTGTCAAGTTCATACCCGGCACAAAATGTCACTTTTACTCAATATAAAACAATTTTAGTACTACTAATAAAATTCTATAAAATAGGGGCGGACTAGCACCTGAATTATGCTCGGGCATCTTCATGACTATCGGTCTAATTTCACGAAGCGAAGAAGTTGATGGAATCTTTAGAAAAAACAATTCACATGATATTGTCTGAAACCTGATTAGCATGAATAAAAAAAAATCCATGTTTACCACTATTTGTTAATGTTAAAACAAGTCACATACTGCTGTGTAAAATGACCACGTCCTCAGGAACGGCGCGGCCCACTTTTAGCATTTTAGCACCGGCCCGTCGTGCATTTGCTCGAACCCCCTATGGTCAGCCGCCCGCGCTGTAAAACGGTCAATAATAATATCATATCCCGTCCCTTAAAAACTAATGCAGGCTGTACAAGTATACATTAGTAAATACCCGTAAGTATTTACGTCATTACGTCTTATTAAGCAGACCCGCGGTAATTTGCCAAGCGCGTGGGGAGCAGTCAGAAGAGGTGAGAGGTACTGACTTCAGACAAATCTTACATCCTTCTTCTTTAAAATTATATACGATTTAATGTGTTAAACTTTCATTTTCATGTTTAGACTTACGACTCAAGTCTATCATGATTTCGTTTCATCAAAACTTCATTAACACATCTGTGACAGGTTCTTCTATTTGAGATTAGCCATATACATGGCTCTCGTCAGTGCAAGGTAGGCATGTGACGAATCAGGATCGATGCCCCTTTTACAGAACGAGGTACACAATTACCCAAAAATCAGACACCTGGTGTCACATCTCAGGTCAGAGAAATCCGTTGTAAAATACTTCAAATTAAAATCTTTACAACGGATTTCTCTGCCATGATGTGACACCAGGTGCCTGATTTTTGGGCAATTGTGTACCTCATTCTGTAAAAGGGGCATCGATCCTTATTCGTCACATGCCTACCTTGCACTGACGAGAGCCAACAGCTCGAAACTGCAGTCTGCAAGTGGTATGGGACGACTGGCATGAGAGCTCTTTTAAGTAGGATCAGTCTTTCGGCTGATATTTGTGGCAATCGAAGCATTAGCGTGTGTCTGGTTACGTTCCTTATAGTAAATAAGGATTTTATAGAGGAGTGTTGCGACTGAAATATTATGTTTTAATTTTTCCCAAGTGGCTGAAAATGCGTTGCAGGACTAGCGGCGAGTGTGGGGGTGAAAGAAATTGAACTTTGGACTCAGGACTTTTGGTGCACCGTCAACCTAGAATAGACAACAGGTACTGATTTTGGTTTAACATTTAGTGCGTGGCAGTTTTTTTACATTTGTTGCATATGGTGAGATGTGCTTCATTTTCACCTGAGAATGTAACTATATATTGCTAGGTACACTATTTTTGTTTATAGAATTACTACATACACATTCTTTATTTGCTTGGATTTTAATGGGTTTTATATTCGTTATACATGGTATTGAATTAGTATGCAAATCTTAAAACGTGTTTTATGTAATTTTTTTAAATCCCATATTGATCAGTTTGTTTACTTATATCATTAAAGTTATAATAATGATAAACAACTGAGGTCATAAATAAGACTTTGCCAAAATATCGAATTTCCCTAATTTGTAAACCTAAGTTGTGTTTTCATTTGTTGAAAAGAGACTCAAGTTAACTTTCTAGAGGAACGTCTTGAAATATTCATTCATTTTTCTTTTTGTTGGATGGTCCTTTGTATTTCAAGCGTGAAAAGAAATTTATCTTTGTCAATCTGTAAGTTTTTTATACAGGAAAATGAACTTCATAATCGGTGAAATACGAGGGAGGATTGAAAATGAAGCCATTTGTAAAATAATGATCATAGAAAACATTAAATCGTGTAATTTATTTATCTTTGTATAGTAGGAGGATAAATCAGTATTACATTTTAAGAATCATTATATGAAAAATTGCTGTCTAATCTCCGAGTTTTTGTGCAGATTACGTCATAGGACACATAAGTGCTTTGGTTAAATAATATACTGTTATACTTTTTGTTTCTCTAAGCTCTGATGAATGATTTAATAATAAATGAAATAATGTATAGTTACGATCATTTAAAGAAAGTAGAAAAAAACGAAGCACGGCCCCGTCACACACTAGAAATTGGTAATCTATACGACTTAGAAACTATAAATATCCGGTAAATGGCAGTAAGACACACGCCACATTTACAATGGAACGTAACTTAGGAAAGGGGTTTAACATATAGACACAAAAAGTAGAGAGCAAAACCAGAGAAGACAACAGTCAAGTTGACAGGAACTAAGCCAAAAAACCAGAGCCTACATTACACGTAACCAAACAAGCTCTATACCTCTATAGCATAATTTGAATCTTCATTGAGCTATTTATTTAACACAATGTTATCATTTGCATGCTTTACGTATCTACTAAATAGTAGAAATCTGCGGAAACCGGCTACGGGCTACCCGCTGACATTCGCTCGTAGCACCTAAAGGTAGTATTATATGAAACGATTAATCGGCCGAGAAATCGCCCAAATAATCGGTCAATACATCGGGATCGATATTTATACGGTTTATTGTTGTTAAATCAGGTGTGGCAATCATCCGTTTAGTTACTCTCTAGATGGTTGCTGTTTAGTTGTCGCGCTGATTTAGTGTTTGAATTTTTGACATTCACTTCGCATCCCATTTACAATCAGCGCTACAAAAAAAAAAGAATAATACAGATATTGATGGCTACTTCAAAAGGACTAATGGCCAAGTTTCTGAAACGTAAAATAAAGTTATCTATTAATAAATGTCATAGTAACAATTGTTGTCACAATTGTAACTATGACAGTAAACGAATAATTAACTCTATCTAACGTTTCAGAAACTGGCCATTAGTATAATAATGTGGAAGATATCAAAGTTAGTAGATATGTAAATTTCCTCTATTTTGATCAATCCATGGACACCTATCCTCTGCAAGGTTTTCTACTTATTCTCAACATATTCATTAACGCATAAACAACGCAATTTAGCTTTCGTAATCTCTTCTGGTGATTTGAAAGGGAACGTAAATAGTGTAGACGTTGCATTGTCGCAAAAAATAAAGTTTAAAATTTTAAAGTTTAAAATTACAGCAGATACTACATTTAAGTGTTTATCATTCAAAAGATTTTTCAGTATATCTCAACTTTGTTTATATAGGTACATGAATGACAGCTAAAAGCAAATCAAACTAACCTTACAATTCTGAAAATTGGTAATACAATGAAATAAAAAATGTTACTAGAAAATCCCTATACAATCGACGAAATACTTTCCATGTTCTAAATTGCCAGATTTATTGCCGGATTTTACTTGGCCAATAAATCCGCAGATTTTATGCATTACACACACCAATAAATCAAAAAATCGGTCAATTTATTGGATCGTGTAATATGCTATAACTTTCAAAATATTTCATAAGAGCCGCATAAGCATTGTCGACGTTCTGCCAAAATATGTACAAAAGAAGCTTTACTCTTGTGTAAAATCCTTTCTAAATTTTAAACGTCTCAATGAAATTTAGGATAGGCATATTTGTGGTAAATTATTTTTTCAGTAAAAATACTTATGATATAATCAAGGGTGGTCAGGATGCACATGAAATCGGGGGATACCTTATACGAAAAATATTTTCATTTTGAGTAAAATCCCAGAATATTGCTTTCATTTGAAACAAAATGTTGTTGATACTGAAAATCTATACACTTGGGATCAATAATAATATGAAGAATATAAAAGTGATGAAGCTCTGAACCTCTTAATAAATTCTAAGTAACTGATTCTGGGTCAACAGCTGGTTCTTTTTCGACCTTGAATAAAGGAGAAAAGAAGAGTTTATAGGATACAAATTCAAATAATTGAGGAGTTACAGGAAAACTGTCAGTTCGTAAATATTTCTACAAGTGAGGAAGGAATTCTACTATAAATTAGGTATCCCAAACAAGTAAATAGTGCTAATTATGGTTATTTAATTAAATTTGAAGCCATTGTGAAATTTTCGAGGTGTGTTTGATTGAAAATATTTTTGGCTGCGTGAATAAGTAGTGCTTTATATCAAATATACCAAATTTCATAGAATAAGTCACAACATTTAAAAGAAGCAGAGGATTATTATATAGAAAATCATGGAAAACTGTGTATTTCAGAGCTACACAATTACCAGTACATTCGCGCCAAAAATAACACCATTAGCAAAATGAATGAATATTTTTTTATGTTATTGACATTCAATTGATTTTCGTAGATACCAAAACACTGAACGTGAACACTACTCTTGGCGTGCAGTTGGAAAACAAAGTTGTTATCATCGGTGGATGATATCACTTGATTGGTAAATTAGGCGTAGAGCTTCGGAATTTTAATACTGATAAATGCACTATATGTATGTTATTTTAAAATAATCATAACCATGCAATGTGTCTACACGTATATGCATATCTAATCACAAATACATATCTAAATGCATACCTACATATATATATATATATATATATATATATATATATATATATATATATATTTGTGTCAATATGGGCTTCAGAAGAATCTGAAAAGCATGCTGGTGCGAAATTTGTTTTAGACCACAAACAAATTAACTTTCTCTTCGTCTACAATTCATTTACTTGATTTCGTCATAGTAACTTTTTGATGAATACGGGCCTATAAAAGGTCCAATATCAGCCTAACCCCGAAGGAATTTCGTTGTTTCCGGAAACGCCGAAAATCCAACTGCCTTAGGCTATATTAGAATAAGTAAAAATGCGACTCGCATCCTAACGAAATTTAAAACTGTTTTGTACCTTTCTGATAAAATATTAAACCGAATTTACAAATATTTAATTAAAGAAAATGCAGGCTCGTCTACATTTATTTCTAAAGGATTATTAACGAATTATTAATCTGCGGCTATATAGACTCTTGAGCTGTTAAAATTAAAATAGTGAATGGAGTGAACGGCTTAAGTGCTTCATTTTTATTAGAAAAACATACATAAAATAGATGTAAATACTATGCTCTTCACCGGTGTATCGTTTAAAGTTGTATATATTTCTTGAATATAACTGAAATTTTTGATTCAATACTTATTTAGTTAATAATAATCTTCCGATGATGGCATTTCGGGAACTCTGTCAATGTATTATGCCACGTTTTTGTTATTCCAGGATCTTGCCGAAGGTTAGTCCTCTTCAGATACATTTTTTAAATTAAAATGTGCAATATTCTTTCCTATTATTTGGGTTTTCTACCACATGTATTGTTATCCTCTTCAAAACGAATCACCGAATCTACAAAATAATAGAATTATTGGAAAAAAGTTTTTTTTTGGAAGCACTCTTATTTTCTAAAAAAAAAACAGCTTTGAAAACGGAAAGAGATTACTTTCCGAAATATCAGCAAAAATACATTATTTCTGTGTTTATTCCGATTTATATTATTTGCAAAACATAACCTCTGACTTTTCCTTTGGCGTAAACGTCACGGGCGCAGAGGCTTTTTTCCAATAATTCTATTATTTTGTAGATTCGGTGATTTGTTTTGAAGAGGATAACAATAAATGTGGTAGAAAACCCAAATAATAGGAAAGAATATTCGTAGAATGCCACAAATAACTTTCAGACAATAAAATGCGCAATAATTTTTGTATTTACTGATAATTGATTTTCTCCAAATACAATAAGGTACTTCTCCAGTTAATACTAACTACCATTTAAATTTCATACGATAGGACTTCCACTCGTGCTTACAAAATGATGGGGACGGATATTTCGGAAGTGAATCAAAATTCGATGGCTTATACAATGACATGAAGGATTCTTTGTTGGCTGATGGCTAATGACAACTAAAAAATTGTTGTCACGGTCCATCTTTTAAGGATTGAATGAAATACATGCTAAAGTTATTTCTAATTTAATGGTTTCCCGAACTTCTGCTAGATTTTTTTTTATGACAAATAAATTATTCCAATAATTTAAAAAACCGCTGCCCAAGAAATCACTAATTCCACATCCAGATTTTGTATCCAAGTCTCATACACACTAAATTCCAATGTAATATTTTACTCCCTTTAATAATAATAAAAAATATTAGATTCCATTGGTTCTCATATACACACTTTAGAAATTGGAATTTATCCCAATTTCATTTTTTATCCCCTTAAACAATAGGGTAAGGTGGCAATGCGGGTGGTAGAGGGGGTAGCTAACGCAAAAAGAATAATAAGTTCGAAACCGGTCTGTCTGGTCAGGGAGTTGACAAGTGACATTGGCTACCAATCTTTCATGATTTGTAAAGTATAATTCAATGTAGGTCGGGGTAATTGCCCACTGAGTAGTTGTTCTCTGCAAATCATATTACAACAGTTGGTTACCTCCACCTAGGGCAAAAAAGTCGCCGCTCTCGGCAATTGCAGTATCGCAAGCAATTGACTGTTAGTAGTTACGAGCACCCAAGATTTCCCAAATCACTGTAATTAACTCAACTTTTTCAAATTGTAACATTTATTAGACACCCAGTAGTTAAATACTAATTTCCACGAAAAATCCATGATAAGCTCAAATCGAAAATCGGTTTGATATTAACCCAAATACGCAAGTTCTTTGGTGGATAATAATAATAATAATTAAAATATTGCGAAAATACGCTTATCAAGAAAGTATATATGCCGTGGAAATTGAATAAAACTAGATTCAAAACATTCACTTTGTCAACAAAATAATGTTGCAAATAACAAGTGTTCTGTCTGAAAACATTTATTTTAATAATGAAAAACATATTAAAAGATTAATTAAAAGGTACTAAATGTTCAAAGTGTATCCGCCCTTCTTGACATTTTCTGGCTCGGTTAATTGTGTCTCGCGTCACATTTCGCAACATAGCAGGATATTTACTAAACTTACTTATACTATACTTACTAAACTTTGTAAAATTTCAAGTGTTTGAGGGGGTATATACAAACCGTTCTTTCACATAACCCCACACAAAAATCTAAAATGATTAGACTGGTAAGCGGGTAGGCTAAGAGACAGGTCCATTTGTTGCAATTACTCGCCCATTATACCAATTCGCTAAATGGGCCATAACTCGAGTGGCATTATGAGGCAGAGCCCCTTTTGTTTAAAATATATTTATTTCGAAATTGCAAGTGGTAAGTACATCAACATTTCGTCAAGGGGCGAGCGTAGGTGCGTCTTTACTATGTACATACTTCGGTATGCGATGTAAAACAACGACAGGCGCAGTTAGTACTTGGATGGGTGACCATTCCAACGGAAACCGCGTCCTCGCCTCACACATCTTCCAGCGGCTTGTATATCAGTGTATGCGCGGAAGCTATACAACCTTAGGCGAGGGTTGTATAGGAGATATACCATCCTTCGGAGGGGATGTAAAGCCGTCGGTCCCTTGTCTATTAAATGTTAGGCAAGTAAAAGATCCCTACTCTTCTTAAGGGAAGAGGTTCGGCAAAATTCCTGGTTGGGGGTAGCTCGTCTACAGGCGTCGGTGTTAGGCCTCAGCAGCGGAAATAGGCCGACGTTAAATAAATGTATAAAAAAAAAACATTTCGTCAATATAATTTTGTATTCTAAATATCTCCCCCTTGAAAGAAAATAGGCCCATAATTCTTGTTCCAATCACACCAGTCCACACATTTATTTACTTCAAACTTTTCTTAAAAATTACCTTGCCTCATTAAATGTTGATTTTCCTTCGCCCAATATATCTATTATTTTGTATGTTGAGCATTCAATTATTGGTGAATCTCGACCCGTCAGAAAATAATATGAGAGAAAGAAAATTCGAGTTGGTCATCTTCGTACAAATTCTGATGATATTGGTATTTAAACGGGCAATAACGTTTATTTTTGAGAATATTTCTTGTTGACTCATGAATAATTTGCACCTCGTTGCGAATTTCTCTAGTAAAGCAATATGATTAATTTCTACAAAAGTCAACACATTAATTTCTATCGCTTCATCAACGATAAGAGCTTCACAATTGTTATCAGTTTCTTTCCTGATTTGTTTCTCAACAATTTGAAGATATTGAAAACATACATGATGTCTGTTCGGATAACTTTGGACATACAATTTTGGCATTCTCCAAAAATATAATAATATGTTCACTTTTTCATCCTTTGTACACATGTTAAACAATAACAACAATTCAAAACAAACTGACAAATTTAACGATAAAGAGCAAACTTATTAAGTTAACAATACGCGTATTATTATTTGTCGGACTTCTTTCTGTTTTCACAGCACACTTTTTTTATTTATAGTGTTGTTTTGTTGGCAGAATGTATACTTAGAATATAGTTTTATTCAACTTCCATGACACACTTTTCTAGATTTTTTAATTATTATTCACCAAAGGACTTGTGTATTTGCGTTAATATCAAACCGATTTTCGATTTGAGGATATCGATGGATCTGTCGTCAAAATTAGTATCAAACTACTGGGTGACTAAAAGATGTTGCCATTTGAAAAAGTTGATATAATTATAAATTAACGATTTTTGAAATTTTGGTTAGTCATAGCTACTAAACCAATGCGAAAATCTCACGTTTACAGTTTTCTCTCATAGTTTTGGCTCATTTGATTGACTTAAGTGCTCTAAATGCAAAAATAAAAATTGTCTTAAAAATTAAGTAGTCTCAAATTTAAAAAAAAAACTCTGTGCAATCGTACTTAAAATCAGCTCCAGAATCAAAAGATATGAATATATACAGGGTGTTCCATTTAAAATTCCAAAGTTCCTGGGAACCCGGAAGTGATGGAAAAGTGTCAAATAATGAAAAATTGGCATCTTCTAGTATGTACTACTTCTGCCAAGTTTGAGTTCCATACCTTGAAAACTCTAGAAACTATGGGTTGTCTAATGATTCCGTGGACACCCGGTATTATATAAAAACGAAGAAGGTTAGAACTTATATTTATAGGGAAGTAATTTTTTCTCTATTTACTTCATTTACGCAGTGTGTTTTATGAGAGGCAGAAAGTGATTAGTGCAGAAACTTGAAGCGATTTCAGAATTACCCTTATTATATTCCTAATGCCCTTTATTTCTGATATATAGCATGTTAACTATTTTTTGCAAAATGTAAGTCACCCATATCGGAGATGTTTTTAGGTCACTGCCAAAAGAATTACCCTGGCCCTGATATTTTTTTCGTTTACGGTTTACGGAATTATGGAAACCTCTATTAATGGAGCATACCTACTAAATATGGTTTAATTGGCGAAACCATTCAAAAAATATAGCCGTCCGAGATTTTGGTAATAAATAGAAAACATGCCGTATATCAGAAATGAAGGATATACTACAGGTCATTCTAAAATCGTTTTTCGGCTCTGTATATCTCACTAGTGAATGGCCAGTCACTCACGAATGTCCGCGAAATACTCCTAATTAGAACTGGAAGCCCGGCGAGTGAATTTGTCCAGTAACACATCAGGACATAAACTTGGTACAAACGCAACTTTAGAATAATTTTACCATGCAATTGTAGCGTGGTTGTGCTTATTCCGAGACAGGTTAATAAATCGTAAATGTAAATAAAATATTGCAAACAACTGTGAAATTAAACTTTTATTTCGTTAATTAAACAAGACAATAATAAATAATTAATCGAAAAGTTTCATTAAATATTTAGTACTTTTTACAATTTGTTGAGAACTGCTTACCCCGTCGTATCTGACGAGTCGCCTCTGTATTTAGCAGATACCAATTTCATTTAACATTTGTTTCCAAATGTTTAACACTACTTTTTGTAATTACTATTTGAAACCGTGTTTTATTTGGCAACCATAACATTTAAACTTTGAGTACCATTCTTAAATATATGCCATTTGAACGTCTCTGAGTCTAGACTAATACCAACGTGATATTTCATTTTTGTTTTCATATATGTTTGATTCAATCAAATAAATAATCAAATTGAATTTTAATCCATATTCGGTCTGTATTTACCTAATCGTAGTTTAATATTTGTATTATATTTTCGGACTAAAGAATAAAAATAATACTTTATAGAAAATGAAATTCACTGCTTTATAAATTTATTTAAAAATTCCACCGAAACTTATTCGAGAACTGTGGAATACAATTTAAAATATACCTCCACTGGACGTGGAAGTAATTGCGTCTCCGTGGTTGCGTCTTGGGTCAATGATCATATTGACTATTACTATGAATTATTTGCAGATCTAAAATAGTTAAATCTAGATAAAATCTTCCCAACATAAGAAAATAATGACCATATTAGAAATAATGTAACGTATTTTTCTAAGCATACAATTTAAGTAGTAACTGAAATCTGTTAAATTAATATTTTATTAATCAGGATGGATCTTCTTTTCTACTACCAGTGTCAAAAATATGTCATATTAAACACTTTTTGACTTACTATCATTAAAACAGATATGATCCAATCTATCACTTTCTACTTTTACAAAATCTCTACCATATTTATATTACAAGTAGTTTGTTGTTTGTTATAATGATTACTGAATCGTAAGAAAGCAAATTTAATATTTTGTATCAAAATAATTCTTCTATTCTCATGTCAGCTTAATTTTTAAATTCTTCTTAACGGATATTTCTATTTGACTACATAAATTCAGTTACTCTGTATGCCATATCCTCACAATATTATAAATTAATTTATTTTCACTAAACTTTTTTTTTACTTTACACTTTCTATTTCTTACAGTAATAAAATATCGTCCGTATTTATTTCAAAACAGTTTTGTGTTCAACAGTCTAAAAATTTCCCGTGTAGATATTTCAAAGAGAAATTTATTAACTTCCACTTTGGAAAATCGCGAACATACCTAAAATGTTTACTAGTAAGTACAATTTTAAAGTATTATAATAGGGGCGATTCTTATTTCAAATTCTTCAGACCATCGATATGTGAGTAAGAAGGAAGGGAAACACTACCCTTTGTAAAAAAATGTATAGAACCTATGAAATCTTCGATTCTTTTTATCGGGTACTAAAGTGAATTGAATTGGATTCTCTCGCAATCTCTTTTGTACTGTATTTTAAGCTACGAGCTTTATAGATCAATACATTTTACATACAAATTTATCGTTATTTGCTCCTGACAATTGTGATTTATAACATATTTTAAGGTGCTAATAGAAAAAAATTTAGAGTCCCTTGGTTCTCGTATACACGGTAAATTCCAATTTAACGCCAAAAATTTTTTTTGGGACGTTTCCTTTATAAACGCTAAAATCATACTTTATTTTTTTTTTTACTTTTTTGCTTTTTCATGACATTTTCAGCGTATTTCGACAAAAAAATACATATATTTTTTTGCGTTACTATACTTCCACTGGACGTGAAAGTAAAATATAGCTACAAAGGAAATGAAGCACTGGTATACTTGGGAATCGATTCAACATGTAAGAGAATCTAAATTGAATGATTCACGTGTATCTTCGTTATCGAGTGACCGCTCATAGAACTGTTTTACACTAATCAGTTAATTAATTAGTAAATAGAAATTTATTGTCTAGTGTAAAGTTGCTAAATTTTTTCAGTATTAAATTATTGGCCTAGTAGAAAATATTCTATTTTTATTGCACGTTTTATTATCTTGATTTATTGTTGTCAGCCATAAACCTTGCAAATGATTTTCCGTCTACTTACAGCATGAAATATTACTCAGGCATCTGTTTTGCATGACAGCATGCTGATTTCAGATGTATGACATACCTCTTTCCACCAATCAAATGCAGGAATGCGTCATATTATTCTTACTTAGTAATAGTAGAAACAATAGTATATTACATATCAAAATGCGAAAGTATCATTTTACTCGATGAGCAGTGATTTTCGGACGCCTGGTCTATCTACATAAACAATTAATTTATATTTAGAAATACTAATTTTAAATATGTTATTAGTAATATTTGAATATTTTATTAGTGATATATTTGTAAGTCCGGAAATCACTTTTATTTGACAGTTATGCAAGTTATTTAAATCGCGCAATAATGCATTAGCATTATATATCATATCTAAGGAAAATAAATGCAAGGTTTTGTGCTATAAAACTGAAGAAAGAACCAATAAGAAATCAAAAACATTACTGCAATAAAAGTAAAATACCTAAAGCAAACATGTTGTTTTATTCGATATCGGAAGATTTTTTAGACGATTTGCCTATCATAAACTGACACTTTACAGGGCTAACCCGAAAAATAATAATTTTACAGGCCTAAGATAGAAAGCAATAATTTTTCAGCTTCATTTTCGGAAAGTAGACTTACTGAATTTATAAGCTGGCTGTTGTACTGCTCATCAAGTAAAATGATACTTTCGTATTTTGATATGTAATATTGTTTCCACTATTACTAAGTAAAAATAATATGACGCATTCCTGCATTTGATGAGTGCCCCACTTTTTAGTAGTTTAATCCTGAAAATCTTATGATAGCAAAAACAAAAATTATTTTTTTCCTTTTTAATGCCTTTCAATAAAAACGTGTCTAATGACGTCAAAATCGTATTATAAGATTACGGAGTGTTATTCCCAAGAATGTCAGTGCTTCATTTCATTTGTAGCTAGCTATATCTTACTTCCACGTCCAGTGGAAGTATAGTAACGCAAAAAAATGTATTTTTTTGTCGAAATACGCTGAAAATATCATGAAACGTCGAGATTTCAAATTTGAGCGAAAAAAATTGCCATCTGTCGGTCGATCTGTAACTTTTTCGTGCGCACGTTTACTCTGGAACCGTTTATGATATTGACTTGAAATTTGGTACACTTATGTATTATAACGAGATCTGGAATTAGATTATATTTCGATCTAATTCCGTTGAGGGGTTTGGGGGTAAATGGAGTAAATAAGGGTAAATAGGCAAAGCAAGCAGGTAAAAGTATATAAAATTGCAATTTAGGAAAAGTCAAGGTCTCAAAATTTTTTTTGGCATCAGCCCCACTATTACCCCGAATACCATCCTCACACTATTATGAAAGGGAGTAAAAAAAAAATAAAATATGATTTTAGTGTTTATGCAAGAAGGAAACGTCCCAAAAAAGTTTTTTGGCGTTAAATTGGAATTTACCGTGTATACGAGAACCAAGGGACTCTAAATTTTTCTATTAGCACCCTTATTGCCATCTCCGCCCTATTATTAAAAGAAGTAAAAAATTAAATTGGGATTTGGTGTGTATAAGAGAACACCTAAAACTTTTTTGGCATTAGCCACCCCTTCTAAATAAATTAATTGTTTATGTAGATAGACCAGGCATTAGGGTATTTTTTGTTAAAAAAATTCCTAAGGAAGCTCTATTATGTTTAGACAGAGCTTTATATATATATATATATATATATATATATATATATATATATATATATATATATATATGGTAGCCAATGTCATTTGTCAATTCCCTGACCAGACATAGAGGATTCACTTACCTCTCACCACTACACCATTTACATTAGTCTGTATAAGACTAGTAGGTTGGCCACTATCATTTGTCTATTCCACGACCTATGGCATACTGATGAGAACTAAGAAGTTCGAAACCGGTCTATGTCTGGTCAGGGAATTGACAAATGACATTGGCTACCAAATGATTTAAATGATTTGTAAGGTATAATTCAATGCAGGTCGGCGTATTTGCCCGCTGAGTAGTGGTTTCCTGTAAATCATTTATAAAAACAGTATATAGGTTAAGTCCACCAAGGGCTGAAGGTCACCGCTCTCGGTACTTGCAAAATGGCAAGTCGCTATACATCATGGAGACATCTATGATGTCTGGTGTATAGTAGCATTAGACCACATGAGAGGATTCACTTACCTCTCACCACTACACCATTTACATTAGTCTGTATAAGACTAGCAGGTTGGCCACTGTCATTTGTCTATTCCACGACCTATGGCATACTGATGAGAACTAATAAGTTCGAAACCGGTCTATGTCTGGTCAGGGAATTGACAAATGACATTGGCTACCAAATGATTTGTAAGGTATAATTCAATGCAGGTCGGGGTATTTGCCCGCTGAGTAGTTGTTTCCTGCAAATCATTTATAAAAACAGTATATAGGTTAAGTCCATCAAGGGCTGAAGGTCACCGCTCTCGGTACTTGCAAAATGGCAAGTCGCTAGACATCATAGATGTCTGGTGTATAGTAGCATTAGACCACATGAGAGGATTCACTTACCTCTCACCACTACACCATTTATATATATATATATATATATATATATATATATATATATAAAATACGGAGAAGAATTTGGTAGAAAAGAAAATAGTATAAAATAAATGGTTTGATGTTAAGAAGAAAGAAGTGCACAGAAAACGACGTTTAGGTATACATATATAAAAGTATAGCTAGACAACAAACGTACGTAAGTTACAACTTAATAAAATAAACATTTTAGAATTCTAAATCAAAATTGATAGTAATTGATAGGCGTTTAGTTTTCGGTCCCTTTTTAAAAGAAATTTAACGGTCAAAATTTTATTCCAATTTTAAGATACGTTGTTTTACGCTTTCTTGTATTTTTAATAGTTTAAGATTCCCTTGAATGTGACAAAGGAAATAAATGTTACTCTTGTTATATGTGTGTTTCATTTGACTTTTATTGAGCAAATAAATCAATTGCTAATTGACCCTATTCCTGGGGTCTTCAATGCTCTAAATTAAAAATGTTTTGTACTGTGAATTAAGAAATTTTTGTAGTTTTACAGAAATTACGTTACGTCCAAAAAAGTATTTATTTCAGTAATTTTCAAAATTAAATATTTTTGTAAAATTTATTTTACAAAATCAAATATCCTATCCTTCCTATCAAATTGGAAGGAAATTTAACAGTATTACAATATATACAGGGTGGACCATTAATAATAGGCCATAGTTCAGGGGTAGATTCTTTGGGGCAAAATATGAGGATATAATCAAATATGCTTTAGTAACATGTTGCTGTGGAAAAAGATACAGGGTGTCAAAGTTCAAATTATTTTTTCTTTTTTTTTTGCAATAACTCCACAGCCTCTTGACTGATCTTCGCCAAATTTGCTAGAGGAACATTTTTATTCTAAGAAACAATAATTTACGTATTACATCACGTTATATCATAAAGGGCGCTACAAGACCTGTATCTGATAATGAATTTTTTTCATATTTTTTTTTGACGAAACGTGGTACTTCTGACCAGAAAATCTGAAGAGGGCGTCATTTTCACGCATAAAAGGTACACTTGGTAGAACTTGATAACTCCAAATATTTTCGAGGAAAGTGCCGTTAAACATTTCAATAATTTTTTTGATAGACAAATTCTTTAATAAAACAAGGTGTATTTATTGAAAAGTGTACTTTGGTTACGTTTTAGTTCTGTCATTTACGTCATTTAATCATTTTATTTTGTTCTTGTGTTCCTCGGGCTAATTTCTTTAACTTCTTTATTTACAATGCCTATACATAATAATTTTTCAAATAGGGAAATGAGGGATATGATATATATTTACGTACAAAATAATTTTACCGGATATGCTGCAGCGAGGAGATATTCATTGCAATATCCAAATAGAATACAGCCAGACCATAAGATTTTCAAAGGTCTGTTTCGTCTTTTGGGAGAAACGAGTTCATTTCGCCATAAAAACGATGTAGGGCGACCGAAAAGAATTACTCCGGATCAAGAACTAGAAATATTAATTCGTGTGGATGAAGATCCTCAAGTCAGCTCAAGGGGCAACAGGGGTGAGTAAACAATCTGTCCTAAGAGTCTTACGTAAAGGACGCTTCTATTCATATCATCTCACTCCTGTACAAAACATACTTCGAAGAAATCTTCCACAAAGGCTACAGTTTTGTCAATATGAGACCCCTCTACTGGAAACTGTAGTATGTAGCTAGGAAGTTTTTGTACATTTTGACTATTTATTTGAATTCAGTATTTGTAAATTTCAAAGAGATGAGATTCCATCTTTAAGAGTATTAGCAAGTTTTAAAGATTTGTAGAGGTTTTATAATCACAGTTTTTACGAGCATTCTAAGCAATTGAAACGAGCAAATATTTTACAAGAATTTACAGATAAGAGTTTATGAGCTTTAGCAAGTGTTTCGCATACAATTTTCGAAGGTTTCATAGAGAGATTCCACGATGTTTTTTAACAGTATTTGTAAGTTTTAAAAGTACTATAAACAAACATTGTTTTTAAGAGATTTTACAGTTATGTGATTAAAAGCTTTCATAGGAATTTATGAATGAAGTTTGTATGAGATTTGTAGAGGTTTTACAATCACAGTTTTTATGAGCATTCTAAGGAATTGAAAAGCGCAAATATTTTACAAGAATTTACAGTCAAAGGTTTATGAGCTTTTACAAGTATTATCGAAGGTTTTAAAGAGAAATTCCATGATGTTTCTTAACAGCATTTGTAAGTTTTAAAAGTACTATAAGTAAACATTGCTTTTAACAGATTTTGCGGTTTTGAACTGTTTCACATTCACATGAATTTATCAATGAGGTTTGTATGATATTTTGGGAGGTTTTATAATAATAGTTTTTACAAGCATTCTGAGGAATTGAAAAGAAAAAGTATTTTACAAGAATTTACAGTGAAGAGTTTATGAGCTTTTACATGTATTTTCGTATAAAATTTTCGAAGGTTTCAGAGAAGAGATTCCATGATGTTTTTTAACATTTTTTGTATGTTTTAAAAGTGCTATAAGTAAAAATTGCGATTAAAAGATTTTGTAGTTATGTGATTAAAAGTTTTCATATGAATGTATGAATGAAGTTTATATGAGATTTGGAGAGGTATTGTATTAACAGTTTTTACGAGCATTCTGAGGAATTGAAAAGATCCGAGTAAGTGTTTTACAAAAATTTACAGTCAAGAGTTCACGAGCATTTACAAGTATTTTCGTATAAAATTTTCGAAAGTTCCAAAGAGAGATTCGATGATGTTTCTTAACAGTACTTGTAAGTTTTAACAGTACTATAAATAAAAATTTTGTTTAGAGATTTTGCAGTTATGCAACTAAAAATTTGTACATGAATGTATGAATGAAGTTTGTATGAAATTTGGAGAGGTTTTTTAATCACAGTTTTTATGAGCATTCTGAGGAATTGAAAACAGCAAGTATTATACAAGAAATTACAGATAAGAGTTTATAAACATTTACAAGCATTTTCGTATAAAATTTCCAAAGGTTTCAAAGCGAAATTCAATGATGTTTTTAAAACCTAAAAATACCTTTATTTTTTCGCCTTGTTTAGTTTAACGTCCTGGCGAAGTTTAGCATTAGCTATTCCACCACTCAACCAGGACACATACACATAGACAATTATACAACGACCATTCCCTACGACATTGCCATCTGCCGCTGCTGAGACTCGAACTCAGGAGTGGCACAACAACTAACTGTGTTATCTCTCACACAAGCTCGTCTAGTCCACTACCACCAACTCGGTAATACATGAAAACATCACTAATCATCTATACCCTAGCCAGTATTAGAATCCGGGACTCCTTGGTTGTAAGCCTAACACGTAAGCGTTGAGCCACTGAGCCAGTCTAATAAATGTAATTGAATTTATCTTTGAAACTTTCGAAAATTCTATACAAAACTACTTGTAAATGCTTGTAAACTGTTGTCTGTAAATTTTTGTTAAATAATTGTTTTCAATTTCGCAGAATGCTGATAGAAAACCTCTCCAAATCTCATACAATCTTCATTCATAAATTCATGTGAAAACTTTTAATTACATAACTGCAAAATCTCTTAAAAACTATGTTTACTTATAGTACTTTTAAAACTAACAAATATTGTTAAAAAACATCATGGAATCTCTCTCTGAAACTTTCGAATATTTTATGGAAATGTTTGTAAAAGCTCGTAAGCACTCGACTGTAAATTCTTGAAAATGCTTGGTCTTTCCAACTCCTTAGAATGCTCGTAAAAACTGTGATTATAAAACCTCTCCAAGAACTCATACAAACTGCGTTCATAAATTCATGTTAAAACTTTTAATTAATGCTTAACTGCAAAATCTCTTTAAAAACCACGTTTACTTGTAGTACTATTAAAACTTACAAATACTGTTAAGAAACATCATGGAATCTCTCCTTGAAACTTTCGAACATTTTATACGAAAATATTTGTAAAAGATCGTAAGTTCTCAACTGTCAATTCTTGTCAAATACTTGCTCTTTTCAATTCCTTAGAATGCTCGTAAAAACTGTAATTATAAAACTCTCCAAGTCTCATACAAACTTAATTCATAATTTCATGTAAAAGCTTTCAATAACATAACTGCAAAGTATCTTAAAAACAATGTTTGCATATATTACTTCCAAAACTTACAAATACTGTTAAGAAACATGATGGAATCTTTCCTTGAAACTTTCGAAAATGGTATACGAAAATATTTGTAAATACTAGTAAAATATTAAAATATTTGTTATACTGCAATACCTGCAATACTCATAAGGTCTCCTGGGTAATTTCTCTTGAAGTCGTCTATAAACTTGGCTCATAAACCCCCACAAATGCATACAAAACAACTTCAGTAAATTTTATTAAAGATTCGTTTTACTCGTGTGATTGTTGAGAACTTACAATTAAAGCACATCAAGAAATTAACACTTCAAATCTTTTAAAAGCTCTTGTCAAATTTCTGTGGTGTTTTATTATTATTATTATTATATATATATATATATATTTTTTTTTTTTTCAGTGCGCATTTGTCCAACCCGAACTGCATACCGACAGCCTGCGTGTACTCCTGTACCACCCTAAGGGACTGTTGGAGATCCCTCTCTCCAGAGGCATAAAGTTTAAGGTCATCCATATAAAATAGATGGGTGACCTTATGCCTCCTGTCGCCGGGGGTACCGCAGTTGTAGCCACGGTTTTTCCGGAGCGAGACGGATAATGGCAGTAATGGATATTATTATTATTATTATTTTTTTTTTTTTTTTTTTTTTTTTTTTACAAAAAACCAGTCACCTTACTCTGTGGCTCCGACCCTCACAGAGGGGAGCTGGTAATACCAATAGCCACTCCCCACGCCCGTGGGGTGAGTGACTACCGGGTCCGCGAATCGTGTGCCCTGAGTAGACGTAATGAACCGAGGATGACAGCCTTCTGCATTCTGCCGGCTAAGATCTCTGCCGAATCTCGGCATGCCGGTATGATCTTTAGTTCTGAAAGCAGCGTCTGTCTCATTCCACCGAGGGCTCCTATAATCAGTACCACTATTTTAACAGAATGGCCTGGATAAAGCCTGCGGAGTTCGAAGAGCAAATCTCGATATTTTGTCCGTTTTTCCTCCTCTTTCAAGACAATGTTGCTCTCAGCGGGAGCTGAGAATTCCACGACATACATTGTCTTGAGTTGGTGGTCGAGGAGTACTATGTCAGGCTTGTTGGCTTGTATTTGCCTGACGGTGGGAAACGAGTAGTTCCAATAAATTAGGCACTTCTCATTCCCCACAACGGACTCAATATCCCCCGGAACGTAAGGCAGCACTGGTGTTTCGTCTATCCCATACGAGTGCCTTAGATGATAGTAAAGCACTCGTAATGCTGCGTTGTGTCTATGAATATAGGCCGAGACTGCGTATGTCGGGCAAGCCGACAGTAAGTGCATTACAGTCTCCGGCGCCCTGCGGCAGGCCCTGCAGCTGACATCAGGGACCTCCATACCCATGACACGACGTCGATAGACGAGAGTGTTAAATACACCATCCTGGCAAGCCATTATGAATCCCTCGGTCTCAGACTTCAGCCCAGCTGACCTTAAGAAGGCGAAGGTCAGCCTTTCGGATAAGCCGAGGTCTTCTATATTTTTATAGAAGATCCCGTGCAATGGCTTATCCTTATGGAGCTGCAGAAGGATGTTTGTTCTGCAGCTCTAATGTGGGCTTTTAGTCGAACGGGTTCCAACTCGGTGACAGAGTCGGGGTTTACCCGCTCGACGTCGAAGATGAGACCAAGTTCATCGGCTGCTCTCCGTGCTGCCTTAAAGAGAAAAGCTCCTACCTCTGCATTTTCATGGTCTCGGACCATGCAGAGGAGGGGATCCGAACTCCTGATGACCTTACATGCTCCCTCCAGAACCATCCTGCTATGGAGACTCTCCAAGCTCAAGAGTCCACGGCCTCCCCGATGTCGTGGGAGATATAACCGTGGAACGGACGATTTAGGATGCAAGCTCCTATTGAGATGCATCTTCTTGCGGGTTACTACATCGAGTTGACGCAGCTCTTCTCTAGTCCACTTCACTACTCCGAAACAGTAGAGAAGGATCGGAACGGCAAGCATATTTGTAGCAGACACCTTGTTCTTCCCCGACAGTTCTGAAGACCAGATCTGTCGGAGTAGGTGCTGATACTTGCCGCGGAGAGCGTTTTTCACTACACTCACTTCTTGGGTGGAGCGTTGCTCGACACCCAAGTAAGTGTACGACTCTCCGGCATCTAGATGGTGTAAGATGCTTCCGTCCACGAGCTGCGCGTCCTCTCCATAGTCACCGCATCGTCCTCTCTTGAGATGGATCAGTGCGCATTTGTCCAACCCGAACTGCATACCGACAGCCTGCGTATACTCCTGTACCACCCTAAGGGACTGTTGGAGATCCCTCTCTCCAGAGGCATAAAGTTTAAGGTCATCCATATAAAATAGATGGGTGACCTTATGCCTCCTGTCGCCGGGGGTACCGCAGTTGTAGCCACGGGTTTTCCGGAGCGAGACGGATAATGGCAGTAGTGAGATGCAAAACAGAAGGGGGCTGAGGGAATCTCCCTGAAATACTCCTCTTCTGAATGTTACCGACTCTGTTTGGACTCTATCGTTACCCGATGTTATGGTAAAGCGAGTCCTCCAGAGCGGCATCAGTTCTTCAATACATCTCACTACGGGACCGGGTACCACAAGACATCGGAGCAAGTGAACAATGAGCTCATGCGATGTCATGTCGAATGCCTTGCGATAGTCGATCCAGGCCATAGAGAGGTTCCGCTTATACTGCATGGAGTCCTGCGTGACACATCTGTCAATCAACAGGTTCTCCTTGCAGCCAGCGACACCTCTCTTCGACCCTCGTTGCTCATATATCCGTTCGTAAACCGGTTCAACTGCGTGGAGCACCCGCATGTACAAAATGCGTGTAAACACTTTGTAACATGCGTTTAGACAGGTTATCGGTCTGTAATTCTTTGGGTTGGACAAATCTCCGTTCTTGGGGATCAGCACTGTCCGCCCCTCAACAACCCAAGAAGGGATTTGCTGCTCCCCATTTAACCAGGAATTAAATATTCTGGCCAAATGGTGGTGGGTGCTCGATAACTTTTTCCACCAAAAGTTATTTATCCCATCGGGACCTGGAGCAGCAAAGTTCTTAGAGCCATTAAGAGCCCTACGAACCTCTTCTGGGGTTATTGGTTCGCACACTTCCTGTGGTTGCTGAAGCCTTTGACAAAAGGCTTCAAAGTGTGCAAGGGCAGGAGAATCTCGGTTGAGTGGAAGCCTCTCCTCGTACAGCGTTTTCCAGAAGTTCTCCACCTGATCTGCAGTCGGCGGATTGTCTACAACACGCGGAGGCGGTTGGAAAAGGCGCGAGGGCTTCTCGCGGAACAGTTTATTTTCCGCAAGCCCCCTCGCCCGCCTCACTAATGACTTTTTGCAAGTCACTAGCATCCGTATCCTGTCGAGACAGTGCTGTTTGGTGGTTCGCAGCACTGCCTCATTGAGTGTGTGATGGACGCGTCTTAAGTTGGCGGCTAATCGACGCACTTTAGGCGTGAACGGCCTGTTGGCCGCCATATAGTCCATCACACATTGGATACGGGATGCGTGTTGCCTCGCCGACTGGATCTTGGCTTCCATCTTTTGTATGCGCCGCTGCGCTCTCTCCTGTGGGGAAGAGGTATTTCGCCTCTCCACCTGAGACGAGCGTTGAGCAGCGGCATACACGGCACAATTTATGTGCCAGATGTCAGCCTCTTCTGGTAGCGCTGTACGAAGTTCAGCGTCCACTCTGGCCAGGTCTTGTGGCCCGGGGGTTTTCAGACGGTGTAACCCCCTTCTGGTACTGAGGCCCTCTGGTATTGGCGGAACGAGGAGAGCCACGTCCTCAACCGGTAAATGTGGCGGCTCTTCGGCCACCTCATTCACCGGCCCAGGAGCAGCCCTCACGTAGCCCCTACTACGAAGGTGGGATACATAGTCACGCAGATTTTGTGGCGTGAAGGCGCTATGCTCTGGTAGCCTCTCACACCACAGAGCATGCATCCGCGCCCTGTACCCCCTCCGCGCGGGCTCACTGCTTTCATAACAATGCAGAAGCTCATCCCTCAGTTCATCTGTCCACTCAAAGCGTCCTTGTTCGTTGCGTACGTCGTCAACGGGCGGTCTATCCGGTTGGGCCCCACCACCTTGCCCTTGACCCCTATCCGAACGGGGTCGATCGTGGGGGCCCAGTCTTCGGCCTGCTGGAACCAAAGGTTAGAGCCTGTGGGTGGTTAGCCCAGCAGGCCCACGACCGACACCAGAGGGGAAGATGCTTTCCCCTCCCGGGTGCACTAGGGCTGCCGGTTCGGTTTTGCACCCCTAGCTGGAGTAAGTGGTGGCGCTACTCACCAAAGGCTTAATAGATGGAAGTTAGCCCCTCCTCCCTATTATTATTATTATTATTATTTTTTTTTTTTTTTTTTTTTTTTTTTTTTACAAAAAACCAGTCACCCTACTCTGTGGCTCCGACCCTCACAGAGGGGAGCTGGTAATACCAATAGCCACTCCCCACGCCCGTGGGGTGAGTGACTACCGGGTCCGCGAATCGTGTGCCCTGAGTAGACGTAATGAACCGAGGATGACAGCCTTCTGCATTCTGCCGGCTAAGATCTCTGCCGAATCTCGGCATGCCGGTATGATCTTTAGTTCTGAAAGCAGCGTCTGTCTCATTCCACCGAGGGCTCCTATAATCAGTACCACTATTTTAACAGAATGGCCTAGATAAAGCCTGCGGAGTTCGAAGAGCAAATCTCGATATTTTGTCCGTTTTTCCTCCTCTTTCAAGACAATGTTGCTCTCAGCAGGAGCTGAGAATTCCACGACATACATTGTCTTGAGTTGGTGGTCGAGGAGTACTATGTCAGGCTTGTTGGCTTGTATTTGCCTGACGGTGGGAAACGAGTAGTTCCAATAAATTAGGCACTTCTCATTCCCCACAACGGACTCAATATCCCCCGGAACGTAAGGCAGCACTGGTGTTTCGTCTATCCCATACGAGTGCCTTAGATGATAGTAAAGCACTCGTAATGCTGCGTTGTGTCTATGAATATAGGCCGAGACTGCGTATGTCGGGCAAGCCGACAGTAAGTGCATTACAGTCTCCGGCGCCCTGCGGCAGGCCCTGCAGCTGACATCAGGGACCTCCATACCCATGACACGACGTCGATAGACGAGAGTGTTAAATACACCATCCTGGCAAGCCATTATGAATCCCTCGGTCTCAGACTTCAGCCCAGCTGACCTTAAGAAGGCGAAGGTCAGCCTTTCGGATAAGCCGAGGTCTTCTATATTTTTATAGAAGACCCCGTGCAATGGCTTATCCTTATGGAGCTGCAGAAGGATGTTGTGTTCTGCAGCTCTAATGTGGGCTTTTAGTCGAACGGGTTCCAACTCGGTGACAGAGTCGGGGTTTACCCGCTCGACGTCGAAGATGAGACCAAGTTCATCGGCTGCTCTCCGTGCTGCCTTAAAGAGAAAAGCTCCTACCTCTGCATTTTCATGGTCTCGGACCATGCAGAGGAGGGGATCCGAACTCCTGATGACCTTACATGCTCCATCCAGAACCATCCTGCTATGGAGACTCTCCAAGCTCAAAAGTCCACGGCCTCCCCGATGTCGTGGGAGATATAACCGTGGAACGGACGATTTAGGATGCAAGCTCCTATTGAGATGCATCTTCTTGCGGGTTACTACATCGAGTTGACGCAGCTCTTCTCTAGTCCACTTCACTACTCCGAAAGAGTAGAGAAGGATCGGAACGGCAAGCATATTTGTAGCAGACACCTTGTTCTTCCCCGACAGTTCTGAAGACCAGATCTGTCGGAGTAGGTGCTGATACTTGCCGCGGAGAGCGTTTTTCACTACATTCACTTCTTGGGTGGAGCGTTGCTCGACACCCAAGTAAGTGTACGACTCTCCGGCATCTAGATGGTGTAAGATGCTTCCGTCCACGAGCTGCGCGTCCTCTCCATAGTCACCGCATCGTCCTCTCTTGAGATGGATCAGTGCGCATTTGTCCAACCCGAACTGCATACCGACAGCCTGCGTGTACTCCTGTACCACCCTAAGGGACTGTTGGAGATCCCTCTCTCCAGAGGCATAAAGTTTAAGGTCATCCATATAAAATAGATGGGTGACCTTATGCCTCCTGTCGCCGGGGGTACCGCAGTTGTAGCCACGGTTTTTCCGGAGCGAGACGGATAATGGCAGTAGTGAGATGCAAAACAGAAGGGGGCTGAGGGAATCTCCCTGAAATACTCCTCTTCTGAATGTCACCGACTCTGTTTGGACTCTATCGTTACCCGATGTTATGGTAAAGCGAGTCCTCCAGAGCGGCATCAGTTCTTCAATACATCTCACTACGGGACCGGGTACCACAAGACATCGGAGCAAGTGAACAATGAGCTCATGTGATGTCATGTCAAATGCCTTGCGGTAGTCGATCCAGGCCATAGAGAGGTTCCGCTTATACTGCATGGAGTCCTGCGTGATACATCTATCGATCAGCAGGTTCTCCTTGCAGCCAGCGACACCTCTCTTCGACCCTCGTTGCTCATATATCCGTTCGTAAACCGGTTCGACTGCGCGGAGCACCCGCATGTACAAAATGCGTGTAAACACCTTGTAACATGCGTTTAGACAGGTTATCGGTCTGTAGTTCTTTGGGTTGGACAAATCTCCGTTCTTGGGGATCAGCACTGTCCGCCCCTCAACAACCCAAGAAGGGATTTGCTGCTCCCCATTTAGCCAGGAATTAAAAATTCTGGCCAAATGGTGGTGGGTGCTCGATAACTTTTTCCACCAAAAGTTATTTATCCCATCGGGACCTGGAGCAGCAAAGTTCTTAGAGCCCTCAAGAGCCCTACGAACCTCTTCTGGGGTTATTGGTTCGCACACTTCCTGTGGTTGCTGAAGCCTTTGACAAAAGGCTTCAAAGTGTGCAAGGGCAGGAGAATCTCGGTTGAGTGGAAGCCTCTCCTCGTATAGCGTTTTCCAGAAGTTCTCCACCTGATCTGCAGTCGGCGGATTGTCTACAACACGCGGAGGCGGTTGGAAAAGGCGCGAGGGCTTCTCGCGGAACAGTTTATTTTCCGCAAGCCCTCTCGCCCGCCTCACTAGTGATTTTTTACAAGTCACTAGCATCCGTATCCTGTCGAGACAGTGCTGTTTGATGGTTTGCAGCACTGCCTCATTGAGTGTGTGATGGACGCGTCTTAGGTTGGCGGCTAATCGACGCACTTTAGGCGTGAACGGCCTGTTGGCCGCCATATAGTCCATCACACATTGGATACGGGATGCGTGTTGCCTCGCCGACCGGATCTTGGCTTCCATCTTTTGTATGCGCCGCTGCGCTCTCTCCTGTGGGGAAGAGGTATTTCGCCTCTCCACCTGAGAAGAGCGTTGAGCAGCGGCATACACGGCACAATTTATGTGCCAGATGTCAGCCTCTTCTGGTAGCGCTGTACGAAGTTCAGCGTCCACTCTGGCCAGGTCTTGTGGCCCGGGGGTTTTCAGATGGTGTAACCCCCTTCTGGTACTGAGGCCCTCTGGTATTGGCGGAACGAGGAGTGCTACGTCCTCAACCGGTGATTGTGGCGGCTCTTCGGCCACCTCACTCACCGGTCCAGGAGCAGCCCTCACGTAGCCCCTACTACGAAGGTGGGATACATAGTCACGCAGATTTTGTGGCGTGAAGGCGCTATGCTCTGGTAGCCTCTCACACCACAGAGCATGCATCCGCGCCATGTATCCCCTCCGCGCGGGCTCACTGCTTTCATAGCAATGCAGAAGTTCATCCCTCAGTTCATCTGTCCACTCAAAGCGTCCTTGGACATTGCCAATTTCGTCAACGGGCGGTCCGTCCGGTTGGGCCCCACCACCTTGCCCTTGACCCCTATCCGCACGGGGTCGATCGTGGGGGCCCTGTCTTCGGCCTGCCGGAACCAAAGTTTAGGGTCTGTGGGTGGTTAGCCCAGCAGACCCACGACCGACACCAGAGGGGAAGACGCTTTCCCCTCCCGGGTGCACTAGGGCTGCCGGTTCGGTTTTGCACCCCAGCTGGAGTAAGTGGTGGCGCTACTCACCAAAGGCTTGATAGATGGAAGTCAGCCCCTCCTGCTTATATTATTATTATTTTTTTTTTTTTTTTTTTTTTTTTTTTTTTTTTTTTTTTTTTTTTTACAAAAAACCAGTCACCCTACTCTGTGGCTCCGACCCTCACAGAGGGGAGCTGGTAATACCAATAGCCACTCCCCACGCCCGTGGGGTGAGTGACTACCGGGTCCGCGAATCGTGTGCCCTGAGTAGACGTAATGAACCGAGGATGACAGCCTTCTGCATTCTGCCGGCTAAGATCTCTGCCGAATCTCGGCATGCCGGTATGATCTTTAGTTCTGAAAGCAGCGTCTGTCTCATTCCACCGAGGGCTCCTATAATCAGTACCACTATTTTAACAGAATGGCCTGGATAAAGCCTGCGGAGTTCGAAGAGCAAATCTCGATATTTTGTCCGTTTTTCCTCCTCTTTCAAGACAATGTTGCTCTCAGCGGGAGCTGAGAATTCCACGACATACATTGTCTTGAGTTGGTGGTCGAGGAGTACTATGTCAGGCTTGTTGGCTTGTATTTGCCTGACGGTGGGAAACGAGTAGTTCCAATAAATTAGGCACTTCTCATTCCCCACAACGGACTCAATATCCCCCGGAACGTAAGGCAGCACTGGTGTTTCGTCTATCCCATACGAGTGCCTTAGATGATAGTAAAGCACTCGTAATGCTGCGTTGTGTCTATGAATATAGGCCGAGACTGCGTAAGTCGGGCAAGCCGACAGTAAGTGCATTACAGTCTCCGGCGCCCTGCGGCAGGCCCTGCAGCTGACATCAGGGACCTCCATACCCATGACACGACGTCGATAGACGAGAGTGTTAAATACACCATCCTGGCAAGCCATTATGAATCCCTCGGTCTCAGACTTCAGCCCAGCTGACCTTAAGAAGGCGAAGGTCAGCCTTTCGGATAAGCCGAGGTCTTCTATATTTTTATAGAAGATCCCGTGCAATGGCTTATCCTTATGGAGCTGCAGAAGGATGTTGTGTTCTGCAGCTCTAATGTGGGCTTTTAGTCGAACGGGTTCCAACTCGGTGACAGAGTCGGGGTTTACCCGCTCGACGTCGAAGATGAGACCAAGTTCATCGGCTGCTCTGCGTGCTGCCTTAAAGAGAAAAGCTCCTACCTCTGCATTTTCATGGTCTCGGACCATGCAGAGGAGGGGATCCGAACTCCTGATGACCTTACATGCTCCCTCCAGAACCATCCTGCTATGGAGACTCTCCAAGCTCAAGAGTCCACGGCCTCCCCGATGTCGTGGGAGATATAACCGTGGAACGGACGATTTAGGATGCAAGCTCCTATTGAGATGCATCTTCTTGCGGGTTACTACATCGAGTTGACGCAGCTCTTCTCTAGTCCACTTCACTACTCCGAAAGAGTAGAGAAGGATCGGAACGGCAAGCATATTTGTAGCAGACACCTTGTTCTTCCCCGACAGTTCTGAAGACCAGATCTGTCGGAGTAGGTGCTGATACTTGCCGCGGAGAGCGTTTTTCACTACACTCACTTCTTGGGTGGAGCGTTGCTCGACACCCAAGTAAGTGTACGACTCTCCGGCATCTAGATGGTGTAAGATGCTTCCGTCCACGAGCTGCGCGTCCTCTCCATAGTCACCGCATCGTCCTCTCTTGAGATGGATCAGTGCGCATTTGTCCAACCCGAACTGCATACCGACAGCCTGCGTATACTCCTGTACCACCCTAAGGGACTGTTGGAGATCCCTCTCTCCAGAGGCATAAAGTTTAAGGTCATCCATATAAAATAGATGGGTGACCTTATGCCTCCTGTCGCCGGGGGTACCGCAGTTGTAGCCACGGGTTTTCCGGAGCGAGACGGATAATGGCAGTAGTGAGATGCAAAACAGAAGGGGGCTGAGGGAATCTCCCTGAAATACTCCTCTTCTGAATGTTACCGACTCTGTTTGGACTCTATCGTTACCCGATGTTATGGTAAAGCGAGTCCTCCAGAGCGGCATCAGTTCTTCAATACACCTCACTACGGGACCGGGTACCACAAGACATCGGAGCAAGTGAACAATGAGCTCATGCGATGTCATGTCGAATGCCTTGCGGTAGTCGATCCAGGCCATAGAGAGGTTCCGCTTATACTGCATGGAGTCCTGCGTGACACATCTGTCAATCAACAGGTTCTCCTTGCAGCCAGCGACACCTCTCTTAGACCCTCGTTGCTCATATATCCGTTCGTAAACCGGTTCAACTGCGTGGAGCACCCGCATGTACAAAATGCGTGTAAACACCTTGTAACATGCGTTTAGACAGGTTATCGGTCTGTAATTCTTTGGGTTGGACAAATCTCCGTTCTTGGGGATCAGCACTGTCCGCCCCTCAACAACCCAAGAAGGGATTTGCTGCTCCCCATTTAACCAGGAATTAAATATTCTGGCCAAATGGTGGTGGGTGCTCGATAACTTTTTCCACCAAAAGTTATTTATCCCATCGGGACCTGGAGCAGCAAAGTTCTTAGAGCCATCAAGAGCCCTACGAACCTCTTCTGGGGTTATTGGTTCGCACACTTCCTGTGGTTGCTGAAGCCTTTGACAAAAGGCTTCAAAGTGTGCAAGGGCCGGAGAATCTCGGTTGAGTGGAAGCCTCTCCTCGTACAGCGTTTTCCAGAAGTTCTCCACCTGATCTGCAGTCGGCGGATTGTCTACAACACGCGGAGGCGGTTGGAAAAGGCGCGAGGGCTTCTCGCGGAACAGTTTATTTTCCGCAAGCCCCCTCGCCCGCCTCACTAATGACTTTTTGCAAGTCACTAGCATCCGTATCCTGTCGAGACAGTGCTGTTTGGTGGTTCGCAGCACTGCCTCATTGAGTGTGTGATGGACGCGTCTTAAGTTGGCGGCTAATCGACGCACTTTAGGCGTGAACGGCCTGTTGGCCGCCATATAGTCCATCACACATTGGATACGGGATGCGTGTTGCCTCGCCGACTGGATCTTGGCTTCCATCTTTTGTATGCGCCGCTGCGCTCTCTCCTGTGGGGAAGAGGTATTTCGCCTCTCCACCTGAGACGAGCGTTGAGCAGCGGCATACACGGCACAATTTATGTGCCAGATGTCAGCCTCTTCTGGTAGCGCTGTACGAAGTTCAGCGTCCACTCTGGCCAGGTCTTGTGGCCCGGGGGTTTTCAGACGGTGTAACCCCCTTCTGGTACTGAGGCCCTCTGGTATTGGCGGAACGAGGAGAGCCACGTCCTCAACCGGTGAATGTGGCGGCTCTTCGGCCACCTCATTCACCGGCCCAGGAGCAGCCCTCACGTAGCCCCTACTACGAAGGTGGGATACATAGTCACGCAGATTTTGTGGCGTGAAGGCGCTATGCTCTGGTAGCCTCTCACACCACAGAGCATGCATCCGCGCCATGTACCCCCTCCGCGCGGGCTCACTGCTTTCATAACAATGCAGAAGCTCATCCCTCAGTTCATCTGTCCACTCAAAGCGTCCTTGTTCGTTGCGTACGTCGTCAACGGGCGGTCTATCCGGTTGGGCCCCACCACCTTGCCCTTGACCCCTATCCGAACGGGGTCGACCGTGGGGGCCCAGTCTTCGGCCTGCTGGAACCAAAGGTTAGAGCCTGTGGGTGGTTAGCCCAGCAGGCCCACGACCGACACCAGAGGGGAAGATGCTTTCCCCTCCCGGGTGCACAAGGGCTGCCGGTTCGGTTTTGCACCCCTAGCTGGAGTAAGTGGTGGCGCTACTCACCAAAGGCTTAATAGATGGAGGTTAGCCCCTCCTGCTTATTATTATTATTATTATTATTATTATTATTATTATTATTATTATTATTATTATTATTATTATTATTATTATTATTTAGATGCCTATAAAGTTTTTAAAGCAATTTTTTGTAAAATCTTCGGTAAACATATTTATTTTCATTTATCAATACTTGTGAAAGAAAGTGAATAGAATCTAATAAAGACTCATAAAACACTCTCGCTCTTAAAAACTTTAAAAAATCTTATAAAACCTACACCTTCGGCTCATAGAAACATGAAAACCTCATATATGATTACAAAAACTAATAAAACTTTATGAGTTCTGATTGTATAATGACGAGACATTTTTAGCAGGTTATTCAAATTTTATTTTGCAACATTCAAAATGACGCTCGCAGGGATAGTTTTCCAGTTGTACCTCCTTCACTTTGAAGACGTAGTCCTACCATGAATGTGTTTTTTCTACTATAGCTTGCAGCCAGTTTGTAGCCCCTTAGCACCATAAAATCTACATTGTCTTGATTGCACTAATGCTCTGAAACACTAATTATATCGGAGCATGTATCTTCTAGAAAAGTTTCAATTCTTCCTATTTTATTTTGCAGATTTATTCTTCAGAATATTATTTTTCACAGTAGAGTTATTTGGGAAAGTCTGGGATATAAAAAAAAATTGGCTTTCGTAAATTGTCGATTCATTGTGTTCTTCTACAAACGTCTGAGAAATGTTTGGTGACACAGAAGTATAGTTTATTGAATGAGGTACGTTAGAATGCAGATTTACGCCCTCGTCGTTATTATCACTAGTTAAAATAATGTCTGTGTCCTTATCTTGGATAACTGCTATAAATCAGTTACTATAGTAGGAGGAGTTGTAGTTTCTTGAGATGTTTTGTTTAGAGGTATAAAAGTTAAGTTCTTAATAGCACTTTTTTCTACTATTGTGCTAACAATTACACTGCCTAGCTCAATTTTACTTAATTTCGTGTTCAATGTTTTGTTTACTTCTACCATCTTAATTGTTAAGTCTATAAATAAGGTCATTCAATTCCATGTTGAATTTTTGTAGAAATCTGTCCTCCATTCGATTTCTATATGGTGCCGTAGCAACAATAATGTTAGTATCACTGCATTACTTCATAAAACTCGAGATGACGTGCGACGGTCAGGATCATCCTCATGCAATGCATGTATAGTTTTATTTTGTATGGATAAAATTTGTGTTTATGCAAAAGAAAATTGTGATAAAGACTGCTGGTTCTCTGAAGTAACCGATTCAAAATTGCAACGTCCACAACTTCGAAATTAACCACTCGCATTGGTTTATGGTCTCCGTTATTAACTGATTCCGTTTCCATACATTTCTGCATAAATTTTATTATGTTTATTTATGTGTTGCTTTTTTCCAGGAGGAGTAGTATTAAAAGTTTTAGCTGTCGGCCTTGCGGAATTATTGTTTCTGTAGTATAAACCTACAATTTCAATTCTTTCTTGCCGAGTATACACCATTTTGAGATAATTGTAATAGTAACGATAATTAGTTAAGAAACCAAGCAGTGTTTTCCACTATACTCATTCAATGAATTAACTTGTTAATCTAAAATATTTTGAAAAACGCCTTAGGGCCGGTTTATCATGCAAGGTTAACTCGTAACCAAAGGATAACTGTCAAATAAAACAATAGATATTTACTTGCACTATTTGATAAATATCTGCCATTAAAGACCGTTAGAATAACAAAGAGTAAGGCGCCATGGCTAACGGAAAACATTAGATTTCTTATGTCTCAAAGAGACAAGGCTAAAGCAAGACATAGGCAAACTAAATCTCAGGCGCACTGGGAATACTATAAAGAGTTAAGGAATTATACAAATCATGCGATTACTAGTGAAAAAAAGGCTTATTTCAATCATGTATCTAAAAATAATAATTCTAAAACTCTTTGGAAGGAACTAAAATCTTTGAACATAAATAATTCTACACCTACTCATATTTCCGTAAATTTACAAAATTCAAATCGATTGATAATCACTTCATAGACAGTATTCCAAATGATTTAAATGATAATATTTTAAACACACTCAACTACTACCAGCAAAATAAAGTTTGTCAGGCTAATTTTACTTTTAGCCTTGTCTCGGAAGATCACGTATTGAAGGTTCTTAAAACATTGAAGAATACCTCTCCTGGATCTGATAATATAAGTATAAATCTAATTAAATTATGTTGCCCTTGGATTCTCAAATTTTTAGTACATATAGTAAATAGTATAATTCTGCAGTGCAAGTTTCCATCGAGTTGGAAAAATGCCTTGGTAACACCGATTCCCAAAAAAGTGAGGTCTTAGCATATTCAGATCTAAGATCTATAAGTATTTTACCGGGCCTGTCAAAGTTAATGGAAAAAATCATAGAATTACAGATACGAGGTCACTTAGATTCAAACAATATTTTACCTACTGTGCAGTCGGGATTTCGGGCGGGCTGTAGAACAACTATAGTTGTTCTACAGCTTTGTTAACCGTAACTGATGATATTATTCAAGCGTATGACGATGGAAAAAGTACAGCTCTGGTATTACTCGATTTCAGCAAGGCTTTCGACACCATTAATCATGATATCTTACTGGCTATTTTACAATCTTGCGGTGTTGATGTCGAGGGTGTTCTGCTATTCAGGTCATACCTAGAGGGCCGCAGTCTTTAACTTTAACTTTAACTTTAAAGATTAAATTGAATGGTACTATGTCTGATGTAAGATACTTAACAAGGGGTGTTCCGCAAGGTTCTATCCTTGGACCCTTGCTGTTCTCGGTCTACACCAGCCAATTTCCTAAATTTGTGGAAGACAGCGTAGTTCATATGTATGCCGATGACACACAAGTGCTCTATTCATTTTATCCCACTGAATATCATAGTGCTGTAATAGCAATTAATAATGATCTAGAAAAATTATCAAACGTGTCATCGGAACATTCGCTAGTACTAAACCCGTCAAAATCAGCTGTTATCTTGTTTAGCAAAAAAACAGACTATGTTAACCTTCGACAATGATATACAAATTAAAATAGCTGATAGCGCAAGAAACCTTGGTTTAACTCTAGATAAGTCTCTTAGATTTCGAGAGCAAGTTACTAAAAATATTCAAAGGGCATATGCAGCTCTTCGTTTATTGTATCCACATAGATTGTTTTTAAATTGTGAGACAAAAAAAATGTTATGTGAAACATTGGTATTATCTCAATTTACTTATTGTACTCCTGTCTATGGGCCCTGTTTAGACCAAGACTGTACAAATAGAATACAGCGTGTTCAAAACTCGTGCATACGTTTTATATACGGCATTAGAAAATTTGGCCATGTGTCGCATAAGTTAGTTGAATTGAAATGGCTCAACATGAAAAATCGATTTCACGTAGGTATACGTTTTGTCCTTGTACCACAAAATTATTACAACAAAAGTACCATCATATTTATTTAACAAAATATCATATCGCACTGATGTTCACAATATTAATGTACGGAGCAGAGGATTGATAACACCACCTCCTCATAAAACTGCATTTTTTGAGAGAAGCTTTAAATTCACGATTTATAAGTTGTATAACTCTATTCCTACTGACTTAAGACTTTTAGCGAAGCGAAGTTCAAAAAATACATTAGGAAATTTTTCATGAATAAACAAAATCTGGGTTGAGTATGTAATATTTTAAAATCTGTTATGATATAGTGGTTTACCAATTTTAATTTCTTACACAATTTCTTGTTGTGTTAATTCTGTTTTGTTTTCTGTTGTTCTATGTTATTTATCTTATCGTTTGTTTATTCATCCACAAGGGTTAAGTGGTAGAGCACTCATTGAGTGAACTTCCCCTTGTTTCCCATTTAGTTTTATTAAGTATTATTTGTATTTCTTTTATTGTTGTTTTTTTGGGAAATAAAGACATATATTATTATTATTATATCCATTGTTTCGTTTGACATTTATCCTATAGTTAGTCCCTGTATTGATAAACCGGCCCTTAGTCATAAAAATAATAGTTTTTCTTTTACAATTTTTATCAGCACCTATTGTTTTATTACATTTAGTATGGGTAATTTGCTCGAAAAACTTATGTGAATGGACTCAAATTAATTGTATATTTATGTAATAAGCTCTTGAGGGGAAACTAATGATCAAACAAAAAAAAAATACGGAGTGAATAAATTCCCATTAAGGGTTTAAAAAATGTATCGTACACTATTAGCATCAAATATGAAGGAGAAATATTTGAATCATTATTATGAATTTTGTTTTAATTTTGTAAGAGAGTCCTAATAATTCGCTTGGTTTAATTTTTCCGTTGAACAGCATAGTGTCTCGGTTATTGATTATCGGCTACAAGAGAACGGGCGTTATTTTTGAGACACATAATGTTGTGGTATTTTTACCATTATTCTTTTTCTAAATTTACAATATTCAACTTTACTGTTGAAGATTCAATCTCTACTTCAAAGGGAAAATATTAAAGGAAAAAATAAATTAGATTTTTCAGCAGAAGAGAAAAGGTAATGTGAGCTTAAAATCTATCTTCTCATGAATATTTTAGAATAAATTTTAAATTGGTTTGCTCTCGATGTGCTTCTAAAAATGTTTTAAATAAAATCTTGTTTCATAAAAAAAATGTGACAAAAGATTATGTTTGTTGGAGTCATTTCGCAATCTGCAAAAAACTGTTTGAAACTAATTCTTACAAAAACGGTTGATCTTATGTTGCTTAACAAAGAGGACCTTTTTGTGTAATTTTGATTGGACAACTATATTTAGGTACCAAAATTTAAAAAAAATGTTACAAAAATATTTTGGATTAAACAGCTGGGCATCCTCCCTTCCTTACGCCTCAGGTTCAATTTCATTTTTGTCGGTACTAACAAATAATAGTCCTTATTGATGTTGATACGTTGATATGTTAATAACGTGTAAAATCTCATCACTGTAGCATAAAGGGTTTCTGAAATATTAAACAAGAACCTTCTCTAGGGCGCAGCTCCCTTAGAAGCAAGTTCGGGCATATGTTTACAGGGACTCTTCCATATTTTTACAAAATAAATACTATCTTCACTTCTTCATTTATCGGAAGGCATTTTCTTATACACTACAACCCTTAAGAAGTGGCTTCGCTCGGCATGGTTAATCTCGCTCATGCTATTTTCCTAAAAATGATTTAACTTTTGGTAGTATTTCAACAGTTTTGATTTTGGTAATGAAAATATAAACATTTAGAAACAACCACTTCCAAGTCAATAAGTTAGTTTGTTTCTTAACAAAATACTAAATCTCAAAAGTTGAAACACTTTGGTAGATATATATCAAAGAATTTTTTTTATTTTAACTGTTTTCTATTTCATGAACTTCAAAGTGCCTGAAAATGTTTTATATTAGAATTTTTTTGTTTGTTTAAATTTAATTTCTAACAATTTTTACCGAAATGCAAAAAAAATGGTAAAAAATTTATTAATACGCTGACCTCACTGAAACTGTGAAAAAAACTGTGAACTTGACCTCGTAAACATGTTAAAACAAGAAACTGCTCTGACCAGACAATTCATACTAACATCCTAATTTGACTCCAATCTTAATACTATTTTAGATTCAGAAACTATCTTCTGAATAATTTTCAACATCATATCTTCCTGTAAACACAAGAATAAATAGGTATTGATCGCAACATTAACTGTAAATTAATTTAGTTAATTTTGTGGCAGCCCTTCAGCATGTTTACAACAGTTTAAATTAAGGGACGAGAAGTTTAGGTCATTAAAGTATTACAGAAAATACATTACTAGGAGATTACCACGTTCACATCATGATTTATTATTTAATGTCTAGCACATCCGGAAGATTTTAGAGAATGTTAGCTAAAACGGTAAAACGGAACCACTGGATATCGAAGCTAATGTTAACTATTTGTCGTTCTGTTTATTCATGTACATTCGTGATAGTTATTTGCTGTGTACTTACAAGTTATAGTGGCTATTTACAAACTTGAACGAAGAAATACTTGACGTTCGGCTATGCTACATGTGTTTTGTCTCTTATTAACTCTTTTGTACTCCCCGATTAAGTAAGGAAATGTGAAATACCGGGAGTAACAGGATCATGGTATACCCCTCTTTTCTCTTGTAGTTTTGAAGATAACTGATTGAAATTTAGGATATACTACATGCGTAATAAGCGGCACTTTTTGACATACAATTGATTTTTTTCACTTTCAGTTTCGCCGGAAGTGACACTAACTTTCGATTTTTAAATAGAACACCCTGTATATTATTACATTTTTGAATTCTGCATAATTTTCTGAATCCAACGATGCATAAGTGACATTTTAAACATGAATTTTTTTTATAATATAATTTTTAGTTTTCCATTGACAGTTCCGATTTATTCTAAATTACCCGTGTAATGCTACAAAAATCGAAATCCCGTTAAAAACACTAAATTACGTGATTTATGAGCAAATAATATTCACCAAAATTGTTTTTGGCGCAAAACTCAATTTTTTCAAATGGAACCATATCGGTACCGTGGTACCATTTATTAATACTATTTAGGAATTTATTCATATGTCGTATTAAAATGTGCGATAAATACAAACAAAATTACAGCTAAAATTAAATAAGAAAATACAATTTTGTTCTAATTAAATATTAAGAAACAACTAAGGTGGCTTTGAAAACAGTTTTTTTTGTCAAACATTTGTTGGTTTAACGGTGTTTTTATTGTCTTTAAAAATTGTTTAAAATTCTTGTTAATTGTGTTCAAAATGCCGCAAATTTATACAAGAGATGAAAAAGTGGGCATGTTAATTTTTCGCTGGACGTTGTCTATCAGGATATCGTTGGACATAAAGGTCGATAGCCGCAACTGCATTTCTTTTACATTCTCCATAAATAATTAACATTTCAACAGGGAAAAATAATTAGTTATTTTTCTTATTTTTGTGTCAACCAGAACTTGATCGACACTCCCACAAATCACGCTGAAATAAAATGTTGTTCTAGAACACTGTTGAATATTTCCCAAAGCGCCTTCTTGTTATAGTCAGCAAACGGATAAGTTGTGTCAGTTCCAGGAATACATGGAAATAAGAAAGAATACTGTTTTTCTAATTCCAAGTCAGATAAGAGATAATTTGGAGTGTTTTTAAATTATTTCCAGTCTTAAACGCAATCCACCAGAAACCGGATTGAATATTATTAAATGAAACCATTACATCTGTGTTATTTTAATAAGGATGGACTTATGTTGAGTCTCTTGCCTGTATTACCACCTTGATTATATTATGGTGCAAATCTTCTCATAGCTATATTAGATAGCCATATTATATCGGACGTTTTCTTTTTGCAGTTACTACATTTTTGCCGTGTCAAGTTACAAGTTATTACTTAAAAAATTTGTCCAGTTTCTTGATGTAACGAGTTTGCAGGTTCTCATATATATATATATATATATATATATATATATATATATATATATAATTATTATTATTATTATTAGCCGTTACTCGAGTCCGAGTATAAAAATGTTACAGTCGATAGATTGTGTACAATAAAAAACAAGTAAAAGGTGTAGTCTATTGTAATTCCCATTCATCTACGGTGCACACGACTATGGCTATAGAGGCCAATTCGGGAGAGCATATGTCGACCGCAGTCAGGACAAACATAGACCTGGTTAGGTCTTGGATTCGGTCTTCTTGCAGCAACATTTCCTTGATAGCTGGCCACAACCCCTCGCCATTCGGTTCTGTCCGCTGCAAGTTGTTCCCATTGCTCGTCTGCAATACCGCAGGATTTTAGATTTTCATGGAGAGCGTCTTTGAACCTCTTTCGTTGACCGCCACGCCTTCTTCTACCGCTTAGCAATTCACCATAAAGTGTACATTTAGGAAGGCGGTTATCATGCATACGATGAACGTGACCTGCCCATCTTAGGCGTGCTCTTGAAATAAGTACCTCAATTGGAAAGCTGTTTGCTCTCCTGAGTACTTCCACGTTTGATATGTGATGGAACCAACGGATTTTCATCATACTTCTGAGGTGTCTTTGCTGAAAACGTTCTAATTCTTTCACATGACGACGGTAAGTGACCCAGCTTTCACATCCATATAGCAGTGTTGGAATGACAACTGCTCTGTAGACAGCCATTTTCGTTGACAAAACAAGGTCGTGGTTGTCAAATACTCTCTCTCTAAGTCCCCAGAGTGCTCTAGATGCAGCGTTAATTCTATTGCGAATCTCGCTGTCCATGTTTGCTTTGTCATTAACAACGTTGCCTAAGTAATTGAACTGATCCACCATTTCAAGAGAATTTCCGTTAAGTGTAATGTCTATTTGGTTCACTTGATTGAGGATTTGACATAATCTTAGTCTTTCCAATGTTTATTTTAAGTCCCAAGGAATCATAGCTCTGAGCATACACATCTAAAAGTTCTTGAAGCTCTTCCGGCGTAGAGGCTAAAAGTGCACAGTCATCCGCATGCTGGAGATCACAAATGAATCGTGTGCGTGTCTTCGTGAAAGCTCTAAAGCGCCCTATGTTAAAGAGACCGCCATCAGAACGGCATCTGAGACCTATTCCTCTGACTGTCAGTTTGTTGTCAACAATAATTGTTAGAGCAGTGGTAAACAAATTAAAAAGTAGGGGTGCCAGGACACATCCCTGCCTAACTCCAGTGAGGCTTTGGAAAGGTTCGATTGCCTCATTATTATACATAACCTGGGCGTTGTTGTTTGTATGTAGACTGCGACATACTTCCACAAATTTTCTAGGGATACCTAAGCGGAGCATAATTTTCCAGAGCACTTCCCTGTCCACCGAGTCAAACGCCTTGGTTAAATCAATGAAGGCCATGTGAATTTCTCCTTGATGTTCGAGTGCTTTTTCTTGAAGCTGTTTAAGTGTGAAGATTAAATCCGATGTACCTCGGTTTGGTCTAAAGCCACTCTGTGTTTCAGGAAGTAACTTTTCCATAACAGGTGTTAGCCTATTTGCCATCGCTTTAGTGAGTATCTTCCCTCCAACAGCCAGGAGAGCTATACCCCTGTAATTTCCACAGTCCGCAGCGCTCCCTTTGTTTTTGAAGAGGTTGATTAAAAGTGTATCACGAAACTCCTGCGGAGCTTGACCACTTTCCCACACGACATCAAACAGTTTTTTGAGGTAGGGTGTGAGCTCTGACGACACAGCTTTAAAGATCTCAGCTGGGAGTGAGTCGACGCCGGGAGATTTGTTATTTTTTAGCTGCCCAATGGCGGTTAAGATCTCTTCTGTTGTTAGTGGTTTATCTAAGTCTTCGAAGGTGTCATATTGAGGGATAAGATTTATAATATCGTGATCGGCTTGACTTTGCTGGTTAAGAATGTTAGAGTAGTGTTCCTTCCATCGGGCTCTTATTTCCTGGTCTTCTTTGAGGAGATTTCCATTTAAATCTTTAATAGGGCACATATTTTTCCGGCTGGGGCCGTACACTGCTTTTACTCTTTGAAAGAAATTCCTGTAGTCGTGTGAATCGGCGTACCTTTGAATTTCTCTGGCATTGCTTGTCCACCACTCGTTCTTTATTCTTCTGATTTCGCGTTGCGTTTCATACTTAGATTGGGTAAAAGCTTCTGCTTTTGATGAGTCGTTGGGGTGGTTGATAGAGTTTTAGAAGGCAATATGTTTGCGGTCAAGAAGTGCTTGTATAAAAGCTTCATTATCATTGAACCAGTCCTCCTGTTTTTTACTTGCTGCATTGCCAAGAATTTCCTCACTCGCACTTTTTAAATTGTCTTTAATTTGTGTCCAAGTAGCAGCGACATCTACAGAATTGGTTTCCTCTAGTGCACTCAAATTCTCTTAAACTTTTTGCTTTAGCTGTTCGACGGTTTGTTGGTCACGCAATTTACTAATACAGAGACGGAGTCTACGTTTTACTTGAGTTCTTCGGTGTTTGGGTCTCATAACAATTTTCATTTTAGAGACAACAGGACGATGATCGGTCCAACATTCGCTATCAATGCGCGCCTTTGTAATTTGGACGTCCTTGAGATGCTTCCTACGTACGATAACATAGTCCAGTAGACGCCAGTGACCTGATCTGGGGTGACGCCAGGTGCCTTTAAATTTATCCTTTTGTCGGAAAATGGTGTTTGTTATAACTATATCATGTTCGACGCATTTAGTTAGGAGTAGTTGACCATTAGCGTTCATGTTGCCCAAACCGTTCTTGCCTATGATGCTTGGCCAGGTGTCTGCATCTCTCCCTACTCTAGCGTTAAAATCGCCAAGAATAACGAGTCGTTCCGTTTTAGGTATTCTACAGAGGGTTTCTTCCAGCTGTTGATAGAAGCTTTCCTTGGTTTCGTGACTTGCATCCAGAGTGGGAGCGTAGGCGCTTATTAGATTTACCGCGTTGCCATCTGATAGCTCATAGCGTAGCAGCATTAGACGCTCGGATAGGCCTTGTGGTACTTGTGTTAAGTTGGATACAAGTTGATTCCGAACGGCAAATCCTACTCCATGTTGTCTTCTTGAATTGGTGGGAAGACCTTTCCAATAGAAGGTGTAGTACTTTTCTGTGAGAGAGCCTTCCTCCAAAAATCGAGTTTCGCTGAGAGCTGCAACGTCAACATTGAGTCGGTGAAGTTCTCTATCTATTAGAGCAGTTCTTCTTTCAGGCCGATCGGTGCGAGTGCTGTCGTTCAAAGTACGAACATTCCAAGCGCCGTAGATGAAAGAATTAGTTTTCTTGGATGTAACTTGTTGGTGTTTTTTCGACATTCGATGAGGTGTCCCTGTGGGCACCCTCCCCCGGAGATCCGATCGGGAGGGTATTTTACCTCCGGATGATTTTGTCCCACTTGAACGCTCCATCATTTTTTTTTTAAGCCTTAATCGACTGAAAACGAAGCTGCATTTGAAGTTTTAGCTGGAGCAGGTATGCAACTGGCCAGCTCGGTTGCGGAAGGCGAGTGGTGTGGTCCCATGGCACAGAAGGAGACTGCGATGATGGGGTAACCAAACGATTCCAAAAGCAACCTTTGTGTGCGGTGGGTTATTTTTACCGCACTCTTCGTGAGAAGGTGGATGTGCTCACGGCAAAAGGTAAGGGTTATTCCGCCCTTCCTCGGTCGTTAGAGCCTCGTTACTGAAAACAGAGTGCACCAAGTTCAAGTTGAACTCATCGCGAAAGTGAGGTTAACAATTGAGTAGGAGAGGCTATAACTTGCGCTTCACTACCCCATTACACTCCCATATTTATATATATATATATACCCCCATATAAACACAATGGATACAACTTATTATTTTTAATTATGTCAATTTTCAGCCAGAACTACATTTAACAGTCACCACCACACTCACTTCCGCAATCCCTTATACCTCATGTTATATTGCTGGTTGCTTATACTCAGGCCCGTGCTACATCCCCCTTTTTATAAATCTAATGCAAATAATATAGGTATTCCAACTTTAACTAACTTAAAGCAATTTTTTATACCTGGTTTAATGTTTTAATCACACACATAATCACTTAAATATTTAGGAACATTTCCATTGCGTTGAGGTCTTCTATTTACAGTTGTATTCGAATCCGCTTTTTCTGGAGGATCTGCGTCTTCACTTTCATCAAGTCTCTCTTGTGACATTAATGGTTTAGACAGCAACTGAAGATGGTGTTTATTTCTACGAATGACGCTGCCATTGTCTGTACGCACCACGCAAGGATTGTAAACAAAGAGGATGGCCAGATCGACCAAATTTGTCAGCGCGATGCCGCCATCGCTGTGACGTAGTCACGAGGCCTCTTTCAGCCCTCTTCCGTTTAAAATGCGTGGAGGAAAGCATATTTTCTTTATAAAATTAACACACACACATGCGATTTATTGATATAATTGAGGAATGCACCATTTTCAATGATTTTTATACATAAATACGGCAATAAATCGAAATAAATTTAAATAAAAAGCTCTATTTTATCATGTTTATATCCATCACAATATGAAACAAATAATGTAAAACTCAAATTAAAATACCTACTTATCAGACAAGTTAAAGTAGTAACTAAGAATTATACTAAAGGTAATACACAATAATAATAATAATAATAACGATAGTCTTTATTGATAATAAATAATTGATATATATGTCTACAGAGAGGTTGGACATAAAAGCAACTTAATTTACATAATTTTTACCAAGCGACAGAGTTTGCTTTCTTATATACAATACAAGAAGTACTCTTAGAGTCAACCGGAAAAAGCCAGCTATAATCAAGCAAACAAAAATAATTAAAAACTAATCAAATGATTACAAATTATATTAAAGAAAAAAGGTGTTTTACATATTTTGGGCCTAAAAGAAAAAAAATGTAAATGTACTTACTGAATGAATTAGTATATTGCGATTTAGTGATTATGAACTATTTAAACCGCCTGAGAAAATTAAACTACTACCTAAACTGTGTGTAGTCGTGTGTTTGTGTGCTCCTCAGTATTTGTGAATTTCTTATGCCCAAAAGTTAATAATTAAATGTTATAAATAACAAGAAGTACTTTAAACTGTGGTCAAAACCTTTAGTGTAACAATTTCTAACTTCTTCTAATTAAAATGGCGAAAAGTTTAAATCTGAAGGAACTAAACGCTCGAGTAGAGGAATTAGCCGGACATTTTGAAAAAGGTTTTAGTGAGCTAAAGACTGCTGTTATTGATGGCAATTCATCTGATGACCAGGTATCTGTTAAACAACAGTTAAATAATAAATTGTTAGAATTTGAGCAATCCATAAGATCATCCCTACTGGGGATAAAAAATGATATAGATCGACTTAGTAATGAAGTTGAAACTATCAAGAAGAAAATGAACAAATTTTATGTAAATAAATATAACAATATGTTAGTCATTCATGGCATGGAAGAGAAGAATTCTGATGTGTATGATGATATAATGCAATTATTTGCCAAGAATCTGAACGTCGAAGTTAAAAAACATGATATTATTCACTGCTATCACCTAGGCCAAAAAACGGACCACAAAAAACGTAGACCGATAGTTGTTGAATTTGTATACCACTGGATACGTGATCAGCTGTTCTATTCAAAGGAAAAACTGAAAGGCTCGAAAATAATAATAACCGAAATGTTGACAGCTGACGTCTTGGCGTTATTTAAAGAAATCCGTGCAGTTATGGGCAATTCCGCTTGGTCACATGGTGGTACAGTGTTTGTGCTATTAAATGGTAAAAAGACGGCTGTCAGATCCGAGGATGAATGGTCCGAGATGAAAAATAATATTGAAGTTGCAGTTAAGTGAATAACAGGGCTTCGTAATTATAAATTTTGCCGGAATGATATTTATGATAATTTATTTTCTTTTTTAATAGAATGTTTTATATATACGTGCTGAATTTAATTAATAAAAAAAAAATTGTTTCTTATTTCGTGTTATACTATTATTTGTTTGTCTTCGTATGGTAACAGTCACTTATAAATTTTTTTGTGATTAGGTTATACATTGCAAGGCAAATAATTTGGCTACATTTCTTTTTATTAACATGTGCTAGGATTCACAATGTTTGATTTATAAAAAAATTTAAAAAAATTTGTATAATAAAAGTGAGTCGATGTTATCTATGCATTTGTATTTGAATGTTTTTATTGATTACTATTTAATCAATATATTTTTAAAGATGGGATATAATTTATAGTCAATATATGTACCCTATATGGATTGTTTTTTAAGTTAATGTATGTTTTATTTTTAGGTACTTCGTGTTATTTATTATTTCTTTTTCATATTAATATGGGGACTAATTGTTGATTCTATACGTATGTTTAGGAGCATAAACACAAGTATTACGCATTGTGTAGTTGGATTACTTCTTATTTTTGATTAATATTGTTTATATTTCATTTTACTTATTCGTTTGGTGGTACTTAAATATATATAATTGTTGTTTTCAGTAGTAGCGGTTGCATATAATTTTTTCTCTCTGTTTCTAGTATATACACACTTTTTATTAATGGTTTTTAAGGTATGCCATTTAAATGTAAGGTCTCTCACAGCTAATTTTTTGGATTTTTCTGAATATTTTCAAATAAATACATATGATGTCATTGCTATTAGCGAAACATGGTTAACCCCACTTATATCCAATGATGATGTCAATGTTGAAGGTTATACTTTTTTGAGAAGAGACAGAAATAGGGGCATTAGAGGAGGAGGAGGAGTAGGAATTTACTTAAGGAATATGCACCAATACAGGTTACTTGAATTTAATGATAATATTGAGGATCTCTGGGTATGTATCAAATACAATAACATTAATATTGTATTGGGCTGTGTATACAGGTCGCCCAGCCAAAATATTAATGAGTTTTTAAGTGAATTTGAAAGTTCTTTAATTAATAACTTGCCTATATCTGATGAAATAATATGTCTTGGGGATTTTAATATTGATTTATTGAATTTTAACACTGTAAGTAACAACAAATTTCATGCTATATTAGAGGGTGCTGGCTTAAAACAAATTATCGAAACGCCTACTAGAGTCACGTCAAATAGTGCTACACTTTTGGATTACATAATTATTCCTGGGAAAGACAATGTTTCTGTAGCAGGTACAGTATCATTACCCGAAATTTCAGATCATGAGTTGGTTTATGCTCACTTAAACTTAAAGCTTCCGAGTAATCAAGCAGTTACGCGTACATATAGAGACATGAGAAATGTAGACAAGGACTTGCTATATGATCATTTGCAATCGATACCGTGGCGTAATATGTATGATATTGACGACATAGATGGCAAATTAAATTTTTTCAATGAAAATATTAACACATTAATGGACATTCATGCGCCATTCAAAACATCTACTTTCAAAAAATTCCACAAACCCTGGGTTACTGATAACATTAAGCTGATTATGAATTTGAGAGATAAGGCTGAAGAAAAGTTTAAACGTTCAAAAGATCCATTATATTTTGCACAGTATAAGAACTTACGTAATTTCGTAAATATTTCTATTAAGAGAGAAAAAAACGCTTATTTACAAATTTCATTACAGAAAGGTAATAAAGACATGTGGAATTCTTTAAAAAAACTAAATATCATTAAGAAAAATAGGGATGTCACTAAAATAATACCTGAACATCTTTCAAATGTGAATGCCATTAATAATCATTTTGTAACTTCTGTGCCAGAAACTAATATTCCTGGTAACCATATTTATAATTATTATAATAATATTAAAGACTCTATAAATGGTAGCTTACGATTCAAAACAATTAGCGTTAATGAGGTTGGTAACTTTTTGATCTCTATTAAAACTGGTGCTGTAGGTGTTGATGGCATTCATATAAATTTTATCATATTATGCTGTCCCTTTATCCTTGATTATATCTGCCATATAGTAAATTTTTGTATTATTAACTCTGTTTTCCCAAGCGAATGGAAGTTGGCACACGTTGTGCCCCTCCCTAAAACCGATACCCCTGTAGAATATAATCAATTAAGGCCTATAAATATTTTACCGGTATTATCCAAAATTATTGAGTATGCCATAAAATCTCAATTAGTTGAACATATAGAAATAAATAATATACTTCCAGAAACGCAATCAGGTTTTAGGGCGGGGCACAGCTGTGCCACGGCACTTTTAAATGTAACTGACCATATTCTTGGGGCAATAGACAACGGAATGTTAACTGTATTGGTGCTGCTTGATTATTCGAAGGCTTTTGATACTTTGAACCATGAACTTTTATTGTTGATATTAAAACATATAGGATTAAATGATACAGCTGTGTTATTCTTTAAGAACTACCTTAATAACAGAAAACAAAGAGTGATTTTGAATGAGGAGTCTTCTGATTTCGTGAGCATAACGAAAGGAGTGCCACAGGGTTCTGTTTTGGGACCGCTACTGTTCTCCATATATACAGCATCAATACCTAGTTATCTAAGACATTGCAAATCTCAAATGTATGCGGATGATGTTCAGCTTATGTGTTCATTTAGTACCACTGAGTTACAAACTTATTGCGATTTTATGAATAGAGATCTGGAAACTATATACAGAATTTCATTAGAACATTCTTTGTACTTGAACCCTCGTAAATGTACTGCAATGCTCTTTGGTAGGAATGCGGATAGAATTCAGTCAGCGCCCAATATTAAAATTCAAATAAATGATATAATTCTGCCATTACAAGACGAAGTTAAAAACTTAGAATTATTTATTGATACTAACCTTAGATTTGATAAGCATATATCGCTGTGTATTAAAAGAGCAATAGCTAAATTAAAAGTGTTATACAATTCTAAAGATATCTTAAGCACAAAACTAAAACTTCAGTTATGTGATTCTCTAGTTTTGTCGATATTTAAATACGGAGATACTGTGTATGGACCTTGTCTAACTTATGCCAATACGCAACGCATACAAAAAATACAAAATTATTGCCTTCGTTTTGCTTACGGAATCAGAAGACGTCAACCAATTAGTCATAAACTTACTGAGTCAAAATGGTTTAATATGAAGAATAGGAGAAAATTACATTCGGCAATTCTGTATCATAAAATTATTACTCATAAAATGCCTACTTATCTCTACAGAAAAATTTCATTTCGCACTGACGTTCATACAATAAATATAAGATTTAAGGGTACCTTAACACCCCCCGCTCATAAGACTGCCTTATTTCAAAGGTCTTTTTCATTTAACATTGCCAGATTGTACAATTCCTTATCCCTTCACATCAAATCTTGCACTGTTTCGTCCTTCTCTAAAAATTACAAAAAATATATGTTGTTACCTTGAACCATTTATATAAGTGTGACTATCTTGTTATAAACTTTATTTATATGTTGCCGCTAGTACTACAAATAATATTGTATTTTATATACCAAAACAGTTAAATACGGTTTACTTCATTGAATATGCCCACAATATGCCACTACCATGGGTTAAGTGGAAGAGCAGCTGTTGTTTACAACAAGTTGAACTTCGCCCTTTTGTCTGTTTTTGTAAGTAATTAATTTCTGTAAAATATGTTGTTGGCAAATAAAGATTATTATTATTATTATTATTATTATTTGAAGTGTAATTGAATTGGTTTAAGTTCTTTATATTATAGAGAGTTTTATTGTATATGTTATAAATATATTCAAGTAATTCAAAGTTAAACTATAGTGTATTAAAGTTAATTGTAAAATCTGAAATCTATTAATACTCCTTCCTCCTTGTGGTTTTCTCCCGTCCAGATCTTTCTGAAAAATTAGCTGCAGACTTTCAATTTCCAAACTACCTACAAAATTGACCGCTTACTATTACCAGACACAGAGTAGTTACGAGCTCAGCTACTTCCGGTTTTCTCTTCCTGTTTAAAGGCCTATCAGACCGAGCTGAGTTAGTTTTCGTTGCAGTATTTATTCCCAGTGTAGGAACTGCCGTTTTTTTCAATGTCCTTTTTAAAAGTATCTATAACCCTAAAACAAAAGTTAATATAATCTCAATTTTATGTTAGGGCTGTATGATCCTAACTATGTGAAATTTTATATAAAATTTATTAGAAAATTAACCGTACAATGACAACTTAAATGATAACGTCTCAGTCAATCCGAAAGATATAAAATGTAATTTAAGTTGTAAGTAGTAGTTTGTTAAATCCCCCATAAAATTCCATGTAGTGTCATGCAACCCTAAAACATATGTAAAGGTACAAGTATATATGGGAAATGCAAATTTTTACCTAGTAATTCATTTTGTAGGTCTCGTTCATAATCACTTTCCACAAAATAACCGAGCAAATCCTATTTGTATCTGAGTTAAATTTATCCTGCCTTTCACGCCTGTTTATCCACTCGCCTTTCATAGTTTGGAACATCAGATCTTTGGATTTCGGAAAAACATGGAAAATTATACTTTGCCCAGTACTTTTCTTTGTAAAATAAGTGTCTTTACACCCGTAAATCGCACGCCTTATTCCTGGCATTTTCTTTTAGGTCTATAACTGAAAAATAACGTTTAATATGTAAATTTGATAAATAAAATCTGAAGTCTCTTTTACCTTACATAAATATATACAAAATTACTATAGAACACTAACAATAATTGTCTTTGAAATCTTATCAAAGTTCGAAATAATATGGGAAATATTGTCCATCCACACACGAAATTACTACTAAAAAAGTTTTTTATAATTTAAAAAACGTATAAAACACAAAAGATCTAAAAATACACAATTCACTACGAAATAACAAGTACAATAGATTAAATAAACTACGATATAACATATAACACCACCAAACACGGAGAAACGAATGTAAACAAAACTTTCCAGGCCTCGCCGTGACGTCACAGCTCGTTGAGAAGTGGCGAACATTGAAGCATAGGGATCTGGCCATCCTCTTTGTTTACAATCCTTGTGCACCACGTACGATTTTGGTTGTTCTACTTTGTCTAGTATCGTTCTCTCTCGTATCATATTTATGATCCACACCTTGTCTCCTTTGCTCATTTCTTGTCTTTCTTTGACTCTATGTCTGTCATCATAATTCCTTCTTTGCTTTCTCTTTTCTTCCAACATTTTTTCTCTTATTTCATTATGATCTGGTAGTTCTGGGAGTAATTTTGTCCAAGCGAGGGAGTTCTGTCCTTTAACGCTCTTCCATATAAAAGTTGAGCTGGCGATTGTTGTCGAATGCCAAAAAGGCCCTTTAATTAATTTAAAAATAACAAAAAAGTCACAATTTGCAGTTGTACATAGTTAGTCATCGATATCCTAGTTCTAAATAATTATGACACAATTACAACGCCAAGTGTATATCAACGTCTAGGATCCCGTCCGCCTCGGCATGACTAGGCGGTTCCGAGATGACGCAGTCAGCGGTCCCAGCCGCTCATTCGTAACGACAATTCACAGTGTTAGCTAGTCAAGTTAGGGATAAATTAAAATTAAATAATTGTGCAACGAACAGCCTAAGAGTTCTGCTTAAGTTACATTTAATCTGGACCTTCGAGTTTTATTTATTTCTACGCTTCGATATCATCCAGGCAAAAGCGCCTGTCTATAAAGTACAAAAGTTGGGGTACCTTGCACCAAAAGCGGTGCATGCGTATGTCAGCCTACGTGGAAGCCAATAGGGGGTAGTAGCAGTGCCCTCCTATACAACTAAATCGTTAATACCACCTCAAATCATCGAAATCGATCCTGAGAGCTCGTCCGAACCTAGTATCTACGAACCACTACCATCGAGGCTGCTGGCGCCCATCCTACACAAAAAATTTGTAGCCTCCGATACAAAAAATAATTAATTTTCAAAAACAACCAACGTAATTTTCGTAGACACGATGCACCACAACTTAAGATAGTATTTCTATATGCCAGCAATGCTAAATCAAAATCATCTGGGTTTTTCTTTAGAATCCGCTTTAGAAATTTTACGGCAGATTCGGCCTGGCCATTTGATTGTTGATATTCTGGACTAGAGCTTATACATTTGAATTGATATGTTTTAGCAAACTGCTGAAATTCATAACTCCGCGAATTGCCCACCATTATCACTTCTCAAAATGTCAGAAATGCCGTGTTATAAGAATAATTTGTTCAGGCTCTTTATAACAGCTGCACTTGTAATTATGTACAATTTCTTGATACTTGGAATAGTAATCTTGAATAACCAAGTAGCTAGCTAAATCTGCTCCAATCGCTGACCAAGGTCTTGTTGATACATCAGAGGATATCATTGGTTCCACACTCGCAGTTTTATTTTTCAAACAGACATCACATGTAGAGGTTAGATCCATTATTTGTTGGTTCAACGATGGCCACCACACAGTTTTCTTAGCTCGAGAAATACAACGATTTAACCCAAAATGACCATCATGTATATGAATAAGGCACATTTTTCTTAATGAATTCGGAATTACTAGTCGGTCTCCATAATATAACAAATCTTGATTAATGCTTAAGTTATGTCGAAATTTGTAATATTCCTGAGCATTATTTTTTTCTTCTCAGGCCACCCCTCAATAACGTATTGTTTAATTTGTGCAAACTGTAATTTTGATCATGTATAGGATTCGTTCTGTAGATAGAAACTCATTTGAAATTTCCCTTAAAACGGCATTTATATAGATTTTGTGATTGTGATCTTTATAGATGACATCCTCATCTGAAGAACCTTCAGAGATGGGGGTTCTAGACAGAGCATCAGGAACATAAAATGTTTTACCCGAGACATAGGTAATTGTAAAATTAAATTTTAAAAGTCACATTCGAAAACGTTGAAGGCGATTTGACAATTTATTTATTTCCCTTGTGGAGAGAATTACTGTTAATTGGCAGTGATCAGTTCGAATTCCGAATCTTGAGCCTAATAAAAATAGTTCCAGAGGTTCACAGGCCCATGTCTCGGCCAATGCTTCCTTTTCTATTTGAGCGTATCGTTTTTCACTATCATTAAGTATTTTTAAACAATAATAAACCGGCCTCCAAGTTCCATCTTCTTGCAGTTGTTCTAGCATTGCACCCAACCCGTATTGGTAAATCCGTAAAATCGGATATGACACAATATCTATTTTTAACTAATCAAAGTCTTTTTGATGTTTGTCTGTCCATAAAAATTGAGTATCAGTTCGCAACATCTCACGAATTGATTGAGTTTTCGTAACTAAGTCTTTAACAAATTTCGATATGTAATTGACAAGTCCAAAAAATTTACGTATTTCGGCACTGCGTATTTAATTATGGTTTCGGAACTTTTGGGATTGATTTTTATACCTTCCGAACACACGATATATCCTAAATAGCAAATTTCCGTATTATGAAGTTCACACTTTTTTTTATTTAGTGAAAGTTCCCAATTAGTTAAAAGTCTTAATACTTTATGTAAATGTTCTTTAACATTACGACCCATCACAGAATATCATCTGCGTGCACAAGTACACGTCTGAATTTAGAGCCCTAACTAATTCACTTTGTTTTTTGGAAAACTTCTGGGGCACCGAAAGCAATCCGCTTGTACACATAACGTCCAAAAGGTGTTAAAAATGTTGTGTACTTACGTGACCTTTTGTCCAAACTTAACTGCCAGAGTCCGCTGTTAAAGTCTAGTTTTGAAAAGATTCTACCATCTTCCTATTTCGCCAGTCTTTTCGACTGACGGTAGTTGGAATCTCTCGCGAACCACAAACTTATTCAATTCCGTATAGTCACTACAAATACGCACACTACCGTCTTTTTTTGATGCCACTACCATTGGAGCACACCACTCGGTTGGTTCTTCAATCCTTCTATTATGTCTTCGTTCACCATTCTTTGAATTTCCCCCTCAACTTTTTTTGGAGAGGCAAAGGAACTCTTCTTGGTGTAGTACATGCATAAGGTACTGCATTTTCTGCTAAACATGTTTTGTGTTTGAAATTTTCTAATTTTCCCACACTGTTAAAATAACTTAGGATAAGTTTTTATCACCCCATTTTTATATTGATCACTATTTTCTGTAGGTGAATTTTTACTAACCACCTTGTCTATTTCATTGATGTTACACAGTAATTTATTTTCTTTCCATGTGATTAAGCCTAGTTTCGTCAGGACTGGTCGTCCAAGTAAATTTTCTTTTATGTCAACCACATAACATTTTATTTTTTGATCTCACCATTTATTGTAATAGGAATTTTCACTCGTTCTAAAACTTTCAGTTCGCTGCCTTTGCCTGTGCCCGGTCCAACTAATTTAACTTTTGTTTTTTTAGACGGTATTTATTTTTCAATTTATTTTCAAAATCTCTTCCAAGAAATCATCGTTTCATCTTCACCCATATCAACTTTAAACAGAATTATTTTGTTATCCATTTTCAATTTTACTTTCCGCGGGTCATGCTCCTTTACTCGATTTATGTTTATAATTTCACCTACGATCTGATCACTGGAATCATTTGAACTTGTTGACTCTTTACAGTTTCGAAAAATTTTTTGTACGACACATTTTCGCGAAATGTCTCACGATCTTACATTTTTTACATCGAATATTATTTGCTGGGCATTTAAATTTGGAATGGTTAGGTTTATTTCCACATTTTAGGCACCGTTTTTCCCTAGAATCTTTTGAACTAGCTGTTCCGTTACTTTGATAGCTTTTCGTTTTTGGATTTTTCCACGCTTTATTTTGCATTACTCCATGGACATTACTTTCCACATTTCCTATCAATTCTTTATTGTCCTCTTTATTTTATTCGGACCGTGTTATCTTCTCGATCGCTTTTTCCAATGTTAAAGTATTATCCATTTGTAAACTTTCGCTTAATTTGTCATCTTTTATGCCAACAACCAGCCGGTCTCTAATAAATTCGTTTTCTAAGTTTTGAAAATTCCAACTTTTAGCAAGGCTTATTAAATCGCTTATAAACCCTTGGGCAGGCTCACCTTCTTTTTGTACACGAAAATTAAATTTTGCTCTAGCATAGATAACAATATTTAGCCCGGAGAGTAGCTGTTGGTTGCAGTCTGGTTACGTTCCTTATAGTAAAATAAGGATTTTATAGAGGAGTTTGCGACTAAAAATATTATGTTTTATTATCCCCCCCTCTAAAAGCACATTTGAACCATGTAACGTGTTTGCAGGTTCTCATATATAAATAAATACAATGGATACAACTTATTATTTTTAATTATATCAATTTTCATCCAGAACTGCATTTGACAGTCACCTCCACACTCACTTCTGCAATCCCTTATACCTCATGTTATATTGCTGGTTGCCTATACTCAGGCCCATGCTACACTTGGGAACCGGAAACCGTACCGTATGTCAGCATCTCTTTCCATTCGGTCTCTGATTTTAAACTGCCAGGTCTAGAGCCGTGCGAGACAATATTAACTTCGTTTATATTCTTCCATCGAAGTAAATTTTATTAAAAAGCTTCTCTGCATAGTCATTAAATGTCTGGTATTATCAGTAGGTATTGTGGGTTCTGTGGGCTTGGGCTGGGCCATCCACATTTTTGAAACGCGCAAGAAAATTAGATTTCATTTTGAGGTATCCATAGTCTGACAAAAATCGTTGATTTTCATGGTTGAAGAATTCGCGATCTATAATTGCTTTGTATAGTTTTTGTTTTGAATAACAGCAACAAAAACTATACAAAGCAGGGTCATGGAAGCCTTGGAAATATGATGTGAGGTTTTCTAAAAACTTTAGATCGCGAATTCTTCAACCATGAAAATCAACCATTTTTCATTTGAGTGCGTTTGTGTGAAGTACCAATTGATATCGTTTGGTCTTCGAGTTCATTTCCTAAATTGCAGAATTCCAAGAGACTTTAATTCTGCCAGCCTGATTATTTCCCTTAACTCGAATTCAGAGCATAAATAGTGTGACTATTCGTGCGCTGGATCCGACAGACTTTGCAGATAACTGTTTGTTAGCTGTAAACTTCCTTAATGTACATTCCTGACGATATTAATCTAGTAAATATGAAGAATCGTCATTTTGTTCAAATATGGCAGCCATTTTTTATTATTGTGGCCAAAATTTTTTGGGCTTTAACTCAAAATTTGTTTACCTATATCTAGAGATATATTCCTGAAATTTTCAGTCTTTCTTCCGTTAGTGCACAATTATTGTGTTAACTTCACTATTAAAATGATTTGAGACACTATAAAAAAAACGAATTGGAAGCATTTTTCCATTTTCTAAGACTAATTTAATATGTCTATGATATCGTTCAGAAAATATAAGAACATTTATTTCGACAAAAATTATACTAAGATCTAGAACATTTCTCTAAACGTTTATTGATATTATGTAAAATAAGCAAATTTTACACCATACGCAGCAAATTTTTTGAAGGGTACAGTTAAATATCTTTTTTTTCCTGTTGTAATTTTTTAAAAACAATTGAACCCATACAAATCAATGACGATAAGCATTGCATGTATAGTAAATGAGCTTTTTTATGGAAACTATCAAATATCTGCTGTGGATGGATAACTAGTATTCATTTTTTATGTGTCGCGATAAATATTAAAATTTAATTATTCAGAACACAAGGGCTCAAGTAGATTAATTAATGCATGCAATCTATTTCCTGTAATCTACTCGAGTTAAATGAATTACTGAAATTTGTTGTCGTTGGAAAATCAACAAAATGTACTGGAAATTAATTAAACGAAAAATTAGTAACAAACCTAGAGAGCACACAGGGACGCGGACGTTCAGTTTTGATTCTCATTTGGTCTGAACGTTCAGTCTTGGGAAGGTGCAGAATCTACGTCTTTAGTATGTCCATGTTGGGTCTTGAAGTTTTATTTATTTTCTGAGTTTTGAAAAATAATATATTTGTATTTAATCGATCATTCTTTTCATTAAATAAGTGTTTCATAGGAAATGTAAAAGTTTTGAACTCTAAAGAATGTACTAAATCAATGATATCCAAGAATTTAAAAATAAATTTTGAATTTCTCGTTATTCTATCTCCTTGGTACTCATGATGGCGGCGCTGGTGTTATTGGTCATTGAATGATTTTACCGTAATCATTTGAGTATTCTTTTCCGGTTAATCATTTCATATATTATTATACAATTATATTTAACTTGCTTAATTAAAGATTCCCTTTTTTTAAACTTGGAAAGTGAAATAAAATAAATAAATACTAACTACTATCATGGTGTAGTATTTCTGCGTTTCTTGGAGTTTGCAGTTGTTATCGGACAACCTGCTGACAAAACATGTTATTGCTGAAGTGTATTTTGTAACTTTTATGTGTGTTTAAAAACTGTTGAAAATGTTGAATTTTTACCATCTAAAATTATTCTAATTCTTTTTTGTCATAATTTCATATAATTTTTTATGTCATAAATAAATTCATGCAATTCCACACATCACAGTTGCAAAATAATAATGAAACTTTAAGGAGAAAAGAAGCCCCAAGGACTTTCATATAGTTGGGTAGTGCTGCCTTTTAATTGATATTCTTTTATAGTATTGGACTCTATTTTCTATAATAGGACATGGCACTGTACTTTTCAACATTTAATGGTATATTATTTAATCATCACCAATTTTTTTCAAATTATTTTGTAAATTTTCGCTGTCTGTCTCAGAACTAATATTATAAAACATCTTCATGTCACTCTGTAATGAAGCTAATTTAAATGGGAAATTTGGTAATATATCTTTATTTTTATCAAACCGGGGACGGTTAAATTCGGTTCTTTTTAGTAACCGGTTAAAGTTTTAATTTCAAACCTATTGGAAATAGTTTAAACCACGAGAGTTAATTATTGTTTAAGTTAGTTAACGCTCGAATTTAGCATTATAAATCGGCTTCAAAAATAACAATTTTATTTAGAATAATAATTAGTAATACAGGGGCTAATAAATTCATTCTTTTTCGAAAAATATAAGTAATTTATTTGTAATCGATCCCAGTCATCTAAATTGTCCAGAAATTATTATTTATATCAATTGATCCTACCGGTTATAAACATTTGATACGCCGTTGATTGCTGGCTGCCTGGTTCATTTGTGACCGCGCAATGTGCGCCAGATAGGATGAATTCTAACCCAGCACGGGATATCCTGCAGAGGCCTAAGGTACAATAAAACTTCATTTAATACCCGCGAAAACCTAAAAAACAAAAAAAAAACAGCATATATATATATATATATATATTGTCTGGTCGATAGCCGCCAAGCGGGCTAAGGCGCGAGGTGGCAATCGCGATTATTTACACGGGCACGGGCATCTCACCTCCGGGTTCGAATCCTGGCTCCGGCACTGGCATTGTCGGAGAAAATGGTCGTATGTCCACGTTTTTTCAATGTGTAACCCCCTTCCGCACAAGCCCCTGGCTTCTGGAATTGGGGGTTGTCTAATTTCTGTGGTGTTTATATAAGGCTGTCCATTTTATCAGGGCCCTCGGGAATATCTCACTTAATATCGGTCGTACAAAAAAAAATTATTTTTACGAAAATTGTGCCGATTTATATAACCTACAAAATGGTTTAAAGACATTTGAAATCCATGGCCCACTTTAAGAGTTATGGCGGAAAATATCGAAAATGCGGAAAAAGTCTGGGCCAAATATCTTCGTTAATTGAAGAGATACGAGAAAAATTTTAAGGCGAAAATTTTTTGCAAAACAGAGTGTTTCAACGAGGTTTTATCTAATTTTCTTCAAAACCGCTGTATTTTAAGATTTACTCTTCAGGCTGTTAAAAAAAACTATTTTGAAACGGGCGGGAAATAGCGCCATTAAATAGAGTATTTTCCTCCCTTTTCAACGATATATCACATGCCATATTTATTCATTGGTACTACGTTGGTAATTATAAAAACATTTTTTTAAAACCAATAATTTTTTTTAACAAGCATTATACTTGCCGTGGAGAAGTATGATTAAATAAAACGATAAAATAATTCAATAAGTTGTTCAAATCTTTGCTATAATAAAACATTAACACAATTAAGAAGAATAAAGTAAATTCAGCTAACAAAAATAACAAAAAGAATATAGCACACAGAACATTAATATTTATCTAATCCTCAAAATAATTTTTAAGATATCATATCAAGTGTTCAAAGTGTCCACCGCGATTTCTTATGCGCAATCGAGTGCGGCGAGGCATTGCATTTAAAACATTACTCAGCATTTCGGGGGTAACTGTAATATATGCCTGCTGAATCCGAGCTTTTGAATCTTCTACATTTTGCGGTGTCGTCGAAAACACCTTATCTAGGCAAATCTGGGAATTGTGGGGAGGAGCTCCATCTTATTGAAAATATTGAAAGTTGTATCGATTCTCTAAAGGTAGCTCATCTAAGAATTCATTAAATTCATTTCTCAAAAAGTTTAGGCACCCTTGTCCACTGAGGTGACCATCATAAAAATAAGGACCTATTAAATTGGTGCCTAAGATAACTATCCACACATTTATTGAAAAACGATTTTGAAACCCAGTCGGTCTATGTTAGTGTGTATTTTCCGAAGTCCATTTGTAATGCGATTAAAAAATCCATTATTGGAAAAATTTGCCTCGTCGGACCAAAGTATTTTACTACATATTAATGGATCGGCACGCTTCTTTTCAGCCACCTACACCTATTACCAACAGATGCAATTGAAGCATTAGCGTTCTGTTGGTAATATGCAATTATTACACTTAACGCGCCAGGCTTGTAACTTGTAATTCAGCGCTCGGCAGGGCAAATAGCCCGGAGAGTAGCTGTTGGTTGCAGTCTGGTTACGTTCCTTATAGCAAAATAAGGATTTTATAGAGGAGCTTGCGACTGATATATTATGTTTTAATATCTGCCCTTTAGAAGCACATTTGAACTGTCCTGAACTAGTAAAAGTGTTACAAAAATAAAATCATTACAGCTGTCCACTCCATGAGAAAAATGGTCTAAGTTTTGACCCCTAGTCTTCACTGATTCTGGGGCCTCTATCATACTGCTGATAGAGAAATACTCCAGAAAAATAATGAAAAACTGAGCAAACTTTTTTAAAATTTTTATGGAAAAGTGTAGGTTTTGAGGTAAGCAAATATATGTCACATACGCAACCACCAGCAACATTCAGCGTTTTAAGTTATAGATATACATGATTTTTCGCGTTTTTTGACCAAAAATTGCCAATATCTCAAAGGAGATACATTTTTGGAAAAAAAGTTTCAAATAAAAGTTCAAAATTAAATTTCCTACAAAATTGTTCCTATAAAAAATTTTCATTTTTTCCAATAGTTTTCCCGTAAAAACGGAAAAACCGCACGTGTATATATATATATATTTTATAGTTTTTCGAGGGTGTACTCGTACATTACTGGTGGTCGAGAGATGACCGCATTTGCCTCTCACCCAAAAGTTCCATCCTCAAGACGCAATGTTTCCCGGACACCTGGAAGATGGGTATTGTGATCCCAGTCTTGAAACCAAATAAAACTCCACACAAAGCTAGCAGATATCGACCCATTACACTGCTAAACACTATGGGAAAAATCCTAGAAAAGGTCATCTTACAAATTTTAAATAAACAGTGTAAGAAAAAAGCTTTAATTCCGGTGAGGCAATTTGGTTTCAGGGCTGGACCACTCTTTCACTGGTACAGGTGGTGAGGGACATTGTTGATGGGTATAACCGGAAACAGTGCACCGTTCTGTTACTGCTGGACATCCAAAGTGCTTTCGATCGTGTCTGGCACAATGGTCTCGTTTACAAACTAAAAGAGACATGCAAGTTACCTTTGTATATAGTAGCTCTTATAAAAAACTTTTTATTTAATAGGCGCATTAGGGTGAGTGTAGGAGGATCACTCTCTGGTATTACGCATATGACGGCGGGAGTCCCACAAGGATCCATCCTATCCCCCCTCCTCTACTCCCTCTATACTTCGAACATCCCGACTAACCACACCGCAAACTTATTACTCTACGCAGACGACACGTTACTTTACGCGACTTCATTTTACGCATAAACGGCAACATACAAAATACAATACCATTTACTTAAATTACTTGACTACTACAAAACATGGAAAATTGCGGTGAACGAGGAAAAGTCTCAGACTGCCACGTTTCACCGCAAATTTACAAACATACGCACAATAACGAGACTGAAACTTAACAATAGGGACATCGAGGAAAAGACCACGGTCAATTACCTCGGTGTCACCTTAGACACCAGACTATCCTACGGACCTCACATCACGAAAACGATAAACAAAACATACGCAACCCTCAGCAGGCTCTATCCGATTTGCAATCGGAGGAGCCTGCTGACGACAGACAATAAACTAGTGCTACACAAAACAATATTTCGACCAATACTTACGTACGCCTGCCCTGTCTGGAACATGGTTTTAGACACGCAGTGCAACAGACTTCAACGTACACAAAACAAATTACTAAGACTACTGACAAACTCCACAAGATATATAACGATCGACGACCTACACAGACAAACGAGACTTCTCAGAGTGAGAGAATTTATCGATGAAACCGCACAAAATTTTTTTAAAACCAAAATCACATTCTCCACTCTGACAAGCAACATAACAGCGACTAGACGTTACCATAATACAGGACACACACACAGACTGATATACCAACGACTTCCAATATACGACGAACGGATACCACAGGCACCAGACTGACTACACTATTCTCCCCCTATTTCTATTCTTCCTCTACACCACCATTTACCCTCTATCACACCCCTTTATCCTTTTTTATTAATCATAATTCATACATTTTCATGAGTGCACAATTTTAAATAGTAAATTTTATCCCACAAATGATTAAAAGCATATCATTATCTAAAGTAGGTTTTTCGTAGCTAGTTTTCCTACACAATCAAATAAAATTCACATCAAACATAAATGTATGGATTTTAATTAATTTAAATTATTTAGTAATAAAATCGTTGAAATATATTGTACCGAATACTATTGTGAGCGGCTACCATTTCCCCCATAATTTAAATTTCCTTATGCCTCCTGCGAGAGCATCTTGCAACTGCGGCGGGTCGATGCCACCGGCATTCTGTCACGCCGCAGAATTATATTTATTGTAAAATAAAATGAATGACTTAATGAGATACATAAGAAAAAATGATTTGTACATATTTTTAATATTTAATAAACGATTTTAATTGGTAAATTGGTAAAAGTTCCTGGTTCAATCCCTGGTCGTGGCAGTGGAAAATACTGTGAGAGGGATTTTTCCACTATACACGGATATTGGGTGTGTGTCCCTTGTCTCTAAATGTGTAGCCCCCTCCCACACAAGGCTCTTCTAGAGCCTTCCGGGATAAAGGGTGTCGTAATTACCTGTGGTGTTAGTTATTATTATTTATTTATTTATTACGAATTATGGCGCTTTTTAATATTTTACAGAAAATCTGTTTTGTTGGATTTCTTTTACTTTTAATATAAAAAAATAAAAATTTGTAATATATTGAAATTGAAAATTTAAATTTGATGACAATAGGAAAGGAATTTTCTGAAGCTGCAAAGGTATAATAAAGAAATGTTTATATCAATATTTTATGTGAAAAAATGACTTGTTTATTAATTATAATTAAAAAATATATATTTATCTATAATTAGAGAACAACTTTTTTTTATTTATTATTTTAACAATTTTTACTGTATTGATTTATTATTATAATAATATATTATTGTTCTGGGTGAACAGTTTTATTTTTTTTAACCCCGAGGACAGGTATCACTTTATATTAAATAGAGCAAAAAATAAATTAGGCCAATAAAAAAATTTAAGAAAGAAAAATAGAAAAACAAGTAGGCGTTGGACTTCATTCATCATCATCATTCAGAATTCATATAGATCAGTAGGTATTTATAAGATATTTAACTAAAGATTCCAAGGGCTGGATATCACATAATAAAAACATGAAATGGGGTAATCAGTAAATTTGACCATATTTTCATACTGAAAAATGTCCCAATATAATTCTTAGATACACGTCGCTATGGCAATCAAGAAAAAAATACCACTCCACTAGACTATCCACGTATATATACAGATGCAACGTACACATACGTAGGCTGATGCATACAAAGATATTTTATAACTAATTTAAAACATTAATTTTTACATAATATGTAGTTCATTTATACCTATGTATGTACATGCGGTTTTTTCGCTTTTACGGGAAAACTATTGGGAAAATCGAAATTTGTCATAGCAGAAATATTGTAGGAAATTACATTTTGAACAACTTTTATTTGAAACTTTTTTTCATGAAATGCATCCCCTTTGAGATATTGGCAGTTTTGGTCAAAAAATGCGACATATCATGTACATATATCTATATCTCTATCTCAAAACGCTGTATGTTGCTGATAGTTGCGTGTGTAACATACTTTTCCTGACCTCAATACCTACACTTTTCCAATAAAAAATCTCAGAGTAAAAAAGTCCGCTTATTCCGTTAACTTTCCTGGACTAAAAGTGGTGTTTCTACTCTTTACAACAGAAACTGGCGCTCGAGCCAGAAACCGCTAGCATTAGTCCTAAAGTGGAGAATGCAAAACGGACGTAGCGTCGTTACAACTCGCATATAGTAAATAGCATACACCTAAATTATCTACGACATCAATAACAAATAGCATGAAAATGAAAGGTCCCAGAACGGAGCTCTGAGGAATTCCAGATCTTATTTCAAATAATTTTACATCACGACATTCAATATATTATGCTCTTTGGGTAAGAATAAAACAAATTTAACAGTAGCGTAGAAAGCCCAAGGAGATCTAGCTTATGTAATAATAGATTATGGTCAATTCGATCAAATGTCAAATAATTGCTTTATGAAATTGTTTTTAGTACTAGACTATATATCTCATGTCCTTACTAATCTCAAAAGTTTTATATCGAACCTTCATAAAACCAACCACGGGAATCGATTCAGCACCCTCGAAAACGGGGAGAGGACATTGTCTAGTCTGAGGCGCAAACATTCGATAGTTCGTCCGACTCCTTCAATGGACTATTTTATGTTATACATATGTCCATATAATCGTGTGAATGAAGGGGAATGGAGCACTAGATTTGTGTTTATATGTTTACTTCATTAAATATAAAGCGTCCGCTAATAGCATTTGCATTAGTCTTTTAAATTTTAATATGGTCCTCATCTTAAACCAAGTATGGTTTTATAATATTAATAATAAACGCTGCAATTCTTGTATGCTGTGTATAATAAATAGACAACTTTATGATTGTGTTTATATCATATTCATAGATACTTACTGTTTACATAGAACTGTGGATATTCTATCTAAATGATATTTTGTTTGTTAAGTTATTCTTTTAACATTGATTACCATGTCAGTCGTGCAAAGATCTGCATTAATCACTTTGAAAAAGGAAACAGAATTAGTTTCCGAAACGTCAGATAAATAGTAATGCCTACTTTTGTTATAATTTGTATTAGTTTACCAAAAATAGCTTCTGTCTGATCCTTTGACATAAGCGTCACATGCGCTGAGGTTATTTTTCCAATATACTGATTAATTTATTTATTTTTGTAGACTTTGTGATCAGAAGATATATGTGGTAGAAAACCCATGAAAAGAAGAAATAAATATAAACAGAACACCACAATTAACGTTTAGGCAATATTTGTTGCGTTATCTTTCACGAGTTTTTACCAAAAAGAATTGAAATCTTCATTAATTTCACACCTCCCAGCACACTGGAACATACAACAAAAATGTCGTCATAATTAAAAGAAAGATACTTAGTGTGTCTCTGTCTGGGAAAAGATATTTCAGAAAAAGATTTTCCAACCATAGATAATACAAATACTTAATAATAATAATAAACAAAATGTATCTGATTTGTTGTTATATATTGATTTAAGTGAGTTCCATATTATCTTAATTTTAAAATCGCATACTTTTGCTTGATTAAGTTAAGTTGAACAGCCTTTTGGCTAAACTTTGCCAAATTTGAAAAGGTTTTGTGTAAACCTTTCCTTAAATAAAGATATTTTATTATTGTCAGAAGACACTCTAGGGCCTCGCCCTGTACTCCGTAGTCTCGACATTATTACTATTATTTATTGGGAACGGCAGATAATTTAGGTATTTCTTATTTCTTCTTTATTTTACATTACAATACTGTGAATCCTATTATGCGATATATTATCTCTCAGTAATAATTAGAGAAGTTGTTTTCATAGAAGATTTTAATTTGCTTCAAAATAATAATATTCTTCCAATCATAAGTGGTAATTTATGTTATATTTTTGTCTAAAAATGGCCTAGGTATAGTTTTTGTGCCTGCTGTGTAAATAATGATATGTTTCAGTTTATTCATTAATTATTGTTAATAAATTTTCAAATAATGATTTTCAAAAACTACATGTAATTACATAAATCTAATTTATTATAAGCATAACTCATCCAACTACACTAAAACAACAAATTGTTGTTCATAAATAATTTTCCCACAAATGTTTTGGTATTCAACGGACAACACAGTTTAGTATTTAATATAAATATTTACGTAGAATAACATGTTATATTCATGTCAGTAATTTCTTAAAACGTGTTTTAAATTTGGAAGAAGCCATGAACTCTTAATTACAAAAATAATATTCGCAAATAAAAATAAAAATAGATATATTTAACTGATTTAGTGCCGGCAACATGTTTGTATAAAAATAAAATAAATATGCGTATAAAAGAACATTTTTATTTTAAAATAAAAATAGCTTGTAGGAAATGGATAACGCACTGTAATCTAATTTTATACAACACAGTTCACGTCGCGTCGTTATCAATGTTTTTACAGATTAACACTATTTATTATTGCTTAGGTATACAACCATGCACTGGAATTATTACTAAAAGAAATTATGCCATCTAATTTAATCGAATGCTGGAAATATTTATATTTCTCTTAATTTTGTCTTTGGTCCAGCCCAGTAAGGTGTTGTTTGCTTAAATTTATATATTTTTGCAGTTTCCTTCAAAACAACACTAAGAAAATACTAGAGAAGCCTATAGCAAGTTTGTGACCAATGCAGAAGACGCAGTAAAAAATAATCATAATAAAAAAACACTACAACCACTGTGTATCATAATAATCAAGATGTTGATGACCCTCAGATGATAGTAATACCATTGCATATCATTTCTCTGAAGCATTTGTTACCTCAGATCAGACATAAATACCTTCAACAACCATAATGCCATAATAAGGATATCTGAAGCTGATATTATAGCTGCAATGAAAAAAAATTAAAGCAATATGTGCATTTCTCGTTAGAGACTGCGCGATAATATTTGTAAGCCATTAGCCATTTGATTCAATCTGATATCAAGTTCAGGGGTTCTCCCGAAGTCTGGAAACTATCAAGTACCACATCTTAGCAAAAGGTGCTAAGAATGACTTCGCGAATTACAAACCCATAGCTTATGTAATTTTTGTAATGTAATTGAGATTATTCTGTACCAGTGGCGGTCCCAGAATTTCGACATGGAGGGGGCCATCGAAGATTCTAGGGCGAAGATTGCGCCGCAGGCGAGAATTTCAGATGTTCAAGGTCAAACGGCCTTAAATTAAAAGTTAGACATTTTATTTAAAATAATATTGTCTTCGAAATGTAGGTCTCGTGGGCGCAAGGCTGAAAAATATAAAATACCAAATATATTTGTGTCCATAGGGGAGGGGGGCGGGCCCCTGTGGTCGGAGGGGCCTACGGGGAGCGTAGGATCGCCACTGTCCTGTATAAAAAAATTTCGTCTCATATTTCCAATATGAATATCAGAACAACGCGGTTTCATACAAAATCGTTCCACAGTTTCTAATCTTTTGCGTGTAACACATTTTATATCTGAGGTTGTTTATGAAGGAAGTCGGGTAGACGTTACCTACACTGACTTCTCGAAAGCGGCTGATAAACTTGGCCATGCTCCACTTTTAAACTCGTTTCTGCAAATTTAAGGTGTTCCGAAGGATCAATTTTGGGATCCCCCTTCTGTATAATATTCATTAATGATATTGCCGAGAACATCAATGTTCACTATCTGCTCTACGCTGATAACCTTAAGTATAATTTCTTCCGTGTCTGATTGTGAGAATTTTCACTAGAATATTATTAACTTGGCAATGGCAACCAAACATACTACCGTCATAGAAATTTTTACCCCGTCGAATAGCATTGGAATTTGATCCTTATTACCTTCTTCATAAGGACTATAAAATATATAATGCTAAAATATTGCTATACATTTTATTGAATTTCTCGGTTGAAATAAATATTTAAGAACTTCCAATGCCAATTTCATGTACACAAGATATGTTGAAATATATGTATTTATTGTATAAGATTTAATAAACTTACTGTATTACTTTTACTTTAATAATGACAAATACAAAACAGCAACAGTTTCCTCCAATGGAAATGAAGAAAATTTAAATTATGTGGGCGGAAAGCAATTGCGCAGCTAACTTAAATACTCTTTTGTTTGATTTCACATTTACAATTCAGAATCTAATCTTTTTTCTCTAATCAAATTTTGTATTTTTTAAATTGCTTGATTGTTTTGTTCCTGAATGTGATCATACTAATAAAAGTAGATGTAAAATGTTTAGTTTTCCAAAGGATGCAAGTTAAAAGAAAAGTGTGAGGTACTTATTGGGTAAGTTAGGTTATATATATATTAGGTTATATATATATATATATATATATATATATATATATGTTAGATAGTGGATTGTTTGAATAACTTTTTTAAAAACTTTATTTATTACACTTGAGTCAACGTTGACTCGTTTTAATAAGATACAATAATAATTTTGAAATAGTTTAATCTGAAGTGAGTATAAGACTGATTACAAAAAGGTTGTTAGTAATATTTATAATGTTTCGAGAACAAAGGAAACAGTGTTGCTGATTCAGCACAATCAGAATTACTGAGAATTGAAATACAATGCTCATGCAGCGTGAGCGGTTATTGAGAAGAGCTGTTACGCAGTATGTAATACGATATGTTTGAGAAGGTTAAGCCTGACTTATCGAGTCAGGCTTAACCTGATATTATATATCATAGTATATTTCTAATATAACAGCTTCCCCCTTATAAAAAAAGTTGGTGTTTTATGCAGCAACTTTTGAAATGAATATAAAATGTATATAAAAGGTAATGGTACAATTTGGAAAAATATAAAAGATACAAAAATGTTAAATCGTAAGGTTTAAAATACAGAATATAACCTTAGCGTCTAAAATATGAAATGCAAGCACAATAAGCTTGATTCATAAAATAAAATAACATAAAAATGTTAGAGTTAAAATATAGCTTTAGCAAGAAAGCGTAAAATACAAACATACTAGGTTTGAATTGTAAAATAGGATAAAATATTCCTAAGGTTAAAATATAGCTTTACTATGAAAGCATAAAATATAAGCATGATGGGTTTGAATGAAAATGACGTAAAAATGTTAATAAAATTGAAATTAACAAATGATAGAAAAATAATGAAATATAATGATTAAACAAATGAAATAAAATTCACTGAAGAGTCCAGCACTGAAAGTCAGTAAAAAGGCACAAAACAGTTTGTCTTTATGTAAGTTCTATGTCTTCGGCTTCGTTGTCTTCTCTTCTTAATGTAGGTCGTCTTCGTGAAGGAAATAGGTTAGCAAATGTCCTGTAGGGTTTGCTAGGCCTTGGTGGAGATGGGGGTGATGTAGAAACATCGATGGCTAGTCTTCGTCTTTTTGTTCTGCACTTACAAAATAGGTACAGAAATAACAGTCCAAATATTAGCACAATGATAAAATAGGTAAACCAGGATATGTGTTTTGTTATAAAGGGTTCGTTGATCAAATCATCTAAATCTCTGGAGTATTGGTCCAACTTGTGTTTGGCAACTTCGAGGTCTTCCGTATTGAGATTGTTTAATTTTAGTGGTTTAAGATTTGGAGCTCGGATTTTGTCTGGAATATGTTTACAACATTCAAATGGAATTTGGATTAGATGAGTGTCGTCTTTTACATCGGTTACTTCATTGGTACTGGCTTGAATTTTTGTGATGCCTATGAAGGCGTAACAATTTGGTTGTAATTTTACTATTGAATTTTTGTAGATGACTTCAGTTTTTGAATTTCTTTCTGGACAGTTGATGGTTGTTTGTAGAGGTTCTGCGTTAATAACTAACCATGTGTTTTCGTCTATTTTTTGGACGTTGTAGCCTTGGCTGATGATAAATGACGTCTGGCAGTTTTCTGGCAGAGTTTTGAGGTTCTTGAAGAGACGGGCTTCGCATATGGCATTGTTGTCAATAGGATATGCAAATAAATTTGGACATAATTTGGTGTTGAAATAAAGTGGCTTGCATTCTTCAAGGTTCGAGATAGGTATGTACATTAATGAATCATCATCTCTCGCGATATGTTTTTGAGAAGTTGATAATACATGATATAAACCAGTTCTATTATCCAAAATAGGAATAGGGTATAATTGAAATACTGAATATGTTTGAGGGTCTATTAAAGGTATGTCTAACACAAATATTAGATCCGAATTTGTTTGAAAAGCTTTTAGTCCTATAATGTCTAAGTACTGTGCAACCTTTGATAGTTTGATTGGAAGCGGTAAATTGTTCCTTTGTAGGTTTTGCGAAATTTCCTGTAGAGAATTTACTAAGTCTTTTGGATTTATAATTGACGTGTGAATTATTTTAAGCCTCGCGAAAGTGATGGAATTTAGGATGTCATTTAGGTTATCCTCGATAAATAAATAACTTGCCATAAGTTGTTCGCAGATTTCGATAAATTTCAGTTTTGCATGGACGTTTTCTATGTCTTTAGTCATGTCTAAAATTGAGGTTTCAATTTCTTTAATATCCTTATTGAAAGTTTCTTCGTCAACTTGCAATTTTTGAATAGTTGCGTTGAAATTTTTGATTACTGAAGTTGTAACGGATATTTGGTTTTTAATTAGGTTTTCGAGTTGGTGTTCGTCATTATTCAATTTGTTGATACAATCAGAATAATACTGACCGTCTTCTGTGTCTAAATTTCCGGTTATTGATTTGAAAATCGTTCCGATGCCATTTAGTATTCCTCGTTTGTATCGTTTCGTGTCAAGGTAAATTTCGTCAAATTTTGATTGTATTGATTGGGAAATTTGCGTCAATAAGCTAAGGTGAGTTTTTACATCTCCTGAAAAGACGTTCATGTAATGATATGCTGGGTCGAGTGTGTTGTATAGTGTCTGTAAGATCTTGTCGTTTTTGTCGAAAGCTGTCTTAAAGGTAGATATGTTTTTGTGTACCAGTAAAGTCCATTTCTTGTGAGAAATCACAATGTCCGTGTCTTGGTGATAATATACTCCGATCGTATTGTTAATAGGTGTTATTTTAAATTGAGCAAGTGCTGATCCGATCAGCAGGAGAAACCTGAAAATAAATTTAATCTTCAGTATATGGTTTCATTCGATCAAAATTTACTTTGGTTGTTTGGTTTGTTTCGAGATTTAGTAATGTAGCAGAATTTTGAAAGATTTCTGTAATTTCAAAGGGACCGTTGAATTTATTTTGCAGTTTATTTTTTATTTGTGATTCTTTGACGTACACTTTGTCGCCAATATTATATGTGTGTCTATTTCCGGGAATGTTCTTGTCGAATCGAACTTTGGCTTTTTGTTTTTGTGCTTCTGTTCGACTTCGCGCAATTTTGTAATAATGGGATATTCGATTATTTAGGTCTCTAACGTATTTGGTGATCAGGTCTTTTTGGTTGTAAAGAGTTTCAGGTGGTCGGTTAGCTGTATGTCCGAAAATAAGCTCGTATGGCGTAAAGCCATGAGTTTTGTTTACCGAGTTATTGTAACATATCACCGCATAGGGTAATATAGTAAAGGGATGTTCGTTGGGATTTTCGGTTTTGTGTATTCTTATCATTTCTGCTAGGGTGGCATGGAATCGTTCGATAGGTCCGTTGGATTGAGGATGTCCTACGCTTGAGTATGTTAGTTTTATGTCGTAAAGGGTGCAAAGGTCTTTTAATAAATTATTATCAAATTCACCGCCATAATCGCAATGAATTCTTAGTGGGGTACCATAATGCTGAAAATAAAGCAACAGGGTATTTACGACTGATTTTGCGCTCTTGTCTGGGACTGCGTAGGCTTGAGTAAATTTGGTTAACTCGTCGCGGATAGTTAATGCATAGTTTCGCGTGGGAAATTCGAATAGATCAATATTAACTCTCTCAAATGGAGTTTTAGGGGTTTCGGTAATCACTAAGGGATTGTTGAGGTTCTTGCGACAGACTTTTGTTCTTTGACATGTTTCACAATTTTTTATAAAATTTTCGACGTCTTTTGTTAAGCCTTGCCAATTATATTTATTTTTGATTCTACGTATCGTTTCATTTATTCCACGATGTAAATTATTTTTTCCGGTGTGATGCTGGTCGAGAATGATCGGACGTTGGTCCTCGTCGGGAGTTCGTACTAAATTTTGACATATGATTAGTTTTAAGTCTTTTTCTGGAAAAATAAATGATAGGATTTCGAGAATTGGAAAGTCTAAGTTATTTTCAACGTGATAAGTTTTGGAAAGGTCTAATTTGTTTCGATGTTTGTACAGTGTTAAAAATAGGTGTTCTACCACAGACTCTGGGTCGAAGGGTAGAGCGATAATGTAATAGTTTCTTTGTCGGGTTGATTTACTGGAAACGATATTAATTGTGTTGTTATAAAACTCTGGGTTTTCCTCGAAAATATCTTCGATAATTTGATGGTGAAGGTCTGTCAAGTTGTTTTGCGTGGAACGTTATGATATTTTTATTTTCTCGATCTAATAGTTGTTTATTTGTAATTTGAATTTTGGAATAATCTATTAGAGATTTGGTTTTGTAAAGTCGGGAAAATGTGTCAAATTCTCGGGCGATTTGTTCGTCGGTAATTTCGTCGTCGTTGTCTGAAATTTCGTCTTCATGTGAGTCCTCGTTTGCGGCTAGAATTTTTGAATAAAATTTGGAACATTCTGAAAAGTGATTAATTTTTATTCTGGACAACGCGTCCGCGTTTTTATTGATCTTTCCGGGTTTGTATATTATCTCGTAGTCGTATTCTTCTAGTTTTAAGCGCCAACGCACTAGTCTACTACCTGGGTCTTTTATGGAAAATAACCAAGTGAGTGGTCGGTGGTCGGTGACGAGTTTGAACTTCCTTCCGAATAGATATGGCCTAAAATACTTTACACTCCAGACCAAAGATAAAAGTTCACGCTCAATGGTTGAATACTTAGTTTCCGCGCCGCATAAAGTTCGAGATGCGTATGCGATTGGCAAATCTTTTCCTATACTTCCTTGTGAAAGTACAGAACCTATTGCAAATGCACTAGCGTCTGTAGTTAGGACAAAAGGTTCATCAAAGTTGGGGTAGATCAATATCGGGGTAGTTGTCAAAGTTTGTTTTAGGGTTTCGAATGAATTTGTACAGTCATTGTCGAAATTGAAAGGTATATCTTTTTGTAGCAATTTAGTCAAAGGTTTTGAAATTTTGGAAAAATTAGGAATGAAACGTCTATAATAGCCTGCTAAACCTAGACAAGATTTAATTTCTTTCTGATTTTTGGGTTGAGGAAAATTTAGAATTGCTTCGACTTTGGCAGGGTTCGGTTTTACACCATCCTTTGTAATAAGATGTCCTAAATAGGCAACTTCTTTGCGAAGGAATTCGCATTTGTCTGGCTGAATTTTGAGGTTGGCTTTTTGTAAACGTTTGAAGACTTCTGTTAATCGAGAAACATGTTCATGGATAGTAGGGGAGTAGATAATGATATCGTCCATATAGACGAGACACCTTTCGTTTTGGATTCCTAGTAAAATGTTGTCCATCACCCTTTGAAATGTTGATGGAGCATTTTTGAGTCCAAAAGGCATTCGTACGAATTCAAAATGACCATTTTCGACTGTGAAAGCGGTTTTTTGAATGTCTTTGGGATCGATTTCAATTTGATGGAAGCCAGAGGCCAAATCTAAAGTTGTGAAATATTGGCATTTGCCTAATTGATCTAAAAGGTCGGAAATGTTAGGTAGAGGATATTTATCACCTATCGTTACTTCGTTTAATTTTCGATAGTCAACTACGACGCGCCATTTCTGTTTACCAGAAGCGTCTAGTTTTTTGGGGACTACCCAAACTGGAGAGGACCAGGGAGAAATTGAAGGCTGGATAATGCCTTGGTCGAGCATTTTTGAAACTTGTGATTTTACTTTTTGTTTGTGAATTTGGGGGTAACGATAAGATTTAGTGAAAATTGGTTTAGAATCGTTAGTGTCTATTGAATGCTTGATTTCGTTGGTAAATGTCAAGTTGTCACCTTCTAGATAAAATATGTCTGAAAAGTCTAAACAGAGTTGAGTAATTAATTCACTCTCCTCGTCGTTCAAGTGATCTAAGCGTAATTGATTTTTTATTTCGTAGTTTCGGTCTATGTATTGGGAATCCGGATTTTGAAGATTTACATTAAATATTGACCTAAATGGACGGGTTCAAGTTTAAGATTTGAAAATTTTATTGTTTTCGGAATTGCATTTGAGTTTATTACTGTCGTCAAAAATTCACCATTGTTGTCTACTTTGACAATGGCGTTCGGTAAACGTACCTTTTCGTTTTCCTGGGCTATTAGTATACCTTCGGTATTTTGTAAATTACATTTAAGCTTAAAAATCTTTTCTGTGCGTGGTTCGATAGAAATTACATTTTGGTTTTTTGTTTCATTTAAATTTTGATTTTTAATCGGGCTCCAGATTGTAGTTAATATATTATCGGTAACTTGATACAATGGTACGGTTTTGAAATTAGTGATTAATTGTCTGTTTTTAATGTCTATTATTTATTTTATTAGCCGTTACTCGAGTCCGAGTATAGAAATTTTACAGTCGATAAATTGCGTACAATAAAAAACAAGTAAAAGGTGTAGTCTATTGTAATTTCCAATCATCTACGGTGCACACGACTATGGCTATAGAGGCCAATTCGGGAGAGCACAAGTCGACCGCAATCAGGACAAACATAGATCTGGTTAGGTCTTGGATTCGGCCTTCTTGCAGCAACATTTCCTTGATAGCTGGCCACAACCCCTCGCCATTCGGTTCTGTCCGCTGCAAGTTGCTCCCATTGCTCGTCTGCAATACCGCAGGATTTTAGATTTTCATGGAGAGCGTCTTTGAACCTCTTTCGTTGACCGCCACGCTTTCTTCTACCGCTTAGCAATTCACCATAAAGTGTACATTTAGGAAGGCGGTTATCATGCATACGATGAACGTGACCTGCCCATCTTAGGCGTGCTCTTGAAATAAGCACCCATTGGAAGGCTGTTTGCTCTCCTGAGTACTTCCACGTTTGATATGTGATGGAACCAACGGATTTTCATCATACTTCTGAGGTGTCTTTGCTGAAAACGTTCTAATTCTTTCACATGACGACGGTAAGTGACCCAGCTTTCACATCCATATAGCAGTGTTGGAATGACAACTGCTCTGTAGACAGCCATTTTCGTTGACAAAGCAAGGTCGTGGTTGTCAAATACTCTCTCTCTAAGTCCCCAGAATGCTCTAGATGCAGCGTTAATTCTATTGCGAATCTCGCTGTCCATGTTTGCTTTGTCATTAACAACGTTGCCTAAGTAATTGAACTGATCCACCACTTCAAGAGAATTTCCGTTAAGTGTAATGTCTATTTGGTTCACTTGATGAGGAGTTGACATAATCTTAGTCTTTCCAATGTTGATTTTAAGTCCCAAAGAATCATAACTTTGGGCATACACATCTAAAAGCTCTTGAAGCTCTTCCGGCGTAGAGGCTAAAAGTGCACAGTCATCCGCATACTGGAGATCACAAATGAATCGTGTGCGTGTCTTCGTGAAAGCTCTAAAGCGCCCTATGTTAAAGAGACCGCCATCAAAACGGTATCTGAGACCTATTCCTCTGACTGTCAGTTTGTTGTCAACAATAATTGTTAGAGCAGTGGTAAACAAATTAAAGAGTAGGGGTGCCAGGACACATCCCTGCCTAACTCCAGTGAGAGTTTGGAAAGGTTCGGTTGCTTCATTATTATACATAACCTGGGCGTTGTTGTTTGTATGTAGACTGCGACATACTTCCACAAATTTTCTAGGGATACCTAAGCGGAACATAATTTTCCAGAGCACTTCCCTGTCCATCGAGTCAAACGCCTTGGTTAAATCAATGAAGGCCATGTGAATTTCTCCTTGATGTTCGAGTGCTTTTTCTTGAAGCTGTTTAAGTGTGAAGATTAAATCCGATGTGCCTCGGTTTGGCCTAAAGCCACTCTGTGTTTCAGGAAGTAACTTTTCCATAACAGGTGTTAGCCTATTTGCCATCGCTTTAGTGAGTATCTTCCCTCCAACAGCCAGGAGAGCTATACCCCTGCAATTTCCACAGTCCGCAGCGCTCCCTTTGTTTTTGAAGAGGTTGATTAAAAGTGTATCACGAAACTCCTGCGGAGCTTGACCACTTTCCCACACGACATCAAACAGTTTTTTGAGGTAGGGTATGAGCTCTGACGACACAGCTTTAAAGATCTCAGCTGGGAGTGAGTCGGCGCCGGGAGATTTGTTATTTTTTAGCTGCCCAATGGCGGTTAAGATCTCTTCCGTTGTTAGTGGCTTATCTAAGTCTTCGAAGGTGTCATATTGAGGGATAAGATTTATAATATCGTGATCGGCTTGACTTTGCTGGTTAAGAATGCTAGAGTAGTGTTCTTTCCATCGGGCTCTTATTTCCTGGTCTTCTTTGAGGAGATTTCCATTTAAATCTTTAATAGGGCACATATTTTTCCGACTGGGGCCGTACACTGCTTTTACTCCTTGAAAGAAATTCCTGTAGTCGTGTGAATCGGCGTACTTTTGAATTTCTCTGGCCTTGCTTGCCCACCACTCGTTCTTTATTCTTCTGATTTCGCGTTGCGTTTCATACTTAGATTGGGTAAAAGCTTCTGCTTTTGATGAGTCGTTGGGGTGGTTGATAGCGTTTTGGAAGGCAGTATGTTTGCGGTCAAGAAGTTCTTGTATAAAAGCTTCATTATCATTGAACCAGTCCTCCTGTTTTTTACTTGCTGCAGTGCCAAGAATTTCCTCACTCGCACTTTTTAAACTGTCTTTAATTTGTGTCCAGGTAGCAGCGACATCTACAGAATTGGTTTCTTCTAGTGCACTCAAATTCTCTTGAACTTTTTGCTTTAGCTGTTCGACGGTTTGTTGGTCACGCAATTTACTAATACAGAGACGGAGTCTGCGTTTTACTTGAGTTCTTCGGTGTTTGGGTCTCATAACAATTTTCATTTTAGAGACAACAGGACGATGATCGGTCCAACATTCGCTATCAATGCGCGCCTTTGTAATTTGGACGTCCTTGAGATGCTTCCTACGTACGATAACATAGTCCAGTAGATGCCAGTGACCTGATCTGGGGTGACGCCAGGTGCCTTTAAATTTATCCTTTTGTCGGAAAATGGTGTTTGTTATAACTAGATCATGTTCGGCGCATTTAGTTAGGAGTAGTTGACCATTAGCGTTCATGTTGCCCAAACCGTTCTTGCCTATGATGCCTGGCCAGGTGTCTGCATAACGAGTCGTTCCGTTTTAGGTATTCTACAGAGGGTTTCTTCCAGCTGTTGATAGAAGCTTTCCTTGGTTTCGTGACTTGCATCCAGAGTGGGAGCGTAGGCGCTTATTAGATTTACCGCGTTGCCATCTGATAGCTCATAGCGCAGCAGCATTAGACGCTCGGATAGGCCTTGTGGTACTTGTGTTAAGTTGGATACAAGTTGATTCCGAACGGCAAATCCTACTCCATGTTGTCTTCTTGAATTGGTGGGAAGACCTTTCCAATAGAAGGTGTAGTACTTTTCTGTGAGAGAGCCTTCCTCCAAAAATCGAGTTTCACTGAGAGCTGCAACGTCAACATTGAGTCGGTGAAGTTCTCTATCTATTAGAGCAGTTCTTCTTTCAGGCCGATCGGTGCGAGTGCTGTCGTTTAAAGTACGAACATTCCAAGCGCCGTAGATGAAAGAATTAGTTTTGTTGGATTTAACTTGTCGGTGTTTTTTCGACATTCGATGAGGTGTCCCTGTGGGCACCCTCCCCCGGAGATCCGATCGGGAGGGTATTTTACCTCCGGATGATTTTGTCCCACTTGAACGCTCCATCATTTTTTTAAAGCCTTAATCGACTGAAAACGAAGCTGCATTTGAAGTTTTAGCTGGAGCAGGTATGCAACTGACCAGCTCGGTTGCGGAAGGCGAGTGGTGTGGTCCCATGGCACAGAAGGAGACTGCGACGATGGGGTAACCAAACGATTCCAAAAGCAACCTTTGTGTGCGGTGGGTTATTTTTACCGCACTCTTCGTGAGAAGGTGGATGGGCTCACGGCAAAAGGTAAGGGTTATTCCGCCCTTACTTGGTCGTTAGAGCCTCGTTAGTGAAAACAGGGTGCACCAAGTTCAAATTGAACTCATCGCGAAGGTGAGGTTAACAATTGAGTAGGAGAGGCTATAACTTGCGCTTCACTACCCCATTACACCCAATGTCTATTAAGCAATCGTAATGGTCCAAAAAGTCGGCACCTAAAAGTCCGTCAAATTCTATATCTAGATTATGAATGTAAACTTTGTATGGATCATTCGGATTGAAAGGTATGAGAGCAGATTCAGTGATATTAATTTTTTCGTCTGTTATACCTTGTATAATTACATTTTCGTGGGATCGACGTTTATAGTTTTCTGCCGTTTCGGGTTTGAATATAGAGATACCTGCGCCTGTGTCTATCAAGATTTTGAAACGTTTAGTGATGTCTTCTATGTAAAATAAATTCTTGGAGTTTACGATATTTAGTTTGTAGCGGGGTGTTTTTACATGAATTGGTTTTCCGGGAAGTTCAGGTTTGGGTCGAAACTGTCCTGGAGGTTTATCGCTTGGACTTGATGAGAAATTTGGTCCAGCTCGTCCGTTTGCTGTGTTGGAGTACTCGTGGAATACTCCGGGCCTATGCAAAAATCCGGAGGATTAGCAGTATAATCCTCGTGCTGTTGAGATTGAGAATTAGCAGTATAATTCTCGCATTGTTGGGTTTCAAAATCGTAGTCACAATCGTTTTCGTTAGAATAATTGGGAAAATAATTGGTGGAATAATTTACAGGATAATTTTCATATTGGTTTGGGTTATCAGTGTAGTTATCATAAGATTCTTGATTTAGGTGATGTGTCTTTTGTTGATTAAACCTGTTGAAATTTGGGTTTGGTTGGATGGCAGAAGGTCTCTGTTGGTTGAAGTTTGGATTTGGCCTGATAGCTGAGGTCCTGTTCTGTTGAGAATAATTTTGTTGCTGGTTAGAGAAGTTTTGTGGTCTATGATTATATGTACTTTGGAAATGTGGCCTTGGAGGCTGTGCTTGATTAGAATAAGCATTTGGTGTGAAATTGGGAGATGGGGACTGATAATTTTGCCTTGTGCGGCATTCGTTAACATGGTGTCCGTTTCTTTTGCAGAAAGTGCAAAATTGTGGGGAGTTTGGACGTCTTTGTGGGTTTTGAATGGGATTTTTATTTGGAACTCTATTAGAAAATTTTTGTGATTCAAAATAGGATAATTGCAATTCACGTTTGATCCTGTTTATGGCATCTAGCATGTTGCTAGGATTACCAGCCCTAATGATTTGGCCTAATTTGGGTTCTAACCCGGTCAATAGAGTGGTCAATGTCATGTTTTCAATCAAATTTGATTGAGCCGTTTTTTCTTCAAGGGTTAGAGTTTGTTTTTGTATAGCGGCGTGCATTTTCGCGTTGTGTGTCTGCAACCTAGATACAAATACCAATGCAGTTTCGTTAGATGATTGGCGAATCCTCTGTAGATCCTGAATTAGTGCTGTCAGGTCACGAGAATCACCAAAATGAGCTTCAAGTAAGCTTTTGATTTCTGCCCATGTAGCAGGGTTTCGGGAATTTATTAATTCTGCGGCTTTTCCGCGTAATTTATTTTTTATGTGAAGCGTTAATAAGACGCGCTGATCATCAACAGCGATCCCCTGAGCGGTTATACAGGCTGAAATAAATGTTTGCAAGAATATGGGGTTGCCGTCAAATTCGGGCACTATGGAAAATATTTCGTTTAACCTATAAGGTATTTATAGTTTCGTTTGCAGTGATTGAGTTGTTTACATTGGAATTTGTAGCGGTAGCCATTTTATTTATAATATTTAGATAATTAAATAACTTAAAACGCCTTTTTCCAATTTAAGTTAGTACGCTACTGGTGTTTAATAAGAAATTTTTATATGAAATGTGCAAGAATTTATTCTGTAATATTTAAAATTTATATTATAGAATAGCTAGATTAATTCGAAAAACGCGTTTGGTTTAAAAAGCGTTTTGAGTTTGGAAATAGTATATCTCTGATAATTTTATATTTTGCACACACGGTATTATAGAACACAAGCTTGTCTTACGGCCTTAACCTTAACCTTTTATGTGGTATGCAATATTATATTACGATAAAAATGCAAAGATAACAATGGTACGTGATTACAGTTAATTAGATAAATTCGCACTTAAAGAGTATATGATATTACCATAAAAATAATGTTACGATAGGAACAGTGTATGATTACGGTTATTTATATAGGTCACACAAATTATAATCAAGATATTTTGTTTCAAGTTTAAATAAAATTACTACCTTAGATATTAGAACTGTATGTAGCAATGCAATGTATTTTGATAAAATAAAATGTAAAATTATGTCGTTGTTTGCAAATAAATGTTTGCGAGATGATTCAAAAATGACTTACCCTAAATTTTTCATTCCTCGTGGTCCAGTTGAATGCGACTTCGTGAGCTTAGCTTCACCAAAGGTCTCTCTCTGCCAGGGGTGTCACTGGGTGTTCCTTCCACAGGGTTGCCTTTGATGCCGAAGACACCAACGATGGGACGGGATGAAATTCTTACTTGCTAATTGTTGAATCGTGTTGATTTGAAATGTTGCTTTGTTGCTTGTATTTCTTGATAATTATTATTGTTTCGTTCTGTGCGTTTGAGAATAATGTAGGTTCTTCTGAACAAAGGATTGGGATCCACCACCACAGCTAAGAAGTTCTCCTTGTTCCAGAAGCTCTTTTCGTCCGGTTAGGCACCTTTTTCAGATGGACTCCTTGTTCCCTCGGATATGTTTGCTACTGGTTAGGCTCCCGAACTGTGCGTGTTTTTCAGATCCGCCACGACTGCGCCAATGTTAGATAGTGGATTGTTTGAATAACTTTTTTAAAAACTTTATTTATTACACTTGAGTCAACGTTGACTCGTTTTAATAAGATACAATAATAATTTTGAAGTAGTTTAATCTGAAGTGAGTATAAGACTGATTACAAAAAGGTTGTTAGTAATATTTATAATGTTTCGAGAACAAAGGAAACAGTGTTGCTGATTCAGCACAATCAGAATTACTGAGAATTGAAATACAATGCTCATGCAGCGTGAGCGGTTATTGAGAAGAGCTGTTACGCAGTATGTAATACGATATGTTTGAGAAGGTTAAGCCTGACTCGATAATATTATATATCATAGTATATTTCTAATATAACATATATATATATATATATATATGTACGTAGGGTACTTTGCCACCTCCAAAACAGATACTGGCTACACGTTGTCACCTCATATATAACGTTGCCACCTCCGTTTTCGGAGGTGGCAAAGTTTTGCACAGTTTTCAATTTTACAAGCATTTAGATGATATTAGAAACCTATATTTAAATTTTCATATAGAGGTGAAAAGACACCTTTATATCCACAAATTAAATTTTTAGTTCAACTATATATTAGTGGCGCTGCTGTCGTTTTCATTTGTACAACAGCCAATACTTTGTCACCTCCGGGTATATATGTTGGTCTTTAGATCACAGAGGGTACGATATCACCTCCAAATATCGGCAACATCGCGTTGAATGTCGCGATAAATTCAACACAGCAGAAATATACCTGCGTAGCGTTGTGCCGGAATGGGCGTTACTAAAATATCCTAAAGAAATGTATCAGGTTTAAAAAATTACAGTACACCGGGTTGGGGACTACCTATAATGCCTACATCATAATACAAATAAAATTTCGTCTACATCATGCATGATCCATTTCCTCTATATTACGAAAGGCTAGTTTTTTGGTTCGCTGACAAAAATTATGGGCTTGAACAGGAATTACGCTACTAGTACTTGGAATGTTTACCAGAGAACAAATATGAGCAAAAAATGCACTTTTTAAATTGCTTCTTGTAAGCGTATTTGAGTATCCATAAAATATGTTATATTTCAACTTGAATGTAGTTTTAGTTTTTTACGTCCGGTATTTGCGATTAAATAATTTAGTAAAATTCTATTATTATACTATTTTATGAATTTTTATTTGCAATATAGAAAGTTGCCCAAGAAAAAAGCTAAAATATAATTTTTCATAGTATATTTTCTTAGCTTTAAGACAATGCAGTTTATTGTGTTCTTGTTTAGGTAAATTACTGTTTTTGGGCCCTTAAACTTTTTGATCGTGAATTTCCAAGTCGCAAAACATGTAAGAACTTGGGAACTTTTCTCTTATATGAAACAATGAATACGCATTCAATACACAAAAAATATAGGAAATCTGTTCACATTGATGCCATTATTACACAGGTAAGTTTCAACAAAACCCAGCGGCTTTTATCAGAAAATTTCCGTAATCTCGATTTATAATATTTTATGAAAGTAAAACTATAGAAACATATTATTCTTTTAATATAGAGCTAACGGGTCAAAGAATCGTTTAAAAAATGTAAATAACACATAATAGTATAGGCCACGACAGCTTCAAAGTCCTTAATGATTTCTGTTCGCACTTCGATATTAACAGCTAAAACCTATTTCAAATGATTCCCTAACTTCTAAAACATCAAAATCTGTAGGTCGTCAGCATGTCGTAATGTACGGGGTGGTTACAGGAGGTGAAATGTGAAAAACACCCTACAAATTTGTTTTGTCCTATTTTAAACTACAAAACACGAGAATTATTGTGTTAAAGCACGATATGCCTAAGAGCAACGGGAATATTAGAAAAAATATATTAAACAATTCCCAAAGCATGGAGTTACATGGACGACGTTTACGTTTAAGGTGCGCTGGTGAAAATCATCTTATTGCACAGGCAATATTTTCTTTTACCACCGCTCTAGCTATTTTATTCTTAACGTGATCAAAAAATACTCATTAATAACGTTAGATTCGAATTCCAGGATGCGAACCATTTTTTTTTTTTTTTACTTTTTTGTTCCGACCGCTCTAATTTTTCAATAACTTTTGTAAGAGCGCTCGCACAAGTGCTCCGTTGAGTCCGAAAGTGCTAAAAAAGCACTTAGGGTCTCCACACTCCCGAGCTACACAGCTCATATCCTTACCTTTCCGATGATCCGGGGCAGGACACACATTTACTGTGTCCTACGTACCGGCAGTCAATCCCAGCCAAAACTTCCTAAAACCCAACTAGACCGATGACTACCCACGGGGGTGACAAGCTGGCGAAGAAAGAAAATATCAAGACAAGAAGAGCGCCAGAAGAGACCTCTGCCAGCGAGGTTGAAGAGCCAGGACCAGGGGAGGTCCGCAGAAAATACCACGACACATCTCGCATTTGCGGGCTGGGTCTGGTAGAAGTAAGCGGGCCCACCTATCACGAAGGCCGGTCCAGGTCTACAGAGATAATCTAGGAGCAAAGAGTAGTAGTCCTACTCGGCCCTAGTTATCGAGACCGTCATCAAGCCAATGGATATTGGCGCCGCGCTCGCACAAGATCTTTTAAGGTCGACTGTCATTTGTATTCGAGCTGCACGAGATATTTTAAGGCACAGTATCTCCTGTTCTCGCAATACATAATTGTTCATTTGACTGTTTATATGAATAATAGAAACTGAGCTTGTATAAACACACACAATGTTATGTATTTTGTTTGAACACATCATTAAAATTATTACATTTTATTATTCCTTTCGAGTTCTCGCAGAAGAGTATAATGCATTTGATCGGCATTTCTAAAACCGTATATATTACTTGTAGAGAAAAAAAAATCATATTGTGTTAGTGACCAAATTAAGCAACTTTTGAAGTGTCTGTCTGCCTGTCCGTCCCTCACATTTCTTGTAACCATGATAACTTGAGAAGGGCACGTCTGATTTGAACAAAATTTTAACAGTTGTTCAGATTGTTCAGTAAACATAAAAAGTATGATATATTTTATGAAAATAACTATACAAAATGTGGAGTATTGTAACATTTGATAAGATTCTACAGACACGAAAATAATATATAATATAGGTATACTGACGAACGTATCGCCAATCAAGATAATTAAAATTGGAAATATAGCAAATAGCAATTATACCTAAAAATAACTTATACAAAAATGTGAAAGTTATATTATGGAATAATAGTTATATTATACTTGTTCAATCTGAATCCGAGGACTCTTCAACTATTTCGGAAGTAAGACCAGTTTCCTTAGTGTTGGGGTTTTTACAACATGATTTTTGTCCCATACACTTGCAGGATCCGATGCATGGTAATGTCTTCTTCTTACAAGAGCATTGCAGACCGCTACAACCTATAAAATTTTGCTGAAATAGTTTAGGACTTCCGAAATATAATAATCAACAAACCTTGTTTACAGTTACATGTAGATAAAAAAAGGTGATCTAATCGGCATTGATGATTTAGTGAGAACAGGGGTAATCTTATTATCAATAATTTTCCATCCTATCTAAACTAGTGCTCTTAAAGCACCTATACCATATGTCCATATAAATTTTCTAAAACACGAATAATGAAAAATTTTGAAAGTTGTTAAAGTTCACACACTACCATAGATTTTAATAAGTAGTAAAATAGAGCAGAACATTTAAAATAATTACTCCACCGGGACTAAACGATTTTAAATTATTTCAACACCAACAAACACTAAGACAATGCCCAGGCAGGAACAAATTTGTCTCAAAGTACAAAAATATCCGCATAATGCAATAATATATCAAAATATCAAATAATATATCACAATACTGTGTGATCGTACAGGCGATACTAGATTTTAAAAGACCACGCGCAGTGAAGAAACAAACAAAAATCGACCTTAAAAGATCTTGCGCGGGAGCTCTTACAAACATTATTAAAAAATTACAGAGCGATCGGAACAAAAAAGTAATAAAAGGCTTAGCATCCTGAAACTCTAATCTACAACGTTATTACTGAGAATTTTTTTATCACGTTAAGAATAAAGTAGCTAGAGCGGTGGTAAACGAAAACATAGCCTGTGCAATAAGATACTTTTCACTAGCACATTTTAAACGTCGTTCATTTAACTCCGTGCTTTGGGAATTGTTTAATATTTTTTTCTAATGGACCCGTTGCTCCTAGGCATATCGTGCTTCAACACAATAATTCTCGTGTTTTGTAGTTTAAAATAGGAAACAAAAATTTTTAGGGTGTTTTTCACATTTCACCCCCTGTACCCACCCCGTACAGGACGACAAGTTGACGACCTTCAGATTTTGATGTTTTAGAAGGTAAGGAATCATTTGAAATAGGTTTTAGCTGCTAATATAGAATATAAAATTTGGTTAAATATAAAAAATAACAGCAAAAGTTTAACTTGCATACATTACAAATGAAGTCATAACTTCTTCAAAAATAAACATATTGTTTTCAAAGCTTTAACTTATTACTTTCTTCATAACAAATTCACGCTTTAAATGAGAATGTGTAAAAAAAATGTAGGTACGTAATTAAATGTTCTACAAAATTATGTGGGAATTTTTTTATTTTTCCAACCGCTTTTCCACATTAAATGAAAAACTAACATATGTATATCCAAAAATTGTATAAAAATATCAAGACGCATTTTCTCGAAAAATCACAGAGCAAAAATGCTTAGATCAACGTTTTCAATAAACAAATAAAACAAAAATCGGGCATATTTCATGCATTATCACGGAAAAACGAATACTACATAAATTAAAAATCGATGGTATTGCGAAAATTATGCAATTTATCAAAATACGCCAAAGAAGGAATGTTTAAATCGACACTTTCTACGATATGATAAAGAAACATTTATAGATTTTCCTCTTGCCATTCCGCGATTGTACCGGAAAAACACGTGAAATTTTATAAATCTCATTATCATATGAAAATTGGGCATTTTTTGAAGAATAATGGGGAACAAAAAGTGTTTAGATAGATGTTTTCTACGAGAAATCAACGGAAAAACTGATACATTTTAAATACCGTTATTCCAGAAAAGCGCGTGAAAATGTCTTGAAAATGTTGTACTCTTTCGATAAATATCAAAGAATGAAAAGTATGTAATTTGATGCTAGTAGAAAAACAATTAAAAATATTCATTTTTGAAGAATTTTTATGCAGTTATATTAAAGTGATATATATGGGCAAATCCATTTAACTTTCAAATTTGTAGTAAATAATAATTAAAAAATAAATTTTTAATTTTTTTATCAAGTATTTTTTGAACCGTAATTTACGTTATTCTTAGTCGTTATGCACTATAGTCAAACATGATAGAAGCAATTTTACAGTTTTTAGAAACTCGTTTTGCATTTTCTTCGGAACTTAAATCAATAATTAATTTTTTAGCAGTTCTTCTCTATATCCACAGCTTCAATTTAAAATAAATCTCTGTATTACTGTTTTTTTCTAACCTTTAAATGAGGTATTATTCAAATTTTCAATTCGGAAAAGCGTATGGAAAATGTCGCGATTTTTCCGTTATTTTCTTATAGATTCGATTTATATCAAACAATAAAGTTTTGATGCAATTTTCAAATTTTTATTTTCACAGAACTTATTAAAACCTTATTAACATTTTGCTCTAATATTCTCACAAAATATTGTTTATGTAAAACAACAGTACATGTCTCTACAGCTCACCCTGTGTGACAGATGGCCCAGTTTCAATTGGGAACATTCTATAATATTGCGCATGATAAAGATTTATTATGGAAAGGTGATACCTAATTATACCCGGAATTGTAAAGTGAATATCTAAGGATCTAGAAAAAACCAGAAAAATATCGGCCTAACAGGAGTTATAAAAAAAGTACATGTATATTTACAATTCTTTAGGCTTTCGACGTTGATGAAACCAGCTTCTTACATTGACTAAAAAACGATTTTTAAAAAAATCTCTCTGGCTCTATTGTGAACTTGTGTTATTTTTTTCAAATATGTACCAGGAAAGATAATATAATGCAACTAATAAAAGAAGCTAACTGTAAATATCTCATATTGTATTTAGCTGAAATTAAATATATTTCTTTGTTTTTCAATGAAGTGTAGTAAATAAAATTTAAAACTGATTGTGACTGGTAAATTAAATCCAGTAGATTTAAATCAACGAATAGTGGTGGAGCCTTATATTTTTATCTCGGAATCGATCGGAATTTCATAGCCTTTTTAATTTCAAATTTAGTTGCGTAGAGGCTTGTAGTTTTATTTTCTTGGTATGACAAGTACAAAAATAAAAGAAAACCGTGCTTCAACAGATAAATTGTTCAAAAAAACATGTTCCGAATTTTCCGAAAATTTCATTTAAATGTAATTTGAAATATTAGGCTTTAATATTACTATCGACAAGAAATGTGTATGAAAATTTTTGTAGCAACAACAATTAATGACAATGAGAATAACCCCGCCAATTCTGCGTAAATGAATTCAAATTGTGCAAAGAAGAATCTAGAACCTAGGCACTTTATTATATTCGTACAGACTATATTATGCATTACTTCTCTCTTATCACAACCAGATGTTAGTACCTGCTTTTCTATTGCGGTCCTTTTATACTAAACACTGACCCTTTTAAACACTCGTTGAGGGAAGTAATACAAGATTTTTAAATGCGCTGTTAGTATTCTGTTTGTTAATTGATAATTTTTAATTGTTTATGGAAATATATTTTTTTGATATTTCACTATAATTTCCGGATAGTTTCTATATACGCTCCATTTTGGCTTTGCGTCATTTATTCAAGTTCTGTGCTGGGTTTTTCTAGATTTTTATTAGTACGACGCTAAACTCGACTGCACCCAAGCAATTCATTTAAAACTTATCAATATAATAATAATTAGTGTAAAAAGCACTTGAACAACATTGACTTGAATATTAGATTAATTTTTAATTTGATTTCCGAGGCATATTGAGATGAGAAGTGGGCCACACTGAGTAAATATATTTGTTTGTCATAATGTTATAAGTATTTTGATATTGGCGACATCACGGAAAGTAGTAGGGATACCAACATTGAGGTTTTAAATGACGACAGTACTGAAGTGAGAAATTTGAAAATTGCAATAACTAGCACTACAAAAATAAAAAGCAAGCCACGCTCTGAACAAATTAGAGTAAGTTTTCCATGAAGTTAAGTTTCTTGATAAAGTTGTTAAATATTATTAAGTTAATGTAAACAGAAAGAAAATGGCCTTAATAACACATTTAAAATTTTGTAGAAAAAGCGAAAGCAGCGTAAAAAAAGTACTCGGTGCAGATTCTATGATAAAGGGGTAATTTCGAAAAATTATTTGAGACATCTGCAAAGACATCACGGTTCATAAAACGAAGTACAGAATACATTACAGTGTCCTACAAATAGCGAGGAAAGGCGTCGCGCACTTTTATGATTGAGAAACGCAGTAAATTTCGAACTCTGTATAGCTGGTACAGTAGTACGACCAAGTCGAAGCAGTAAGGGAAATTATTATCTATGTGCATACTGCAAAGGGATGTTTTTAAAAACATACGTGAAACGCCATGCAAATGTATGCGTTTAAAGAAAATCAAATTGCACGGCAGCAAGTAGCAACCATATCTCGATTATTTATCATTATTCTCAATTATTTTCTACTTGTTACTTTTTTAACCTTTCTTCCAAGTTTTTAGTCCATTTAATTTTAATTTTTAAATTATAGATTGAAGTATGACAGTTCTAACCACTACTTACTTTGATATTAATGCCTAATTTGTTTACATAGTTATTTTTATATATGACTACTCTAACTATGAATGTATAGTCCAAGTAAGGACTTCTCTGCACTCAAAAAACGCAACAAAAACTTTACGACATAATTATATCGCCGCGGGCCATGGCGCCCTATCCACCTTTACTGATATTTCATACCTGTTGTATCTTTAAGTCTTTCCTGTCTCTCTCTTTCTGTCGCGTTTGTTTTTCATTTTCTTTTTGTACATTTTTGTCACAAAATTTCTTTTCATTCAAGTTTTTCAAAAATCATAATTTTTCGAAACCAAAATTTTTTAAAACTAAAGTTTAGGCCAGCCTACGCGCAGCCCAGCATTTTCACAACTCGCGGAAGGCTCCTCGTTTAGATTGAGGTGTCTGCGTCAGTATCAAAATTTAAAAAAAAGTGTTTAGTGCAAAAGTTTTAAAAAATGTGTAGTTTGTAAGTTCAGTTAAGTCTGGTTTAGATATATATAATTTTATCACCTAATTTTATCCATCTGCGATGGAAGGAGTTTAGGTTAACTTGTTTTTAATTGGTTTTAAGCCGAACCAGTCCCATTCCGCCCGACCTTGCAATCCGCCACCACGAACAACGCGGTGGTTGCACGGTCGGTGCCCGGGTGGGTTCTGGGGAGGCAGATGTAAATTTTAATTATTAATAAAGTAGTATTGATTGATTGATTGATTGGGCCATGGCGCCATGCATGTCATCAAACGACCCGACGCACATTAAAAACCTATAAAGGTAAGCGAGTCAATTTGCGAATAGCAGTATAGTTGAAGTAATCAGTTCCTGGAAAATAAAAAACGCGACAAAAACTTTACGACCTCATTAAAATACCGGTACTCTCTGTACTGCTGTTCGCAAATTGACTCGCTTACCTTTATAGGTTTTTAATGTGAGTCGAGTCGTTTCATGATAGGCATGGCGCCATGGCCTGAGGCGATATAATTATGTCGTAAAATTTTTATTGGGTTTATTGAGTGCAGGGAAGTCCTTACTTGGAATATACAAAGAGTACCGGTAATGAGGTCGTAAAGTTTTTGTTGCGTTTTTTATTTGCCGGGAAGTGATTACTTCAATTTTTTTTCACTCATTCACTAGATCTGGATATGGTGACAACCATGTGAAAATGTCTATTGTCCAATACCATTGACTTTGTTTTCTTTTTATTTAGTGTATGCTTGTACAATGTACATAATATATATGCATGTAATTTTCATTGTACCAGCATCTTGCTTTATTTTACTTTAAATTTAATACTGCATACTATGATTCACACATATTTTGTTGTTGTGCATGTTTTTATATTGTTATATGACTGACGGTCGAGAGGTGAGCGCACTTGCTTCTCACCCAAAAGTTCCGGGTTCGATCCCAGGTCGTGGCAGTGGAAAATACTGTGAGAGGGATTTTTCCACTATACATGGATATTGGGTGTGTGTTATTACCTGTGGTGTATAACCTATAACCTATAACTATAACTACTTGTTTGTTTTATACAACATTATACATAATTTGACTTGTCATATATACATTTTTGTATCTTAGTGGTGAATAAAGTATTATTAATATTATTATAATTATTATATTATTATGTTATAGGTAGGTATAGCTTTGTCAATAGGAGTATCTCATTTTTACTTTCCCATATACGTAGTATATAAGGAAAGTATGGTGATCGTGCAAAAAGTTTTTGATGGATTTACACGTTTTCAAGTCCCCTGAACCAACAAAAGTGGTTCTTAAAAAATGTCTGTCTGCCGTCTGTCGTCACACCTAGAGGTCAAACTACTGTGTCGATTTTGTTCGAATTTTACATATGTATTCAAGACGGCCACACCTCGAGGCGACATCGCAAAATGGATCCCAGCTCAAATGCGGCGGGAGTGAACCCCTAGAAACAGGAAAAAAAATAGAAAATAATTTGTTTCTTTAAAATCGCTCTAACGATTTTGAATAAATTTGGTACATGGACTCTCTCCTAGTACCGATATAAAATGACATGACCAGTTGCTCTTAGAAAATACCGAGAGGGAAGCTGTAGGGGGGGGAGTTGAGTTTTAAATAATTTCAAATTTAACACATGAATAATGACTTAGTAGTAGCATAAGGTCACATGACCGGTTGTACCTAAGAAATGCAGGGAAGGAGGTTGCGGGGGGGCAAGGAATTGAATAATTTTTCTTTTAAAGCGGTTCTAACAATTTTGATTAAATTTGGCATTTGGATACTCCCCTAATATCGGTATGAAATGGCATGACCAGTTGCTCCTAGAAAATACAGGGAGAGAAGCTGTGGGGCGATCTACTCCTAAATGGGAAAGCTCGTCGGAGTTGTCGCGAACTGATTTTTAAACTATAAAACAAATCTTGATTGATTGATTGATTGGTTAATAAATAATATTTAATACCCCCATTATGTTTATTCAAAGAATACGATTCCTAGGTTTAAATTCAAATCCTCTTGAATAAGTTAATAAGCGAATAAAATAATCCCTATTTGTGGTACACTTGAAATTCTAGTGCTTGCTTTCAATAGTAAATTGGTTTATTTGTTGCAATGTTATATTTGAATATTTTAATTATTTAAATTATTTTCCAGCTTTAAAATCGCATTAAAAAAGATAATTATGAATCATTTTCATTTGGTTTTCATTTTCAGTACTAAAATCTGCATTTACCATGATACAATAAAGCCATAGCTTTCTTGTAAACAAAGAAAAACACAATTATTTTTAAATTATCGGTTAAACTGAAAATATCTCAAAAACTATTATTTTTGGAGACTAATATCATCACAAGGGACAAAATATTTGTACATGGTGGAATTATTCTTCTATTTGTTAAAACGATATTCTAGATATTTGTAGGTTTCCAAATTAACGGCCGCGTATAAAATTCCTTGTAGATCCATCCAGTTCAGTACGTTTCAACTATTCCTTATCTTTGCCCTTACCAAATATTTTCTCTTAACTATTATTAACAAAGTTCATTTTATAACATTTGTGATGCACTGTTGTTATGTAACTTTTCGTATCTTTTGCAATAACTTGGGCGACGCCACAGCATTTTCAAAACGAAAATTAATGCTGAACGTAATTTTACGCTGAAATTAATGGTGTAAAAATATACCAGATATCGTCTAAATATTAATTGTGGTGTTCTGTTTATATTCTTTTCTTCTTTTGTGGGGGTTTTACCATATAGATCTTCTAAAAAGATGTCACATCTAAATTTACAAAAACACAATTATTCAGTATAATGGAAAAATAATCCTCTGCGTCTATGATGTTTATTCAAAGGAATAGCCAGAAGCTACTTCTTGTCAACTAATATAAATTATAACGAGAAAAAATAAATGTAATATACCTATATCGTTGACGTTTAGGATCTTTTCCGAAACAGTTTAGAGGAAATTCTTATGGGCTGTGTATGTTAAATACAGGCGTAAGATGTTATTTATGTTATATTCATAGCTACTTATTATTTACACAGAACGGTTGATATTTTATTCTAAACATCAAATAACCTTAATATCATTTAACATCAGTTACATTATAGAAGTAAAAAAATCTCACTACGTAGATAGATTTCTCTGTGTGAAAGACTAGGGGACATAGATTCAGAATTTAGTTTGAATAATAAAATACTTGCCAAAAACTGTCTTCAAAATTTACATTTCCTACCCACTAAGAAGTTATAAAATTATGACTATCGTTTTGAATAAATTTACAAATTCAAATGTGGATTCGATCATGTTTATATAATAACAACTACAGATAATGGTGTTACGTTTTGACCTCCGAAAGTTTGGCAACGTTGCTAGAGGTAGTAACGATGCTTCAGTTTCTACTCATATATATATATTGGAGGTCAGTACGTATCTCCTGTATCCTGTATATATGACTTAAAAAAAAATTATAAATCTTTTCCCCTCTTTTGAGATTCGTATTGTGGAAGTCCCCCTAATCACAAATATATATACATATATATATGTATATAATAATAATAATAATAATAATATATAATATATATATAAGAGCAAACTACCGCTAAACCCAAACAAGTGTTATGTCTTCTGTAAAAAATTAGCACTTTTGTTTGTTTACTTGACGGTGAACTTCTCGAGAGGCCTGACTACATTAAAGGTTTACGAGTTTTCTTTGATTCTGAGTTCAGTTTTTCACATCGCATAGATAACTGTTCGGCTGGTGTGTATTATAAAACTCGGTTTTATTTTGCGTAATTCTAGGATATGTTTACTATGCGTTTACTATTTATTACTTTTATAAGATCAATGCTTGAATAAGCATATGGTACACACGTTACACGACATGAAAAGAAAAAGTTCAACGAAGATTCATCAAATCCGCTGCTTTTCTTTAAGATGGTGTCTATCATATCCTGCAAGAAGCACCTCATATTCAGTTTCTTGGGCAATTTGATCCACAAAATCTTCTCATTAGACGCGCATTGCCGTTCTGTTATGTTACTCTTTAAAATAATCCATTATAGGATAAAATATGAGCCAATTATTGTTGATCTTGTAGTTTATTGGTGATGTTAAAAAATGCTTCATGTAACGTGCTGTCAGAGACAATATAACATGTGGTTCGCTTATTATCGAATTTTTTTAGAAATATAATGAATGGCAATCCCAACGACGAAAATGCAACGACAGATCATTGCAATTAACATTTTGAATATGAAATGTACAATTGTCGATTTGACGTTTGTGAAAAATTGTCAATTTACAAAAATAAACCTCATATATCTCCCGAGGCTGCAACACTGGCCTAGCAGTGGAAATGCGCCGTGGTCGTTTCCATCTTGAAGCCAAACAAGAACGCGAAATTCGTCGGCATCTATAGGCCCATTTCGTTGCTGTCGTCGATCTCCAAGTTGGTGGAGAAGCTCATTCTGATTAGACTAGATGCTGTTGAGAAGGAGCTCCACATCGACGATAAGTCCCAGTTTGGTTTCAGGAGGGGCAGGAGTACGCTGCAACAAGTCAGAACAGACATTTTTTGAAATCAGATTAATTTGTTGAGAATTTTAGATAGGCTGTCAGAATATCTACAACATATTAAATATTTAGCTAACTTGGCTGATGCCGTTTTCCCATAAGTACTATGTATTTCAGTTCATTATATTTTCTCCGTCTTATTTATATTAACATCTAGGCGAAGCTTAGTCGTAGGCCATTCCAGGGCCAGATTCAGAGGTGTGGGGCTCAGGAAAAAGAAAAAAGTGGAGGCTCTTTCAATCAATAAATATCTTTCGATAATTTTATTTTTACATTTAAAGAAACAAAATTCCATTATTGAAATACATACCACTTTTTGTAGTTTTTTAAAAATCGTTGTTACTTTCAGAAGAGTGATTTTTTTTGAATTTTTTTTTTTTGACACGAGACAAAATGCGAACGCGACACGGAGTAATCGTAAGCTGATCACGGGACAAAATATTTTGCCCTGTGTCTTGCTGACATTTCACCCCGTGTCCAGGTTGCATTTTACCTCGTATTTAGCTGTCATTTTGACCCTTAACCAGCGTATATTTTACCCCGTATCCAATAAATAAATATTGAATTTTGCCACTATTGAATTTTGCAAGAGGCCTATATTTTAAAGTGCCACCACTGAATGTATTTGACATAGGATGAAAATATCCCTTGTTTGGATATATTTCATTACTCATTACTTTCTTAAAAATTAAAAAAAATTCCACCACTCACACACAATGACATACAGATAACACAACACCCATTGCCTGCGACATTTCCATCTGCCACAGCTAAGACTCGAACTCAGAAGAGTGACTAACTGTGTTGTCTCTCACACAACCATGGTTTAGTCCACTGCTACCGCCTTGGTAACACATGTAAAACACCATTTTACATCTAAACCCGAATAGGATTCGAACCCGATACCTTGAGACTAATGCTTAAGCATTGCGCCTTCATTAAAATATAATGCAAAACTGTGTTTAGTTCGCTATAAAATTTATAACAATAATTACTTTACAAAAACTTATTTGTGTAGCTTGATTTAATTACGTTGAATTGAAGATTTATTATTTATTTTCAAAGATTTGCATTCATGTAAGGAATTGAAAATTAATACCGCCTTAATCGTAAGTCTTTGATATTGGATGCGCTCATAAGATGAGAGTTTACTATAAAATCTAAAATTGACAAAAAATATACATGGTGTCTTATTTAATTTTAAAATATGAAATGAAGTTGGTTGCCTCTTCTGGTATAATTGGAAGTGGTAGAAAACACAAATATTTTAGTTGAATATTGCAATGTGGAAAACCGACATACAAGGTTATTCAGATAAAACTCCCCAGACCGATGATTGGGAAACTAAAAGCGACATTCAGTTTCTGTAAACACCAATGAATATATTCCTAAAAAATACATTTCAAAGTTCAAATGACATTGTTAACGGTTACGTTATGACCGTCACGATTGTTACAAAGGATGTTTGGAAAATATATTATTTCAGTAGAACGTTAAATTTTAAGACTTTTTGTGCTATGCTCGTTTTCATTTAAAAATGTAGTTTCTAAATTCTGGAATCTGAAATTGGTTGGGGTGGTCAATAAAAATTATTGAACCACAGCACTTAGGCCCCTTCTACATCCTCCCTGTAGGCAAACTCTCCTCTAGGCTGTGACGTGTTTTTCTCCACCTCGCACGTTGACGTAGAGAAAAGGGCGCGACCACTCCCTAGTTTAAGTAATAGGACGCACTACCCTCAAGCCGAGTACGCGAGGCTGAGTAACTGAAGTGGAGAAAGTTTTACTCCAGAGGGCAATGTATGGGAAATTAGACGTTCACACACAAATAGACAAACTCAGAGTTTTTCAATAAAACCAGTATATTACAGTAAACCTAAATGTACAATTCTAAATATTTATTATGAAAAATCTATAATTTATCAAATACCGAGAGGAGTACGTGTAGCAACGCAAAACCCCAATAGTACCAGATGACTCAGATGATCAGATTAGCAGGCTGCAACACACAGAATATACGGTTAGCAAGAATAAACAGGGTGCAGAATAGTTACGGACACCAGACAAGCAGAGCAAGACACAAATATATAAAAACTACAGTGAAACAGTTTATCAAGTGCTTGCTAGTACATCAGTTTACCTATTCCTCTGTGGACTTACTTACTCCCTGTGCTTACGGTCGGGCACGTCTGCTTCGGTGGAGCGATCGTAGTGGAATCCCTTCTGCAGAGCTGCTCAGATCCTTTTCTGAAAATGAAACAACTTACTATAGGAGTGGGAGTAGATGCTAGATGGATGCGCTACTGGTCGGTGACGTTAAACGGACTTAGCAAAATATTTTGAAATATTTTTTGAACTTAGAAAAATAAGGCCACTACGGATTTGTGGAAAAATAATTCGAATACAGATTTGTGAACTTAGAGCAATTAACGGTACCTTTAGGTTTTAATATCTTAAGTGAACACATATGCTTGGTTTGAGTCTAACTGGATGACTAACTGCTCGGTATGAATTTAATTACTTCTTTCAAGGAGTAGGAGAAACAGTGGAAAACAGATGCGAGATTGATCACAGTGACGTCAGAGGGAGTTGGCAAAATATTTGAACTATTTTGGGGACTTAGAAAAATAACACAAATGAGGATTTGCGGAAAAATTTACATACCTTAATTTGTGGACTTTTGATACTGTTTAAAGTACAAATTATTTACATTAATATATAAAATTATCAGACATATACTATTTCCAAACTCAAAACGCTTTTAAACCAAACGCGTTTTTCAAATTAATTCTAGCTATTTTTATAATATAAATTTTAAATATTACAGAATAAATAACACATTCTTGCACATTTCATATAAAAACTTTATCAAATAACAGTAGCGTACTAGCTCAAATTGGAAAAAGGGGTTTAAAGTTATTTAATTGTCTAAATAATATAAATAAAATGGCTACCACTACAAACGGAAGCAATTCGACCAATGTCAACAGTTCAATCACTGCAAACGAAACCATAAATATTGAACCTCATAGGTTAAGCGACATTTTTCCATAGTGCCCGAATTTGACGGCAATTCCATATTCTTGCAGACATTTATCACAGCTTGTATCCATGCGTTAGGGATGGCAGTCGATGACCAGCGCATTTTATTAACGCTTCACATAAAAAATAAATTGCGCGGAAAAGCCGCAGAATTAATAAGTTCTAGAAACCCTGCTACATGGGCAGAAATCAAGAGCTTACTTGAAGCTCATTTTGGTGATTCTCGCGACCTGACAGCACTAACTCAGGATCTACAGAGGATTCGCCAATCGCCTAACGAAACTGCATTGGTATTTGTATCTAGGTTACAGACACACAACGCGAAAATGCACGCCGCTATAAGGAAACAAATTCTAACCCTTGAGGAAAAAACGGCTCAATCAAATTTGATTGAAAATATGACGTTAACCACTTACCGGATTTGAACCGAAACTAGGACAAATCATTAGGGCTGGTAATCCTAGCAATATGCTAGATGCCATAAACAGGATCAAACGAGAACTACAGTTGTCATATTTCGAATCACAGAAATTTTCCATTAAAGCCCCAATCAAAAACCCTGTCCAAAATGTACAAAGACGCCCAAATTCTCATCAATTTTGCACATTTTGCAAAAGAAATGGGCATCATTTTAACGAATGCCGCACAAGGCAAAACTATCAGTCCCCATCTCCCAATTTCATGCCAAACGCCTACTCTAATCAGGCACAAATCTCTAGGCAACGTTTCATAGACCACAACACTTCCAAAATTTCTCTAACCAGCAACACAATTATTCTCAACAGAACAGGCCCTCAGCTATCAGGCCAAATGCAAACTTCAACCAGCAGAGACCTTCTGCCATCCAACCAAACCCAAATTTAAACAGGTTCAATCAACAAAAAACGCATCATTTGAACCAAGAATTTTACGATAGCTCAAATCGATACTATTCTGCAAGTTATTCTCCCAATTACCAATATCAAAATAATTTCGAAACTTTATGATTACGATTTTGGAACCCAACAATGCGGGAATTATACTGCTAATTCTCAACCTCAACAATACGAGGATTATACTGCTAATCCTCCGGATTTTTACACAGGCCCGGAGTATTCGTTCCAACACAAACAGACCAACTAGACCAAATTTCTCGCCAAGTCCAAGCGATGAACCTCCAGGACAGTTTCGACCCAAACCTGAACTTCCCAGAACATCATTTCATGTGAAAATACCTCACTATAAACTAAATATTGTAAATTCAAAAAATCAATTTTACATAAGACTTCACAAATCGTTTCAAAATTCTTATCGGTGCAGGTATTTCTGTATTTAAAACCAAAACAGCGGAAAGGTACAAACAATGATATCCTGAAAACGTAATTATACAGGATATAACGGATGAAAAAATCAATATCACCGAATCTGCTCTCATACCATTCAATTCAAATGACCCATACAAGGTTTATGTTCACGATCTAGATATAAAATTCGATGGACTATTAGGTGCAGACTCTAAAATATTATAAGTGCCATGTGGAGTTCGAAAATAATCTACTTATTACCAATTTTAAAACCGTACCACTATTTGAGGTGACTGAGGTAACCCTACCATCAATCAGGAACAACGGTAATTATTATAATGAAAATAATAATCCAGGCATTAGAATTGCAAACCCAAATTTAAATTTTAAAAACCAAAATGTAATTTCTATTGCCATTGTCAAAGTAGACAACAATGGTAAATTTTTGACAACCATAATAAACTCAAATGCGATTCCAAAAACAGTAAATATCTCGGATCTTACACTTGAACCCGTTCAAAAATTTATGTCAGTATTTAACGTAAATCTTCGAAATCCAGATTCCCAATATATAGACCGAAATTACGAAATAAAAAACCAATGACGCTTAGATCACTTAAGCGACGAGGAGAGTGAATTAATTACTCAACTCTGCTTAGACTTTTCAGGCATATTTTATTTAGAAGGTGACAACTTGACATTTACTAACGAAGTTAAGCATTCAATTGACACCAATTTTCACTAAATCTTATCGTTACCCCCAAATTCACAAACAAGAAGCAAATCGCAGATTTCAAAAATGTTAGACCAAGGCATAATCCAGCCTTCAATTTCTCCCTGGTCCTCCCCAGTTTGGGTAGTCCCCAAAAAACATACGCTTCTGGTAAACAGAAATGGCGCGTCGTAGTCGATTACCGAAAGCTAAACGAAGTAACGATAGGTGATAAATATTCCTTGCCCAACATTTCCGATCTTCTAGACCAATTAGGCAGATGCCAATATTTCACAACTTTAGACTTGGCCTCTGGCTTCCACCAAATTGAAATCGATCCTAATGATATCCAAAAAACGGCTTTCATGGTAAAGAATGGCCACTACGAATTTGTAGGTATGTCTAAAAAACGCTCCATCCACTTTCCAGAGGGTCATTGATAATATTCTATTAGGCATCCAAAATGAACGCTGTCTCGTCTACATGGACGATATTATTATTTATTTCCCTACTATCCATGAACACATTTCTCGGTTAACAGAAGTCTTGAAACGTTTACAAAAAAGCCAACCTCAAAATTCAACCAGATAAATGCGAATTCCTTCGCAAAGAAGTTGCCTATTTAGGGCATCTCATTACAAAAGATGGTATAAAACCGAACCCTGCCAAAGTCGAAGCAATTCTAAATTTTCCTCAACCCAAAAATCAGAAAGAAATTAAATCTTTTCTAGGTCTAGCAGGCGATTACAGACGCTTCATTCCTAATTTTTCCAAAATCTCAAAACCCTTGACTAAATTGCGACCTTTCAATTTCGACAATTACTGTATAAATTCATTCGAAACCCTAAAACAAACTTTGACAATTACCCCGATATTGATCTATTCCAACTTTGATGAATCTTTTGTCCTAACTACAGACGCTAGTGCATTTTGCAATAGGTTCTGTACTCTCACAAGGAAGTATAGGAAAAGATTTGCCAATCGCATAAGCATCTCGAACTTTATGCGACGCGGAAACCAAGTACTCAACTATTGAGCGTGAACTTTTATCTTTGGTCTGGTCCGTAAAGCCTTTTAGGCCATATCTGTTCGGAAGGAAGACCCTGGTAGCAGACTAGCCCGTTCGCGCTTAGCTTAAAACTCGAAAAATATGATTACGAAATAATATACAAACCCAGAAAAATCAATAAAAACGTGGACGCGTTGTCCAGAATAAACATCAATCACTTTTCAGAATGTTCCAAATTTTCCTCAAAAATTCTAGCCGCAAACGAAGGCTCAAACGAAGACTCAAACGAAGACTCAGATGAAGATGAAATTTCAGACAACGACGACGAGATTACTGACGAACAAATTGCCCGAGAATTTGACACATTCTCCCGACTTTACAAAACCAAATCTCTAATAGATTATTCCAAAATTCAAATCACAAGTAAACAACTATTAGATCGAGAAAATAAAAATATCGTAACGTTCTTCCAACAAAACAACTTGACAGACCTTCACCATCAAATTATCGAAGATATTTTTGAAGAAAACCCATAATTTTATAATAACACAATCCAATCAATATCGTTTCCAGTAAATCGACCCGACAAAGAAACTATTACATTATCGCTTTACCCTTCGACCCAGAGTCTGTGGTAGAATACCTATTTTTAACATTGTATAAACATGGAAACAAATTAGACCTTTCCAAAACTTATCACGTTGAAAATAACTTGGACTTTCCGATTCTCGAAATCCTATCATTTATTTTTGCAGAAAAAGACTTAAAACTTATCATTTGTCAAAATTTAGTACGAACTCCCGATGAAGATCAACGCCCGATCATTCTTGATCAACATCATACCGGCAAAAATAATTTACATCGCGGGATAAGCGAAACAATATGTAGAATCAAAAATAAATATAATTGACAAGGCCTAACAAAAGATGTCGAAAACGTTATAAAAAAATTGTGAAACATATCAAAGAACAAAAGTTTGTCATAAGAATCCTAATAATCCCCTAGTAATCAAGGAAACCCCTAAAACCCCGTTCGAAAGAGTTAATATCGATCTGTTCGAATTTCCCACGCGAAACTACGCATTAACCATCTGCGACGAGTTAACAAAATTCACGCAAGCTTATGCTGTCCCAGACAAAAGTGCGAAATCAGTCGTAAACACCCTGTTGCTATAGTTCCAACACAACGGCACCCCATTAAGAATTCATTGTGATTATGGCGGTGAATTTGACAATAACTTATTAAAAGACCGTTGCACTCTTTACGACATAAAATTAACATACTCCAGCGTAGGACACCCTCAATCCAATGGATCTATCGAACGATTCGTACGTCAAAGAATCACAAATAAAAAATAAACTGCAAAATAAATTCAACGGCCCCTTTGAAATTACAGAAATATTTCAAAATTCCGCTACATAACTAAATCTCGAAACAAACCAAACAACCAAAGTAAATTTTGATCGAATGAAACCATATACTGAAGATTAAATTTATTTTCAGGTTTCTCCTGCTGATCGGATCAGCACTTGGTCAATTTAAAATAACACCCATTAACAATATGATTGGAGTATATTATCACACCAAGATACGGACATTGTGATTTCTCACAAGAAATGAACGTTACTGGTACACAAAAACATATCCACTATTAAGACAGCTTTCGACGAAAACGACAAGATCTTACAGACACTATACAACACACTCGACCCAACGTATCATTACATGAACGTCTTTTTAGAAGTAAAAACTCACCTCAGTTTATTGACGCAAATTTCCCAGTCAATACAATAAAAATTTGACGAAATTTACCTTGACACAAAACGATACAAACGAGGAATACTAAATGGCATCGGAACGATTTTCAAATCAATAACCGGAAATTTAGACGCAGAAGACGGTCAGTATTATTCTGATTGCATCAACAAATTGAATAATGGCGAGCACCAACTCGAAAACCTAATTAAAAACCAAATATCTGTTACAACTTCAGTAATCAAAAATTTCAACGCAACTATTCAAAAATTGCAAGTTGACGAAGAAACTTTCAATAAAGATATTAAAGAAATCGAAACTTCAATTTTAGACATGACTAAAGACATAGAAAACACCCATGCAAAACTGAAATTTATTGAAATCTGCGAACAACTTATGGCAAGTTACTTATTTATCGCAGATAACCTAAATGACATCCTAAATTCCATCACTTTCGCGAGGCTTAAAATAATTCACACGACAATTATAAATCCAAAGGACTTTGTAAATTCTCTACAGGAAATTTCCCACAACCTACAAAGGAACAATTTACCGGTTCCAATCAAACTATCAAAGGTTGCACAGTACTTAGATATTATAGAACTAAAGGCCCTTCAAACAAATTCAGATCTAATATTTGTGTTAGACATACCTATTCAGTAGTTCAATTATACCCTATTCCTATTTTGGATAATAGAACTGGTTTTTATCATGTATTATCAACTTCTCAAAAATATATCGCGAGAGATTATGATTTTTTAATGTACATACCTATCTCGAACCTTGGAGAATGGAAACCACTTTATTTCAACACCAAATTATGTATTTGCATACCCCATTGACAACAATGCCATATGGGAAGCCCATCTCTTCAAGAACCTCAAAACTCTGCCAGAACACTGCTAGACGTTATTCATCTGATGATGTAGCTTTGGCTGATGCCAAGGCTACAACGTGCAAAAAATAGACGAAAACACATGGTTAGTTATTAGCGCAGAACCTCTACAAACAACCATCAACTGTCCAGAAAGAAGTTCAAATACTGAGGTCATCTACAAAAATTCAATAGTAAAATTACAACCTAATTGTTACGCCTTCATAGGCATTACAAAAATTCAAGCCAGTACCAATGAAGTAACCGACGTAAAAGACGACACTCATCCAATCCAAATTCCATTTGAATGTTGTAAACAAATTCCAGACAAAATCCGAGCTCCAAACCTTAAACCACTAAAATTAAACAATCTCAACACGGAAGACTTCGAAATTGCCAAACACAAGTTGGACCAATATTCCAGAGATCTAGACGATCAATGAACCCTTCATAACAAAACACATATCCTGGTTCATTTATTTTATCATTCTGCGAATATTTGGACTGTTATTTCTGTACCTATTTTGTAAGTGCAGAACAAAAAGACGAAGACTTGCCATCGATGTTTCTGCATCACCCCCATCTCCACCTAGGCCTGGCAAACCCTACAGGACATTTGCTAACATATTCCCTTCACGAAGACGACCTACCTTTAGGAGAGAAGACAACGAAGCCGAAGACATGGAACTTACGTAAAGACAAACTGTTTTGTGCTTTTTTACTGACTTTTAGTGTTGGACTCTTCAGTGAACCATATTTTATTCATTTAATCATTATATTTCATTATTTTTCTTATCCTTTGTCAATTTTAATTGTATTAATATTTTAACGCTATTTTTATTCAAATCTATCATGCTTATATTTTATGCTTTCACAGTAAAGCTATAGATTATATCCCATTTTACAATTCAAACTTAGTATGTTTGTATTTTACGCTTTCTTCATAAAGCTATATTTTAACTTTTAACATGTTTATGTTATTTTCTGAATCAAACTTGCGTCTCATATTTTAGACGCTAAGGTTATATTACGTGTTTTAAACCTTACGATTTTACATTTTTGTACTCTTTATTTTTTTCCAAATTGTACCATTACCTTTTATATACATTTTATATTCATTTCCAAAGTTGCTGCATAAAACACCAACTTTTTTTACTGTTATATTAGAAATGTATTATGATATATAATATTACAGAGACAGGCTAAACCTTCTCAAACATATTATATTACATATTGCGTAACAGCTCTTCTCAATAGCTGCTCACGCTGCATGAGCATAGTATTTCAATTCTAAGTAATTCTGATTGTGCTGAATCAGCAACACTGTTTCCTTTGTTCACAAAACATTATAAATATTACTAACAACCTTTTTGTAACCAGTCTTATACTCATTTTCGACCGAATACATTCTAAATTTATTATTGTTTATTATTGTACCAAGAGTCAACTGACTCCAACAAGTGAATAAAGTTTTTAAAAAGCTATTTCAAGAATCCAAAATCTAACATACTTTCTTCGCAGTTTTTAAATAAGTTAATTTTTTAGGTATTTGTAATTTTAACTATGTCCTGATGATGGTGGTTTAGTTGACGGAAGTAGCGTAATGTCCCTTTATTTCATTCTTACGGTAAACGGCGATCTTGGTTTTTTTTTAGATCGATCTGACGTTCTGAAGCGATCAAAATACTTTACAGATTTCATTCTCAGTTCTTAAAAATTTTTAGTCAGAAGAGCGTTATGTGCGAGGTTGAAGCCATTACCGCGAGGAACCAAACAAAGCATTTTACAGACTCTCTTACCGTTCTAGAAAAAACTTTACTTCTTTCAGCGCATGCTTTTCTGAACCTATTGTGTGACGTACCTGTTTGAATTTTTTAACTTTTTCCACGGGTAGAGGTTCGTCAATTAGAATTAGGCGGTACGGGGAGATTTTTACATTTATTAGACACCGTTCACGAGTATAAGGATTTTTGAGATGTACGAACTTTTTGTTTTTTGTCATATGGACTTGGAACTTTTTTCTGCCAATTAGAAACGGTACGACGAAGCTTTTTTCAATACCTTGCTCCGTTCACGAGTTAAGGACTTTTGCTTTTAAGCCTAGTTTTCATTAGTCGAGTTACCGGTAGAGTATACTGGCATGCATTTTAGTCAAACTTCTCTACTCTACCGGATTTGGGAGATCTTCCGAGGAAAGGTATTGTACAGTTGACGTACATCATTAACGCGATCCTACGACTATTATTATTATTATTATTAGCCTTTACTCGAGTCCGAGTATAGAAAAATGTTACAGTCGATAGATTCTGTGTAATAAAAAAAAGTAAAAGGTGTAGTCTATTGTAATTCCCATTCATCTACGGTGCACACGACTATGGCTATAGAGGCCAATTCGGGAGAGCACATGTCGACCGCAGTCAGGACAAACATAGACCTGGTTAGGTCTTGGATTCGGCCTTCTTGCAGCAACATTTCCTTGATAGCTGGCCACAACCCCTCGTCATTCGGTTCTTTCCGCTGCAAGTTGCTCCCATTGCTCGTCTGGAATACTGCAGGATTTTAGATTTTCATGGAGAACGTCTTTGAACCTCTTTCGTTGACCGCCACGCCTTCTTCTACCGCTTAGCAATTCACCATAAAGTGTACATTTAGGAAGGCGGTTATCATGCATACGATGAACGTGACCTGCCCATCTTAGGCGTGCTCTTGAAATAAGCACCTCAATTGGAAGGCTGTTTGCTCTCCTGAGTACTTCCACGTTTGATATGTTATGGAACCAACGGATTTTCGTCATACTTCTGAGGTGTCTTTGCTGAAAACGTTCTAATTCTTTCACATGACGACGGTAAGTGACCCAGCTTTCACATCCATCTAGCAGTGTTGGAATGACAACTGCTCTGTAGACAGCCATTTCCGTTGACAAAGCAAGGTCGTGGTTGTCAAATACTCTCTCTCTAAGTCCCCAGAGTGCTCTAGATGCAGCGTTAATTCTATTGCGAATCTCGCTGTCCATGTTTGCTTTGTCATTAAGAACGTTACCTAAGTAATTGAACTGATCCACCACTTCAAGAGAATTTCCGTTAAGTGTAATGTCTATTTGGTTCACTTGATGAGGAGTTGACAGAATCTTAGTCTTTCCAATGTTGATTTTAAGTCCCAAGGAATCATAGCTCTGGGCATACACATCTAAAAGTTCTTGAAGCTCTTCCGGCGTAGAGGCTAAAAGTGCACAGTCATCCGCATACTGGAGATCACAAATGAATCGTGTGCGTGTCTTCGTGAAAGCTCTAAAACGCCCTATGTTAAAGAGACCGCCATCAGAACGGTATCTGAGACCTATTCCTCTGACTGTCAGTTTGTTGTCAACAATAATTGTTAGAGCAGTGGTAAACAAATTAAAAAGTAGGGGTGCCAGGACACATCCCTGCCTAACTCCAGTGAGGCTTTGGGAAGGTTCGGTTGCCTCATTATTATACATAACCTGGGCGTTGTTGTTTGTATGTAGACTGCGACATACTTCCACAAATTTTCTAGGGATACCTAAGCGGAGCATAATTTTCCAGAGCACTTCCCTGTCCACCGAGTCAAACGCCTTGGTTAAATCAATGAAGGCCATGTGAATTTCTCCTTGATGTTCGAGTGCTTTTTCTTGAAGCTGTTTAAGTGTGAAGATTAGATCCGATGTACCTCGGTTTGGTCTAAAGCCACTCTGTGTTTCAGGAAGTAACTTTTCCATAACAGGTGTTAGCCTATTTGCCATCGCTTTAGTGAGTATCTTCCCTCCAACAGCCAGGAGAGCTATACCCCTGTAATTTCCACAGTCCGCAGCGCTCCCTTTGTTTTTGAAGAGGTTGATTAAAAGTGTATCACGAAACTCCTGCGGAGCTTGACCACTTTCCCACACGACATCAAACAGTTTTTTGAGGTAGGGTATGAGCTCTGACGACACAGCTTTAAAGATCTCAGCTGGGAGTGAGTCGAGGCCGGGAGATTTGTTATTTTTTAGCTGCCCAATGGCGGTTAAGATCTCTTCTGTTGTTAGTGGTTTATCTAAGTCTTCGAAGGTGTCATATTGAGGGATAAGATTTATAATATCGTGATCGGCTTGACTTTGCTGGTTAAGAATGTTAGAGTAGTGTTCCTTCCATCGGGCTCTTATTTCCTGGTCTTCTTTGAGGAGATTTCCATTTAAATCTTTAATAGGGCACATATTTTTCCGGCTGGGGCCGTACACTGCTTTTACTCCTTGAAAGAAATTCCTGTAGTCGTGTGAATCGGCGTACCTTTGAATTTCTCTGGCATTGCCTGCCCACCACTCGTTCATTATTCTTCTGATTTCGCGTTGCGTTTCATACTTAGATTGGGTAAAAGCTTCTGCTTTTGATGAGGCATTGGGGTGGTTTATAGCGTTTTGGAAGGCAATATTTTTGCGGTCAAGAAGTTCTTGTATAAAAGCTTCATTATCATTGAACCAGTCCTCCTGTTTTTTACTTGCTGCAGTGCCAAGAATTTCCTCACTCGCACTTTTTAAACTGTCTTTAATTTGTGTTCAGGTAGTAGCGACATCTACAGAATTGGTTTCTTCTAGTGCACTCAAATTCTCTTGAACTTTTTGCTTTAGCTGTTCGACGGTTTGTTGGTCACGCAATTTACTAATACAGAGACGGGGTCTACGTTTTACTTGAGTTCTTCGGTGTTTGGGTCCCATAACAATTTTCATTTTAGAGACAACAGGACGATGATCGGTCCAACATTCGCTATCAATGCGCGCCTTTGTAATTTGGACGTCCTTGAGATGCTTCCTACGTACGATAACGTAGTCCAGTAGATGCCAGTGACCTGATCTGGGGTGACGCCAGGTGCCTTTAAATTTATCCTTTTGACGGAAAATGGTGTTTGTTATAACTAGATCATGTTCGGCGCATTTAGTTAGGAGTAGTTGACCGTTAGCTTTCATGTTGCCCAAACCTTTCTTGCCTATGATGCCTGGCCAGGTGTCTGCATCTCTCCCTACTCTAGTGTTAAAATCGCCAAGAATAACGAGTCGTTCCGTTTTAGGTATTCTACAGAGGGTTTCTTCCAGCTGTTGATAGAAGCTTTCCTTGGTTTCGTGACTTGCATCCAGAGTGGGAGCGTAGGCGCTTATTAGATTCTCCGCGTTGCCATCTGACGCTCGGATAGGCCTTGTGGTACTTGTGTTAAGTTGGATACAATTGATTCCGAACGGCAAATCCTACTCCATGTTGTCTTCTTGAATTGGTGGGAAAACCTTTCCAATAGAAGGTGTAGTACTTTTCTGTGAGAGAGCCTTCCTCCAAAAATCGAGTTTAGCTGAGAGCTGCAACGTCAACATTGAGTCGGTGAAGTTCTCTATCTATTAGTGCAGTTCTTCTTTCAGGCCGATCGGTGCGAGTGCTGTCGTTCAAAGTACGAGCATTCCAAGCGCCGTATATAAAAGAATTAGTTTTCTTGGATTTAACTTGTCGGTGTTTTTTCGACATTCGATGAGGTGTCCCTGTGGGCACCCTCCCCCGGAGATCCGATCGGGAGGGTATTTTACTTCCGGATGATTTTGTCCCACTTGAACGCTCCATCATTTTTTTTTTCGACTGAAAACGAAGTTGCATTTGAAGTTTTAGCTGGAGCAGGTATGCAATTGACCAGCTCGGTTGCGGAAGGCGAGTGGTGTGGTCCCATGGCACAGAAGCAGACTGCGACGATGGGGTAACCAAACGATTCCAAAAGCAACCTTTGTGTGCAGCGGGTTATTTTTACCGTACTCTTCGTGAGAAGGTGGATGTGCTCACAGCAAAAGTTAAGGGTTATTCCGCCCTTACTCGGTCGTTAGAGCCTCGTTAGTAAAAACAGGGTGCACCAGGTTCAAATTGAACTCATCGCGAAGGTGAGGTTAACAATTGAGTAGGAGAGGCTACAACTTGCGCTTCACTACCCCATTACACCCCCCTACGATTACAACATTGGCCTAGTCAGTGGAAATGCGCCGAGGACGTGCCAATTCTTAGGCCAAGCAAGAACGCGAAATTCGCCGGCAGCTACAGACCCATCTCGTTACTGTCGACGATTTCCAAGTTGGTGGAGAAGCTCGTTCTGACCAGATTAGACGCTATTCAGGAGGAGCTCCACATCGACGATGAGAAGTGCAATACAACCTCGGGAAGAACACTGCTGCCATGGTGCTGCTCCATATTGAGAAGGCGTTCGACACCGTCTGGATCCCGGGGTTACTATACAAATTACACTACTACATCTTCCCGACTTATTTCATCAAACTCATTCACTCGTTCTTGACGGGCAGATCCCTGCAGGTTCGAGTGAATAACAAACTATCAACACGGCGGGAAATTTGCGCGGGAGTCCCGCAAGGATCGTGCCTGTCACCAAAGTTGTACAACCTGTAAGTCTCCGACTTCCCAGAGTTCCACAATACAAAGCTGGATAAGTACGCCGATGACACAGCCATGTATGCGCATTCACATAATGCTTAAGCAGCGAACATGCTGCTCAAGGCGCACATGGCTCGTGCCACGGCTTATTACGACCAGTGGAAGATTCGGGTAAACGCTGAGAAGTCGGAGGCCATAGTTTTCACGCGCCGATTCACTGAAAATAGAATCATAACACCAATCTTGATCCGGGGCAACAAAATTCCAACCAAGAGGTGCATGAAGTACTTGGGGGTGAGACTGGACCAGCGACTGACGTTTAACATGTACATAAATGAGACAGTACGGACGGTCTACTCCCTGTCCAGGAGTCTGTATTCGCTCATGGTCAGGGGTAGCAGACTTAACCGACAAAATAAAAAATTGTTGTACACAATGGTGGTCAGGCCGTCTATCACATACGTGGCGCCGGTGTGGTGCAGCATTTCGGCCACGACAATGAGGAAACTAAAAGTGCTTGAACACAAATTTATGCGCCTCATCTCTAATTCTGCTTCCAGAATGTATCTTCATACACCTCCCTCAGAGACCTATACGCACTTTGCCTCGACATAACCCCAATAGCGGACTACGTCCAGGATATCTCTCAAAAATTCTATTCTTTCAAACTGGGCGATAGCCCGCTAACAAGAAATATAACACTAATTAGACAGCATAATGCCCCATTTCGGATAAAACACACCCTATCATACCAGACGTTACCGATCTTCCGGCAACCTCTGTAGCCAAACTTCACCAACTATAACTTCCGCTTACCCTATCTACCTTTGCAGACATTTCATACCTGTTATATCTTTAAATCTTTCCTGTCTCTTCCTTTTTGCTTGTAATTTTCTTGTCGCGTTTATTTCTTGTTTTTTTTTTTGTACATTTTTGTCCCTATATTCATTTTCATTCAAATTTTTCAAAAATCAAAATTTTTCGAAATCAAAATTTTTAAAACGACAGTTTAGGCTAGCCTATGCGCAGCCCGGCGTTTTCACACCTCGCGGAAGGCTCCTCGTTTATGCTGAGGTGTCTGCGTCAGTACCAAAATTTTAAAAAAGTGTTTAGTGCAAAAGTTTCTTAACAGTGTGTAGTTTGTAAGTTTAGTTAAGTCTATTTTTTAGATATGTCCCATTTTATGACCTAATTTTATCCATCTGCGATGGAAGGTGTTTAGGTTAAGCTGTTTTTAATTGCCTTTTAGCTGAACCAGGTCCATTCCGTCCGACATTGCACGAGCAACATGATTGTTGCACGGTCGGTCCCGGGGTGGGTTCTGGGGAGGCAGATGTAAATTTTATTTTTTAATAAAGTTGTATTGATTGACTGATTGATTGGATTTGGGAGAGTACCCGTTTTCACACAAATTGAAATAGTGGTCGAGTCGTATAATGCAACAAAGCATAAAAAGTAACCAAATACGCGATGTCTACGTACACTCTAGATACTCGACTATATCAAGTTCGTGCCTGTTTTCGTTGGTATAGCAGCGGTCAAGTAGAGTAGAAATCGATGATAGGAGAAGGTAATGGGTGGGTTACTTTACCACCGGGTAATCCTACTCTACTTGACCACGATCGACCAGTTGCGTTTTCATTGGTAGAGTTAGGGGGATAGTGAGTACTTGCCCAAATTACTTGACTGCTAACTAGACTAATGAAAATTAGGCTTTATAACGTCGCACACATACACACACACACACACACATACGTCATCACACACACACACACACACACACACACACATACATTTGTCATATCTCCTCTAGTGACCAGACCTAATCATGTAATTTAGAAGCGACTTTTTGTATTGTATTTTCAGAAATAAACTAATGTGTTTAGAATAAGATTTCACTGAATCGTATTTTAACCTTGATTTATTTATTTTTGTTCATCATAAAGTTACGTTCTGAAAAGTTACAAGGACGCAATATTGGAAACCATTAATCACAGTTTGTTTAATCTTGGTGACCACGATGAAGAATTTTTAAGTTCCGTATAACTTGAATATATCTTACCTTTCTGGAAAAACTTTACTTCTTACTGCACATGCTTTTCTAAACCTATTGTGTGACGCCTCTTTATCTGTTTGAACTTTTTGTTTTTTTTTCATATGGACTTGGTGCTTTTTTCCGCAGGTAGAGATTTGCCAATCAGGTGTGGGGGTAGTAGAGAGATTTTTGCGTTTATTTTTTCGGTATCTTGCTCCGTTCACAAATTATAAGAAATTTTAGTTTTTGTGACGTATTAACTTTTTTGTTTTTTGTCAAATGGACTTGGGACTTTTTCCGCAGGTAGAGATAGATGCATCAATTAGGACTTCGGATAGTAGGGGAGATTTTTGCGCTTATTTTTTCGATATCTTGCTCCATTCACGAGTTATAAGTACTTTTGGCGTTTATGACGTACTATGTTTTCTGTCATATTGACTTGGGACCTTTTCTCACAGATCGAGATTCGCCAATCATTTTCAATTAAATTTTTTCTCGCATCGAAACCCTCTGCGGGCATGTCTACAATATTAGTCGGCTTAGACTTGGTTATTCCGTTAGCCACATATGTTAGAGCGCTATGTCTGTAAACGGAAGATCGTAGGGTTGAATCCTAAAAAATTAACACGTGATGACATCTATTAGGATCTTGGACGTTAAGAGTTTACGGATTGATCATTAGATGGCGCGATGATCATCATCCATGTCTAAAATACTTAGACGACTTATATTTAGCTATTCCATAGCCACATGTGTTAGAGCGCTGTGTCTGTAAACGGAGGATTATATATTCGAATCCCCTAGGCTACAAAAAAAAATTAGCATGCGATGACATCTAAAGGAATTTGGGAGTATTAAGAGTTTACGGATTGCCCACTAGATGGCGCGACTGTCCGAACTGATCGAGCGTGACGTGATTGGGTGCTATGTGGAGGGTACGACTCTTGTCGCAGGGCGCAATATTGAATTTCCTGCCAATTTGTGACCTGCGCTCGCAATCGGATTTTTACATGAATGACCTTGAAAACCAGAGTGAGCCTCCATAAGAAATAATATGGAATTTTGGTTCCGAACTCTCATAGCTTATCTACTAATGTAGTGTTCAAATGTTTTGACGTTTTTAAAAGTGGTTTTTGGACATCAAAGACATTGATTTATAAGAAATAACCCTCATACGAAAACGTCCCCACCGCCAGGTTCCGGATCAAGCGTACGGTGTCTTCTTAAATGGGATTATGCGCACTGTGAAAGTTGAAGGAGGTTTTCCACTCATTAAAAAAATCAGTAGCTCTTGGCCTATAACTATATTAACTTCATAAATATCCATAGTGTGTGGAGCGTATGAGAAAAAAATTCGACCGAAGGGGTCGTTAGAACTCCGTGTAATTGCATTGTCATCGGATATATACCGGGTGGCTACTTTTAAATTTAACAGTATTGCTATCTCGCAAATGAGAAAAACTTTTAAAGATCAATGAGGTGGTTTACTGAAATTGAAAAAAATCCGATTGGTTCCGTAGATATACGATAAAATCCGAAATAGCTCGTTTTCTGTTTTTTTGCCTAGCTCTGTTGTCATAAAAAATATTTAATAAAGTTATGGGAATATTTTGTCAGACATTAATTTTGCGATAACTTACCGTAGTCAAATTTTTATTATCACGTTTCGTCTCTTCAGGGCCACCAGCAAATTTTATTTTTTTAAATACGGATCTGTATTTTTATTTAACATTTTTAAAGCATTTGAAGTTACAAATTCATTGGTTGTACTTGATAAAGGACTTAAAAGCTTATTTTATGAACAATGCAATGCATTAACCAACATGGGCTAATCCAGTCCTCCTGTTAATTCAATTTACCTTTTTCTTGTATGGTGCCTTGAAAACCAATGGTCTAGTAAGGTGGCCACCTCGCTCATCTTGCTTAGATCCTTTAGATCATTTTTATCAAAAACGAAATATACTACGAAACGTTCAAGGTCCCAATGAAGTACGTAATAGAATTGTTGACATTTTTAACCAAATTACACTAAATATAGAACAGAGGTCGAAATATAATTTGCTTGCGTAAGCCTTTCCAACAGAATAACAATCTGTAATACCGGCTAGTGGCTCTTTAACATGTCAATTTTTAGTTGTCAAATGCGACGTATTTTTTTTATTTGTTACTGTTCCTGTGAACGATTCATTTTTTGGAGTCTGAACGACTTTTAATATATTTCAAAAGTGAATGCTAACGTTCACAAAATTAGGGTTCAAGATGACTGTTTCAGACGGAGAATAATATGAAAATTTATACTTACTGTTCGTTTTTGCTTAACTGCTGCTCTAATGGTATCTATTGGACGTCGTAACACTATAAACCTAACACTGGATGTACCACACTTTCTTAAAATTATACCTGAAAGGGAATTTTGTTAGAAAACACAATTAAAAGACAATATAAAGTTCAAAAATATATATTGAATCTTCAAAAATTTATGGTTTCACAACTTTTTTTTTAAGAAATATGTTTAACAAACACTAGTCTGGCCCGTGTGCAACACATGGTGAGGAACGGAACGATTCATAATGTACTAACTACCATCCAAAATGCAGTTTTGTGAGCTAACGATTACACAAAAAGATTCAAGAAAAGTTCAATGTTTCTGAAATTTGGTGGGCTTTTGCTTGCCTGTCTTATTCACGTATTTGTATTTCAATATTAATTTTGGTCGCTCCTCAGAACTTAAAAATGCTTGAAGCGCTACTACTTCGAATTGTATTCTGCAATTACAATTTTATACGTTCAGGCAAGGTGGTCCTTGCATATATGAGTATGTGGTAAAGATACTTTTCTGACACCGAATCATTGAGGAACCGGTTTAGGGCAAATCCCGTTAAAACTCATCATTTCCCCGTCAAAATCGACTGCTAGGAAATGATGGGGGTCCCATGTCGCTAAGGGCTATTTTCGCTAAAACTCACGATATACTTTGGATAGAAGTTGGATTAACTTGTCCTCATATTTAAGACCTCGTATGAGTTGCAGTGCTTGACAACGTGGATTCGTAAAAGGGTTTTTCAATTCTGGAATTTCTCAAATTTTATTATAGTTTCTAAATTTAGGTGGTCGGGGCGACATTACGTCCCTGTGCAGCGACATTTACTACACCGTCTAAAATGACGCTCCTTGAGGAGTTATGAAAATGTTTGCATAAAAATTGCTCCGTAGAGCGAAAATATGATTAAGAATATTAAAAACCTCTTCCACGATATTTTTACGTGAAGCACGCTTTTCATACGAAATATTTGCTAAGTCGGATTACAACGTCGAAAAGTATACCGAGGGTTTTACCGTGTTCTTTAACACCCTCCTTCTTTCGGTGAATCTTTTTGTGCAGTGCTTGTTAAATTGGTTTGATAAAAAATGGATCTTTGGATGGAGTCTCCCATTGTGTTGCATTCGGTTATTTTCAGACCGGCCTATCTCAAACATAACATAGATGCAAGTCTAAAAAATGGTGATATGTTTGTACATATATCGATGCATAGCATTCGATTGATTATTTGAACATTGTATTCTCAACATGGGATAAAAAAAAGAAAAATCAAAAATCATTATGATTTTGATAAGTATCAATAGGACTATTGATACAACACAAACACTTTCGACGCACTTAACTTTCTTAGTGTTCTTGCACTAATTCTTGCTTGCGCCTGCTCCTCCTCGTGTCTATTGCCTTGTCGATTACCTTCGATGTCGAACTGCCTTCTGGATCAGCTTAGGTCCTTGGACTGCTTTGGCTCTGGCATTAATAATGGCACTGCTTATTAATATGAAACAATATAAAAGAGAATTTTGTAAATTATATTGGTTAAATGGTTATGGCTCTATCCCGTCTGGGCATAAAATGGAAACTGCGAGCGATATCACATCGTCGCCTTTGAGAATAGGAACATAGAATTTTGTTGACTTATGTTGATTGAAATGGTTTCCGTGTAATTAAAATCTCTTCTTAGGAGAAAACTGCGACAGAATCTGCATCCGTCGGATCGTTGCATCTGCCCAATCAGCAGACGTGGCGGCCTCTCGCCCTTGAGTTGCTAGACTCGTTTGAATCGAGCCCTTGCGTCAGAGTTGTCGTCTTTCCATGCCGTGCCAATGGAACATTTGTTAAGATCCTTTGGGTCGGACTCTGCTTACAGATGTATGTTTAATAACATTTGAGGACTTGGAAAAATTATAAAAAATACCAACTCTGCCGGACACGGTCAGAGTTGCTGTAGTGAATTTGGAAGATTTGCATGGTCGATACAATCTCCTCAATTTGGAAATAACTTGTAAGAAATGCATAAAAAATACCAACTTTTGCCTGATGTGACAAAAACTTGGTATGGAAATTTTGATATAAAATAAACCTAACACTAAGTTAAAACTTAGCTTAGGTTAAAAATATTATAAAAATATAATAGAATCTCCAGAACTTGAATCAGAATCAGAAGTAGAAGCATCGCGTGGCGGTGCATGGATTTAGACTACAGACTGCTCCGGCGGTGGAGGTTCTGTGGAATCGTCTGAGAACGGGGAATCATTTCCATCGAGTGATGTTCCGCCTGGACTAGCATTTTCAAGATTCGATTTCCAAATTGTGCTCCTCTGGCGGGGCTGGTCTCAAATCATTTACGTGGACTCTTGTGGTTACGTTTCCTTTTTGAACGAGATATACTTCGTCTGAAAACTTCTTCAAGATTCTGGTTGGGCCTGACCAAGACGGCGTGTAGGTATGTACCTTCCTTTTTCTTTTACTCATGACTTTATCTCCAACTTTAAACACGACTGGAGTGACGGCCTCTTTTGGCGCGTACTTTTGTTTATAATTTTGTTGAGCTTGACGGGCTTCCTTATCTCGCTCATATCGTGGAAGCGTTTGTTGCTTAGCTCTTTCTTGTCTCCATGCATATAAATCCCATTCGCCTTTTTCGGCTGGTTCATAGCCTAACACTATCATGCTAGGTGTTTGATTTGTAACTGCATTTCTACGATTTCTCAAAATATATGCCATTTGATGCACGTAGCGATCCCACGTGTCGTTTGGCTTTTTGTATAATAAAATATTTAAACTTTTCTTACACTCTCGAACCCGTCGTTCCACGGGGTTGGATTGTTGATGATAAGCAGGAATGAGATATCGTTCGATGCCATTTCTTTCGCAGAATGTTATATACCATTCCGAGTTGAAATAACCTCCGTTGTCGAAGATTATGACTCGAGGGACTCTTGCAACCATCTCTTCGTCAATAAATTTGGCTATCGTTCTGCCATCGACCTGAATATATGCCTTTGCCTCTATCCACTTGCTAAATACGTCTTCGACGATAATCATATATCGATTTTCGCCGTCTTTGGTCCTCTGTAGTGGTCCAATTACGTCGACGCTCAAAGTTCAAATGCATTCTGCGGTGCATGACTTCTAAGTGGAGCATTGGGTTGAGCTTGTCGTGTTTTTACTAATTGGCATATCAGACAGTCGTTCATGTATTTGCCTACGATCCTGGCCATATTATTGAAATAGTATCTTTGTGCAATTTTTCTAAGAGTCTCGTCTCTCCCTGGATGACATGCTTCATCTCGATCGTGATAATGGTAAATCAATTCTTTGATTTTCCTCTTTGGAACTATCAACTTTAAATTTCGATCTGTGTCTTTCATGAGTACATCGTCTTGTACATGAAAATTTTTTATAAAAATAAGATCCGCTTCGGAATGTTGTTCCTGTTGAAATAGATCATTCCAACGGCGGATCTTGTCTTGTATATCTCTCGACCTCGATTGGGCCTGTACGATATCTTCGTATATTTCTGAATGTGTTAAAACAGAAATACGTTCTGAATACTTATAATTTGATAGGAACATTCTTTCCTCTTCGTCGTCGGTCTCGACATACTGATCTTGTGGATTACGGCTGAGAAAATCTGCTAACAAGTTTTCTTTGCCAGGACAGTGTTCGATTTTAAATGCATATTCTTGCAATAGCTATGACCATCGGGTGAATCTGGTTTTGTCGTGTTTGTGTTTATTTAACCAAAGTAACGACCTGTTGTCCGTCTTAACCAAGAACGGTTTATCTGCTAAGTACATCTTGTACTTTTTTATATAGTTCACCACTGCCAGGCATTACAACTCCTTAATGTGGTAGCGTCTCTCTGCTGGAGATAACGTGTTGCTTGCATATGAGATAATATGCTTTTCGCCGTTGTCGCTTAATTGATAGAGTACTGCTGAAAGCCCTTGTAGTGATGCATCTGTTTGCAAAATGAACTGACGTAAAAAATCCGGACGATGGAGTTCCAGCGGTCCGGATAATAAATTTTTTAGTTTCTGAAAAGCTTCATCGCATGCTTGAGTCCAATGAAAGCGATATTCCTTCGATAGGAGTTTCGTTAATGGCTTTGTAATCATCGCAACATTTGGTTGATATTCTCTTACCCAGTTGCAAAGTCCTAAAAAACTCTAAAGCTGCTTTTTCGTGTTTGTTACAGGATAATTTTTGAATTTGCAATACATGTTTTTCTAATGGACGAGAAGTATCAATTCTAATTGTGTGGCCTAAATATTGTATTTCATTTGTCGCTATTACACACTTTTCCGGTGACACTTTTAGATTATGTAAACGTAGTCTTTCAAAGACCAACCTCAGGTGACACATATGCTCCTTCACGTTTACGCTGTAAACGATTATATCATCTAAGTAGACTTTACAGAAATGGTGCAGGTAACCTGTTAAAACGTCCTTTGCTATGAATTTCTGAAAGGTACAGGGAGCTGTCTTGAGGCCGAAAGACATGACATTAAATCTATAAGCTGCCCCATCAGGAGTAGTAAAAGTCGAAAAATCTTTTGATGCTTCATCGAGCGGTATTTGCCAATATCCGCTCTTGAGGTCCAACACAGTAAAAACTTTAGAATTGCCCAAGTCTTTGATGCTTTCATGTATTTTTGGTAATACGGAAGCTTCGTCTTCGGTCATTTCATTTAGGTGACGATAGTCGATGCAAAAACGTGGTTTCTTATCGGGTCTTTTTATTATCACTGGAAGTGAACTATATTGTGCAGTACTAGGTTCAATGACGCCAGCTTTCAGCATCTCTTCAATTTGATCGTACATAATTTTCTTAGTACATGGAGACATTGGATATGGTCTGATATTAAAGGGTTTTGAGTCTTTCACGACAATTTTGAAATTAAAAGTTACTGTGGTTGCTTGAGTCGATTCCGCAGTGAACATATCGACAAATTCTTCGAATAGCGGCCGTAGAAATTTGTCTTTAATAACAAGCTCTTCAGGAAGTTTTGCCTGCTGTCTGTCCCTTTGAGAAGCTTGATTCCAGGAGACGGTTATACGTTCTTCCGTGCCAGCATATAGGCATTTTCGGCCATAATCATATGCGACATTATTCATATACTTATAAAATTGGGCATCCCAATATTACTGTTTCGTTTAAATTTTCGATTACTTGAAAATCAATTTCAAAAGAGGTGCCTGAAATATTTACATCTAATTTCGTCGTGCCAAGAGAGTCCACCATTTTATCTCCACACGCCATAGCAAATGATCGACGTGTCGTGAGATTTTTAAAATTATCCAATAGCTTAGGATGGATAACGTTTCGTGACGAGCCTGAATCAATCAGAGCGTCGACCGCATGTTCATTTATTAGAATATTTATACGAGGCAAAGGGAACGCTTCGCTCATATAATTAATGGATTCCCGTGTCTTATGCATAGGAGTGACGTAATGGTCATGAGTATCAGAATAATAGTTTAACGAGCATTGCTGCCGCCTTGGTTCGGCCGTTGTGCCGGGGATCTTGCAGATTGACCTTGGCCTGGGTCTCTGGCCCCTTGAAAGTTTCCCGGTCCCCTGTTACGATGAGGATTGTTGGGATATTGGCTATGGAAGTGCCACTGCACTGTGTCGGTGCAGTATAGGCACGGGGTTACCGGTCGGTCGGGTACTCGGAATTTCCCCGACCCGCCATTAAAATTGTGCCGCCTGCGGTCAGGATTCGCTGATCTGCTCGAAAAATTATTCATAAAAAAAGGACGGCCAGGTGCTCTACCTGGTTCGTCCTGATGAGAGACATCCTCTCGGAAATGTACCCTCGGTGCTATCGGAGTTGGGCTTCCATTGCTCCTGATACTAGAATTTTGTCGACTCGAGGGTCCCGGCTCTTGATAGTAAGACGCACGGGACATGCGTTGGTCGATGAGTTGGATTAGCGACGTCTGCTCGTCGGCTGAATCCCGTTCGACGTTAGTGGCCGCGGCTACTAACATCTCTGTGGATGAAATTAGGTTGCTTCTCAAGCGTGACCTAATCTCTGGACGCAGTTGGTCCATTATTATCCGAGCTCTGATGGCTTCGGATTTGAAGGAATCTATACGATTGAAAAGGCAGGTTTTCTTCGTGATAAACACTGTCGTGTCGTCTAAAGACGTTTGTCTTGTGGCATACAGTTGAGCAATAGCTCGTGACTGTATGTCGGGCGAATTGAACCTTGTAAAAAATCTTTCCTTAAATAAGGTGTACGATGTCGTCAACGTCCGAAACTGTTCGGACCATCGCTTCGCCCTTGAGTTGGCCGGTCACATTATGGAGGCGATCATAGTCGTGGCTTATGCGAGCTCTGTCGAAATATTCCTCCATAATTATTATAAATGCTGCGGGATCTTCATGATCGAGCCCATGGAACGTCACGTTCGGACATCTTTGTCTCTCATGGGGCGTACAGGTCGACACGTTCTGTATCGCCTGCACGACGCCCTCTGCCATTTTCATGAACATACTTTCCATTGAATTTGGATTTTGTGGCTGAAGCAGATAAATTTTGATTATTGACCTCTGGAAACAGTCTTTGTGGTTCTAACTCTCTAGAACTGTCGTCGACGAGAGGCACTATGGCCCGCTCGTAGAAATTCCTTGGGGTCCACTCCTCGGAGTCTTCCACCATAAAAGAAAATGGATTGGTTCGGTTTGAGGACGGCATTGTCCCTGTTCGGGCGCCATGTGAACGATTCATCTTTTGGAGTCTGATGGACTTTTAATATATTTCAGAAGTGAATGTTAACGTTCACAAAATTAGGGTTCAAGATGACTGTTTTAGACGGAGAATAATATGAAAATTTATACTTACTGTTCGTTTATGCTTAACTGCTACTCTAATGGTATCTATTGGACGTCGTAACACTATAAACCTAACACTGGATGTACCACACTTTCTTAAAATTATACCTGAAAGGGAATTTAGTTAGAAAACACAATTAAAAGACAATATAAAGTTCAAAAATATATATTGAATCTTCAAAAATTTATGGTTTTACAACAACTCTTTTTTTAAGAAATATGTTTAACAAACACTAGTCTGGCCCGTGTGCAACACATGGTGAGGAACGGAACGATTCATAATGTACTAACTACCATCCAAAATGCAGTTTTGTGAGCTAACGATTACACAAAAAGATTCAAGAAAAGTTCAATGTTTCTGAAATTTGGTGGGCTTTTGCTTGCCTGTCTTATTCACGTATTTGTATTTCAGTATTAATTTTGGTCGCTCCTCAGAGCTTAAAAATGCTTGAAGCACTACTACTTCGAATTGTATTCTGCAATTACATTTTTATACGTTCAGGCAAGGCGGTCCCATGCACATATGAGTACATGGTAAAGATACTTTTCTGACACCGAATTACTGAGGAACCGGTTTAGGGCAAATCCCGTTAAAACTCATCATTTCCCCATCAAAATCGACTGCTAGGAAATGATGGGGGTCCCATGTCGCTAAGGGCTATTTTCGCTAAAACTCACGATATACTTTGGATAGAAGTTGGATTAACATTGCAGTGCTTGACAACGTGGATTCGTAAAAGGGTTTTTAATTCTGAAATTTCCGAAATTTTGTTATAGTTTCTAAATTTAGGTGGTCGGGGCGACATTACGTTCCTGTGCAGCGAAATGTCGCTGCACAGGGACGTAATGTCGCCCATGTTTCCACCTGTTTACACCTTCTACAATGACGCTCCTTGAGGATTTATGAAAATATTTGCATAAAAATCGCTCCGTAGAGCGAAAATATGATTAAGAATATTAAAAACCTCTTCCACGATATTTTTACGTGAAGCACGCTTTTCATACGAAATATTTCCTAAGTCGGATTTTGTTACAACGTCGAAAAGTATACCGAGGGGGTTTTACCGTGTTCTTTAACGAAAGCACGCTTTTCATACGAAATATTTCCTGTCGGATTTTGTTACAACGTCGAAAAGTATACCGAGGGTTTTACCGTGTTCTTTAACATTCCCACTGCAAACTTTTTTTAAATCTCGTTTCCTCCAATGAAAGCGATTCTAATGAGCCATTCACCAATGCCTTCAACTTTAGTCAAGTCAATACCTTTAGCGTACACAAATGAATTGTCTCCAATTTGAACAGCAACTTTAGATTTTGTTTGTTTTTGTTTATTTATTTATTTAACTAAAACTTTGCACACTTATCACGAACCGATGACAATACAATAATTTGACAATTCTGTCATAATGTCCTCACTAGGATCATCATGATAAAATAAAATAAAAAAATGACTAATCTATCGTCGAAATTTTGGCGGGGAGCCGTTGTCATTAATATATATTTTATTATTGGTGAGAAACGTGCCGAGGGATGAATGGCTAGAAAAACTAAAAAAAAACACGCTTTAATAGCAAACCGAACTAAAAAGTAAAAAACAATGTTTAAATATTAAGATTCATTTCTTTATTGTAAAAAGCGTGGGGTTTATAACAATTGATATCAAGCACCCCACGCTCTTTACAATAAAAAAAAATTAATCTTAATATGTAAAATTATTTTTTACTTTTTAGTTCGGTTTGCTATTAAAGCGTGATTTTTCAGTTTTTTTAAACTATAATTTTATTATATATAATTTTCATGTGTAAATATTTTACGGTAAAATTGATACTTCCGAGTTTTTTTGCGAAAAACCGATTTCTTTTACCTATTTTCTCCGCCGGCGTCTATGGGTGGAGACTTTAGATATGTTAAAAAGTATCACGAAATAAACTTGTTCGCAAAATTTCAGTCCGCTCTGTGAATTATTTCATCCAAATCGACAAATTTTGTCCCATTTTATTGAGCCATTACTGTAATGCGTTTTTAAATCTTAGATGTTTAAAATAGATATATTCATTTATTGTCAGGTTTGTTATATTTTAATGCGCAAAATAATAATTTTAATGCTCAAAGTATGTGAAATAATGCGCGCGCTTAATTTATTTTACTCTGTATGTTCTGTTTGTTTGTTGCTATATTGTATATTTGTTTCATACATTTTTGTACGTCATATTGTATTATTTATATTTATAGGTGCTGTATGTTTGTTTTAAATCTGTTGTTATTTATCCTGTAATTGGGTTTTTACCCGTTGAATGAATTATGGAAATAAAATAAAGTAAAAATAAAATAACATCCTTTTCACGGCACTGATTTTAATTTTGTGTAATTTATGTGGTGTGTTCTAAGTGATTATAAATTATGTTCAATTTCATTAATCAGAAATATTAAGAATCATTCGAGATATTTTGGTAAAATTTTGTTCAATGATAAACAACTGGATTTGCGATAATAGTTATATGCCGCCAAAAGTTTTAATAAAATGTAAAATCGTGAATGTCTCTAAGACACTGCTAAGAAATGCAATGGATACTACAAAAAAAATGATAGAGAAATCAATTATGTAGCTGATTGTTTGCAAAATATTATGGTCAAGTTACTTATCTAATTTATTCTATTTCATGTAGTTTCCACACTGTGTATGTTGTCATATTAGAAAAAATTCTAATACTAGAGAAAAAAATTGTTATGTCAAACTCAAATAAAATTTTTAGAGAATCTTCTTATATTACAAAATAAAGGAACTTTTCCAATTTATTTTTCTTTATCTATTTTAGTTATCGCCCACAATGGAGTTGGGCGAATAGATAGATACAAGTTTATTTGGTAATTTATATAATAGGATATTTGTTAATAAAACCAATCTTTTATTGGAATTAGAAAGGAAAACATTATATTCTTTTGTTAGGTATACGATGTCAGTTTATTATGCTTTAAATAAAAGCGTGGCACGCCTCGATTTTTCTCATATAGAATTTACTCGTCTCGCTTTAATATTTAGTATCACAGCTGCCACCGTATGCCTAACAAAAATAGTATATTGTTTTATTAGGAGTAAAAGTGATACTTTTGTGACGAGTCTGTAGATTGACCGGACGAACGAAGTGAGTCCGGCAATTATAGACGAATCACAAAACCGAGTTTTACACCGAATAAAGCCCCGTTCAGATAGTTACGGAATGCGAATTTTTTTGTGCGGATTTTTATAAAATTTGTTCTAGAACAGTCTAATTTTCTTGCAGGTGTAGCGAAATGTTCGTAGGACAATTCGTTCACTTTTAACAAATTAACTTCTCCTGGAACGCATATTTCGAATTAAAAAAAAATCCCCAAGCGGAAATTCGCATTCCGCAACTATCTGAACGGAGCTTAAGACACGTTATTTTTTCTTCAAACGTCGATTAGCTATAAAAAAAATAAAGATAAAAAAATTAATGTAGCCAATGTTACCATTAGCAACGGAAGTAAAAGTCCGCTCGAGCGGGAAGAAAAAGTACTTTTACTTCCGTTGTTAATGGCAACGCACAACCGTCTGAAATGAGTCATGAAATGAGCAAGAAATGTCATGATCTTCTGATGTTTGAAGAAAAACAATATCAAATTTAACACATAAATACTCCCTTAAGATGACATGACTCGTTAATCCTGAAAAATTCAAGGACGGAGGCTGTGGGGGTATGATTACGAGAATTAATAATTTTTTTAACTAAAACAGTTGTAACGATTTGGTACATGGATAGTTCCTTAGCATCACTACAAGATGGAATAACTACTTGCTACTGAAAAATTAAGGAGGGACATTTAAAGGATCAAATAATTTTTTTCTCAAAAACGGCTCTAACGATTACGATAAAATATAACACCTGAAGTTCCTAGTTTTTCATTATTAACTGTTGCATAAATTTCTACTCAAAATTACCATACGATATATTTGTCATAATCACGTAGCACAAATAGGATCCAAAATATTATGTGAAGCGTATAAATATTTCTCTAACAACATTTAGTTAAATGCAATCAGTATAACTCGAAACGTTTCTTAAAGAGGCAGCTAATTAAATGTATTGTATACACGTCACCAGAAGCTTCAATAAAATAGAAGCTAAAGGGCACGAAACCATGCTCCACAATTATACAGTGGCTAATTAAACTTGCCCTAAGGAACAACGTTAATTATTTGCTTAGTCAATCTGTTGCACTGAATGGTGTCGAAATGCCAACTGTGTATATTCCCATTTCTGTTAGTGCCTAACCCACTAACCCTTATTCGCTACTACAAGAGAGAAAATGTCTCTACTAGCCTAGAAGCTAAATCTGATGCTAAATCTGATACTTAGGATTCCTTGAACAGGTGGCGAAGGATTTATTTGTGTACTACATAATTCTACCTAACATCAGTCGAATTCCTCAGTTGTACAAACGTTTATTCAATTAATTGTAAAAATAAATAAATAATGTTAGAGGATATTTTTGTTTTAATCTCTGAACATTTATTTTTTCACTGCGACATCGATAGCTAGGATCATTAGCCGCACTCTCCTCCTTCACTACATTAATTTGTGTTATAGGTCAATATTATGGGCACGGGGATGTATCAGGGCATAACATAACATGGTAAAAAAGGGCCACGGATCAGAGGTGATATATTTCTCGGTATTTCTAATTCAGTGACAACATTACGATATTATATGGACAATGCTCAATTATATATTTGACATTAGTTGGTTATTACATATCACACATAATGGATGTTTTTCACCTAAAAATAGATAGCGTGATGTGAGGTGCGTATGTCCTAATGTAGCTAACGCTACCTCCTCCCTTTGTTTCAGTTTCACTAGGGAAATCCATTTTGCTGTAGCTTGTTTCATAGTTCTTAATTTTGAATCTGTGTTATTCCACATCTGTTCATTATTATTTGGTTAATATTTTGCTCCTTCGTCAGTCTGGTGCTTATGGCGGTCCGGGCTTGTTAACTTCTTCATTGCTTTGGATACTGTTGCGGACCTCTAGCGTATGCGACCCACCATACGCCTTAGCGTTTTGTGGGCCGCATAATAACAACCGCTACGTCCGTAACACATTTCGCTATTCTCCACGGGAGGGCGATACCCTTGTGGCACGTGATCATCAGAGAGCGGAAGATGGGTAGGCTGGCCATTTTTGGCTGGCGTGGTAATTAGTTGATAATTCTGTGCACTTCGGTTTATCCAAGGCATCCTGGTGGATTTTAGAATTATCAACACAATAAAATTTCCTCAATCTGTTGTTGTTCCGTTTAGCGGAATATTTTGTGGTTGTGAGTAAATTTTATCTGCGGAAGCAGGATATTTAATTACACAAGGCTTTCCTTTGGAAATACCGTATCAACCTGAAAGGCGGACTCGACCCCATTCATCCGACTGTGGCTTCTGAGGAGTATTTATTGGTGGATTGTTCCCTCATCAGTGAGGGTTCCACGGACGGGGCATCCACACATAGTGGAAGGTGCCAGGGCTGGTGAGGCTACAATTAACCCCATCCTTGGGTCCATTTCTTGTGTCCCGAAGACATCTCCGTAGGGCTACAGTTCTTCCACGTCCGGACTCCGTATCGTACCACCCTAAATAAGTGTGTTGTGTTTTTTTTTTTACTTACCGGGGACCACCTTCAGTGGTTCGGCTGGATATCAATTCATACTTTTGCATTTTAACTTGTACATATTTAAAGACTTTATGCAATATATTTATTTAAGGAGGTTCTTTAAATCAGACTTTTGTGGCAGAATTTATGACCATTTATGAGGACATTGTAAACCGATGTGTAGCTACACGAGGCATTTTATAAATGTTGTAACTTATTAATTGAGCAATTGGCCACAACTTTGAACATCGCCAGGTTACATGCTAGAGAACCAATATCTGTAAATTGTATAATATAGTGCATTTCATTTTTAAAGAAAGTGTCATTATTTCGTCTGCGACCACTACGTATGGAAACCTCAGTGATTTGTTAAGTAAGTAAACGAATAATTTATCATGGTTGGTGGAAGAAACGCGGACAATTTATTTAAATTATTAATCGACAAATTTGGTAAATTCGATTTGAAAAATAAATTAATTGCACAAACCTATGACGGCGCTGCAGTTATGTCAGGACATCTTAATGGACTCCAAACTAAAATAAAAGATATTGCACCTCAAGCTTACTTCACTCACTGTTACGCACACAAATTAAATTGAGATTTGAGTAAAGCTTGTAATGGTAGACATTTTTAAGGTGTTAGAAAAACACAATGACCTTGAATTTTCTGAAAATTTTCGCCTGCGGCGCGCGGACCGCTACCACCCCATCCTCCTGCCCTCTCACATTCAAAATTCACGAGCCACCACTGCTGCAAAGATGTAATTTGAATAACATGAAACTAAACAGCAGAGACAACAGATTGTTTCTATTTAAAAACAAGTAATTGTTGTTTTCAGTTTGAAGTTAATATTTTAATATAAATGAGATTGGGAATAAATTAGAGATGTATTTAAATACATTGTACTTTTATTAACAAAACAATTTTTATTACATTTTTTTACGAATTCAGTTAATAAATAGTAGATACAATAAAATAGTATTGTAGAGAATTGCGATATTTTGCCTTGTTAATTATGTAAGTTGAGGGTCACAGTTGAATATGCATGTGAAGGATTATTATCCTTCACTAGACAAACAGAAAATCGAATTTTATTTCAATTACATCTCATATATTGATAACGATATAACATATTTTTATAATAAAATGTTTAGATATATTGTGCGTAAGAAATTAATTACATTAAGTACCATTCCATTAAACTTGGGCCTTAACTCTTTGACAACTCAAAATTTTATTAATATGTATAAAATTGCTCGACAGTCTAAGTCCTTATGTTTTCAAAATTTCAATTTAAGAAGAAGAGTTTAAGGAAATATAAAACAAAGAATTCTTAAAAATAATGCCTGCCAAACTGCTGTCTGTCTGCTAGAAAAAGTATATATATATATATATATATATGTATATTGTCGAAATTCGGCATATGACTTCCGTTCTAGATCCACGATGTGACGCATAATGACGTGTTTTTCTGGAAACCTCACTCAGAAATGGGGTAGAAGATTATGAATATCTAAAGAAATAAGTCGATCAGTTTTCAGTGCAAACTTGCTGAAGCTAAAGATATATGAAAGCAAATACAAAAACCTCTACTTATCATACCTGATGGTCCAGCATTTCAAAATAAATTCAGGGAATATATGAGTCTAGGCAAAACACACAAAATTATGAAAATCTAAATACTTTATGGGAATCTCTAAGAAACTACTTCAAGGCAGTAATGAGAACAAAATAGGTAGAAATGTGTACGACCGTAAGTAAAAAACAATAGGACAAGTCTTATAACGGTATTTTGCTAAAATCTAGTTGTGTACATCTAACTTTAATTTTTGTGACATTGTCAGTTAGTTGTCATAATTTATTGCAAATGTATAAGCGATTTAGTTAAATCTGGTGTTATAGCTAAAGCAGAAGATGGATGGTCAATGAGACAAATTGACCTGCGTTATAATATTGACAAAAATTCGGTGTGTAACATTCTAAGAAAGTGGAGAATAAACGGTACGATTAGTAGAAATCCTGGATCAGGGCGACGAAGGATATCAACTCAACAACAAGATTTGCAATTGGTAAATGCTTTAGTAGAACATCCATTTTACTCGGTTATTCAGGCTACTGAAGAAACGAATGTTCCTGGATCGAGTAGTACTGATCGCCGGCGAGTAAAAGAATCGGAGCTACGCTGTCATGCAGCAGCACAGAAATACTTACTTAAAGCTGAACATAAAGAAGCTCGAGTAGGATTTGCGCTTGAATTTTTAGTGCATGATGTAAATTTTTGGAACAATGTAATCTTTACAGACGAAAAAACTTTCCAATCAACACACAGCGGTCGTATTCGTATTTACCGCCCTCCGAATACTCGATTCGATGAGAAATATATATCTAACAATGATAAAAGTGGTAGATTTTCCGTCAATATGTGGGCTTGGATATCGGCACGTGGTCCTAGTGTTTTGTGGCATATTGAGGAACGATTTAATAGTGAAACGTATATTAGGATTTTAGACAATATTATGCTCCCTTCTGTGTCACAATTATAATAATAATAATAATATAATAATAATAATAATAATAATCTTTATTTTATACATTATACATCATACATTATACATTATCAGTCTTGTAATTACAATAATAATATAGATGGTAGGAAGAATGTACTAATAAAGAGAAGGACCCCAGAAGTATCTCTAAGATACTTGTACGGGTACAAAATGTGTCATCGTATATACAAATGACATGGCATAATTAATCTATCCTGGTGGCAGTTGTTTGTATTCAATTTTAGCCTAATAATGAGTTCATATTTCAACAAGACAATTGTTCCGTTCATACTGCTCATACCGTAACTAACTGGTTTCAAGATAACAATATCAATGTTCTTAATTGGCCCAGTCATAGTCCAGATCTTAACCAGTGGAAGAAGTATGGGGACTACTCGTAAGAAGTATCCAAAAACGAAATGTGAGACCAAGGAATGCCGAAGAATTACTGGAAATAGTAAATAATGCATGGGAAAATTTTATTACTAATGGTTATTGTATAAGGTTATTTAATTCTATGCGAAACATACTTATGGAAGTTATAAATAGAAATGGCGCAATAACGAAATATTAATAGTTAGTTTCTTGTTAAGTAGGATATCCTTTGTCCTTTGATTCAGGATTTCTACTAATCGTACCGTTAATTCTCCACTTTCTTAAAATGTTACACACCAAATTTTTGTTAATGTTATAACGTAGTGCAATTTGCCCCATTAACCATCCATCATTTACTATAGCAATAACTACAGCATTAAAATAAAAAATAAATTAAAAGTAATATCTGTTTTATTTCGGCTACTCATTACATATTCACATAGAGACAGATTTACATTAGAAAAAAAACGTTCAAATGTGCTTTTAGAGGGCCGAATATTAATACATAATATTTTTAGTCGCAAACTCCTCTATAAAATCCTTATTTTATTATAAGGAACATAACCAGGCTGCAACCAACAGCTACTCTCCGGGCTATGTGCCCCGCCGAGTGCTGAATTACAAGTTACAAGCCTGACGCGTTAAGTGTAATAATTGCATATTACCATCAAAACGCTAATGCTTCGATTGCAACAAACACCAGCCGAAAGACTGATCCTACTTAAAGGAGCTCTCGTGCCAGTCGTCACACACCACTTGCAGACTGCAGTTTCGAGCGTTGTCTCTCGTCAGTGCAAGGTAGGCATGTGACGACCGGCACGAGGATCCTTTGACCACTTGGTACATCCGTATTTTTACAATAGCGACATGTAAAATAATTAGCAGGCGCCATCTAGCGGTCCAGTGTCTGTTGCAATCGAAAAATAAATAGCCTGACTGGGCTTAGCACAGTTCAAATGTGCTTTTAGAGGGCGGAATATTAATACATAATATTTTTAGTCAGGCTTTAGTCAGGCTTGTAACTTGTAATTCAGCGCTCGGCGGGGCATATAGCCCGAAGAGTAGCTGTTGGTTGCAGTCTGGTTATGTTCCTTATAATAAAATAAGGATTTTATAGAGGAGTTTGCGACTAAAAATATTATGCATTAATATTCCGCCCTCTAAAAGCACATTTGAACTATGCTAAGCCCAGTTAGGCTATTTATTTTTCGATTGCAACAGACACTGGACCGCTAGATGACGCCTGCTTACTATTTTACATCTCGCTATCATAAAAATACCGAGATGTACCAAATAGTCAAGGAATCCTCGTGTCGTTCGTCACATGCCTACCTTGCACTCACGAGAGCCAACAGCTCGAAACTGCAGTCTGCAAGTGGTATGGGACGACTGGTACGAGAGCCCCTTTAAGTAGGATCAGTCTTTCGGCTGGTGTTTGTTGCAATCGAAGCATTAGCGTTTTGATGGTAATATGCAATTATTACACTTAACGCGTCAGGCTTGTAACTTGCAATTAAGCGATCGGCGGGGCACATAGCCCGGAGAGTAGCTGTTGGTTGCAGTCGGGTTATGTTCCTTATAATAAAATAAGGATTTTATAGAGGAGTTTGCGACTAAAAATATTATGTATTAAAAAAAAAGTTGTCCTATTTTTTTCTGCTCACGACAGTACCTCAAAATTGTTATTTTTATTTTTTTTATATTTTATTTTTTATTATCTTCATTCTTCCATTTTCCATTTCGGGAGGGTTGCGGCCCCCATTTTACACACCCAATTCAATAACTCGTAAAGTTTTTTGAATTTTCCGAATTTCACTTCGGAGTCGTAATCAGCAACGCCAAAAACCCCTATGATATGAATTTTAGCCGATTTCGTTGAAGCTATTATGTGAAACAGAAATGCAAAGGGTGTGCTATTGATATATGAATTCACATAAATATTGTCAACGGCACTTTACAGATAAAAAAACCGCTGCCCAAGGAATCACTACTTCCACATCCAGATTTTGTATTCAAGTATTATTTATACACTCTAAATCCCAATGTAATATTTTACTCCCTTTCATAATATTGTTGGGGTGGTATTCGGGGTGGGGGTAGCTGATGCAAAAAAAAAAAAAAAAATTAAAACCTTGACTTTTCGTACATGCCCTAAATTGCAATTTGATGGACTTTTACCTGTTTGCTTTGCCTATTTACCCTTACTTACCCCAATTACCCCCGAACCTTTCAACGGAACTAGATCAACATAATCTAGTTCCAGATATCGTTATATTACATAAGTGTATCAAATTTTAAGTCAATATGATAACCGGTTCCAGAGTAAACGTGCGCAGAAAAAAGTTATAGGCCGACAAATTTAAAATCTCGACGTTTCATGACATTTTAAACCAATTTCAACAAAAAAGAAAAAATTTTTTGCGTTATTATACTTCCACTGGACGTAGGAGTAATATATAGCAAGGACAATTTTATCAACTGTTGCCATTAGGTTAGTTTAGAAGAAAATCTTAGAAGTATTGTTTTTAAAACCTGAAATTTTCTGGATTCTAATAGAATCGCTAAAGTTTTGCGAGTTCGGTTCTGTTAATTTCTGTCTATTTGAGAAAAATGAGAACCTATCTGTAACCAAATATATTTTTAGTTCATACGTTATAAAATATTGAAACGATATTCCAGTAAATTTAAATTTGCTGTGACGTAAACAACAATTGGAAAACAAACTTAACATAAACTCCTTTTTACAAAATAAAATTAAAATAGGTAGTAACGTTGGAACAGACTCGAAACAAGATTAACGAAACTCAAAACAAACAGAAAAAGAAGAGGGGGACAGGAAATAATTAAGGATGGGCGAAAGGTATGAAATACTAGCATAGATGGATAGGATTAGTGAAAGGTATAGTTGTTTAAATTTGGCTATAGTGGTTGCCGGAAAATTAGTAATGTCTGGTACGGTAAGGGGTGTTTGATCCAAAATGGGGCATTATGCTGTCTAATTTGTGTTACGTGTCTTGTTAGCAGACTGTCGCCCAGTTTGAAAGAATAGACGTTTTGAGAAATGTGCTGGACGTAGACCGCTATCGGGGTTATGTCGTTGCAGCTTTCGTAGAGATCTCTGAGGGAGGTTTACCTTCCTGAATTCGATATGAGGCACATACATTTCTGTTCAAACACTTGTAGTTTTTTCATTGTCGGGGCCGATATGCTGCACCATACCGGAGCCGCGTATGTGATGGACAACCTGACCACCATCATGTACAACAGTTTTTTTTATCCTGTCTGCTATGTCTGCTACCTCTGACCATGAGGAAAATGTAACCGGTAGACTACTACCGCCTTTATAAAATGTTTCGCCTAGAGCATATAAGATTAAGTGGAATTGGACCGTGTCTACTGTAAAATTTCATTTTCTAAAGGCCACAACTTTCTTAGTATACAGGGTGTTGCATCATGAGAGGGACATAGCTTAATAGGAGGTAGAGAACGTCAGTGGTAACCGGAACCTCCCATAGAAATGTCTCATTGGGCCTTCATTACGAAGTTACAGGGTGTTAAATAATTTTCGGCCAAACCTGTTTTTTGTCATAACTTTGACAGGGAATGAAATAACGGATTCATATTTGGTACGGCTAATGTACTAACGAGCCCCAAGAGGTACATGTATAAAAAAAAATATATCCAGGTCCGGGCTCACTATAATTTATGTTTCTTTTTTGCATCAATAAAACATCACCCTGTATATATTTTTTTGAAATTTCGATACGATATTCGAAAAGAGCAAGAAACAACAAACAAAATGGCCTATATCATTTTTTTGTTACATCTTCGTGGTTATTTAAATACGTTGTTAAATGTGCAAGAAAATGGATTACAGAACCCTATTAAATGAGAGGCACGTGAAATAAATAGTTTTATAACTAAAATTTGCAAAAATTCTATTGAGCCTAGGTGGTCTGGGTGAATCCTAATTCCGGCACGTTTTAAAGGTCCATTTTGGTAAAAAAACTGTGGTCCTAATAAGTAATCGGGTATGAAATAACAAAATTTTTAATCAATCACAGTAGGCTTGTTCAAAGAATAAAAGTGACAGATAATTTAAACGATTTAGGCCTAAGCAACCTGTTACTTTGATCAAGAAAATCATCAACATTTTATACTTAATAAAAATTGGAAAAGAGAACAAACTAAAATCTAAATAAATAAAATATTTTCCATCCAATTAACAATAAATAACAAAACAATAACTAAATGTGTTTAAAAATAAAACGTAATTGACACTAAAGTAAATTTTCAAAATGTCCTCCCCCACATTTTGTGCATTTTCTTGCGCGTTTAGAAAGGTCACCAATTGCTCGACGTATCATTTCTGGATTATTCCGTATTTCGTCGCAGGTTGTAACGATGCGCTGGATTAAATGTTGTCTACTTTCAATTTCAATGCTATAAACCTCGTTTTTTAAGTGGCCCCATAAAAAGTAATCACAAGGGTTACAATCAGGAGATCTTGGTGGCCATTCATGTGGACCCCCGCGTCCAATCCATCTATTAGGATACACATTGTTTAAGTGTTCTCTTACTTGAAGGTTAAAATGTGGTGGGGCCCCATCATGCTGAAACAACATGCCTCTTATACCGATATTTTCTAACATATTCGGTAAAATGTTTTGAAGAAAATCAAAGTAAATTTCACCATTCAATCTTTCTTCAAAAAAATGTGGCCCTATCAAATGTCTATTCACAAGTCCGACCCAAACATTTACAGAAAACCTGTGTTGCGAACGGCGTTGGCGTACCGCATGTGGGTTTTCCTGTGCCCATTTATGATTATTTCGTGAATTGTTTACTCCATCCCTTGTAAATTGTGCCTCATCCGTAAATAAGGTTCTGTAAATGACTGGGCGATGGTTAGACAACCAATGACAAAATGCCAGGCGGGGGATATCGTCGCCTTGTTGAAGACGCTGTACCTGCTGGATATGATATGGATGGTAACGTTCTCTTTTTAGGGTTCTCCATACTCGCCAATGAGGAATACCAGTTGCCAAACTGATTCGTCTAGTGCTCATATTTGGGTTTTCTTGAACTACGTTTATAATATTGTTTTGTTCCTGCACACGTTGTTGTAAAACACGCTCCACAACTGCAGAAGTAGGAAACTTTCCGTGTTGTCTTGCATACTGGAACACCGTACTAAAGGTTTTATGATTAGGGCATCGACGACCAGGAAAACGCAGCCGATATTCTCTTTCCGCCGACCTACCATTTCCATTACAGAAACCATAGATGAATATTATGTCAGCATATTCCACGTTTGTAAATTTTACTGGCATAGTTAAAATATTTTCACAAGTTTTCACTAACTAAATGCGGATTATTGACACATTAAATTACTAACAGACAATTATTCAACTGTTTAGGAGATTTCTTTTTATTATCTGTCACTTTGAACAAGCCTACTGTGATTGATTAAAAATTTTGTTATTTCATAACCGATTACTTATTAGAACCACAGTTTTTTACCAAAATGGACCTTTAAAACGTGCCGGAATTAGGATTCACCCAGACCACCTAGGCTCAATAGAATTTTTGCAAATTTTAGTTATAAAACTATTTATTTCACGTGCCTCTCATTTAATAGGGTTCTGTAATCCATTTCCTTGCACATTTAACAACGTATTTAAATAACCACGAAGGTGTAACAAAAAAATGAAATAGGCCATTTTGTTTGTTTTTTCTTGCTCTTTTCGAATATCGTATCGAAATTTCAAGAAAATATATACAGGGTAATGTTTTATTGATGCAAAGAAGAAACATAAATTATAGTGAGTTCGGACCTGGATATATTTTTTTTTATACATGTACCTCTTGGGGCTCGTTAGTACATTAGCCGTACCAAATATGAATCCGTTATTTCATTCCCTGTCAAAGTTATGACAAAAAACAGGTTTGGCCAAAAATTATTTAACACCCTGTAACTTCGTAATGAAGGCCCAATGAGACATATCTATGAGAGGTTCCGGTTACCACTGATGTTCTCTACCTCCTATTAAGCTATGTCCCTCTCATGATGCAACACCCTGTATATTGCAGGGAAATGAAATACAGCATAGTGGTAGAAAATGTATTTTATAATATTTTCGTTAGTTACGGACATTTTGCCGAAAAATGGGCCTATTTGGCGAGGTATTCGGCTTTGAAGCGAAACGCTACATTTTCTGGTCGTTTTGCAGGGGTTCCTTCGAAGAGGGGGGGAGAAAAAATATTTCGATAGAAGTTTTAGAACGGCAAAGATGTAAAACTTTTCCTTTGGGTGTCGTAATTTTTTGAGATATCTGTATCGGTTTAAGAGTTATTCGTCGAAAACGGAAAAAATGCGTTTCTCGCCATTCTCGAAAAAGGTGAATTTTTAAACGCTCATATCTTTTCGAAAACGCCAGCCGTAGTGCCGTACAATGGAAAGAGGGATGAAAGCATCGAAAAAAAGGGAGGGCTGCGCCGGCCAAATAGAAATTTCAAGCCGGCAGGAGCATTCAAAGGTAGACATTTTCTGACATTTGCCGATTCGCCGGCGATATTTGGCGGCGGCCATGATGCCGTCTGAGTTCTGTCAGAAAAATATTTCCGAAAAAGAGATAGCCGATATTAATTAGTTAATTAAAAATACTTTTCAGTAAATCCGTTCGTCGCCAATGCGAACTTGGGATGCTCCCCGATAGCCCGCTCCCTCCTGTCCGAGTCTCAATCCTTGGCACTGCCGCAAAAAAGAGAATGTAGATAATAAAATCGCAAAGAGGAAGGAGTTGGCACCAATGCGATTTTAATATAGAAGAGTAGTATAGTAACCTGCTGGTTACTCGTGGTGTGATTACCAATTACAAAATACGGTTTAAAGTTCAAAAACATCACGTAGTATATCATTTCATAAGCCACGCCATGCTAAATTCAATCTGTCAAAAATTGCCACTTTTCTTACGGTCCTGCAGGTTCAAATTATCAATTCTCCCAGTGAAATTTACGATGCGGTTCAACTAGAACTCTTATTCTTTCCGTCACGTCATCATACGGCTTTCCAGACGGTTTATTTCGATAGATACGAACGTTGAATCCGCGTTTTCCTCGAAATTTCGGTTTCGAAAACAAAGTTTTTATTTCGGTATTTCAAAAATATCTTGGTAACCGCTGAACTCAAAAAATAAGAACTCCAAAAGAATTAGCTTGAATCGTTGCAGATTGCCTGGTTTCGTAAGAATTACGAAAAAATGTTTCGTTTGGGACTTATAATAGGCTTCGAAGTGCGTAAGGTACACGAATATCTCGAGAACCGTTGCCTCTAGGGTACAAAGCAACGATCAAATAAATTTGTAGAAAATTGGATTATCTAAAAGTCGTTTTTTTATTTCTTGTCCCGCTCCAAAAATTAACGATCTGTGAGCCCCCAAAATGGAGTGGAGTCTTTTTGCAAGTAAAGGTATCTATGTCATTAGAATCAATAGATGTCAAAAATACCACTTTTTGACGCTCCTACCGGTCCGAGTTTTCGATTTGGCTAGCGCAATTTACAAAAAAAAATTACACCGACACTAAGTTTTATAAGTTTTCAAAAACACCCTGTATACTCACCGCACTTTTAACTCGGTTTAAAAAAATAGTCTTTAATGGTAGTGTAAAAGTACTCCACCTCTCTCTGTGCCTCGGTCAATTTTCTTCATATAGAGGTTAGTAAAAAAAAACGAATTGGAGGTACCTAATTCAGCTATCAGCATTATAAGAAATTTTGTTAGAAAACCATTCTCCGGGGTATTTTTTAAAAATGCATTTTTCATTTCTGTAAACCTCCAAGAAAAGATACATAAGGATGTGCCCTTTAAAGTTAGCAACTCATCAGTTTCTTAATATTAGTTATGACACCTGTCTACAAACCCCGACATTTTTACCGATTCCCTAATTTTTTATTTTTTTAGGTAGATTTTCTGATATTTTACTAGTACTTTAAGAACTGGTAAGGATCAGCTTATTGAAGTTTGCTGCTTTTGAAATTCTCGAAAGTATTCAATTATAATGAGTCTAGGTATTTGTTTTTACAACCTTTTTAGGTCTGACCTTTTTAAGTCTGATTCACCTTTCTTGTTTTTTTCTCAATAAGCTATTTTTTGCTATGTAAAAATATGTGAAAAAATTATAGCTATAAGAGTAATTAACTATTTTGAATCAAATAATATCTTCACAGACAGACAAATTTTGATTCAGAGAAGGTAAAAACATGTCAATGGCAGTGTGGGAACTTGTTAATTTTATTAGTGAAGGCTTTGAAAACTGGAACTCTACGTTGGTATTTTTCCTGGATTTGAGTATAGCGTTCGATTGCGTTTCCAAAGATATCCTACTCAACAAATTGGAATTTTATGGTTTTAGAGGTGTGTCACTTAAACCAATGACATCTTACTTATCGAATAGATATCAATGTGTGTTTTGCAAGGATAGACCTAGTAACATATTGCCAGTACAACACGGCGTTTCACAGGGTAGTGTATTGGGGCCAGTATTATTTTTAATATATATAAACGACTTACCTGATGTAATGTCAATATTCACGGTTCTTTTTGCTAATGATACGACTTTTGCGAGACAGTTGAAGGATTCTGGCAGTAATGTTGCTGACTCCAAAATTGATATTATAAATAAAGCCTCTGATTGGTTTAATGCAAATAAATTATGCTTACATACTAACAAAACAAACACACTACACTTCTCTACGAAGAATGTTACCTCGGAGATCGTAAAATTCATAGGATAGTTGGTTAACTTGCATTCACATATAAACGAGTTAAACTCAATATTGCCAAAAAAATTATATGCCGTTAGACAGATTAAACAGAGGGTGAACTTAGACGCTGCACTTATTATATATCATGCACTATTTCAGTGTAAGTTCTTAGAGCCTTCGAGAGCTCTGAACCTCTTCTGGGGTTATTGGTTCGCACACTTCCTGTCGTTGCTGAAGCCTTTGACAAAAGGCTTCAAAGTGTGCAAGGGCAGGAGAATCTCGCTTGAGTAGAAGCCTCTCCTCGTACAGCGTTTTCCAGAAGTTCTCCACCTGATGTGCAGTCGGTGGATTGTCTACAACACGCGGAGGTGGTTGGAAAATGCATTATTATTATTATTATTTTTAATTCTCAGATTTCTCTGGACTTTATTTATTATTATTATTATCACACATCCAGTCCAAAGCAGCTACAAATTTAAGTTTCAAATGACGACATACATTTTTGTAAACTCACCTAAATAAGGATTTAAGAGAGTAACGAGTCCTATTGAATATAAGATTTTCATTAATAGGTATAGTTTGAACCTTCCTTGAATGCATTGTCATTATTTTACAGGCGAAACGAGTCTGTCAATCTGTATAATACACCAATACACTATGTATTGGTGTTTCCCTGTCTTAAACAAAGGTAAGTCCAACGACCAAACTGGCGATCCATCTCTTCCAGATTACTGACTTTTTCGGATCCCTCTGCAGAAGGAATGCCCAGAGTTCAACCCTGGTTGATATAGATTCGACCAGGGATGGTATTGGCTCTGAGAATCACGTTCAACTACTTTGTACCCACTACTTTGATAAGTCCAGCCGTGAAAGTGAAATTCTTTACACTAAATCAGCGGCGTTGATAGAAAAACCTAGAAATATGTTATACCTACAAGGAAACTGTTTTTCGTTTATAGAGAAAGTATACACAACTTACCTGATCTCAGTGTCATATATATCCAATATCCCCAGATCTACTTGATCACACATATACAGAATTGTAATAACCAGAAATTTTGTAGACTCAAGTATTTTATTGGTTAAAATAAAATTTATATTTTTATATCTTACATTGGACAATGAAATAACTATTTCCGGTTATTTTGCTACTTTAGCCTTTCAAAACGTGAATTATAGCTGGATTATAAAAAAATAGAAATTATCATAATTTTATAAAATAAAATAATCTGACAAGGTTACACATAGGTTGTGTAGTTGTTTTAGTACTGTATTGATATTTGTTTTATACATTTATTTAACGTCGGCCTATTTCCGCAAATGACGCCTGCAAACGAGCTAGAAACTTCTCTTTCGCATAGTAGGGATCCTTTAATTACCTAACATTTAATAGACAAGGGAGTGACAGCTTTGTATATGTCCGAAGGATGGTATAAACACTATGTAATCCTCGTTTAAGATTGCATAGTTACTGCATATACATTGATATACAAGCCGCTAGAAGATAGGGCGAGGATTGTACCTTGAGACGGGAAACCAATTCAAGTATTAACTGCGCCTAACGTTGCTTTACTATACATATCGAAATAAGTGTGTAGAAAACACTTAGTTTTAAAAATATATTTTTTTTTTTTTCCGAATTTGAATTGGCCTTGGGTATGTCCCATTAGCCAGCTGCACAGGTTAGCGTTATTTAAAAATATTAGAAGAAAAAAACAGACCCAACTATGCACACACGTTAAGGGAAATTTACAATGGTCACACTTTTCACGCCAAGGGGCCGATCATGGCGACTTTAACAACAACATTACAAGTTGGTGGGCCGCGGTTACAAGGATTAAGGAAAGACAGGGAAACTACAAAGGCTTACTGGCAAGGGCATTGATGACATATTGCAAGCTAGTAAGTTTTCTAAACTTTAGTATTCCTAAATTATTATGTTGCATGTTTGTAAATATTCCATGAGAATTTGTAGTGCTGCAAAATTTTGACTTGCAAGGATGCAATTTACACTGAGAGGCATGGTGAAGCCTATGTCCTGGAGACGTTGTATTAAATGATCGGATTCTCTCTGTTTGAGTATACAATTAAATAAAAGATGGTTAACAGTACCAATATCTCCACATTCGCAGAGGTCGCTCTCTATTATTTTAATTTTATGAAGATGGGCAGGAAATCGGCCGTGGTTGAATTGCAGACGAGTTATCGTTGTATAGAATTTCCTGGAGATGGAGAGTCCTTTGTGCCATTTGGGTTTAGATACAAGCGGGTTTAATAAATAATAATTAGTGGAATTTTCTGAGTATGCGTTTTCGTACCTGTGTTGCCATTTTACATACAGTGATTTTTTCATTGTGGCGTGTAAATCTGATGAAGGGGTTTTATATAAAGAAATATTGCCATCTGCGATCGCACTCTTGGCTAATTTGTCCACTTTTTCATTATGCGGTAAATCACAATGTGCTTTAATCCACACAAAACTGACATTAATATTGCGATGCGCCAACTGTGAGATTTTACCTATGACGTCTAACACAAGACACGGAGAACTGATTCCAAAATTGGCAATACTACTTAATACACTTCTTGCATCTGAAAAGATTGTAATGTTAGGGTAATATAAGAAACTAACTGCATCAATCGCCTCTAGAATGGCAATGGTTTCGGCGGTAAAAATTGAAGTTTCCCTTTGGAGCTTAAATTTGTACTCTAGCTTCAAACTTGGAATGAAAAAGGCACTACCAGTACCGCTTTCGTTCTTTGATCCATCTGTGAAAATACATAAGTGATGCTTGTGCGTATCTAACAGTTCCAAACAAATGCTTTTGTTGATTGTCGGATTGTCCGTGAAAGCAGGCAGGTGTACTTTAGGAGTAAACAACATAGAGAAGTAATGAAATGAGAATAAATAGGGAAAGCTATGCTTGGAAAGAATCTCGTCGAAATTAGAAGTGTTTCCGTAACCATCAGCTAGTGGGGGACTTATCTTTTTTTCCCAAAATTTATTTGTCAAATTTTCTATACAGATGTTATGTAGGCATGTATTAATATTAGCGAGATTTGTAGACGAGCGAACTTTTAGTGCGTATTTTGAACTTAGCCATTCCCTTCTTAGTGCTAAAGGGGGTTCATTTGCTTCTACATATAGAGCTTCTATTGGAGTAGATTTCATAACGCCCAGACATATCCGTAAAGCTTTATTCTGTACAATGTCAAGGCGACCTAGGAGAGTTTTACATGCGGAGCCATAAAAAAGACATCCGTAGTCGATGACGGACCGAACCATCGTTCTGTATAGAAGCAAAGATATATTTACATCTGCTCCCCATGAAACTTTATTGCACAACCGAATAATATTGATAGCCTTTTCACTTCTGCTTATTACCGCTTGTATTTGATCCTTCCATTTCAATTTCTGGTCGAGCAATATTCCCAAATATTTAACAGTTGTTTTGAAGGGGATAATAAGAGGAGGTAGATTGAGTGATTGCAAATTGGGTAAACGGTGTCGAGTATAAATTGAAGCAACAGTTTTATTTGATGATATTGAAAAGCATTTGGAATTACACCAATCATTGGCTCTTGTCATGATTACGCCTAAAGTGTGTATACAGTCATCTAATTTTCTTTCTTCACAGTATGCAACGAAGTCATCAGCATATTGTACAACACTGCAATTAAGCTTAGATAAAAAATCACTTGTATATATATTAAAAAGAAGTGGGCTCAACACTGATCCCTGTGGTAATCCATGTGAAACATATCTGGGGCCGATTAACTTATTTTGGTTTCCTCTCAAAAATGTTCGTCTTTCTTTGTAAAGATTAATAATATTGTGACATAAGAATGGTGGTAAGTTAAAGTCAATTAACCTTGATTGTAGGATTTCCAAATTAACGGAATTATATGCATCCTTGAGGTCCAGAAAAATGGCACCTAAATAATTATTTCTGGAAAAATTTAGTTGAACGTCTGTGATAAATTGCCCGAGAGCGTGTTGTGTGCTAAGTCCTCTACGAAAACCATATTGGAACGTAGGCAAACGTTTTTGAGATTCCAGCCACCATTCTAGCCTAATTTTGATCATTCTCTCTAATGTCTTCAACAGGCAAGAAAGTAATGAAATTGGTCTAAATGCTCTTGGAAGACTATCATCATTCCTACTAAGTTTAGGAATTGGTACTACTATACAGGATTTCAGTTCTTCAACATTTTCCCCAAGCAAATACATTTTGTTATATATATCAAGCAATACCAATTTCGCAGAAATGGGAAGATTAATGATCATAGTATAAAGAATACTATCTTCACCTGGAGAAGTATTGATTTTTTTACCAAGAGCATTGTCTAACTCGATCATCGAAAATGGTCTAGTTAGAGGATGATTGTTCATTTCTGGCTCGTAAGTTACTGGTTTTGGGTATACCATGTCTGGAGTTAAAGAGTCCAGGAAGTCAGTATGTTGTTCATCCGAAACTGGTTTCTCTATGTTATGATTAGCATTGACGTGTTTCATTAATTTTATTTGTCTCCAAACATTTGATGTAGGTGTATTACTATTAAGGCTGTTACAGAAATTTTGCCAGCTGGATTTGGCTTTTAGCTTGAGAAATCTTTTGACCCTCGCAAATTCTTTTTTACAGTTTAAGTAATTTGTCAGTGTTGAGTTTCGATTATAAGTGACTAAAGATAGTTTTCTACTCTCAACTGCTGCTGAACATTCATCGTCCCACCAAATTGGACGTTTTTTGGGCGAGGGTATAAATGGTTTGTTTATTTTGAATGATAGATCAGCAGCCCTATTTACTCCATTAATAAAATAGTTGTACATTTCTTGAGCCGAATTTAATGAATGTTCATTTAGGAAGTAGTTGTCTAAATACTCGCGGAAAATTTGCCAGTTGGCATTCTTGACGTTCCACCTTGACGAAGGAAAAACTGTATTAGCAGGCATAGTATTATTAGAAACTTCTATGATGATGGGATAATGATCGGATCCTAATGTATCATCTTCAACACTCCAACTGCAAATACTTGCCATATTAGGAGAAACTAATGTTATGTCTACGGCTGATATAATATTTGTCGTTTGATTGACAAAACGTGTTGCGGAACCATTATTTAGAACAACAAGATTACAATCATCTATGGCGTGAAGGAGAGAATTACCATGGTTGTCGTTTTTACTGGAGCCCCAAAGGCCATTGTGAGCATTGAAATCGCCTGCTATTAAACAAGGGTGAGAGCACTGTTGAAAAATGTTAATCCAATCATTACTGCTAGCGGTGATATTGGGAGGACGGTACACTGATAAAATATCGATATTAGTTAATCCCAGAAGAGTTGCTCCACAGACCATAATACCATCATTGAAATTATTATTTAAGCGTTTTTCACAAAAATTTATTTTTTTTGAAATTAGTAAAGCAACACCTGCCTTACCATCTATCCGATCGTTTCTAATTACGTTAAAGTTTGAAAAATTAAAATTAAAAGATGGTTTTAACCAAGTTTCAGATAAAATAATTATATCCACAGGTGAGGTGTGAAGATGGTGTAGTAAGCTAGGTTTATTAGCATTAATTGATCTACAATTCCACTGTAATATTTTGAGGTTACTTGTATTAGCCATATATACTTAAGTAAATAGGTAAGTAAACTTTTTTTTTTTTACCGTTGATCTGTTAGACCAACACCGTTAAATACATTTGCCACACTGTTTTTGATCCACAATTCTTCTTCGTTTGTTACATTGTCATTTCGGAGTTTTTTAACAATATCATATATACACGAGGTTAACTTATTCACAAAGATATCAATGGTAAAATGTTCCTTACTAGTAGAGGGGCCGGGGCCGTAAGGGTTAGGAGGGAGGGGTTTGAGGGGGAGGTGAATGGTTTCATCTATTTGCTCTGAATGATTAAATGCAGGTGAGTCTATTTTTCTCTTCTTTGGTAAATGAGCAATAGAATATTTATTAGTTTGAGACTGTTGAGATGTTGCCGTACTGTTACTACGGTTTCTTGTAGGTAAACTAGGAAACGAAAATTCGTCATTAATATTACCTAAAATTGCATATCTATTGCTGGAAGCAACATAATTCCTCATATGAGGAATTACCCAAGGAATGTGCAGCTTCTTTATACGAAATATTTTGAGCAGCCATTATTTTTTTAATATTTTTTTGCTTTAAATATTCATCACATTTTTTGTAAAATGAGTTATGATCATTTGAACCACAGTGACAGCATGAAGGAGATTCTTTTGTGCATTCACCCTCATGAGTTAGACCACAATTTTTACAAATCTTTTCCCTTGTCTTGCATTGTGAGGAGACATGCCCAAATTTCAGACATGTGTAACACTGAATAACATTTCCTATATACGGTTCTACTAAAAATCGAACACTGTCAATAAATACATAATTCGGGAGTTTATTACCCAAAAACGACAATATTATAGTTTCTGTAGGTTTAAATGTGATATTGCCATCGCCATGATTATTTTTTCTTAAAATTCTTTTGCAACTTTTTATAATAGAACTGCATCGTGCATTTTTTAATAAATAATCCTCAGTTTCCGCTATATCAACCCCTTTAATAACGCCACGACGTTCGGTTAAGTGTTTAGGTACATAAGCAATATATCCCTTGCTCTTTAAAAGAGGATCATCAATTAAATCATTAACATCCTGTATACTACTCATTTCTACTTTAATCCTATTTGCGCCCGCTTTACTGATTTCTTTTATAGATTTAGAATTTCTGAAGTCTTGATGCAATAATTTTCCTATCGCCATAGGATGTAAACGACCAATATTTTTATCAGTGTGTTGAATATATACATAAAATGGTCCATTGAATAAATGAGAACATTTTAGATCATACTTATTATTAAAAATCTCATTGTTATTAGTTTTTGTTATAGATTGATTATCTCCTACCTTTTTTCCTCCATCAGCATTATTGGTATCAGTGGGCAGCATTGCACTAGAGCGGCCTGCCGTTTCTGGGCGATTACTTACTTGTAACTGGGAACCGAGTACTAAACCACTGTCCGCTTTACTACAATTAGGCTCTACTGTTTCCATTTCTTCCCCATAAACAATGTTGACGTTTTTAATATTACCATTATGAGATCCCCCGGGATCGGGGGGTCGTGAATTAAACATTACTAATTACAATAACCACTTGCAATAAAATGAGAGACAATTAATTTGTAATTGTAAAACACACCAGAAAAACCTAAAATAAAGAAAACACTCCGCTACGTTTTAACTACACGGTTGTCAACGGCGAACTGTAAAAATATTTAAATCCTATTTTTATGAACAAAATGTATAATGTAGATACTAAAAAAAATAATTCCAACATACAAATATTTCTTAAAGATAAAACAAAATAACAATTCTTCTGCTGACGCCCAGAATCACATTCAACTTCTTCGTACCGATCTCCTGATAAGTCGCCATGAAGGCAACATTTTTTTACATCGAACCAGCGGCGTTGATAGAGACACCTAGAAATATGATACAGACAACGCAACTGTTCTTCGAGCATGGAAAAATTGAACACAATTGTACTTATCAGATCTACTTGATTGACACCTATATAAAATCGTAATAACCAGAAATTTTGTAGAATCAAATATTTTATTGTTTAAAATAAAATTCATATTTTTAAATCTTATGCAATCTTTAATACAATAACTATTTCCGGTTACTTTGTTTCTTTAGCCTTTCAAAACGTGAATTAGCTGCATTTAAAAAATTTAAAAATTGTGGTAATGACAAATAAAATAATCTGACAAGGTCAAACACAGGATATGCAGTTGCTTTACTATAGTACCGATATTCTACACCGGCGCGGCGCCGGTCTATTTTCGCGACTGAAGCATATCATCGACGCCTGGAGACGAGTTACCTCCAACTAGGCATTTTGCTGGAGAATAGGGACCTTTTACTTACCTAACATTTAATAGAGAAGGAATCGACATCTTTACATCTCCGAAGGATGGTATATCCACTACGCAATCTTCGCCTAAGATTGCGTAGCTTCTGTGTGTACATAGACATACAAGCCGCTAGAAAGAGGGGGGGAGGAGGGTGTATTTCTTTGAGACGGGAAACTCATTCAATTGCTTAAACAATTGATTTGAAAAATATTTAAATTTTAATTTTATGGAAAATTTTATAATGTGGTTATTAAAAAAGTAAATACCCACATACAAATATTTCTTAATGATAAAGCAAAATAATAATTCTTGCTTGGGTATTTGTTTAATATACATTAAACAATCCATTGGAAAATGTTAATTCGCCTGCTTTTCTACTGATCGAACGTTTGCATTGTTTGCATATAATAATAATAATAATAATAATAGTGTCATTAGCAACTTCTGATTAATGATGTTAATTATAATATTTTTTCAATGTTATCATGTTGAATGGTACCAACCATGCAATGCAGTTATTAATTAATTATAGGCACATGATATTATGAGAATTTGGTTATTTTCAACATAATCACTCAACTATAAGTACATACTAAATGACAAATAATATACACTATGTTTTGGGAACTATTTAAGGCACCCACAAAAATATTTTATGTTTGTAGCAATCAGTTTGTACTTTTGTTATTTTCTACCAAATAGAAACAAATTGTAGTAAAACATTTCATAAAAAATAAGAGAAAATTTCTTATATATGGAAAGATTGATTTTAAGTGGTAGTAGTGTATTAGAGACTGATGTATTAAAGCCGTAATGTTTTAGAAGCAAACATTTAAAATTAATATGATTTATTAGCTTACGATGTGTTATTTTTACTTCGATTAATTAATTAATTTGGTAGTAACGGTTATGTTCAACAAGTTGTCGAAATTTGCTCTGTCAGGTATCCTCAAAGGGCGGAAACGAATAAGGACTTGTAATCGTGAAAGTTTATCGAAACTTAAGTTTGCAAATGGCAAGAGACGTTTTAATTTCTTTACTCAAAAACCAATTAACGACTAATCTGTTTAAAACAACGATATTATTAAATTCAGTCTTTGATATATTCAGTCATTTAATACAACCTAGGCCGTTCAATAGAATTAACTTTGTCGATCATAAACTATTTAACCTATCATTAAACTAATGATAGTGCACACTAATATGTGAACACCGTGGTTCCCGTAAGCGACTTGATTTTTACTGCAAAACTAAAGAAATCTAAGACTAATTAAAACTAAAAAACTAGACAAATATCACTTTTTCAGGTAAAACTGAAGTGAAAATCATAATTGATGACAAATGTAGATGTTTAGTCGAAGAAATTATTTATTTAATTAAAACCTTAATACTGTTTCTTCTTTGAAAGAGAGTTCTAATAGATACAGCTTCGTAAGTGTTTAGATTTCAAATTACAGGGTGTTAAATTGTATAAATTATCGATAAGAATTTAAATATTTTAAACAAATTTCGATTTTTATCCCATCCCATGACCGACAAATAGTCACAAGTAATATTTATCTTATTTACTGTTTACTATTCGTTTCTGGAATCACGGAAAAACATTCCCGAGCAGTGAGAAAATGTAAGTTGTTTCACTCAAACAAGGAATCCACCCCTAAACTATTGATGAAAGTTGTTTTCCAACTGGAGTGTATATTTGGGAAGAATTACATCGGACAAACAGGGCAAAGTATCCAGTGCAGAATCAGTTAATACCAAAGAAACACCAGATTCGGACACACAGATAAGTCGACAGTAGCAAGCAGAACATATTCATCACAATGAGAACAATAGAGTCAACCACAAGGACGTCAAAATATTGGACGGAAGTATACGTCATTAACTAATAATTATTATTAGAGAATCGCTAGGTATTATGAAAAATAAGAATAATTTGTACAAAAAAGATGGGCATCGATATCCATACAACACACGGTACCCATTGCACATTCATTTTGTAGATATTTTGTATACAGATGTGGATCCTTAATGTATGTCCATTGGACAGTATATCCATTGGATGTCCATTGAACCTCTATTAACAGCTTATCCTCTTCCGTGCATAAAATAGCCATTCCCAAAATTTTGTTTACAAAAAAATTTTTATTTTTTATTTTGTTGCAATTTTTAATTCAAATATGCAATTGTTTTAAATTGTACAGTGTACTATATTTGAAAATCAAAAGCTGGTACAATTTCTGGTGAAACCAAAAGTAAATAAAAAATGAATTTGCGTTAAAATGTAACGTTTATAAAGTACAGTGGGTGTACCAAGTTTCAATAATATACATTCAAAAATTAAGAAAAAATTGGGGATATACCATGTTCATGTGACACCCGGTATGTGGCGTGCTACTGTGTTTGCTTGTTTGTTGAAGAACAGAGCTTGTTGCATTTATAACTGAATAGGAAAAACGACTGTTTCTAAATTTATGGCGTAATTGACCGTTCTATTTAATAAAACATTTAAATTGTATTAACTAATCGGAAGAAATACTGACAGAATATCGTTTCCTGTTTATGTGATTTAGTTCAATAAAATTGTGCTCGACTTATAGGGGCCGTAAAAAAAATCCAAACAGGATGATTCTGAACAACTTTTCCTTTTTCCTTATAAATTTTTTTCGTAGACATCCCACCCCCTGTCACATAATTCGCAGTAACTCATTAAAATAGAGAAAAAAATTTATAAGGAAAAGTCTTTCAGAATATGCTCCTCTACAACTTTTATTAAGGTCATTTGCTCTAAAAAAATGTCTAAGATACCGCCACTGTAGCGCAAATCGTACCAGGAGTTCGAGTGTGATCTTGTGGTTGGATACTCAGGAGGCAGTCCCCAAGCAACCCTAAAAAAATCATCCTGTTTGGATTTTTTTTAAATTGCATCTTTATTGGATTAATTTAATTAGCCCATGATTAATAATATTTTATGCGAATTATAATAAATGATTTTTGCGTCAGAAATGAAAGTGTCAATTTAAAAAAGTATTTGCGTCGTCACGTATTGTAGCCAATCATAAATATTTTGGTATAGTTTGAACTTCACTTCAACAAAATTAAACCGCTCAACGTTATGAAAGTAGTGCTCCTAAAATCCAGCATGAAGAAAACAAGAATATGACTAACCCAACACATAAAGGATCATATAACGTGACAAAACAATGTAACTGTGTCTCTCGGTGAGCTGGGAAGTGGTTGATAGTAGGCGTCGAAGTTCCCTATTGAGAATCCTGCTGTGTAGTGACATTAGCTACTACTAGACTATAACAAACGATTTCAAAACATCTAACGACATCACACAAGTTGTTGCACTCCTGTCGTTGACCTCATTACATTAAAATTTTCCATATTTGCTTTGGAAAAGATTGCTTCACTTATTTTCCCATCCTTTCTGTACTCCTTAGCCCTTGTCATCAAGTACGAGAAATTTGAAACTACTCTCCAGCTTCCTTTCATTATACAGGGTTTGGCAATGAATGTTGTGATTTCTAATAATAGTAGAGGCAATGATGAATGAAAAAAAAAAGTTCTTAATCGTTACTACTTCAATGTAAATACTTGAAACCTTTTGCATTATGTTAAGTTTCGGCAACATATGAGTAAGTGTCGCTAAATACAATTTTACTGTTAAAGTAAAAATAGTACTCTCATACAGTTTAAGTAATTCTAATTCATCAAAATGCCTGAAACACGAACAAATGATGATATCAAGAAAATTGTTGAGAAGGTGTCTAAGGCCTTAATTAAAAATGATAATTTTATTAACTCTATGGTCAATCAGATTGTACAAGAAGTATGTGTGATTTATGAAGAAAAATTTTCGGAGGTTAAAAATGAATTAATTATGATGCAAGAAGATAATGTAAAGTTGAGTAAAAAAATTGACTTTCTGGAGCAAAATTCAAAAATGAATAATCTGAGGATACTAGGAGTTCCAGTGCATGAAAATTCAAGTGAAAATTGTCCAGACAAGTTGCTAGATATATTTAAAAATGTTTTGAAATTACATCTAACCCTTAATGATATTCATAAGTCATATCGCATTAGAACTCTTACAAATAAATCTACTGGTGAAAAAAGTACCAACAAAAAACCCAGGCCAATTATTATCGAATTTTATCAAAGGAATGTAACGAATTTGGTTTTTAAGCATAAAAAGAATTTAAAATCTACTGGTATTATTATTCATGAAGATTTGACTCCTACTCGTTATAACTTAAGGAAAAAATCTGTTGCTACGTTTGGAATAAAAAACGTTTGGACTATTGATGGTACTTTTCATGCTTCGTTGGATAATAAGAAATCTATAATTGTTAAGAACTCTGGAGATATACCTGTTACTAAAATACCTGATGAAGAGGCTTCTAGCGACATCTCTTAATGGCGCTTTAACTTATTTTTATTCGATGGTCTTTTCATAAATTTATTACAATGCGGTTGTAACCGATATTTTAACGTTTGTGAACCGGCGGATATTGATATTTTAACTTACTCATTATATTACTCTTAGCACTTTAATTCTGTTTATTTTCTTTACAGTTTGTTATAGTAAATACGGCCAAAATTGAAACTGGTAAGTTTTAAAGCACAGGACCGTGCGTACTGAACTTGATATTTTGTCCTATATATTTGGCAATGGTATTGAGATTCGAACGGTAGTTGAAACTGTGCAGGCGAGTCCGAGACTGGCAATGTAATCAGCCTGAATGAACCATCTACGACTGCACTGGTTTAAAGGTAATAAAACGGACAGGCCTACTAGCACAAAAAAACTCGTAAATCGTTTCTTTATCTTGGAACGTGGAAGTCTAATATCGTGCTGTCTATGTGCAAGTGCAGCGCATAAATACCTATTATAATATCAAGCGTAGGAGTTTAGTTAGTTACTGTTCATATTTCTAAATATTTACTACTGTATAAAAAGTAAAATATTTTAATTATTTACTAATTTACCATGGCTTTCTGGAGACCATTTGAAACAGAGGATAATATAATAACGCCCGAAAATCTTATCATTTTCTTATGACAAGCATTTCTATTTACCTCCGCCCATGTATAATAAAGAGATACCGACTGTTTTTGCCGGCTTTTAGTTTTTATACGGTTTCAATTCCAATCGTATATACTTTACATAAATATATAATATATCTATTAAATATACACAATGAATACTCTTAAGTTAGGACATGTAAATATTCGATCTTTATAACCCAGTTTTAATGAAATAAAAGATATTATAATTAATGAAAAATTTTCTATATTAGGTATAACTGAGACTTGGTTAACACCTTTAATTGCTCCAAATGTTTTAGATGTTGATGGTTATAAACTTATTAGGAATGATCGTAATGGAAGAGGTGGAGGGGTGGCTATCTATTATGATTCTAGATTAAATATAAAAATTTTCAGCTGCGAGAATACACCTGAATTAGAGCAGATCTGAATTACTACTAGAATTAAACAAATTAACTATGGCATTGGTGTTGTATATAGACCACCAAAGCAAAATTTAAATGACCTTAAAAATTTTTGAAAACAGCATAGCTGATATTCTGCCGGTTGTTGATAAGCTGATTGTGATGGATGACCTAAATATTAATATGCTTAATTTAAATAGTAATGCCACGGTGCAGTTGTTGGAACTAATGGGTACGTATAATCTTTCACAACTAGTTAATGAGCCAACCCGTATAAATAACATTAGCAGTACTCTTATCGATCTTATAATAACTAATGATGGTTATCTGGTTAGTGATATAGGTTGCTCTGATTTGCATGATTTAACTGATCATCGGCTAGTTTTTTGTAATTTAAAAGTAAAAATTACGGATGGTAATATTAAATTATTTACTTTCAGAGACTTTAAGAATTTTAATTATGAAGTGTTTTTAAATGATTTGCAACTTGTTAACTGGGACCACATTTACAATCTACCAGACATTAATGATAAGCTTTCTTTTCTAACCACTAATATTTTAAATTTATTTAATACACATGCACCTATAAGAACTATAAGGGTTAGTAAACCGAAAGCTCCTTGGCTTACTGATGTGATTAAAACTATGATTAAACTAAGAGACAAATTATTATCTAAATGTCATAAAACGAGAGATAATGCACATTGGGTTGACAAAAATGTAGTCGTAAAACTTGGAGGGCTTTGGAGACCTCAAATATAAATAATAAAACGAAAAATACCCTACCTGTTGACTTAAAACAACCTGATGATATGAATAATAATTTTATACAGGTTGCGGCTAATGGTCCACCCCCCTGTCATGAACTCTTACAATTTTTTGAGATTAATAATTTCTCTAATTCTGATAAATTCAAATTTGTAAATGTTACTAATACGCAAGTTAGAAAAATAATTTTTAAAATAAAATCTAATGCTAAAGGAGCTGATGATATTATTATTATTATAAATATTATAAACTTATGTTAACAAAATGCCCGAAGTATCTGTTGAAAAAAATTAATTTTCGTCACTCGTCTCATAATGTTAATATTAGTAACCAGCATCATTTAAATATCCCTAGACACCGAACTACTTTTTTCAGGCGTTCATTTACTTATTATTCCTCAAAACTATATAAATGCTGTACCAGCTGAATTATAACCATCAACGATTTAAAACATCTATGTATAATATTTTACTTTCTAGGCAAACTCAGGTATAATTAATTGATTATTGTTCACTGCATATCGTAACAAACTGTATTGTTATTATTTTATTTTATTTTGTATTTTCTAAACTCGGTTGAGTAGAATAGGGTGACCTGGACTTCGCCGAGTATAATTAAATACCATTTATTATTATTATTATTATTATTATCATATGAAATGTATAGCATTGAAAATTAATGCACTCACTCCGGGGGGTTGCAGCCCCCATTTCACATCCCCAATTCAATAATTCGCAAAGTTTTCAGCAAAATCGGCTAAAATTCATATCATGAAGGTTTTTGGAGTCGCTGATTATGAATCCGAAGTGAAAATTGAAAAACTCAAAATGGCGGACCTAAAATGACTGACGAATTAATTCCTGATTTACGTCGTTTCTATTGATTTTACTGAAAAAGATGTAGAGTAAAAAAATGTTTAGACTGCCATTGAGAATACACCATTTTGGTAACCTCGTTATTTAACCCTTTCGCTTCTCCCCCGTGGAAAACTTCCTACGTCTGACCCTTTCTTTTTAATTTTTTTTTTTTATTATAGTTTGATAATATTGGACTAATATAGTTGAAATAATAAAAAAATAACCCTAATCGTTTCAACCCTTTACTGGCGGTGAACATAGAGTGACCTTCAAAAAATAGGATTTTCCCTACATTTTTACTACAAGTAGGTAATTCACCAAAGTGTCATAGTAGATTGTAGAAAAATAATTAACTATTTGCCTTTCTTGGAATTTTTATACACCATAAATGGCCCTGCATTTGGCAACGTCGGCATTGAAATAATCCCCCTTAAAGAATATAATAATGTGGGATTCTCACCAGATTTAGGCTACGCAAACCTACTATATTCATTTTGGAACAAATACAAATATTGATAGACCAAATATTAAAATCAATTTTATTGTATTATTAAAATCATTCAGGCATAAATCAATTGCTTCTTTTAACAATGAAATATTACGAAATTAATAAAATCTTTTAATAACTGCTAGAAATTGCATAAATGTCAGCAAATCTACATCATCTTGTAACCTTATGAAAAGGATCATAATAAATGTTTTGGCATCATTGGCACCACGATACACTGAAACACAAACAATTACTACTGATCAATTTGCTCATTTGTTGTGTGTCACCCATTTTTTTACAACAAAGAATTGTAGGTTGAATTATGGTTAATATTAATATTGTTAGTTGATGTAATGTAATTTCTCCGATCAATCAGAATCAAGCTAAAGCTGAAAAATATGTAAGAAGTATTATCAATTTCAGGGTAATCAAAGATTTGATATGGGTTTACCAGTTACTTTGGCCCTAGGTTGATTAAAATAATATTGCGATCAATTAACCTGTTTTGGCCCTGTATTAATAAACCTATCCCGAGTGGTACCCTATTGGAGAAATTGTTGAGAACAACAACGATAAGTTATATTTTGATGTTTCAAACTATTCCCAATCGATATGTGAATACTTGAAATAATAATAAGCTACGAGATTGTTAGATTGGTTGCTATAAGGTTATTTGGAAACAAATATTTATGTTCAGTTAATATTCGACGGTACATAAACTAGGTCAGTCAGCGAGTTACTAGAGATATATTACGAATTATCCGTCATAAAATTATGAATATTATATGTAAGAATTGCACAATTTAAGTATTTATTATTGAAACGTGAAGATTGAAATAGAAAAATATCTTCAAAATTAACAATTATTTCTTATGAATTCTTACCATGATATACAGATTTATGTTGCCTTTGGTGAGGGTGTAGTACCCCTAGCACAAAATGGATTTGATAAATAGTTTACATGTGGTTTCTAAATTTTAAAAAGATGAGGGTTATCGTGTCCGAAATTTTCTCTAGAACATCCGGTATAAATCGGTGTCATGTGTCTGACAATATGGTCACCTTGTTTACAGCTGTAAGTTTAACTTTTGCTATAAATAGAGGGTGCTCTTAGGAAGAATTCCCAGGCTGAATATCAGCCAGTTTGTAGCGCATGAAGAGAGCTCGAGTTTTGAATATAAATAGTTTTTGAAATTATCAATACTTATGTAGAAATATTTCGATACTAAAATGAGATTTTGTAATGTGGTTTGTGAAAGGTGACGCTTTTCTAAGTAGATTTTGTTCTATAAAAAATCGTAAATCTATCTGTTTTCGAAATATTTGAGTCCAGATATTACTATTTATCCATATTGAATAATTGTGGTTCTGGAATATTTCAATCTTTAAGTGGGACAAGGCATTTTTCATTTAATTGATTTGTTATTGGCTTAAAGGTGTTTAAAATAGGTTTCTTTTAAAAAAGTTAAATATGCCTTATACCTTATGAATTAAATGCAACAAAATTTACCCTTGAAACTAAAGAAAAAATATTTATTTATAATATAACTTGTTAAAAGCATTTAAACAATAAAAAACAATTACGAACATAAAACAACCATAATTTTGACAACTAAAGAAATAAAAATAACTACCGTAAAAGGAGTTCAAAATTATTGAAGTTTTCATTAACGCACATTGTAAATCTATTGTCTGGTCGATAGCCGAGTGGGTTAAGGCGCGAGGTGACAATCGCGATCACACGGACATCGCACCACCGGGTTCGAATCCTGGTTCCGGCACCGTCGGAGGAAATGGTTGTTTGTCCACGTTTTTTCAATGTGTAACCCCTATCCGCACAAGCCCTGGTTTCTGGAATTGGGGGTTGTCTAATTTCTGTGGTGTGGTGGTGTTTATTAAGTAGTTCAGATCTACAAACTTTTAATAATATATGCCCATTGGCTGCCACACTAGCATAAATTTTATTATCTGCTCTGTCATCTATTGGTTGGGAGAACTTTTGGAATGTGGTTTGTGTGACAGGGAATACATTTTTAAGTATATTTAGACCTATTTATGGGACTTTTTACAAATAACCAATAGAAGACATGGCAGATAATAAAATTTATGTTAGTGTGGCAGCCAATGGGCATATATTATTAAAAGTTTGTAGATCTGGACTACTTAATAGATTTACAATGTACGTTAATGAAAACTTCAATAATTTTGAACTCCTTTTACGGTGGTTATTTTCATTTCTTTAGTTGTCAAAATTATCGTTGTTTTATGTTCGTAATTGTTTTTTATTATTTAAATGTTTTTAACAAGTTATATTATAAATAACTGTTTTTTGATTTTTTGTTTAATTTCAAGAGTAAGTTTGATTGCATTTAAATCATAAGGTATGAGGCACATTAAACTTTTTTAAAAGAATCCTATTTTAAATATCTTTGAGCCAATAACAAAGCAATTAAATGAAAAATGCTTTATCCTACTTAAAGACTGAAATATTTCAGAACCACAATTATTCAATATGGATAAATAGCAACATCTGGACTCAAATATCTCGAAAGATTTACGATTTTTATATAGAACAAAATCTACTTAAATAAGCGTCGCCTTTCACAAACCACATTACAAAATCTCCTCCTCCTATCGAAATATTTCTTTAGAGCTCAGTGATATCTACATATTGATTCAAGTCCTTTTCATACGTTATATACTGGCTTTTACAGAAATAAAATATCTCTATTCGTTTGGAAGATATATGATCTGGAATTTTTTTCGAACACCTTGTATAGATTTTCGTAATTGGAAGTTATTTCAAAGCAACGCTAGACAGTGGATGAGCTACTAGATATAATTTATGCGAAAATTAAATAATACACGTTGTCTGAGGTACATAATAATTACAATGTAATGGCAAAACGTGTGTTTTTTATAATATAATATCCAACATAAAATATTGCTCTTGAATGTATATGAGAAAAATTACCATACCGTATTAAAATTCCGAACGCGAATAAGCTAAATGTTCGTCACAGTTGGCTTGTTCCCTTTATATGTGGATAAAAATACTATTTTGACAGATAATACCCAGTCTCAATATGAAATACAATATTTTTTAGGCGAATAAAACGTAATCCTGTTAAATGTTTGTATTTTCGCGGTCCCTTTATAAATCAGGCTTGATAAGTTTAACTGAGTGGTATCTAATCTGAATCTTGTGATAGAATTGAGGATCTATGGTTTAATAAGTGAAAGCTATGAAATACTAAACGAGCATACATTATTGCTGATTCGGAATGACTCGGAACATATTTCTCGAAAATAGTATGTACCTACCGAATCTTTCAAAAATTTACGTACACTACTTACATGTGCTTTTATGTACAATTTCTGAAAAATACCTTTCGATTTCAAAGGAGCATGATATCGAATAAACTTATTATATAGACTGTAGTTTTGAGAATTCCATGCAGTTCTACTGAAAGTGGCCACTTGCCAATTTTTTAGGTTCTCCAATCTCTGTACATCTTTCTGTACATTTTTTCGCCTACCTCTAGGTTTCTTTCTGCCATGTGTTTATTCTTTCTATGTGTCGGGCCCATATATGCATTGTAATTTGGCTTTGGTGTAGTCAACTAGTACACTCCTTCTTCGCTACTTCAATTCTGAATCTAATGCGTCACCCTACTTCTTTTACTGATCCATACATCTTTCCTCTAGCATCCTTCTTTCAAGGTGTTAATATTTCTTTCGTTCACTTTGTTAGTAAACACCATGTTTCACAAGTGTACATGACAAATGTAATTAATACTTTATATATTGTGATCTTGTCCTTTTTCTCTAAAAGTCAGACTTGAGGTTAGTGTAAGACATATAGGGCTTTGTTTCACTTTTATTTTGTATCTAATATTTTTCATTGTTAATTGAGTTGTTTGTTTTCCTACTCATGTATATGAATTCGTTCACTATTTTTATGATTCATTTTCGGCCATGCCACAATTTTGATCCACTTTGCACGTTTTCTCTTTAATTGTTTTTCAGTTTCCTCTCACTGCTTTCACTGATCTTCCTATATTATTGATATTGTCTGCGAATGTAGTTATTTAATATTCTTTTATTTTTATCGATTTATCGGTAATGTCACTTTCGTTCTAATTTTATTCAACGCAGTGCTAAAGGGAATGGAAGCTAGCTCATAACCCTGTCAGAGTTTTTGTACTATAATAAATTTGTCTGTTAAGATTTCCAGTAAAAGACTTTACTGTCGCACAGATGAAGTGGCAGGGGAATGATAGTTTAAGTTCACGAAATTTGCCATAAAAGTTATGTTTTCTTGACGTTTGAAGAAAAAAGATTTTTTTGCAACTGTACGCGAACTGGGTATTTTGCATACGCAATACAGTCCGCAAAATTCAATCTCGCGCCCTTAGTAATCGGGTATCTGCACTTTTTAAATAATAATTATAATTTATGTGAGATATGTGTAAAAAAATATTCCAAATTCGTTTTTTGTAAAATACAATGAAACGCTGGTAAGCCAATATGAAAGATTTACGAGCTAAATATTTCATTGTTTAGACAATTTTAGTCAGTTTAGACAATTTAGTTATTTTTTACTACTTATCTTATTAGAAAAGCATTGAATATTTTGATTTTCAATTGTTTATGTTCCAGATGCAAAGAAGGTATGTGATTTCAATTTTTCTAGCATTACATAGATCATAAATCGGAACAATTATGGCGCACTTAAACTAAATAATAAAAGTTTTAATGAAAAAAAGCTTAATATTTGAAATGTCAGTTATGTGGTATTGCATTCAGAAAATCATGAAGAATCCAAAATTGTAAAAATATTCAAGATGTTGCATTGGAAAATTAAAAGTTGGTACCAGTCTCGCTGAAACCGGAAGTAGAAAAGAATAAATTTATATGTCTTATGTTACACCAGGTATATTCTTTTTTTTTTTTTTTTAATACATTTATTTAACGTCGGCCTATTTCCGCTACTGAGGCCTAACACCGACGCCTGTAGACGAGCTACCCCCAACCAGGAATTTTGCCGAACCTCTTCCCTTAAGAAGAGTAGGGATCTTTTACTTGCCTAACATTTAATAGACAAGGGACCGACGGCTTTACATCCCCTCCGAAGGATGGTATATCTCCTATACAACCCTCGCCTAAGGTTGTATAGCTTCCGCGCATACACTGATATACAAGCCGTTGGAAGATGTGTGAGGCAAGAACGCGGTTTCCGTTGGAATGGTCACTCATCCAAGTACTAACTGCGCCTGGCGTTGCTTTACATCGCATACCGAAGTATGTACATAGTAAAGATGCACCTACGCTCGCCCACATGTATTGTTATCCTCTTCAAAACAAATCACCGAATCTACAAAATAATAGAATTATTGGAAAAAAGCCTCTGCGCCCGTGACGTTTACGCCAAAGGAAAAGTCAGAGGTTATGTTTTGTAAATAATATAAATCGGAATAAACACAGAAATAATGTATTTTGCTGACGTTTCGGAAAGTAATCTCTTTCCGTTTTCAAAGCTTTTTTTTTTGTGTAGCGTACCAAAGCTCAAAATTTGGTTTGAGAAGAATGGACTGTATGTCTGTATATATATAAATTTACAAAATAAATATAATTGTGTTGCAACTCTCTATAGCAAATAAAAGGAAAATTGGAGGCACAAGACGACTTACCCTTGTGATGGTTTGGTGGTCTTCTTAAGGGTTGATCGTTGACGAAAAGGCCTTTTCTGCTGAAAAACCCTTATTGTCTTCTTTTCTCCCACAATATTTATATTGATCCACAACACCAGTGATAATATTTAAACAACTCTCAACTTATGAAAAGGTCCCAAAATAAAGGATTTCAATTCGGAAATTTTAACAATTAGCTACAATATTAATATTAATGCGATGCGAAAATTACACACAATCGCGTGGCTAATAATTCCATAAAATTATGTATCAGTATTATAAAAAAAAATGTTCTTTTTGCTTGAAATAAAAAAAGGCTTGTAAAAGCCGTCTAGTGCCAGCATTTAAATGAATGCTAAATATATTCAACCAGCAATACACGACATTCTGCCCGGCCAAAATGCATGTTATGACATGTATTTTGTACACTAAATTAGCAAGACAAAAAAAATAAAAGCGTAATTAATTAAAAAATGAAAATGTTAAACTTATAATTTGAGGTAATATCAATATAGTGGTTAGAAAATTACAAATAACTAATAATACGCAATCTTGTAAACAAAAACAAGGATGAAAAAGAAAGAGAAAAAAAATTAAGATACTGGTAAAGGGCACAGTTTTACCAGAGGACGATAACGTGCCATTAGCGGTTTTTACTGAGGCGACACATGCTACACCGTCTAAACCAGGAGTTAGAGACATGATGCGACCTAGGAGCCACTGGCATGGAGGCAAATTTTCGTTTCCAATTAATACAAGAGTACCCACGTTAGGTGTACACGAAGGGTCAAGCCACTTACTTCTCTGCTGTAGTGTATGCAAGTACTCTTTATGCCAGCGTTTCCAAAACTCCTGATGTAGGCGCTGCAGCAACTGCCATCGTGACAAACGGTTTAGCGGTGTTGTGGTCATGTCAGTACTGGGAAATGGAGACAATGGCTCCATTGTTAAAAAATGTCCCGATAAAACGATAATCATGTGGTGGTTCGTGGATATTAAATCGCCAAATTATGCGTTGAAAATCGCGATGTGCGGGAGTAATTAAAATCATGCGATACATTTGTTTTATGTCTGCGCATAAAACGTATGTGTGTAATCTAAATTTTAATAAAAGTTCAAAAATGTCGCGTTGTAACTTAGGGCCTGTTAGTAAATGATCATTAAGTGAAGTCTGATTTGGCGTTTTAGCCGAAGCATTAAAAACAACTCTAAGTTTTGTGGTGCTACTGTCAGGTTTCAGCACACAATGATGTGGGATATAATAGGTATGCGGTGAAATAGTATTTGACGAAATATCATCAGGCGAAATTAAATCCATATGACCGAGTTCTAAATATTCTTTCATAAACTCGCAATATTGTAAGTACAGGGACGGTTGTTTTAAAAGACGGCGTTCAAGCGAATAAAATCACTGCAAAGCTAAATCGCGCATACCTGAAAAAACAGGAAGTACAGAATTCCGGAAAGGAAGTGATACAATAAATTTCCCAGTATTATCACGCATATGTGATGTCAAAAATATTTGTTCACACAATTCATCTTCAGGTGAAGATGAGGTAAGTGTTGGAACTGTTTCGATTTCCCAAAATGTTTTTAAAGTATTGTTTAATGAATCTAATGAATTTTCCGTAGTATTACAAAAAAATGAAGAAATTGGTGAACCGTTGCAATTTAATTTTCCCATTAAAACGTATCCAAATATAGTATTTAATGCATCTGGTTCGCCATCTTTGCCGGCAACTCGTCAATTTAAAATTAATTTTGAAAAAACATCAGCGCCTAATAAAATATCTATAGTACCCGGACTATAAAATTTCGGATCGGCTAATTTTAAATTAGATATATGTGACCAGGTCTGAAAAGGAATATGCGAGGACGGTAAATTATCGCAAATTTTGTTTAATATAATGGCATCTGTACTTAAAATTGGCAATGGTTGACCTAAGGATTTAAAAGAAATAGTAACGCGACCGTGTGATACGTATGTTTGCATATCACCTAATCCTTTTACTTCAGTAATAAATTTATCATTAGATAACCCTAAACGATTAACAGCTTTCTGTGTAATAAATGAACTCATACTTCCAGGGTCTAAAAGACACCTCAAAATTTGGAAATTATTACTGTTATCTTTAATTTCTATCAAAGCGGTAGATAATAAAACAATTTGATTTTTTGCTAACATACCAGCTGCTGAAAAAATAGGATTGTTGACTGACGGTTCAGAAGAACTTGAAGCAACATTTTCCTGTGAGGTAGGCGGTTGCGTAGAACAATTATTTTCAATCGAGAAAACATTATTAGGGGTATGTTTTTCAAAATGTAATAAAGTGTGATGCTTTTTATTGCATCGTCGACATGTAGATAAAGATCTACAGGTCCGAATATCATGCACATTGCTTAAGCAGTTGAAACATAAATGTGAACTCTTACAAAAAATGTAACGTTCGTTAGGCGTTTTACTTAAAAAAGTTGGGCAGGTATATAATGAATGACTTTCCTTGCATAAAAGATTAACTGATTGCGGTAATTTTGACTTAACTAGATTTGGTTTTTTAGAGAGCTCGGAGAGAGAGGTGAAATTAAGTGTGTCGTAAGCAACACATTGTTTATTTAAAAATTTAGTAAGCGAAGTGTAACATGGAACATCAGACGATCCATGTTCTAACTCAAATCTAGTTATTGTGGCATTATCTAAGCGTTTTAATAACATCATTACCAAAATAAAGTCCCATTTGCCTACAGGAAAATTTAAAGTGTTAAGTGCGGCTAAATTTTCAGAAAACGTGTCCAATAATTTTCGTAAAGCGGTTGAATTGTAAGCACTAATTTTTGTAGTACTCTCTATTGCAGACCAATGCATTTGTGCACGTATGCGTTTGTTTGAATATCTCTCCACCAAAGTGTGTCACAAGCAGTTTGATAATTCTCAGCTGTCATTGGTAACGTACGTACCAAAGATAAAGGTTGACCCTCTAATGATGAAATTAAATAATTAAATTTCTCAATAGGAGAAAGAGTAGTGTTATGTACTAACGCATCAAAAAGATCTAAAAATGTTACAAACGATTTATAATCACCATTAAATTTAGGTATTTCTAATTTCGGTAACCTAGCATGCGAATTCTGTTGGTTGGTATCTATATTATTACTAAAATTTTGAGTTAAACGTCGAGTATCTTCAATTTCAAACAGTTCTATATAAACAGTTTTAACAACGAAAAAGTCATTTAAGAACCCTTCGCGGATGGTTTCTTCTTGAGTCAAATCAGCGTCCTGTTCAGTTAATAATAAAGATAGAACGTTTTGATGATGCTTGAGAAAGTCTTCTCGTAAAATGTCAATTTCAGAATAACGAACTTTAAATAATGTACGAACAGATTTGTCTGTTTTCGCGTGTTCTGCTAAGGTATGTAAAATTGACATTTCATTTAAACAAGAGTTCCTCGAAGTTTTAGACTTTTTCAAACGAACGTCTGCCATTGCGAATTCAAATAAAGAATGAAAATGTAAATATCGACGGTGCAAGTTTACCTGTTCCCTAAAAATCTGAAATGACCACCGCGCTATCACTCAGAGCAGATGCGCACGCTAATTGGTCCAAACTCGACTTTAAGAAACGAGCAGGTGTCCTGGCTCCCGTGTAGGAAATAAAAATGGCTAATATAAGTAGAACAGAATATTATTAACAGATGCAAGCAAAATTGCAAAATTACTGAAAATATATGATTTGATTCAACTCTGTTGAAAAGAACAACCAGATTGCGGAGAAATTAGCACAGACCACTATTTTGCTATAGTTACCTCAAATTTTGTGTAACTTTGGAATTGAGTAAATTAAACTGAAAAAAATATATTTTTAATACGGAAGTGTAAAAAAATAGCTCAATATCCGGATCTAGAAGGGCCAAAATGTAGCGTACCAAAGCTCAAAATTTGGTTTGAGAAGAATGGACTGTATGTCTGTATATATATAAATTTACAAAATAAATATAATTGTGTTGCAACTCTCTATAGCAAATAAAAGGAAAATTGGAGGCACAAGACGACTTACCCTTGTGATGGTTTGGTGGTCTTCTTAAGGGCTAATCGTTGACGAAAAGGCCTTTTCTGCTGAAAAACCCTTATTGTCTTCTTTTCTCCCACAATATTTATATTGATCCACAACACCAGTGATAATATTTAAACAACTCTCAACTTATGAAAAGGTCCCAAAATAAAGGATTTCAATTCGGAAATTTTAACAATTAGCTACAATATTAATATTAATGCGATGCGAAAATTACACACAACCGCGTGGTTAATAATTCCATAAAATTATATATCGGTATTATAAAAAAAAAGTGTTCTTTTTGCTTGAAATAAAAAAAGGCTTGTAAAAGCCGTCTAGTGCCAGCATTTAAATGAATGCTAAATATATTCAACCAGCAATACACGACATTTTGAAAGAACTAATATCTAATAAAAATTATTAAATACATATACCCACATCCTTGCATACCACAAAATAATAGTACATTATTCAATTAGCATGTAATAGCTATTTACACAAGAGTAGAAGACGGTTCTTTTTCTACGACTATTCAGCAGGAGTAATAATTGTGAGAGTTTTGTATATTATTTAATTAACAAATTATTAATAAAACGAGTGCTTATCAGTACAAAAATTAACGGTAAAATTGAACAACTTATAAAATGTGTCGGTGTAATTTCTTTTCGTAAATCGCGCTGGGTAAATCGAAAATTCGGGTCGGCAGGAGGGTAAAGCTAGGGTTCCATTTCGCGAAACTGACTCGCGCAACTGTTTCGCGACAATCACCCGCGAAGCGGCTGTCTCGTGCTAACCGTTTCCATGATGAGAAACGATTCGCAACATAGAGGCGAAACAAAGTGAGACCAATTTGTGCGAGGCAAGCATGCCGTTTGTATATACAACGATTGCAGCATCATCATACATCAAACTGCAACGTTTAATGTTAAGAATAAAAAGAAAAAAATAAATAAACACCGGTGGTGAAAGAATTATTGATTGCAATATGGAAACCAGCTTCTAAGAGATATAGTAAGGTTAGTAGTAGTAACCCATCAATGATACTATAACTTTACCCGGATGACTCACAAGACTTTGAATATCTCTTGTCATAGGTTGATCCCATAATAAGAATGGATACTAATATTAGAGAAGCAGTAACAGAGTCACTGGATCAGGTATGCAGGTTGTTTTAAAAATATGAAACAACCTGTATACCTGATCCAGTGACTCTGCTCTTCTATTCTCTTGATTTTTCACTCCTGTAAGACCCCATTAGAGTTTTCATTTTTGTTTTAAGAGTAGGTACCGACAGTTTGCCCAATTTTGATGCTCATTTCCTTCCACGCATCCTCCCTTTCGGTCTTATTATGATAACTTTTCTTTAGCATCCCACAAAAATCGATATCTCTGATACAGTTCAATAAGGGAAATGCAGTCCTCCTGATTTATTTTGAAGGTCGAGACAAGTTTTCGTTTACACGGAGCGAAACACTTTGATGCGCAGTCAAAAACCGACTGCCGGTTCGCTCACCTCGAAACGTCCTCACGCAAAAAGTTTCGTGGTGGGGACTAGGTATCCATAACGCGAATCTAGTTTCGCAAAACAGTTGCGTGAGTCAGTTTCGCGCAATGGAACCCTAGATAAGGGGCATTTTTTGACATCTACTAAAATTCAAATCTGAGCTGTGCTGTAGACACCTTTACTGACAAAAAGAACTTTCCACTTTAGAGGCTCACAGCTCGTTTATTTTTGGACCAGTACAAGAAATAAAAAACGATTTTTAGAAAATGTAATTCTCTACAAATTCGTTTAACCGTAGTTTTTTAGCCTATGTTGCAGGTATGCAGGTTTTCACGACCGTTGTCTAATGAAGTAGTTTCTTTCGGGTCGTGCCGTGGTCGCCGAACTTGACTTGACGTTTCGCTGATCATCCTGTCAGCTGTCAGTTTTTAGAAATCTTCTGAAGAAGCTGACGGGATTAGCAGCGAAACGTCAAGTCAAGTTCGACGACCACGGCAAGACCCGGAAGAAACTACTTCACTAGGCGTAACTGTTCTCGAAATATTCGCGTTTAAAGGAAAAAATGACATATTTTCTAAATTCTGACGAAACTGTGCGATCTGCAATAATTCAAGCTAATTCGTCAAACTTCGTCTTCGGGGCCGGCTAGGGGGCCGTACGATGTCGCGACCGGAAGAGGGAGAGTTCTAGTTAATCCGCATCGTAAATTGCACTCGGCAATTTGAAAATTCCAGCTGACAAAACTGTAAGAATAGTGACATTTTTTACATTTGGCAAAAAATAGCTCGAACGTGGTGATTGGTTCTCCAAAATTGTTAAATAATTAATAAAAACTCACGGATGTGAGTAATGAGCGCAATTACTTGTTCAAAAACGCGTCAATAATGAGAGTGTTATTGTCTTAGAAAAGTATATTATTCAACTAACATATAATTGTGACTATTATTCACGAGGGTGAACCTTACGTCACGAGCCGCAGGTGAGTGTCGTAAATCCTGAGTGAATACTAGCCATTATATGCGAGTAGAATACTATACTTTATCCATGACTATTAATTAATTTTTTTATTGTTACTATAGAATTTATGAATACATCACTTTATTTAACGTTTCAGAACAGGCCCTTTCTTATCATACAATTTTGTTTTATATTTTATTGGGTAGGCCATTATGTCAAAAGAACGGCTTGTCATAAGTTAAATTTAAACGTCAACGTTGTTTACATTCTACATATTGCTGAAAGCAGTTCAATTTCATATCCTCAGTCAGCAAAAATTGTTTCCACAATTAATTGCAACTATGACAGTTAACAAATAACTCTTCCTTCTAGTTCTAGTAAAATGTTACCAAGAAAAAAGGAAGGGCAATTCAGAATGGCCAGCACAATCATGATTTGTTTATATCTAGTATAGAAGATGTTTAAATTACTGTTAGAAATTCCGCAGCTAAGTATTTATACGAAAAGATTAGACAAAAAAAATCATATAAACATATTTTTCAAAATAATGCCTAGGGTAGCCACGCCTCCACAACTACCAACAAAAGGGCCTGTATCTCAGAAAGGAAGCCAATTTCAGAATTTTGTCAAAGGACAAAATAATATTATTTTTCAATGTAAATCATTCCACGAAGTTTTTTTAGACGTTTCAGGTATACCTTCTTTTAAGGCCAATTAAACTTTACTTTTAAATTTAGCTTCTCAGGTAAATTCCATTTTAATTGATAAGGCACTTTAAAAAACATTTCCAATTAAACCGGTGAATTAAATTGAGACATCTGATTCATTAGGTTTGGTTTGTTTGATGAATTATGGAAATTAGGTTTTACTAATTAGTTTTAAACGTATTTAAACGTTAGTGAAAAAGCTAAAAAATAAATTAATTTAATAGAAGTTTCTGTGATTATATGCATATATTTTATTTCTGAAAATTAGCGTGACACAACGCACTCGAAATTAAAATTATTGCTTTCTTTAAGAGGCATATTTTGTTCGGCTGCTTGTTTCTAATTCTATATTTATTGTATATTGTATGTTGTATGTTGTATGTTGTATGTCGTATGTCGTATATCGTGTAATGGGGTAGTGAAGCGCAAGTTATAGCCTCTCCTACTCAATTGTTAACCTCACCTTCGCGATGAGTTCAATTTGAACTTGGTTCACCCTGTTTTCACTAACGAGGCTCTAACGATCGAGTAAGGGCGGAATAACCCTTACCTTTTGCCGTGAGCACATCCACCTTCTCACGAAGAGTGTGGTAAAAATAACCCACCGCACACAAAGGTTGCTTTTGGAATCGTTTGGTTACCCCATCGTCGCAGTCTCCTTCTGTGCCATGGGACCACACCACTCGCCTTCCGCAACCGAGCTGGTCAGTTGCATACCTGCTCCAGCTAAAACTTCAAATGCAGCTTCGTTTTCAGTCGATTAAGGCTTTAAAAAAATGATGGAGCGTTCAAGTGGGACAAAATCATCCGGAGGTAAAATACCCTCCCGATCGGATCTCCGGGGGAGGGTGCCCACAGGGACACCTCATCGAATGTCGAAAAAACACCGACAAGTTAAATCCAACAAAACTAATTCTTTCATCTACGTCGCTTGGAATGTTCGTACTTTGAACGACAGCAATCGCACCGATCGGCCTGAAAGAAGAACTGCTCTAATAGATAGAGAACTTCACCGACTCAATGTTGACGTTGCAGCTCTCAGCGAAACTCGATTTTTGGAGGAAGGCTCTCTCACAGAAAAGTACTACACCTTCTATTGGAAAGGTCTTCCCACCAATTCAAGAAGACAACATGGAGTAGGATTTGCCGTTCGGAATCAACTTGTATCCAACTTAACACAAGTACCATAAGGCCTATCCGAGCGTCTAATGCTGCTACGCTATGAGCTATCAGATGGCAACGCGGTAAATCTAATAAGCGCCTACGCTCCCACTCTGGATGCAAGTCACGAAACCAAGGAAAGCTTCTATCAACAGCTGGAAGAAACCCTCTGTAGAATACCTAAAACGGAACGACTCGTTATTCTTGGCGATTTTAACGCTAGAGTAGGGAGAGATGCAGACACCTGGCCAGGCATCATAGGCAAGAACGGTTTGGGCAACATGAACGCTAACGGTCAACTACTCCTAACTAAATGCGCCGAACATGATCTAGTTATAACAAACACCATTTTCCGACAAAAGGATAAATTTAAGGACGTCCAAATTACAGGCGCGCATTGATAGCGAATGTTGGACCGATCATCGTCCTGTGGTCTCTAAAATGAAAATTGTTATGAGACCCAAACACCGAAGAACTGAAACCGTCGAACAGCTAAAGCAAAAAGTTCAAGAGAATTTGACTGCACTAGAAGAAACCAATTCTGTAGATGTCGCTGCTACCTGGACACAAATTAAAGACAGTTTAAAAAGTGCGAGTGAGGAAATTCTTGGCACTGCAGCAAGTAAAAAACAGGAGGACTGGTTCAATCATAATGAAGCTTTTATACAAGAACTTCTTGACCGCAAACATATTGCCTTCCAAAACGCTATCAACCACCCCAACGATTCATCAAAAGCAGAAGCTTTTACCCAATCTAAGTATGAAACGCAACGCGAAACCAGAAGAATAAAGAACGAGTGGTGGGCAAGCAAGGCCAGAGAAATTCAAAGGTACGCCGATTCACACGACTACAGGAATTTCTTTCAAGGAGTAAAAGCCAGTGTACGGCCCCAGTCGGAAAAATATGTGCCCTATTAAAGATTTAAATGGAAATCTCCTCAAAGAAGACCAGGAAATAAGAGCCCGATGGAAAGAACACTACTCTAACATTCTTAACCAGCAAAGTCAAGCCGATCACGATATTATAAATCTTATCCCTCAATATGACACCTTCGAAGACTTATATAAACCACTAACAACGGAAGAGATCTTAACCGCCATTGGGCAGCTAAAAAATAACAAATCTCCCGGCGCCGACTCACTCCCAGCTGAGATCTTTAAAGCTGTGTCATCAGAGCTCATACCCTACCTCAAAAAACTGTTTGATATCGTGTGGGAAAGTGGTCAAGCTCCGCAGGAGTTTCGTGATACACTTTTAATCAACCTCTTCAAAAACAAAGGGAGCGCTGCGGACTGTGGAAATTACAGGGGTATAGCTCTCCTGGCTGTTGGAGGGAAGATACTCACTAAAGCGATGGCAAATAGGCTAACACCTGTTATGGAAAAGTTACTTCCTGAAACACAGAGTGGCTTTAGACCAAACCGAGGCACATCGGATTTAATCTTCACACTTAAACAGCTTCAAGAAAAAGCACTCGAACATCAAGGAGAAATTCACATGGCCTTCATTGATTTAACCAAGGCGTTTGACTCGGTGGACAGGGAAGTGCTCTGGAAGATTATGTTCCGCTTAGGTATCCCTAGAAAATTTGTGGAAGTATGTCGCAGTCTACATACAAACAACAACGCCCAGGTTATGTATAATAATGAGGCAACCGAACCTTTCCAAACCCTCACTGGAGTTAGGCAGGGATGTGTCCTGGCACCCCTACTCTTTAATTTGTTTACCACTGCTCTAACAATTATTATTGACAACAAACTGACAGTCAGAGGAATAGGACTCAGATACCGTTTTGATGGCGGTCTCTTTAACATAGGGCGCTTTAGAGCTTTCACGAAGACACGCACACGATTCATTTGTGATCTCCAGTATGCGGATGCCTGTGCACTTTTAGCCTCTACGCCGGAAGAGCTTCAAGAACTTTTAGATGTGTATGCCCAGAGCTATGATTCCTTGGGACTTAAAATTAACATTGGAAAGACTAAGATTATGTCAACTCCTCATCAAGTGAACCAAATAGACATTACACTTAACGGAAATTCTCTTGAAGTGGTGGATCAGTTCAATTACTTAGGCAACGTTGTTAATGACAAAGCAAACATGGACAGCGAGATTCGCAATAGAATTAACGCTGCATCTAGAGCACTCTGGGGATTTAGAGAGAGAGTATTTGACAACCACGACCTTGCTTTGTCAACAAAAATGGCTGTCTACAGAGCAGTTGTCATTCCAACACTGCTATATGGATGTGAAAGCTGGGTCACTTACCGTCGTCATGTGAAAGAATTAGAACGTTTTCAGCAAAGACACCTCAGAAGTATGATGAAAATCCGTTGGTTCCATCACATATCAAACGTGGAAGTACTCAGGAGAGCAAACAGCCTTCCAATTGAGGTGCTTATTTCAAGAGCACGCCTAAGATGGGCAGGTCACGTTCATCGTATGCATGATAACCGCCTTCCTAAATGTACACTTTATGGTGAATTGCTAAGCGGTAGAAGAAGGCGTGGCGGTCAACGAAAGAGGTTCAAAGACGTTCTCCATGAAAATCTAAAATCCTGCAGTATTCCAGACGAGCAATGGGAACAACTTGCAGCGGACAGAACCGAATGGCGAGGGGTTGTGGCCAGCTATCAAGGAAATGTTGCTGCAAGAAGGCCGAATCCAAGACCTAACCAGGTCTATGCTTGTCCTGACTGCGGTCGACATGTGCTCTTCCGAATTGGCCTCTATAGCCACAGTCGTGTGCACCGTAGATGAATGGGAATTACAATAGACTATACCTTTTACTTGTTTTTTATTGTACACAATTCATCGACTGTAACATTTTTAAACTCGGACTCGAGTAACGGCTAATAATAATAATCGTATATCGTATATCGTACATCGTACATCGTACATCGTACATCGTACATCGTACATCGTACATCGTACATCGTACATCGTACATCGTATATCGTATATTATATATTGTATATTAGACATGTACATCAACCCAACATCATAGTGCATTATTTGACTAAGTATGATGACTACAAAGAAGAAAATTATTTTTTTTAAACTTGCTTATCTGTAAAAAGTCGAACTAAAAGCACTAAAAAGTAAAAAATAGTAATTATTGGAGTAAATATAGATAGATATATAATAGAAAAAATTTGTTTGTTTTGGTGAAACTAAACAGTTTTAATTTATTTTGGACCCCTTAAAATGCTAGTTAAGAAACGAGGTACCCTTTTATTGTAGATGTTTAAGGAACCCTCAGTTCAAATTTCGTGGAAATCGGTTCACCCACCGCCTCCCACGATATATATATAAATATAACAATTTATTCATTATGTGTGTACTAAATGTTTAAACATTTTTCACAAAAGTTGTTTACATCGTTTTAAAAATGAAATTCGTTTTGTCAAAGACAATAAAATAATTTGCTGTGATAATGGTAATGAAAGTTTTTCTTTTTCTGATTCTGAGGAAAAAAATATTCTGGAAAAAACTATTAACGAGTTAGCCAGTGATGGTGACATGAAAACAAAATATATACAAAAATTGAAAACAGAAAATGAATTAATTATGCAAGAAGCCACGAAGTATGAGGAGGATATGAACCAATTAATTGCCAGTCAAGAAAATATGATTAAGGAATTAAGAGATCAGATAAAAGACTACTGTAAAAAACAAGAAGCTAATAAAAATGTTACAAGAACTAGTAGTACACAAACAATGTGTAAAAGTAAAAATTATAAATCGGTCTCTACAATAACTGACCCAGAAATTACAATGGACAGTGGCGTAGTCAAACCAAAACATAAAACTGAAAATATCGAAAGTAAAAAAAGCATTACCACTACAACGAGTACACAAATTAACCATACAAAAGATGATAATAATCGACACCGTTCTACATCCATCGACTTAACGGGAGAGATTAAAATTATGCACCTCCCAAATATTTGTAAAAATGACGACGGACAAAGTACCACGAGGAAAAATATAATCTTACCTAAGCCAAACTACCAAAGACAAGCAGCAAATGTAAACTTATCTACAAATAAAGAAATTAGGAAGAAAAAAATTCTGTTACTAACTGATGAGAGAAATATTAACTGGCAAATCAGAAAATTAGTGAACCCGAGATATTATGATATACAATCGATAACAAAACCGGGAGCATCACTGCATCAGATAATGGAAAATATTGTACCATTAACTAATAATTTTAATCTGGAAGACTTTGTAATCATAATAGGTGGATTAAACGATATAGAAAATTACAAGACACCTTCATTTCGTTCAATATGCAATAAGCTTAAGGCCTGTTCTCATACAAACATATTATTTGCATCAGTTCCTTATGTTCACAATGAAAGAACTGGGAGAAATAATAAGCATATCATACAGTACAATGCAAAACTGAATCAATTCTTAACTAAATTTAACAACTATACAGCGGGATTAGTTAGTTATATAGAAATCAATGCTAGAAATTCCAGTAAATTTAATGGACGAATGGTGGCCTCTCTTATGTTAAGGGCTATATATTCCGCACCATACAGGAACAAAAATAAAAATATAACGTTCGTTAAAATAAATGAAGATGCTGTTTTAAACTGGAATGATCAAGAGTGTTTTCCACCTAATGGAACATCTGAATCTTTAACTGATATTAGAATCTCAACAAATAACACAGTGATACCCGAAGCTACAGGAAAAAATAGTGAGGAATCCGAGATGTCAAATTGTCGTAATAAAATTTCAAACAGTAATTTTTTAGAGGTAAAGTTAGATCAAATAGTATTAACATAGTACATCAAAATGTGCAATGCTTGAGTAACAAAATTTTAGAGATAGAATTATTTTTAAAGTGTATAAATTGTGATATTTTTTGTGTCTCTGAAAGTTGGGCAAAAAAAGACCAACTTCAGTCTTTAAATATCAATGGATATTATTTAGGAAGCTACTTCTGTAGAGACAATTTTAAAAATGGTGGTGTAGGCATTTATGTAAAAAACGATTTGAAATGTGTAAATCTTGATTATGTAAATAATCTTTCTATAGAAAAAGATTTTGAATGTACAGCCTTAAAATGTACGGTAAAGGAAAATGAATCTTTTTTAATTTTGTCAAATTATAGAAGCCCGGATGGAAATATACCCATTTTTTTAGACAAGTTAAACACAGTACTAAACTTACTGTTAAAAAATCATAAACAACATAATATAATAATGTGTGGCGATTTTAACATAAATTTTCTTTTGCCTTCTAAAAATCACACAGACCTTTTGGACATTTTAAGTTCATATTGTATCAGACCTACCATAAAGGAATGCACGAGAATAAACTCCTGCATTGATAATATATGTGTAAATTTAGATGAAAATTCATATAAGAGTTCAGTAATAATTAATGGTATTAGTGATCACAATGCTCAAAGAATATCGATTTCAATGAAAAGCGAGATGAACACTAAAAAACGTATTATGTACAGGGAATTAAATAATTTTGATAGTATATGCCACTTTTGTGAATTACTTAAGAATGAAAACTGGAGTGATATTTTAAATTCAGAAACACATAATGCAAGTACTAAATTCACTATGTTCTGTGATATTTTTATATATTATTTTGAAAGAGCATTTCCAATAAAAACTAAAATTATAAACAGCAATCAGAAGCCCTCAAAAAAATGGATAACAAATGGTTTAAAAATATCATCGAAAAATTTAAAAGAATTATACACTTTAACTTTAGATGGAGATGAAAACATTAAACTTTATTATAAAAAATACAAATCTATTTATAGACAACTTTTAAAAAAAGCTAAAAAGATGCATAATAACGATTTACTTGCTAACACTAAAAATAAATCAAAAATGGCGTGGAACATAATCAGGCCTCATAAAAATAAACATGAAAACGAACTTGTTTTAGACGTAAATGATACTCTAACAAATAATAGTTATATTGTAGGCAATCATTTAAACAAGTATTTTAACAATGTACCTAATTTATTGCTGCCTGACCCCCTTCAACAAAATTACCATGAAACTCATATAAAAAATAACCCTTTCTCGTTCTTTTTTGAACCCGCAAATGAATTTGAGGTTTTAAGCATTGTACAAAATCTAAAAAATTCTAATTCCTCAAGTGTGGATAATATTAGCACGAATCTACTAAAAAAATGTATAATACCAATTCTGAAACCATTAACAGAACTTTTGAACTGTTCTCTAAATGAAGGAGTTTTCCCAGAAAAAATGAAAATTGCCAAGATAACACCTTTATTTAAGTCAGGCTGTAATTCAAAGGTGGAGAATTATCGACCAATATCCATATTAAGTTCCTTCTCCAAAATATTTGAAAAATACGTGGCACAAAAGATTACAAAATTCTTTGATAAACATAAGCTATTCAATAGTAATCAATTTGGTTTTCGTGCTGGTCTTTCTACGACAACTGCTATTATACACTTTTTAAATCATTTGTATGAAAACTTGGATGTAGCTAAAAAAAGTGTAGGTATCTTTCTTGATCTGAGTAAAGCGTTCGACCTTGTGTGTCATGCTATCCTTATTAAAAAACTTGAGAGCTACGGTGTAAGAGGTATACCATTAAATTGGTTTAAAAGCTATTTGTGTGGTAGAGCACACTTCGTAGAAATCAATAACTCCAGGTCTGATGTACTTAAAACCTCAATAGGAGTACCGCATGGGTCAGTTTTAGGTCCCTTGCTGTATATTATTTATGTAAATGACTTCACCGTAGATGACTCTTTACTATTTGCTGACGATTCTTCTCTACTAATATCAGAATCGAATATAGAATACGCGGTAAACGAAGCTAATGTAAAGCTCTCACAAGCTCAGGAATGGTTTACCGAAAATAGGCTTGTTTTAAATAACAAAAAATCTATATTTCTAAGATTTAGCACCTTAAAAAAAAACTATGAGGAAAATCTTTTGATAAAGGCTAAAAACGGTAGTATTAGACAAGAACAAACTGTTAAATTTCTAGGTTTGTATATATCAGATAACTGTTCATGGTCTGTACATACTGACAATATCTGCAAAAGAGTTGCTTCAGTTTGCTATTGTATTAATCAGCTACGTGATATTGTTGACCGATCAGTCTTGGTCATGTACTATCACGCTCACTTTCACTCCATAATCTCTTATGCCATAATTGCCTGGGGAGCATCAAGCGATAGTTTTAGAGTTTTCAAATTGCAAAAAAGAGCAGTAAGATTCATTGTTGGATTAAATAAGAGACATAGCTGTAAAACTCTGTTTAAACAATTGGGAATTTTAACATTACCATGCATTTTGTTATTAAATCTATTAATGTATGCTAAAACTGAACTAAGTACGAATAGACTTAATAATTATCATTCGTACAACACAAGAAATATCACAACACTTGAAATACCAAAACATAGATTAAAAAAATATGAACAAAGTCCCAAATACCTAGCTATAAAAGCATATAATCATTTACCAACTAAGTACAAAGAAATGCAACCCAAATATTTTAAGTTTGAACTTAAAAATTTATTATTAAATAAGAGTTATTATTCTCTAAATGAATATTATGACGATAACAATTTGTGACTGTACTTTTTTTCTGAATTTTTTTATTACTTTGATCTACATATACTGTTAATACTTTTTTAATTTTGTGGTATACATGTGCTATTCTGTGCATAATAGCAATTTTATCTATAATTGTTTGTTTGTCTTATAGGTATTTTTTTACACGTGTATATATATTTAAATAATATATGTATCATATATGTATATATGTATTTTAATATAATCTAGTTTATTTGTGTACTATTTATTATACTTAGTTTTACAGATAAATTGTGTTATGTAATATTTGACTTATCCTATATCATGTATTATGATCGAAGGGATTAATAAATTATTATTATTATTATTATTATTATTATTATTACTGATAAACGTAAGAAATTGAATTACGGCTAACTTGGTCAAAATTAAACCGAATTTGATAAAATTTTAGACGAAAGTAACCTACATAACCAAAAAATAGCCTGCCAAATTTTAGTAAAGAATATCAAACAGTTTGACCGCAATTCCATTTTTAGTCCAAATTTCACAATATTTTCAAAAGTTTTCCCAATTTGTCCAAACGGTCGGAAGATTTTTTCTACCAAAGTGAAGGTATTCTTATGTACTTTCACGTGATGTAAACGAAAAATAACTTTTTTAAAATTTACTCGATTTTTTGTCATTTTTGATATATACATGTGCGCGGCGATTTCCCGTCATTTTAGGTATTATACGTATGCGCGCACGAGTATACGTGTAATTATTCATTATAAAAATTACAATATTAATAATAAAAAGTGATTGTGAGCAGGTTTCAAATTAGATAAAACAACTGTCGAAGGTAAAATATAATAATAATAATAATAATAATAATAATAATAATAATAATAATAATTTCTCTTTAAGGCAGCACGGAGAGCAGCCGATGAACTTGGTCTCATCTTCGACGTCGAGCGGGTAAACCCCGACTCTGTCACCGAGTTGGAACCCGTTCGACTAAAAGCCCACATTAAAGCTGCAGAACACAACATCCTTCTGCAGCTCCATAAGGATAAGCCATTGCACGGGATCTTCTATAAAAATATAGAAGACCTCGGCTTATCCGAAAGGCTGACCTTCGCCTTCTTAAGGCCAGCTGGGCTGAAGTCTGAGACCGAGGGATTCATAATGGCTTGCCAGGATGGTGTATTTAACACTCTCGTCTATCGACGTCGTGTCATGGGTATGGAGGTCCCTGATGTCAGCTGCAGGGCCTGCCGCAGGGCGCCGGAGACTGTAATGCACTTACTGTCGTCTTGCCCGACATACGCAGTCTCGGCCTATATTCATAGACACAACGCAGCATTACGAGTGCTTTACTATCATTTAAGGCACTCGTATGGGATAGACGAAACACCAGTGCTGCCTTACGTTCCGGGGGATATTGAGTCCGTTGTGGGGAATGAGAAGTGCCTAATTTATTGGAACTACTCGTTTCCCACCGTCAGGCAAATACAAGCCAACAAGCCTGACATAGTACTCCTCGACCACCAACTCAAGACAATGTATGTCGTGGAATTCTCAGCTCCCGCTGAGAGCAACATTGTCTTGAAAGAGGAGGAAAAACGGACAAAATATCGAGATTTGCTCTTCGAACTCCGCAGGCTTTATCCAGGCCATTCTGTTAAAATAGTGGTACTGATTATAGGAGCCCTCGGTGGAATGAGACAGACGCTGCTTTCAGAACTAAAGATCATACCGGCATGCCGAGATTCGGCAGAGATCTTAGCCGGCAGAATGCAGAAGGCTGTCATCCTCGGTTCATTACGTCTACTCAGGGCACACGATTCGCGGACCCGGTAGTCACTCACCCCACGGGCGTGGGGAGTGGCTATTGGTATTACCAGCTCCCCTCTGTGAGGGTCGGAGCCACAGAGTAGGGTGACTGGTTTCTTGTAAAAAAAAAAAAAAAAAAAAAAAAAAAAAAAAAAAAAAAAAAAATAATAATAATAATAAATGTCTTTATTTTCGGCAGCAGTAAAAAAAAACATTAACAGAAACCTTAACAAAATAAATACATTGAGACAAAAATTACCGAAAAAAGGCGAAGTTCACAATTAATGTGCTCTACCACTTAACCTATCGTATTTAAATTGAGTATAATGATAACCTGAAGGAAACAATAATAATAGTAACAATAACACAATAATGACAAAACATAAAAAAACAACTAAAAAAAAACTAATTTTTCTGGACTAAAACCACCCATTAAAATACATAATTACAATTATTACATTACGAAATCACTAATTACTGCTATTGACTAATATATTTTTTAATTTCTTTTTTAAATTTGGATATCTTGAGAGATTTCATTTCAGTCGGAAGGCCATTATAGAGAAACGCAATGTTGTATCGAAAACTCCGCTCATAAAGGTGGGTTCTGTGTACAGGAGGGGTAATTAAACCTTTGAATCTAATATTGACGTTATGGACATCGCTTCTGAAAGTGATTTTATTGTATAGATATGGTGGCGACTTAAATAATAGTAGCTTGTGATACAAGCTAAGCGTGTGCACTTTAAATCTTTCATTCATTTTTAGCCATCCGAGTTCCGAGAATTTATGAGAGATGTGTTGAAATTTTCGTATACCGTAGATAAAACGAATGCAAGAATTTTGCACTCTTTGAATACGATTCATATAATCTTGATCCAAGCAGGGTGAATATATGGGCGAGCAGTAAGTGAACTGAGAGAGTACAAGAGCATCGCAAAGCGATTTTTTGACCTTTGCATGGAGATGACGTCTATGCGGAAAAAGCAGTCTAAGAACATTATAAGCATTTTGCATATTTTTTTGGGTATGTTGGCGAAAACGTAATAAAGGGTCAAGAATAATACCAAGATTTTTAGCACTATCCGAAATTTGTAAAGGCGTATTATTAATTGTGACGTTAAAACTATTTCTTAATAACAAGCTATCATGCCTTTTCCCGAATAACAGTAGACTAGATTTAGAAGCATTTAGTAACAGTGCATGCTTAGAAGACAGCTCAGCTAAGGATTGTAAATCATTATTAAACCTTTGTTTAGCAATTTGTGCATCTTCGAGAGCAAAAGAATGGTAGATTTGCGTATCGTCAGCGTACATATGTATTTTTGAGTATTTTATGAACTTATGAAATTGCGATGTGTAAATAGTGAAAAGTAAAGGCCCCAGAATAGATCCCTGTGGCACGCCTGTCAACACAGTTCTGCTAGTGGAAATAACTCCATTTAGCCGTACTTGCTGGCTACGCTGTTCCAAATAAGATGACAATAAACTCGTTGCATCGTTATTTGCACCACTTGACTTCAGTATTTCAATAAGTATTTCGTGGTCAATGGTATCAAAAGCTTTACTGAAGTCAAGCAGCGCCATTGCCGTTGAGTTTCCCTCGTCACTTGCCTGAAATATGTCATCAGTAATAGTTAGCAGTGCTGTTGTGCAGCTATAACCTGGCCTAAAGCCTGACTGTGTGGGCGGCAAAATATCGTAGCTATCAAGATGTTCTCTGAGTTGCGTTTCCATTACTTTTTCCATAAGTTTAGAGAGAACCGATAAAACACTTATTGGTCTAAGTTCGGCAAAAGTTTTTGGAGAAGATACTTTAGGAACAGGAGTTACGATAGCTTTCTTCCAGGCAGACGGAAACTTTCCCTGTAGTATAACGGAATTAATAATATTAACTAGAAACGGCAACAAATAAGGACAACAAAGTTTTAGAAATAATGCCGTTACACCACCAGGTCCAGCTGAGCAAATTTTTAAATTTAAAATAATTTTTCGTAAATCTTCAGCATTAATAAGCTTAAATGAGAATTTGGATTGGCATATAGGATTTGTTGAATAATAATTAATAATTTCCCTTCTGTCCCCAAAAATTTTTGGGATACTATCTATAAAATAATTATTAATTGCCTCAGGATCCTCCATTACATGCGGTAACTGGTATTTAGCTTTTGTAGATATATTTAATAGTTTAAGTTCCCTCCACAATTGTTTAGAATTCTTATTAGCAGCGATATAACTAAAGTAAGCTCTCTTTTCGTTGGAAATTGCATGTGTTGTTAAGTTGCGCATTTGCTTATAATAGTTCCAATGTTGCTGTAACTTAGTTCTCCTAAAAGTTGTTTTTGCTCTATCCCTTAACGTCATCATAAATCTGACATTTTCAGTCAACCAAGGCGCCCTTTTTTTTGTTATTTTAATAGTTCTTGTTGGCATGTGCTGATCAAATAAAGTTAACAGATGATGATTAAGATAATCGACTTTGGAATCAACATCACGAATAAAAAAAATGTGTTGAAGTGGAAGACTTTCTAAATGTCGTTGAAATTTGTCTTCATCGAAATTTTTAAAGTCTCTAAATGTATATAGAAATGGTTCAACTTTAGGTATCGTATATCTTATAGTGCACTGTATCAATTCATGATCTGATATATTGAGGCCGCCAACACTCGAGGTTAATATACTGTCTGGATCGTTTGTTAAGATTAAATCAATTAATGACACACCAGTATTAGCTATTCTAGTAGGATCTTTCAAAATTTGTTGCATACTAAAAATTTCAAGCATAGACAATAAATACTCGGCACTCGGGTAATCAATTTGGAGAAGGTCGATGTTTAAGTCGCCAAGGCAGTAAATAATATCAGATATTTGTAAACAAATACTAATGGACTCTTCTAAAGCATCAACAAAATGTTTTGCGTTCATCTGTGGAGGCCGATAACAGACTCCTACAATAACAATTTTTTCATTAAACCGTATAGAAATCCACATTTGTTCAATTACATTTGAAGTATGAATTAAGTTATACTGAAAATCACTTCTCAAATAGATAGCGACACCCCCCTCCTCTAGTTAACCTATCAGCACGCAGTAGAGTGTAGCCACCGATATGAACGGAGTCATTATTTACTGTATTGTTAAGCCATGTTTCAGTTAAGCAGAATAAGTCAATATTCGAATTTGTAAGAAAGTTTTGAAACTCATTAAATTTAGGAATTAGTGAATGAATATTCAAATGAGCCAATCTTAAAAAATTGTGAATCATACTAAATATTATCAATATCTAAAAAAAGTGAAAGATAAGAGTATAGAGGCAAAAAGATATAACATAAATAACTATTAAAACTACAGTGCCGTTGCAGAAAAGTGCAAATAGGGGGTCAATACAAATAAATAAATACACACAAAATACGTTTCCACAACTAAATCAGTATAAAAATATCAAAATTAGATACAAAAAGAAAAAAATATATATTTATATTATAATGATTTATAATTACTGTATTATTATTGTTTTTCTCACATGAGACTTCTTGTATCACGACAGCGCCTACTTATTTAATATATTTCGCAAATGATTACATGTTCCTTTTCGTTGAGGTTTTTGTGATCCTTGCCTAGCCTTTGGAGCGACCTCACTCTGATTGGTACTCGGATTTACTGATGCAGATGTCTGTTTCCCACGAATAATATTATCTTTATTTATGCAACCTGTATCAGCTTCGGCTTCAGAGTCGCTGCCTGAGTTTAAAGACAGTAAATTCTCAGAATCAATGTTCTTCAGATCTGCAAGCATGAATGCTTCACCATCAATTATGAGTTTATTTTTTTAAATTTTTGTTTGTAAGTTTTTAGATTTAGCTTTTTTCATATACTCTATCAACTGTTTTCTTTCGAGCCTATCTTCGTAAATGAGGTCATCAGTAAAGTAAATGCCAGTGTTCTTCAGTTTTGATAAACCGTTGAAAATCTCCTCCTTTTTAAGATATGAAAGGAGCTCAAGAAATATGGGTTTATCTTTAATATGGCTAAGCTGATAGCAGTTATTTATATCTCCTACAGAAATTGTTACACGTAGATTTTCACGAAGAATTTTAAGAACTGCCTCCAAGACTGGTGTTTCTTCCCTAACCTTTACGCCGAAAATAAGACAGTTATTTTTACGTATTTTTCTTTCCGTTGACAGTAATCTAGATTTCAGTAGCGAATTTTCAGCCTCTAGTTCCTTAATTTTATATATAATTTTTATTATTTTCGAAAATTCGCTTGATTTAAACTTTTTACATATATTTTATTATTTTACTTTATTCAACTTTTTCTAGTAGTTGTACTAGATGTGCTACTGCAAGAAGTGCCTACTTCCGAATCGGTAACTGGAGTTTGGAATATTTCTTCACCCTCGTCATCGCTAAAGTCGTATGTAGGTATCTGAGATATTCTGAAGTACCAAAATTGGCAGGATTTTGGACGGCAACAAACAACAGATAATGAACTGATGCCTATAAGGACTGGTAAAGCTCCTCTTCCTAATAAATCACTCAATATAATTACTTGTGATTGTAAGGTCGGCTGCAAAACTAAACGTTGGCGTCACATGCAGCAATTTATGTCACAATGGAAGAAATACTTTGTGTCAAAATGCAGATAATATTGTTGACGAAGCTGTAGTTGATGAAGAGCCTGAGGAATTAGAAATTAGTCCTGATATGTATGATATTGAAGAATTCGAAAACGATGATAATTATGAAGAAGATGTTTGTACTTCAGAGAATATCTGAGATGTATGCGATTTTAGCGATGACGGGGGTGAAGAAATATTCCAAATTCCAGTTACCGATTCGGAAGTAGTCATTTCTTATAGTAGCACATCTAGTACAACTACTAGATAAAGAAAACATGAATAAAATAAAATAATAATTAATAATATGTTTTTACAAACTTTTTAGTTTAATGAAAATTAAGTGAATTATCGAAAAAAATATATCTTACCTTCGAAAGTTTCTTTTAATCTAAATATTTAAAACCGGCTCACACTCACTTTTTATTGTTAATATTGAAATTTTTATAATGAATAATTAGACGTATACTTGTGTGCGCATACGCATAATACCGAAAATGACGGGAAATCGCCGCGCGCATGCATATACCAAAAATTACAAAAAATTGGCTAAATTAAAAAAAGTTATTTTTTAGTTACATCACGTGAAAATATATAAAAATACCTTCATTTTGGCAAAAAAATATGTTCGTTCGACCATTTGAGCAGATTGGGATACATTTTGAACATTTTGTTGAATTTGGACTAAAAATGGAATTGGTGAAATTTGGCAGGCTATTTCTTGATTATATAGGTTACTCTCGTCTAAAAGTTCATTAAATTCGGTTTAATTTTGGCCAAGTTAGCCGTAATTCAATTTTTTACATTTTTTCAGTATATTTATATACATATCGTGGGAGGAGGTGAACCGATTTTCACGAAATTTGAACTAAAGGTTCCTTAAATATCTACAATAAAAGGGTACTGTTGTCGTTTCATAACTAGCATTTTAAAGGGTCCAAAGTAAATTAAAACTGAAAAACCACCCTTAAAAATGACCAATTTACCCTTTTTCCGCTAAAAAAAGTGTCCCCCCACCTACTCGAAGCAGAAAACTCAGTTCTTAGTTTCATCAAAACAAAACTTATTTTTCTATGTCGCGTTGCTCCATATAAAATTTTCTCTATCTCCTTATTTTGGACTATTTTTACTCCACTTATGACGACTGCAAAAAAAGCAAGGCGTGCGCACTTTTTATATAAATATAAATATATGTGTGTGAGTGGGTCTTTACCAAACCCTCTACTGCGACATCCATCTTTATGTGCTGCACGATTGAAGGTAATATGTGTACAACGATTCCACCCCTTCCATTCAGTCATCCGTACAATCATAATATATAACCATAAGTGTGCACGCCTTGCTTTTCATGCAGTCGTCTTATTATTCTGTACTTCTTAGTATGAATTTTTACAGAAAATTAAAAAAATTATTATTTTTCTATTAAATCTAGGTTTCGTCCAGAAAGATAAATATCAAAGCGGCAGTGTGGCGTCCGATGGGAAAATATTAAATTTACTATTTCTGGTCATAATATTTCTTCTTATCTAAAGCCAGATGTATCCGCTAGAGAAAAATTTCTCTTAAAACTCACTCAAACAAATGTTAAGGATGATTTTGTTAAAAAAGCAGCCAGTGAAATTCCATAGGGCCCCCTATTCCTCAAGCCAACCAAGGCTTGTGATGAACTTGATGAGATCTGGCTAGGTGATACATACACTGGCCATACTGCGCCAGAGTTTCCCTAGCATGTATCCTCTTTTTTGTTGAGACAGCAAGGCAGTGACATTGTGTATGTTCAGTGGTCTCATTTTCTAGATTACACCCTCTACACTTTGAATTGTCTACAACTCCCAGTGTACGAAGGTGCTTATTAGTCTGCAGGGCTCTGTTAATAATCCTACGTATATACTCAGATTCTTCCTGGACATCTGGATACAGTGTTTGCCAGTTTACGACTGGAATCAGCCAAAGCTATTTTGCTGTACTTAAAGCTGCTTAGGCTGCTCTACCAGTTCGCGTGACGTTTAAGCGGTAGTTCTTTATCAGGGTATTACGAATTGAGTCCGACATCACTATTATAGGTTCTGGACCATACAGGGTGTTCTCAGGGTCTTTGCCGGCTAAGGAGTCTACTTTCTCGTTACCCTGATTATCATCGTTGGACTCTGTTATTCTGTACAAGAGCATCTAGAGTCTTCCTAATTTGCAGAACCAGACCTGAGTGAGTTCTACAATTGATTGAGGCAAACGGAACCGCCCTATTATTTGTAAATATGAGCATTGTTTTCCTACTAATGTTTGCATTCATCATCATTGTAGCACTATAGCCCTTAGTGGGTCTTGATCTACTCTAGGACCTCCTTCCATTCGTCTCTATCCAACGCCTTCCTCCTCCATCTTCTGATACCGACGCTTTTTAGATCTTCTTCCACGTCGCTCAAGAAACCTAGTCAAAGTCTGCCCCTGTGTCGTTGCCCCCATTGGACTTTGGAGCGTTGTTATTCGTGCAGGGGCTCCCCAATCCATTCTAAATACGTGACCTATCTATCTTAGGCAGCTGAGCTTTATAGTTTTGACAATATCGTGGCCCTTATAGATTTTGTATAGCACAAGGTTGTAACATCTTCTCCACATACCATAGCTCTGTATATTTTCCGTAAAACTTTACGTTAGGGTCCACTTCTCGTAGCCATACATTAGGGTTTTATATAATTTGTCTTGAGATACTATGTGATCCGAGTTGTGCGGTAAGCCCGAAGTAACACCTATTTGCTAGAAGAACCCTTCGCTTCATTTTCGTTATTGTGTTGTTATCTGTTGACCATTGTTGGCGGACCATATTTTGCTTTGTTCAACTTCTAAGAAGCAGTTTTGAAATGGCCGTATTACGCGCATAATTTTATTGGTATTCACTACCAAACTCATTTCTTTTGCTGCTGTTTCGAGGTTCTTAGGAACTTCTTTGACTGCCGCTTCTGATCTACCGATAATGTCTACGTCGCGTCGTAGGCAAAGGCAAGAATTTGTATGCTTTTGCTAAATATTGTACCAGATGTATTAATTTGTGATGATCTTATGGTCTTTTTTAGGGCCAGGTCGAACAGTATACAGGATAGAGCGTCTCCCTGCCGTAGCTCGTTGTTAGTTTTAAAAAACTGGGATAAGTTACCATGAATACGGAGTTAGTGATTTATATGGCCCCTTGTATGATTTCGACATTAGTAAAACTGGGTCATAAATATTGCTCAATAACTCAAGAATTCCGAGTTTTACCTACTAAAAAATACAAAAAAACTTTCTGAATGTTTCGGAACAATTAGAATTGTATGTTATTTGCAGTTATATTAGGAAAGGTTATTTTAGCTTATTTCCATTAAATGTGATGCTTGAATCATATTATAATTCTTTGAATACTTCAAACTTCAGTATTTTATTTTTATGATTCTCCTCAAGCCCAGACATAAATACTTATAAAATCACCCTATTGATATCTTTTATCATGAATATATTGAGAAATAGTAAAATTTCTTAACTGCATCAATTTTTACTGTGTACTTCAGCTAGCAACGCATGAAATTTTTTATTCCAGAAAACGTTTGGTCCATTTGCATCGAGGACTCTGCGAGTATATATTACATGCACACTTAAACAGCTTCAACAAAAAGCACTCGAACATCAAGGAGAAATTCACATGGCCTTCATTGATTTAACCAAGGCGTTTGACTCGGTGGACAGGGAAGTGCTCTGGAAAATTATGCTCTGCTTAGGTATCCCTAGAAAATTTGTGGAAGTATGTCGCAGTCTACATACAAACAACAACGCCCAGGTTATGTATAATAATGAGGCAACCGAACCTTTCCAAACCCTCACTGGAGTTAGGCAGGGATGTGTCCTGGCACCCCTACTTTTTAATTTGTTTACCACTGCTCTAACAATTATTGTTGACAACAAACTGACAGTCAGAGGAATAGGTCTCAGATACCGTTCTGATGGCGGTCTCTTTAACATAGGGCGCTTTAGAGCTTTCACGAAGACACGCACACGATTCATTTGTGATCTCCAGTATGCGGATGACTATGCACTTTTAGCCTCTACGCCGGAAGAGCTTCAAGAACTTTTAGACGTGTATGCCCAGAGTTATGATTCCTTGAGACTTTAAATCAACATTGGAAAGACTAAGATTATGTCATCCAAATAGACATTACACTTAACGGAAATTCTCTTGAAGTGGTGGATCAGTTCAATTACTTAGGCAACGTTGTTAATGACAAAGCAAACATGGACAGCGAGATTCGCAATAGAATTAACGCTGCATCTAGAGCGCTCTGGGGACTTAGAGAGAGAGTATTTGACAACCACGACCTTGCTTTGTCAACGAAAATGGCTGTCTACAGAGCAGTTGTCATTCCAACACTACTATATGGATGTGAAAGCTGGGTCACTTACCGTCGTCATGTAAAAGAATTAGAACGTTTTCAGCAAAGACACCTCAGAAGTATGATGAAAATCCGTTGGTTCCACCACATATCAAACGTGGAAGTACTCAGGAGAGCAAACAGCCTTCCAATTGAGGTGCTTATTTCAAGAGCACGCCTAAGATGGACAGGTCACGTTCATCGTATGCATGATAACCGCCTTCCTAAATGTACACTTTATGGTGAATTGCTAAGCGGTAGAAGAAAGCGTGGCGGTCAACGAAAGAGGTTCAAAGACGTTCTCCATGAAAATCTAAAATCCTGCGGTATTGCAGACGAGCAATGGGAACAACTTGCAGCGGACAGAACCGAATGGCGGGGGGTTGTGGCCAGCTATCAAGGAAATGTTGCTGCAAGAAGGCCGAATCCAAGACCTAACCAGGTCTATGTTTGTCCTGACTGCGGTCGACATGTGCTCTCCCGAATTGGCCTCTATAGCCATAGTCGTGTGCACCGTAGATGAATGGGAATTACAATAGACTACACCTTTTACTTGTTTTTTATTGTACACAATTTATCGACTGTAACAGTTTTATACTCGGACTCGAGTAACGGCTAATAATAATAATAATATTACATGCCACTTCATAACAGTTTTTCAGAATGACTGGACTTATGTTAGGAATCTAGAATATCACTTTCCTTCTGATAACGGTTACAACAATCTCAATACTATAATATATATATATATGAAAAATACTAGGTTCTCGGGTTGAACCGCGTCTGAGATTGTTAATGTCTCGACGTTTCGGCTCCCGTTTTGGAGCCATTTTCAAGAGAAAAAGTGAGTCAAGTAAAAATTGTCAAAGAAAATAATTCTAGGAGTTCGTGGAACTGGTTCGATTCCGGGGTCTCAATCTGCCTACTCCCCAGATCTCACCGCGATCCGTCTCTAAGGCCTCAACCTGCCTACTCCTTAGAGCGAACTCGCTGGCAGTATCGGACGAAGTGTTATTTATACGAAAGCTGTCTGTGGGTGGGAGAGTGGTAGGGGGTTGAGGGTCTGTTGATGGAGGCATCAGAGCAGAACGGCTGCTATCATAATTATGAGGTGTGGATGAATATTGTGGGGCTAGCCTGGAGATCAATGATTTCCAAGCGACTGGAAGACGATGACCGTCATCCCTTTTGTTTAGACAATTGGGACGTTTTTCAATCTCAATTGCTTCGCGGATGATTCGCGGTTTCTGGAAAAATGATGGTGCTATGGTTTTGGTGTTATCGAAGTCTATATTATGGCCTGTTAGAAGGCGGTGTTGGGCAAGTGATGATGTGGGATCGGATTTTCTAACTGCAAGACGATGTTCATATATTCTATTATTAATCCGTCTGTTGGTTTGTCCAATGTAGGTTTGGGGACAGTTTGAGCAAGGTATTTCGTATACACCGTGGGAATCATTAGGTATTTGGTCTTTTGGGGTTCTGATTAAATTGGAAATTGTTTGGTGTGTTGTGAAAATGGCTCCAAAACGGGAGCCGAAACGTCGAGACATTAACAATCTCAGACGCGGTTCAACCCGAGAACCTAGTATTTTTCATACCAACGACCGCGGAAGCTTCTCGGAACATATATATATATATATATATATATATATATAGTCGCTATACGCCCATAGAGACATCTATGGTGTATAGTAGCAATGACCATTTGAGAGGTTTCACTTACCTCTCACCACTACTCAATTTACTATAGTTTGTATAAAACTAGCAGGTTGGCCACTATCATTTGTCTGCTCCACGACCTATGGCATACTGATGAGAACTAATAAGTTCGAAACCGGTCTATGTCTGGTCAGGGAGTTGACAAATGATATTGGTTACCATTCTTTAATGATTTGTAAGGTGTAATTCAATGCAGGTCGGGGTATTTGCCCGCTGAGTAGTTGTTTCCTGCAAATCATATATTATAACAGTAGGTTAAGTCCACCTAGGACTGAAAGGTCGCCGCTCTCAGGTACTTGCAGAATCGCAAGTCGCTATACGCCCATAGAGACATCTATGGTGTATAGTAGCAATTGACCATTTGAGAGGTTTCACTTACCTCTCACCACTACTCAATATATATATATATATATTGATGCCAGTTAAGTTGTCACCTCCGGCAAATAGAAAGGACGACCTGACCTCCGTATTATCCCGTGCATATTTTGTTATAAATTTTATATATTTGTGATTAGGGGGACCCCCACAATACGAATCTCAAAAGAGGGGAAAAGATTTATATATTTTTTTTAAATCATATATACAGGATACAGGAGATACGTACTGACCTCCAATATATATATATATGAGTAGAAACTGAAGCATCGTTACTACCTCTAGCAACGTTGCCAAACTTTCGGAGGTCAAAACGTAACACCATTATCTGTAGTTGTTATTATATAAACATGATCAAATCCACATTTGAATTTGTAAATTTCTTGAAAACGATAGTCATAATTTTATAACTTCTTAGTGGGTAGGAAATGTAAATTTTGAAGACAGTTTTTGGCAAGTATTTTATTATTAAAAACTAAATTCTGAATCTATGTCCCCTAGTCTTTCACACAGAGAAATCTATCTAGATCTCTGACATTTAAAAGAGTTATTCAGGTGGTTTGGAAGGCCTTTAAAACATTTACTTCCTGTTTTGGAATGAAATTTGTGAAAATAAAGAAGTACTCTTCTGATCAATCAATATTTCAGAAAATATTGAAGTCTTACGTAGTGAGATTTTTTTACTTCTAATAATATTTGAAATATAATGTCACTGATGTTAAATGATATTAAGGCTGTTTGATGTTTAGAATAAAATATCAACCGTTCTGTGTAAATAATAAGTAGCTATGAATATAACATAAATAACATCTTACGCCTGTATTTAACATACACAGCCCATAAGAATTTCCTCTAATCTGTTTCGAAAAAGATCCTAAACGTCAACGATATAGGTATATTACATTTATTTTTTCTCGTTATAATTTATATTAGTTGACAAGAAGTAGCTTCTGGCTATTCCTTTGACTAAACATCATAGACGCAGAGGATTATTTTTCCATTATTCTGAATAATTGTGTTTTTGTAAATTTAGATGTGATATCTTTTTAGAAGATCTATATGGTAAAAACCCCAAAAAAGAAGAAAAGAATATAAACGGAACACCACAATTAATGTTTAGACGATATCTGGTATATTTTTATACCATTAATTTCAGCGTAAAATTACGCTTAGCATTAATTTTCGTTTTGAAAATGCTGTGGTGTCGCCAAGTTATTGCAAAAGATACGAAAAGTTACAGAACAACAGAGCATCACAAATGTTATAAAATGAACTTTGTTAATAATAGTTAAGAGAAAATATTTGGTAAGGGCAAAGATAAGGAATAGTTGAATCGTACTGAACTGGATGGATCTACAAGGAATTTTATACGCGGGCGTTAATTTGGAAACCTACAAATATCTAGAATATCGTTTTAACAAATAGAAGAATAATTCCACCATGTACGAATATTTTGTACCTTGTGATGATATTAGTCTCCAAAAATAATAGTTTTTGAGATATTTTCAGTTTAACTGATAATTTAAAAATAACTATGTTTTTCTTTGTTCACAAGAAAGCTATGGCTTTATTGTATCATAGTAAATGCAGTTTTTGGTACTGAAAATGAAAACCAAATGAAAATGATTCATAATTATATTTTTAAATGCGATTTTAAAGCTGGAAAATAATTTAAATAATTAAAATATCCAAATATAAGATTGCAACAAATAAACCAATTTACTATTGAAAGCAAGCACTAGAATTTCAAGTGTACCATAAATAGGGATTATTTTATTCGCTTATTAACTTATTCAAGATGATTTGAATTTAAACCTAGGAATCGTATTCTTTGAATAAACATAATGAGTGTATTAAATATTATTTATTAACCAATCAATCAATCAAGATTTGCTTTATAGTTTAAAAATCAGTTCGCGACAACTCTGACAAGCTTTCCCATTTAGGAGTAGATCGCCCCACAGCTTCTCTCCCTGTATTTTCTAGGAGCAACTGGTCATGTCATTTCATACTGATATTAGGGGAGTGTCCAAATGCCAAATTTAATCAAAATCGTTAGAACCGCTTTAGAAGAAAAATTATTCAATTCCTTGCCCCCCCGCAACCTCCTTCCCTGCATGTCTTAGGTTCAACCGGTCATGTGACCTTATGCTACTACTAAGTCATTATTCATGTGTTAAATTTGAAATTATTTAAAACTCAACTCCCCCCCCCCACAGCTTCCCTCTCGGTATTTTCTAAGAGCAGCTGGTCATGTCATTTTATATCGGTACTAGGAGAGAGTCCATGTACCAAGTTTAATCAAAATCGTTAGAGCAATTTTAAAGAAACAAAGTTTTTAGGGGTTCACTCCCGCCACATTTGAGCTGGGCTCCATTTTGCGATGTCGCCTCGAGGTGTGGCCGTCTTGAATACATATGTAAAATTCGAACAAAATCGACACCGTAGTTTGAGCTCTAGGTGCGACGACAGACGGCAGACAAACATTTTTTAAGAACCACTTTTGTTGGTTCAGGGGACTTGAAGACGTGTAAATCCATCAAAAACTTTTTGCACGATCACCATACTTTCCTTATATACTACGTATAAGGGAAAGTAAAACTGAGATACTCCTATTGACAAAGCTATACCTACCTATAACATAATAATATAATAATGATAATAATATTAATAATACTTTATTCACCACTAAGATACAAAAATATATATATGACAAGTCAAATTATGTATAATGTTGTATAAAACAAACAAGTAGTTATAGTAATAGGTTATACACCACAGGTAATGACACACACCCAATATCCATGTATAGTGGAAAAATCCCTCTCACAGTATAGAAAACAAAGTCAATGGTATTGGACAATAGACATTTTCACATGTTTGTCACCATATCCAGATCTAATGAATGAGTGAAAAAAAATTGAAGTAATCAGTTCCCGGCAAATAAAAAACGCAACAAAAACTTTACGACCTCATTAAAATACCAGTACTCTTTGTATAGTCCAAGTAAAGGACTTCCCTGCACTCAAAAAACCCAACAAAAACTTTACGACATAATTATATCGCCTCAGGCCATGGCACCATGCCTATCATGAAACGACTCGACTCACATTAAAAACCTATAAAGGTAAGCGAGTCAATTTGCGAACAGCAGTATAAAGAGTACCGGTATTTTAATAAGGTCGTAAAGTTTTTATCGCGTTTTTTATTTTCCGGGAACTGATTACCTCAACTATAGTGCTGTTCGCAAATTGACTCGCTTACCTTTATAGGTTTTTAATGTGCGGCGGGTCGCTTGATGAAATGCATGGCGCCATGGCCCGCGGCAGTATAATTATGTCGTAAAGTTTTTGTTGCGTTTTTTGAGTGCAGGGAAGTCCTTACTTGGACTATATATTCATAGTTAAGAGTAGTCATATATAAAAATAACTATGTAAACAAATTAGGTATTAATATCAAAGTAAGTAGTGGTTAGAACTGTCATACTTCAATCTATAATTTAAAAATTAAATGGACTAAAAACGTTAAAAACACACACACGTTAAAAAAGTAACAAGTAGAAAATAATTGAGAATAATGATAAATAATCGAGATATGGTTGCTACTTGATGCCATGCAATTTGATTTTTCTTTAAACGCATACATTTGCATGGCGTTTCACGTATGTTTTTAAAAACATCCCTTTGCAGTATGCACATAGATAATAATTTCCCTTACTGCTTCGACTTGGTCGTACTACTGTACCAGCTATACAGAGATCGAAATTTACTGCGTTTCGCAATCATAAAAGTGCGCGACGCCTTTCCTCGCTATTTGTAGGACACTGTAATATATTCTGTACTTCGTTTTATGAACCGTGATATCTTTGCAGATGTCTGAAATAATTTTTCGAAATTACCCCTTTATCATAGAATCTGCAACGAGTACTTTGTTTACTCTGCTTTTGCTTTTTCTACAAAATTTTAAATGTGTTATTAAGGCCATTTTCTTACTGTTTACATTAACTTAATAATATTTAACAACTTTATCAAAAGACTTAACTTCATGGAAAACTTACTCTAATTTGTTCAGAGCGTGGCTTGCTTTTTATTTTTATAGTGCTAGTTATTGCAATTTTCAAATTTCTCACGTCAGTACTGTCGTCACTTAAAACCTCAATGTTGGTATCCCTACTACTTTCCGTGATGTCGCCAATATCAAAATACTTATAACATTATGACAAACAAATATATTTACTCAGTGTGGCCCACTTCTCATCTCAATATGCCTCGGAAATCAAATTAAAAATTAATCTAATAATCAAGTCAATGTTGTTCAAGTACTTTTTACACTAATTATTATTATATTGATAAGTTTTAAATGAATTGCTTGGGTGCAGTCGAGTTTAGCGTCGCACTAATAAAAATCTAGAAAAACCCAGCACAGAACTTGAATAAATGAGGCAAAGCGAAAATGGAGCGTACATAGAAACTATCCGGAAATTATAGTGAAATATCAAAAAAAGATATTTCCAAAAACAATTAAAAATTATCAATTAACAAACAGAATACTAACTGCATTTAAAAATCTTGTATTACTTCCCTCAACGAGTGTTTAAAAGGGTCAGTGTTTAGTATAAAAGGACCGCAATAGAAAAGCAGGTACTAACATCTGGTTGTGATAAGAGAGAAGTAATGCATAATATAGTCTGTACGAATATAATAAAGTGCCTAGGTTCTAGATTCTTCTTTGCACAATTTGAATTCATCTCCGCAGAATTGGCGGGGTTATTCTCATTGTCATTAATTGTTGTTGCTACAAAAATTTTCATACACATTTCTTGTCAATAGTAATATTAAAGCCTAATATTTCAAATTACATTTAAATGGAATTTTTGGAAAATTCGGAACATGTTTTTTTGAACAATTTATCTGTTGAAGCACGGTTTTCTATTATTTTTTGAAAGAATATCTCCGGTTGTACTTGTCATACCAGGAAAATAAAGCTACAAGCCTCTACGCAACTAAATTTGAAATTAAAAAGGCTATGAAATTCCGATCGATTCCGAGATAAAAATATAAGGCTCCACCACTATTCGTTGATTAAATCTACTGGATTTAATTTACCAGTCACAATCAGTTTTAAATTATATTTACTACACTTCATTGAAAAACAAAGAAATATATTTAATTACAGCTAAATACAACATGAGATATTTACAGTTAGCTTCTTTTATTAGTTATTTCTTTCCTGGTACATATTTGAAAAAAATCACACACAAGTTCACAATAGAGCCAGAGAGATTTTTAAAAAAATCGTTTTTTAGTCAATGTAAGAAGCTGGTTTCATCAACGTCGAAAGACTAAAGAATTGTAAATATGCATGTACTTTTTTTATAACTCCTGTTAGGCCGATATTTTTCTGGTTTTTTCTAGATCCTTAGATATTCACTTTACAATTCCGGGTATAATTAGGTATCACCTTTCCATAATAAATCTTTATCATGCGCAATATTATAGAATGTTCCCAATTGAAACTGGGCCATCTGTCACACAGGGTGAGCTGTAGAGACATGTACTATTGTTTTACATAAACAATATTTTGTTAGAATATTAGAGCAAAATGTTAATAAGGTTTTAATAAGTTCTGTGAACATAAAAATTTGAAAATTGCATCAAAACTTTATTGTTTGATATAAATCGACATCTTCTATAAGAAAATAACGGAAAAATCGCGACATTTTTCATACGCTTTTCCGAATTGAAAATTTGAATAATACCTCATTTAAAGGTTAAAAAAACAATAATACAGAGATTTATTTTAAATTGAAGCTGTGGATATAGAGAAGAACTGCTAAAAAATTAATTATTGATTTAAGTTCCGAAGAAAATGCAAAACGAGTTTCTAAAAACTGTAAAATTGCTTCTATCATGTTTGACTATAGTGCATAACGACTAAGAATAACGTAAATTACGGTTCAAAAAATACTTGATAAAAAAATTAAAAATTTATTTTTTAATTATTATTTACTACAAATTTGAAAGTTAAATGGATTTGCCCATATATATCACTTTAATATAACTGCATAAAAATTCTTCAAAAATGAATATTTTTAATTGTTTTTCTACTAGCATCAAATTACATACTTTTCATTCTTTGATATTTATCGAAAGAGTACAAAGTTTTCAAGACAATTTCACGCGCTTTTCTGGAATAACGGCATTTAAAATGTCGCAGTTTTTCCGTTGTTTTCTCGTAGAAAACATCTATCTAAACACTTTTTGTTCCCCATTATTCTTCAAAAAATGCCCAATTTTCATATGATAATGAGATTTATAAAATTTCACGTGTTTTTCCGGTACAATCGCGGAATGGCAAGAGGAAAATTTATAAATGTTTCTTTATCATATTGTAGAAAGTTCTTTGGCGTATTTTGATAAATTGCATAATTTTCGCAATACCATCGATTTTTAATTTATGTAATATTCGTTTTTCCGTGATAATGCATGAAATATGACCGATTTTTCTTTTGTTTATTGAAAATGTTGATCTAAGCATTTTTGCTCTTTGTGAGTTTTCGAGAAAATGCGTAGTTTCCTTGATATTTTTATAGAATTTTTCGATAAACATATGTTAGTTTTTCATTTAATGTGGAAAAGGCGGTTGGAAAAATAAAAAAATTCACACATAATTTTGTAGAACATTTAATTACGTACCTACATTTTTTTTACACATTCTCGTTTAAAGCGTGATTTTGTTATGAAGAAAGTAATAAGTTAAAGCTTTGAAAACAATATGTTGATTTTTGAAGAAATTATGACTTCATTTGTAACGTATGCAAGTTAAACTTTTGCTGTTATTTTTTATATTTAACCAAATTTTATCACTATCGCACCTTCCTTTCATTTTATCCTTATAATGGAGTCCACAGGATATCAATTTGTAATATCTGCTTGCACTTCAATATTAATTAGCAGCTAAAACCTATTTCAAATGATTCCTTACCTTCTAAAACATCAAAATCTGAAGGTCGTCAACTTGTCGTCCTGTACGGGGTGGGTACAGGGGGTGGAATGTGAAAAACACCCTAAAAAATTTTGTTTCCTATTTTAAACTACAAAACACGAGAATTATTGTGTTGAAGCACGATATGCCTAGGAGCAACGGGTCCATTAGAAAAAAATATTAAACAATTCCCAAAGCACGGAGTTAAATGAACGACGTCTTCGTTTAAAATGTGCTAGTGAAAAGTATCTTATTGCACAGGCAATGTTTTCGTTTACCACCGCTCTAGCTAGTTTATTCTTAACGTGATAAAAAAAATATCAGTAATAACGTTGTAGATTAGAGTTTCAGGATGCTAAGCCTTTTTTTACTTTTTTGTTCCGATCGCTCTGTAATTTTTCAATAATTTTTGTAAGAGCGCCCGCGCAAGATCTTTTAAGGTCGATTTTTGTTTGTTTCTTCACTGCGCGTGGTCTTTTGAAGTCTAGTATCGCCTGTACGATCACACAGTATTGTGATATGTTATTTGATATTTTGATATATTATTGCATTATGCGGATATTTTTGTACTCTGAGACAAATTTGTTCCTGCCTGGGCATTGTCTTAGTGTTTGTTGGTGTTGAAATAATTTAAAATCGTTTAGTCCCGGTGGAGTAATTATTTTAAATGTTCTGCTCTATTTTACTACTTATTAAAATCTATGGTAGTGTGTGAACTTTAACAACTTTCAAAATTTTTCATTATTCGTGTTTTAGAAAATTTATATGGACATATGGTATAGGTGCTTTAAGAGTACTAGTTTAGATAGGATGGAAAATTATTGATAATAAGATTACCCCTGTTCTCAGTACTAAATCATCAATGCCGATTAGATCACCTTTTTTTATCTACATGTAACTGTAAACAAGGTTTGTTGATTATTATATTTCGGAAGTCCTAAACTATTTCAACAAAATTTTATAGGTTGTAGCGGTCTGTAATGCTCTTGTACGAAGAAGACATTACCATGCATCGGATCCTGCAAGTGTATGGGACAAAAATCATGTTGTAAAAACCCCAACACTAAGGAAACTCGTCCTACTTCCGAAATAGTTGAAGAGTCCTCGGATTCAGATTGAACAAGTATAATATAACTATTATTCCATAATATAGCTTTCACATTTTTGTATAAGTTATTTTTTAGGTATAATTGCTATTTGCTATATTTCCAATTTTAATTATCTCCTAATGATACTGTCTTGATTGGCGATACGTTCGTCAGTATACCTATATTATATATTATTTTCGTGTCTGTAGAATCTTATCAAATGTTACAATACTCCACATTGTGTATAGTTATTTTCATAAAATATTTCATACTTTTTATGTTTACTGAACAATCTTTTTAAAAACATAGGGTTCTTTCACTAGCAGCACTAACTAACTGTTAAAATTTTGTTCAAATCAGACGTGTCCTTCTCAAGTTATCATGGTTACAAGAAATGTGAAGGACGGACAGATAGACAGACACTTCAAAAGTTGCTTAATTTGGTCACTAACACAATATGACTTTTTCTTCTCTACAAGTAATATATATGGTTTTCGAAATGCCGATCAAATGCATTATACTCTTCTGCGAAAACTCGAAACGAATAATAAAATGTAATAATTTTAATGATGTGTTCAAACAAAATACATAATATTGTGTGTGTTTATACAAGCTCAGTTTCTATTATTATAAATAATGTAATTATAATAAAGAACGAGTGGTGGGCAAGCAAGGCCAGAGAAATTCAAAGGTACGCCGATTCACACGACTACAGGAATTTCTTTCAAGGAGTAAAAGCAGTGTACGGCCCCAGTCGGAAAAATATGTGCCCTATTAAAGATTTAAATGGAAATCTCCTCAAAGAAGACCAGGAAATAAGAGCCCGATGGAAAGAACACTACTCTAACATTCTTAACCAGCAAAGTCAAGCCGATCACGATATTATAAATCTTATCCCTCAATATGACACCTTCGAAGACTTAGATAAACCACTAACAACGGAAGAGATCTTAACCGCCATTGGGCAGCTAAAAAATAACAAATCTCCCGGCGCCGACTCACTCCCAGCTGAGATCTTTAAAGCTGTGTCGTCAGAGCTCATACCCTACCTCAAAAAACTGTTTGATGTCGTGTGGGAAAATGGTCAAGCTCCGCAGGAGTTTCGTGATACACTTTTAATCAACCTCTTCAAAAACAAAGGGAGCGCTGCGGACTGTGGAAATTACAGGGGTATAGCTCTCCTGGCTGTTGGAGGGAAGATACTCACTAAAGCGATGGCAAATAGGCTAACACCTGTTATGGAAAAGTTACTTCCTGAAACACAGAGTGGCTTTAGACCAAACCGAGGCACATCGGATTTAATCTTCTCACTTAAATAGCTTCAAGAAAAAGCACTCGAACATCAAGGAGAAATTCACATGGCCTTCATTTATTTAACCAAGGCGTTTGACTCGGTGGACAGGGAAGTGCTCTGGAAAATTATGTTCCGCTTAGGTATCCCTAGAAAATTTGTGGAAGTATGTCGCAGTCTACATACAAACAACAACGCCCAGGTTATGTATAATAATGAGGCAACCGAACCTTTCCAAACCCTCACTGGAGTTAGGCAGGGATGTGTCCTGGCACCCCTACTCTTTAATTTGTTTACCACTGCTCTAACAATTATTGTTGACAACAAACTGACAGTCAGAGGAATAAGTCTCAGATACCGTTTTGATGGCGGTCTCTTTAACATAGGGCGCTTTAGAGCTTTCACGAAGACACGCATACGATTCATTTGTGATCTCCAGTAGGCGGATGACTGTGCACTTTTAGCCTCTACGCCGGAAGAGCTTCAAGAACTTTTAGATGTGTATGCCCAGAGCTATGATTCCTTAGGACTTGAAATCAACATTGGAAAGACCAAGATTATGTCAACTCCTCATCAAGTGAACCAAATAGACATTACACTTAACGGAAATTCTCTTGAAGTGGTGGATCAGTTCAATTACTTAGGCAACGTTGTTAATGACAAAGCAAACATGGACAGCGAGATTCGCAATAGATTTAACGCTGCATCTAGAGCACTCTGGGGACTTAGAGAGAGAATATTTGACAACCACGACCTTGCTTTATCAACGAAAATGGCTGTCTACAGAGCAGTTGTCATTCCAACACTGCTATATGGATGTGAAAGCTGGGTCACTTACCGCCGTCATGTGAAAGAATTAGAACGTTTTCAGCAAAGACACCTGATGAAAATCCGTTGGTTCTATCACATATCAAACGTGGAAGTGCTCAGGAGAGCGAACAGCCTTCCAATTGAGGTGCTTATTTCAAGAGCACGCCTAAGACAGGCAGGTCACGTTCATCGTATGCATGATAACCGCCTTCCTAAATGTACACTTTATGGTGAATTGCTAAGCAGTAGAAGAAGGCGTGGCGGTCAACGAAAGAGGTTCAAAGACGCTCTCCATGAAAATCTAAAATCCTGCGGTATTGCAGACGAGCAATGGGAACAACGTGCAGCGGACAAAACCGAATGGCGAGGGGTTGTGGCCAGCTATCAAGGAAATGTTGCTGCAAGAAGGCCGAATCCAAGACTTAACCAGGTCTATGTTTGTCCTGACTGCGGTCGACATGTGCTCTCCCGAATTGGCCTCTATAGAAATAGTCGTGTGCACCCTAGATGAATGGGAATTACAATAGACTACACCTTTTACTTGTTTTTTATTGTACACAATTTATCGACTGTAACATTTTTATACTCGGACTCGAGTAACGGCTAATAAAATAATAATAAATAATAATTCATATAAACAGTCAAATGAACAATTATGTATTGCGAGAATAGGCGATACTGTACCTTAAAATATCTCGTGCAGCTCGAATACAAATGACAGTCGACCTTAAAAGATCTTGTGTGAGCGCTCTTAAAAAAGTTATTGAAAAATTAGAGCAGTCGAAACAAAAAAGTAAAAAGAAAGGTTAGCATCCTTGAATTCGAATCTAACGTTATTAATGAGTATTTTTTGATCACGTTAAGAATAAAATAGCTAGGGCGGTGGTAAAAGAAAATATTGCCTGTGCAATAAGATGCTTTTCACCAGCGCACCTTAAACGTAAACGTCGTCCATGTAACTCCATGCTTTGGGAATTGTTTAATATATTTTTTTCTAATGTTCCCGTTGCTCTTAGGCATATCGTGTTTTAACACAATAATTCTCGTGTTTTGTAGTTTAAAATAGGACAAAAAAAATTGTAGAGTGTTTTTCACATTTCACCTCCTGTAACCACCCCGTACATTACGACATATTGACGACCTACAGATTTTGATGTTTTAGAAGTTAAGGAATCATTTGAAATAGGTTTTAGCTGTTAATATCGAAGTGCGAACAGAAATCATTAAGGACTTTGAAGCTGTCGTGGCCTATACTATTATGTGTTATTTACATTTTTTAAACGATTCTTTGACCCGTTAGCTCCATATTAAAGGAATAATATGTTTCTATAGTTTTACTTTCATAAAATATTATAAATCGAGATTACTGAAATTTTCTGATAAAAGCCGCTGAGTTTTGTTGAAACTTACCTGTGTAATAATGGCATCAATGTGAACAGATTTCCTATATTTTTTGTGTATTGAATGCGTATTTATTGTTTCATATAAGAGAAAATTTCCAAGTTCTTGCATGTTTTGCGACTTGGAAATTCACGATCAAGAAGTTTAAGGGCCCAAAAACAGTAATTTACCTAAACAAGAACAAAATAAACTGCGTTGTCTTAAAGTTAAGAAAATATATTATGAAAAATTACATTTTAGCTTTTTTCTTGGGAAACTTTCTGCTGCAAATAAAAATTCATAAAATAGTATAATTGAATTTTACTAAACTATTTAATCGCAAATACCGGACGTAAAAAACTAAAACTACATTTAAGTTGAAATATAACATATTTTATGGATACTCAAATACGCTTACAAGAAGCAATTTAAAAAGTGCATTTTTTGCTCATATTTGTTGTCTGGTAAACATTCCAAGTACTAGTAGCGTAATTCCTGTTCAAGACCATAATTTTCATCAGCGAACCAAAAAACTAGCCTTTCGTAGTATACAGGAAATGGATCACGCATGATGTAGACGAAATTTTATTTGTATTATGATGTAAGCATTATAGGTAGTCCCCAACCCGGTGTACTGTAATTTTTTAAACTTGATACATTTCTTTAGGATATGTTAACAACGCCCATTCCGGCACAACGCTACGCAGGTATATTTCTGTTGTGTTGAATTTATCCCGACATTCAACGCGATGTTGCCGATATTTGGAGGTGATATCGTACCCTCTGTGATCTAAAGAGCAACATATATACCCGGAGGTGACAAAGTATTGGCTGTTGTACAAATGAAAACGACAGCAGCGCCACTGATATATAGTTGAACTAAAAATATGATTTGTGGATATAAAGGTGTCTTTTCACCTCCACACGAAAATTTAAATATAGGTTTCTAATGTCATCTAAATGCTTGTAAAGTTGAAAACTATGCAAAACGTTGCCACCTCCGAAAACGGAGGTGGCAACGTTATATATGAGGTGACAACGTGTAGCCAGTATCTGTTTTGGAGGTGGCAAAGTACCCTACGTACATATATATATATATATATATATATATGAACTCATATTTTATACACGGAAAAAAGCTACACTAATGCAATGTGAATAAAGAAATAAGATACATTAATTTCACCGTTCCTCAAGTAAAACAATACTCTAATATTATCTGATTTTTATAGAATGAAATTATACGCTGTTACTGAATTCAAGAAAAGCATGGTGGCTGTTTTAAGGTAAAGATGATCTGATTCAAAGCATATTTTATTTTATTCATGTACGGATAATAATATATTTTATATTGTTATGTGCACGACTACGCCACTGGAATCATAGAAAATTAACAGCGCCAGAAAAGTCGCGAATATTGGGGAACATTCTGGAATATTCTACTACTTTCGACGGGGGTATCTTACAGGGACTGAATCGGCGCACTGGGACAGTTGGATTTGAGACAAGCAGGTGAACAGATGTAATAAGAACAGTAATGAGTTGTGATTATAGTAGTGAGACTATAGTAGATGGAACTTGTAATTAGTGTGTACTAATGTGTATAAGGACTTAATTATTGTAATTAAGTGATTAATAAGTCAGTGGTTTGTGAAGATTCTTGTTAAACACGCAACAATTGGTGTCAGAAGCGGAATTGCAACAAGATTTCTGAAGAATTCTAGAAAGTTCCATAGTGTGCTATTTGGAAACCACTGGAGATATTGAAGTGCTTTGAACTGGAAAGTGATATAGACATTAGGCAGGACTTATTCGTGCTAGTGTGACGAAATTTCCAGAACATTCTATAAAGTTCCATAGTGTTCTATTTGGAAACCATGAAGTGCTTTGAGCTGGAAAATGATATATACATTAGATAAGGCTTATTCGTGCTAGCGTGAAGAAATTTCCAGAACATTCTATAATGTTCCATAGTGTTCTGTTTGGAAACCACTGCAGATATCGAAGTGCTTTCAACTGAAAAGTGATATAGACATCAAACAAGAACAATTGTGACATTTTGAGAAAAAGTTCCAGAATATTCTATTTGGAAACTAATGCAGATAGATAAATTCTGTCAACTGGAAAGTAGTATAGACATTAAATAACACCTACTGCGACATTTTGAGAAATTCTATTCCGGGATTTGTGGAAATATTTTTCGTGTACCTGGCATAGACTTTAAATAGGACTTGCTAGTGTTGTTTCGAGTTAACTGTTAATGAAAACAAGAAGTATGACTACTGAAAAACAAATGTAAGACATAGTTCAAATGTGCTTTTAGAGGGCGGAAAATTATAGTAAAATAAGGATTTTATAGAGGATAGAGGAGTTTGCGACTAAAAATATTATGTTTTAAATGTAAGACATGTTCGCTGCATTTAAAAAATGATGCTAGAGGAAAAAGAAGAACAAGAGAACCGACGCCAAGAAGAAAAAGAGAGAAAACGTCAAGAAGAGAAAGATAGACGGCGTCAAGAAGAAAGAGAAGAATTGAAAAAAATTATGGGAGACCTGGAAATAAGACTTCATGAGGAAAAGCAGGGATAAATGACATGCCAGAAAGAATTGAGAAAAATTATACTGGTGCAACATAACACACTCATTTCAGTCACCGAAGACCTCAAAAGTGATATCAAATGCTTACCCGAATGCACCAAGGCAATTCCAGGAGCACTTGGCAGTTGACGCGTTTATTGATGGTGTAAAAGACGAGATCAGGCGGGTCCTTAGATTATCTCGGCATAAAACTAGTAGCGAAGTATTGCTTCATGCACTTGAGGTAAAGGCCGCCTATAACGATTCCTCATCGCACAGTGTACGAGCCGTCTCTGTGAAAGAAGCCCAATCAAAGGAAAAGAATTTGGAAACCAAACTCAAGGATTTACACAAAACGTTCACTCAATTAATGACCAAGAAGGAGGTGTAAAGCCTAGTGGAGGTATTCGATGTTACCGTTGCAACAAAATAGGGCATATGATGTGAGATTGTTGACAATGGAACCTTGGGGAAGTAAACGCTGTAAGGAAAAAGGGAATCAGGCCCGAAAGGGCGAAAGTGATAGCTATGCTAAAGAACATAAAATGGTCACACAAGTATTGAATGAAATGAGTTCACGACGGGAGCCGAAACAGGGACCGCAACCGCCGAAACTGGAGCCTAGGCAGCAAAGAAGCAGTGAAAGGTTTGCGACGGAAATCCGCTGTTATAACTGTGGCAAATTGGGGCATATCAAGAGACACTGTCGTCAGAGGCATCCTAAGGAAGTCAATGCCGGGGATGTAAATAAACAGCAGGATGCAGCAGAAGTGAAGGCGATTAAGATCGAGGTTCCGGAGGACTGGACAAAAGAAATTGTAAGGAAAGAACAACTGAGCGATGACGGAATTGGACCTATACTGAAGGCAAAAGAAAAAGGCGTACGACCAGAATGGAAGGATGTGTCGAGTAAACGTGTCGAGTTGAAGGCTTTATGGGTGCAATGGGATTCCCTAAGACTTGAAGACGGACTATTATGGAGAGCATGGGAGAGCCCGGATGGGAAAGAAGTTACCATGCGGTTGCTGATACCCAGGTGCCGAGTACGAAAAGTACTTCGGGAAGTGCACGAGGGAATATCCAGAGAGCGCTTTGGCAGAAATAAGACCTTGGCTGGAGTACGGGAACGATTCTACTGGATAAATAGCCTTCAGGATGTAGATGATTGGTGTCACAGTTGCAAGGTTTGTACGGGTGTGGCTGCCAAGGGATCACCTACGGGAAGTGGTGACCGAATGAAGGCTCAATATGATCGCAATGTCAGTTCCGCAGGATTTAAGGTGGGGGACTTGGCTTGGCTGTATAACCCACAGCGATGTAATGAAGGATTCCCGAAGCCTCACTCGCCTTCGGAGGGACCGTATTCTATTATTCACCAGTATTATTATTAGCCTTTACTCGAGTCCGAGTATAAAAAAATGTTACAGTCAATAGATTGTGTGTAACAAAAAACAAGTAAAATGTGTAGTCTATTGTAATTCCCATTCATCTACGGTGCACACGACTATGGCTATAGAGGCCAATTCGGGAGAGCACATGTCGACCGCAGTCAGGACAAACATAGACCTGGTTAGGTCTTGGATTCGGCCTTCTTGCAGCAACATTTCCTTGATAGCTGGCCACAACCCCACGCCATTCGGTTCTGTCCGCTGCAAGTTGTTCCCATTGCTCGTCTGGAATACCGCAGGATTTTAGATTTTCATGGAGAACGTCTTTGAACCTCTTTCGTTGACCGCCACGTCTTCTTCTACCGCTTAGCAATTCACCACAAAGTGTACATTTAGGAAGGCGGTTATCATGCATACGATGAACGTGACCTGCCCATCTTAGGCGCGCTCTTGAAATAAGCACCTCAATTGGAAGGCTGTTTGCTCTCCTGAGTACTTCCACGTTTGATATGTGATGGAACCAACGGATTTTCATCATACTTCTGAGGTGTCTTTGCTGAAAACTTTCTAATTCTTTCACATGATGACGGTGAGTGACCCAGCTTTCACATCCATATAGCAGTGTTGGAATGACAACTGCTCTGTAGACAGCTATTTTCGTTGACAAAGCAAGGTCGTAGTTGCCAAATACTCTCTCTCTCTAAGTCGCCAGAGTGCTCTAGATGCAGCGTTAATTCTATTGCGAATCTCGCTGTCTATGTTTGCTTTGTCATTAACAACGTTGCCTAAGTAATTGAACTGATCCACCACTTCAAGAGAATTTCCGTTAAGCGTAATGTCTATTTGGATGACATAATCTTAGTCTTTCCAATGTTGATTTAAAGTCTCAAGGAATCATAGCTCTGGGCATACACATTTAAAAGTTCTTGAAGCTCTTCCGGCGTAGAGGCTAAAAGTGCATAGTCATCCGCATACTGGAGATCACAAATGAATCGTGTGCGTGTCTTCGTGAAAGCTCTAAAGCGCCCTATGTTAAAGAGACCGCCATCAGAACGGTATCTGAGACCTATTCCTCTGACTGTCAGTTTGTTGTCAACAATAATTGTTAGAGCAGTGGTAAACAAATTAAAAAGTAGGGGTGCCAGGATACATCCCTGCCTAACTCCAGTGAGGGTTTGGAAAGGTTCGGTTGCCTCATTATTATACATAACCTGGGCGTCGTTGTTTGTATGTAGACTGCGACATACTTCCACAAATTTTCTAGGGATACCTAAGCGGAGCATAATTTTCCAGAGCACTTCCCTGTCCACCGAGTCAAACGCCTTGGTTAAATCCATGAAGGCCATGTGAATTTCTCCTTGATGTTCGAGTGCTTTTTCTTGAAGCTGTTTAAGTGTGAAGATTAGATCCGATGTACCTCGGTTTGGTCTAAAGCCACTCTATGTTTCAGGAAGTAACTTTTCCATAACAGGTGTTAGCCTATTTGCCATCGCTTTAGTGAGTATCTTCCCTCCAACAGCCAGGAGAGCTATACACCTGTAATTTCCACAGTCCGCAGCGCTCCCTTTGTTTTTGAAGAGGTTGATTAAAAGTGTACCATGAAACTCCTGCGGAGCTTGACCACTTTCCCACACGACATCAAACAGTTTTTTGAGGTAATGTATGAGCACTGACGACACAGCTTTAAAGATCTCAGCTGGGAGTGAGTCGGCGCCGGGAGATTTGTTATTTTTTTGCTGCCCAATGGCGGTTAAGATCTCTTCCGTTGTTAGTGGTTTATCTAAGTCTTCGAAGGTGTCATATTGAGGGATAAGATTTATAATATCGTGATCGGCTTGACTTTGCTGGTTAAGAATGTTAGAGTAGTGTTCTTTCCATCGGGCTCTTATTTCCTGGTCTTCTTTGAGGAGATTTCCATTTAAATCTTTAATAGGGCACATATTTTTCCGATTGGGGCCGTACACTGCTTTTACTCCTTGAAAGATATTCCTGTAGTCGTGTGAATCGGCGTACCTTTGTATTTCTCTGGCATTGCTTGCCCACCACTCGTTCTTTATTCTTCTGATTTCGCGTTGCGTTTCATACTTTGAGTCGTTGGGGTGGTTGATAGCGTTTTGGAAGGCAATATGTTTGCGGTCAAGAAGTTCTTGTATAAAAGCTTCATTATCATTGAGCCAGTCCTCCTGTTTTTTACACGCTGCAGTGCCAAGAATTTCCTCACTCGCACTTTTTAATCTGTCTTTAATTTGTGTCCAGGTAGTAGCGACATCTACAGAATTGGTTTCTTCTACTGCACTCAAATTCTCTTGAACTTTTTGCTTTAGCTGTTCGACGGTTTGTTGGTCACGCAATTTACTAATACAGAGACGGGGTCTACGTTTTACTTGAGTTCTTCGGTGTTTGGGTCTCATAACAATTTTCATTTTAGAGACAACAGGACGATGATCGGTCCAACATTCGCTATCAATGCGCGCCTTTGTAATTTGGACGTCCTTGAGATGCTTCCTACGTACGATAACATAGCCCAGTAGATGCCAGTGACCTGCTCTGGGGTGACGCCAGGTGCCTTTAAATTTATCCTTTTGTCGGAAAATGGTGTTTGTTATAACTAGATCATGTTCGGCGCATTTAGTTAGGAGTAGTTGACCGTTAGCGTTCATGTTGCCCAAACCGTTCTTGCCTATGATGCCTGGCCAGGTGTCTGCATCTCTCCCTACTCTAGCGTTAAAATCGCCAAGAATAACGAGTCGTTCCGTTTTAGGTATTCTACAGAGGGTTTCTTCCAGCTGTTGATAGAAGCTTTCCTTGGTTTCGTGACTTGCATCCAGAGTGGGAGCGTAGGCGCTTATTAGATTTACCGCGTTGCCATCTGATAGCTTATAGCGTAGCAGCATTAGACGTTCGGATAGGCCTTGTGGTACTTGTGTTAAGTTGGATACAAGTTGATTCCGAACGGCAAATCCTACTCCATGTTGTCTTCTTGAATTGGTGGGAAGACCTTTCCAATAGAAGGTGTAGTACTTTTCTGTGAGAGAGCCTTCCTCCAAAAATCGAGTTTCGCTGAGAGCTGCAACGTCAACATTGAGTCGGTGAAGTTCTCTATCTATTAGAGCAGTTCTTCTTTCAGGCCGATCGGTGCGAGTGCTGTCGTTCAAAGTACGAATATTCCAAGCGCCGTAGATGAAAGAATTAGTTTTTTTGGATTTAACTTGTCGGTGTTTTTTCGACATTCGATGAGGTGTCCCTGTGGGTACCCTCCCCCGGAGAGCCGATCGGGAGGGTATTTTACCTCCGGATGATTTTGTCCCACTTGAACGCTCCATCATTTTTTTTTAAGCCTTAATCGACTGAAAACGAAGCTGCATTTAAAGTTTTAGCTGAAGCAGGTATGCAACTGACCAGCTCGGTTGCGGAAGGCGAGTGGTGTGGTCCCATGGCACAGAAGGAGGCTGCGACGATGGGGTAACCAAACGATTCCAAAAGCAACCTTTGTGTGTGGTGGGTTATTTTTACCACACTCTTCGTGAGAAGGTGGATGTGCTCACGGCAAATGGTAAGGGTTATTCCGCCCTTACTCGGTCGTTAGAGCCTCGTTAGTAAGAACAGGGTGCACCAAGTTCAAATTGAACTCATCGCGAAGGTGAGGTTAACAATTAAGTAGGAGAGTATGACCAGTATGAAACTCAATTGGTGTGGCATAAAAAATGGTCCCTGAAATATTAAATAATAAGCTACTATTTACTCAATCAGATTCCGAGAATATCTCAATAAAAACTTTTCTTCATATTTTTGCCAATACTATCTTTACCTAAACGACACACTAACGGCAGGTATCTCCAGATACTCTGTAGATATGTATCTAAATATTTTCGGTTTACATCAGGAAAAATAAAAATGTTGTTCACATACTAAAAGCACATTATAAAAACTGATGTACGACAAACCAAAATAAATAGAAATCGGGTAATGTGAAAATAATATCATTAGCTGTTTTATTTACATAACAGTGGCAAACTATCTATATCCAATAGTCTGGTCCTTAAAATGGCATTGGTGGAATTATAACCGCGTCGCCCCCCAAACCTAAGTATACATAAAATAATAATATTGTTCATATTTCATCATTTAACTTTTTTTTTACTGTATAGAGAATCCATAATATTATGGAATTATGGAATTTACCAAATTCGTAAATCCGCACGCCCCTGATTCTACTATTTACTCTTTTCGGTCAAACTAGGATACATAACACTGTTATAAAAAATTGTGTATTTAATACAAATCGAAGCTTTAATGAAAAATTATGTTTCCATAACAATACTTTTTATTCTTAACTTAAATATAAAGCTCTTACCCAAACAGCACAATGGTTTTCAGTTAACATTATATCAATTTTTGACAGAAATATCGAATCTTAGTTAACTTAGGCTTTTATGTCTGTATCAAAATCACAAGTACAGTACCTACTACTTTTGAAGACAATTTTGAATTTTTTCCGCGTACCTATTCGATTCGATATCAGACAAGTAATCAGTCAACTAAAAGTATAAATAAATGCTGCTGAATAGTGGTTGATGGATCAAATTCAATTGGGTGTTATTTTAGCTTCATTTCATTTTTTGCTTAACACACGATTCTGCCAGCACAACTACTGACTTTTCGAATGTTGAGAGCGATCACATCCAATTTTCGATGTCACTCTAAAAAATACTGATATGCCTATTATATAGATTATTTAATAGCATAATTATGCAATGTGTATTATTTTTTAAATCTACTTTAATACTAAAATAATTAATTAACACTATTTTTTAATTTCAGATTTGAAAAAATGCTTCAACTTTTTTTCCTGCTTACAACGTATTTTCCACAGACGTACATGGAAACATTCACCATAGGCTATCTAACAGGTTCACAAAGAGGTCCAGGTAAGTTTAAATCAGTAAGGAATTAGAACACCTTAATTGAAAACTTTCGTCATTAAAACTTTAGAATCATGTTATTTGTTGGAAATTGGAAGCTTATATTTTACTTATACTTATTTTATCGTATAAACTTTAAAGGTTTGAAAGGCGAAAGTTTTATTTAAAGTAAAGATTTTAAAATAAAGTGTTTTACACCTAACATAATTTGTCTTTGTTTTGTAAGAAAAATATTGATGAGAAAAGTAATTCCTTACTCTACACTATTTAGCAAAAAAATATACAGTGTGTCCAACTAAGTCGGCACCATATGGGAAACTTTTTTATTATTGGTTTTATGAAAAAAAGTTATTCTTGATAAAAAGTTCTGCATGGCCTAAAACCCAAAGCGAAATAATCAGATATCAATTTTTTGCAGTCGTATACGAGGTATGTCGAAAAATGTAAATTTTGCCCAAGAGTAAAGTACCTTTTTTTATTACAATATCGACGAACGTTATTAAGAAAAGTTGATCCTAATTGAAAATTACGGTCAGATATCCAATATTATCTATCTACCATGAAAAAACAGATTTTGTTATTTTTACACACTCTTAATAATAATTAGCATTTATAATTTATGTCTACAGATCGACATTTAATCTAGGATGCACTGACAAACCAATGAATTTTTGATAGCAAACGTCAAAACGCTAGTTAGAATTTATAAAATACAAGAAATGGCAGCTCTATTAACTTTTGAGGAGAAAATTGAAATAGTTTTGATTGTGGGAGATCATTATAAAACTCATCGAGAAGCAGCAGTGTCGCAATGTCCTACCTATTCTTTAGTTATCATTGGTGAAGATGTGGATCTGCTTGTTCTCTTAACAGCTTTAGTTAAATCACCTAATATATATCGACTTCAGCCCGGCAGAGGAAAAGTAATGCAGCAATTGTATAATGTAGACTTTATGAAAGACAAAGACGAAAACATTTTATTTCTGTATGCCTTTGGTGGTTACGACACCACATCAGCTTTTTGAAACATGTAAAAATGTATTGCTGATCCAGAGTCCATTGCTAACGCTGGAGAACGCTTCGTAATGTATTTATATGGCTTTACTGGCAAAGAAGTCACGTTACTCAACCATTACAGGCATCAATGTTTTATTAAATCAACATTTAAATAGACATTTACAATTGCATCTCTCCCACCAACTGAGGCAGCAGCGCGACAATATTGGTACGTGGGCGAAAAAAATGCTGAAGAATGGGGATGGAAAAGGAGCAGCGAGGGATTAATTGCAGTCACAACACTTCAGCCTCCTGCTCTTGATGTGCAAAAAATCAAAAATCCTATAAAACTTTCAGTCAAAAAATACTTATTGTCTGGACTAAATCCCCAGATATCGATTTTGAGACGAATCAGATCATAAACGGTAAAGTGGTTCGCCATCTTGAACTAAATTTTTGACTAGAAAGTCGTAATCCGCGACCCCGAAAACTCCCATCAGATATCGATTTTGATTGATTTGGATCTAAATGACAAAAGTCGTCAGCCATATTGGCGCCACCATTTTGAATTTCTGAATTTTGACCAAGAATTCATAATTGGCAATCTCGAAAATCTTCAGATATCAATTTTGAGTCGAATCGTATCACAAACGATATAGTCGTCCGCCATCTTGAAGCCGTCATCCTGACTAGAAATTCGTAATCGGCGAACCCGAAAACCCCCAGATATCGATTTTGATCGAGTTGGATCTAAATGACAAAAATCGTCAGCCATATTGGCGCCGCCATTTTGAATTTATAAATTTCGACCAAGAATTCATAATTGGTGGTCTGGGAAACCCCCAAATATCAATTTTGAATCGAATCGGATCATGAACGATAAAGTTGTCCGTCATCTTGAACTCGCCATCCTGAACTAAATTTTTGACTAGAAATTCGTAATCGACTAACCCAAAAACCCCAGATATCAATTTTGATTGATTTGAACCATGAATGACAAACATATTGGCTCCGCCATTTTGAATTTCTAAACTTTGGCCAAAAATTCATAATTAGCGATCTCGAAAACCCTCAGATATCGATCGATTTTGAATCGAATCGGATCATAAACAATGAAGTCGTCCGCCATCTTGAAGTCGCCATCCTGAACAAAATTTTTGATTAGAAATTCGTAGCTGGCGAACCCGAAAACCCCCAGATATCGATTTTGATCGATTTGGACTATAAATGACAAAAGTCGTCCGCCATATTGGCGCTGCCATTTTGAATTTATAAATTTTTACCAAAAATTCATAATTGGTGATCTCGAAAACCACCAGATATCGATTTTGAGTCGAATCGGATCATAAACGATAAAAGCTGCTTTCGTTCGTCTTGAACAAACTGAACACAATCGCTAAACAGCCAATTGAGTTGAGATATTTTTAAAATTCATGATTTCTATTGTTGCTTACTAATCACAATAACTTTCTTCAAGACGAAGGAAAGCAGCTAAAGTCGTCCGCCATCTTGAAGCTCCATCTTGTCTTTTTCTTATATGAAAAGGTTAAAGTGTATTGTCACCGGACTTACACGTGCAAAATCGGAATTATAGTTTTAAGCGACTTAAGAAAATAGATTTGCAAATACATCTTTCAAAACAAGTTTTATACAACAAAAAAATTCAAATACCATTTAAATATCGCGAAAAACAAACGCAATTACACATGAAAATTGAAATTCCACCCTACCAAACAATTAACAAACCATTTTACGTAAATAAACGCGAAGGAAATATTTTAATTCCAGAACAAAACCTTTTCGGACTATACATTCCTGAAACTTTGATCTATGCTGAAAATTTTAAAGCTAGATTCGAAATTCAGAACAATACCGATCAAACAATATGCGTAGAAATACTAACACCCTTTGACGCAACATTTTATGATCCTGAAAAATTCGAAATTCATAATATTAAAGATGCATTACCTAACTACCCCTTCAGACAAATCAACATAATTTAAATGATTTAATTCAATTGTATGTCCGCGTTTTTTCAATGTATAACCCCTTTCCGCACAAGCCCTGGCTTCTGGAATTGGGGGTTGTCTAATTTCTGTGGTGTTTATTTATTTATTTAAGCCGCATTAAAACTTCGAAATAAATTTGCCGACGTTTTTCACCATCGTGATCAGAAATTATCTTTTACAAATAAAATTAAACACAAAATAAAAACAAAAAATACACCTAATAAGAAACGAATATTTTGCCGGAAATTTAGTTAGCGCGGACAACAAAAAATTAGAAACGGATTTCTCCGAATTAACACAAAGTAACCTGATTGACCTAGAAAATCCATCAGATGACGAAGTTTCCCCACAAGACTTAACAGCAGAAAACGCTTCAAAAATTAATATAATCGCAGATACACAAATATGTCCCCCCAAGATCACAAACGTCGAACGAAATAGTACATTCCACGATCGAAAACCCCATATTAGACATTCCTATATCAGAAAATGCAATTAACACATTTAAAAATCAACTAATAATTACAGCAAACAAACATATTACTCGTACACAAGTAGGTATTGGGCCACTTGGGCGTGGGAAAATTTTGACGACCGTGGAAACTTTTTCCGTCCCGGGGGGCCTTTGTCGGCATATGTCAAAGGAAGCCGCCACCTTTGTCGGCATACATCAAAGGGAGCCGTAGGATAGCTGTGAATTAGAGAAGTCTTTGTCGGCACACACCAAAGGGCTGGAGTGTCATCTTCAATATCTTATCGTCTCAGTTCCCTATCCGTCCTGTCCCCTCTGTCCATTTGTCTGCCTGTTCGTCAGGCCGTCATCTGTTCATCTGTATGTCCATCTGTTCGTCCGACCGTCACGCAGGGCCCCCATGTTTAAGACTCTGTCATGATCTTGGGTATCAAATTAATCATCCGTGGTATACTAATCCTACTGGACATGAACTGAAGCCTATAAGGCATGCATCAGCCTTATAGATGTAAACAGGAATAAAACAATAATAGCATTAATAATAATTTATTTTCGTTAAATACATAAGTTTGATCAACATGAAGAAATTTGGGCGACATGCCCTCTTCTGTGATATAATGTTATTTAACATGAATGTTTATAATATATAATCTTACAATGTGTAACTAATAATTAGACAAGTATAAATACACTAACACTTTAGTCTTTTATATCCGTAAGGTAAGGAATTAAATTCTGAGAAAAATATACGTTTTGTTGAGTTTGGTTTAAATATTTTGCTTTCCTCTTTACTGACAACTTGATGCTTCATAGTCCTTTTGATATTCAAGGATGTTATATAAATAGGGTCCAGATCTTCTTCAATTATTTTATCTTGCATAGTATAGAAATTAATAAGACTAGAAGCATTAAAATTGAGGCAGAAACCCTTAACTTTGCAGATTGTATAGTACGTGTGATATTTGGGACTGAAAACTATATAACTGTAACTCTTAGGGCCACCTGATGCGAACGCCACTATATAACTTCCAACACCATATTCTTCGAGCTCGTCCGTCATATCTCCGATGAAACTACCTGTAGGAACGTCTGGCTCACCGTCCCTTGAAATGTAGATGACGGAATCGGTGTCATAGTATAAAACTCTATCACCAAGTTGTTCCAGATAGCTATACAATTTGAGACGTGCTTGAGTGGTAACATAAGCGGCTATGCATTTATTCACCGTAGATAAAGGGTTTGAGGCTTCCTCCACATACTCCCGTGAAACTATAAGGACCTCATCATTTATTTCTTGAATATTATTCACACATTTGGCAGGATCATTAAGAAGAGTGTATAATTCGTTGGGCTATCTAATTATCGTGGTTTTACCACCAGCATTTTTCATCATTTTGGAAAATTCTAGTTGGATGCCTTCTATTTTGTAAAAGTCTTCTATATATTGATTTTTGTCGTCTTCGGTAACGCAATTCATGGGCCACCCCGAGGCTTGAGCCTTCATCTTTATGAACTTATTCATCATTTCAGTGAATAACCCCGACATGTTATTAACCCGATCATATTGTGTCACTTCATAGGACCAAAACTCATATATTTCTAATATTTTATAACCTTTCTCTACAGCCTTTCTTACTTCGTCGACGACCCATGTGCCTATCAGAGATCGTTCTTTGTCATTGTGAATGCATTCACTCTGATATAATGTATCACCACAAGTGCGACAGACGACGAACATTAACTTATTATTCATTTTTAGTGGGAGAACAGGTATTAATAGATTCTGTGGGGCTAAAACTCTACATTTGATAAGGCCCTCTGTTTTATCTAAATCGAGTTGTAGACATTCATCCCCTACATATGTTATCGGGTGACGTAATGTAAAAAAGCCTGTTTTGCATACAGCTGGATAAAGTGAACATATATCTACATATTTTATTTTTTCGTTCTATGTAACTTGATAAAATGTTCGAATATTTCCTGTACGACCACCGTAAAATGCATCCTGGCGAACAAGAGGTGTGTGAACCAGTAAAGGATGATTTTCAGTTAGCAAAGTGATCTCTTTATTCAAATGCATCTGCTTTCTAAATTGACACTCCCACATTTCTATAACCTCATAACCGATCTGTCTCAGTCTGTTTATTTTCATTACTGTACGGTCATATCTACTATTCAGTGTATCAGAAGGATCTTCATGGGTGGGTTTGTCTCTGTTGGTAGTTATGCAAGTATGGCCGTGGTAGTAGCAGCCAAGGAATTCAAAAACTTGGTTGGTTTCTGAACTGTATCCATCAATTTTCATTCCTGAAATAATTACCTCCTTTTGCTTAAAGGCATGTTGTATATTAATACCTTTTTGTAATTCTTCCCATATAAGCCACCGAGTAGCTATCTTTGATTGATTATCTACACAGCGATATCCTTTATTAGGTATGATTCCTATAGTGTTAGGCTTCAAAAAGTTTCGACGGTATACCATGTTACAAGCAGATGCAATCGTAACTCTTTCCGTAAAAGGGCACACGTTACGTTCTTCTATAAACATTTTTCTGAATTTTAAACAAGTCTTAACCAATATATCCACATCGCTTCTACAATATTCAACCAGCTCCTTCTGTAAGTCAAAAGTCTCCTGCTTATGTTCCTCATACCATTCTATAAATTCACATCGGGCATCGTCTTTCATATTGTCGGGGTCATAATGTGAAATCTCAGGCATAGATCCAACATAACAGCAATTCTCTAAGGTATTGAATAGATGTGGAAAATAACCCTTTCTGAGCTCAGATCCTAGATCAAATGCTTTTGGTAGGGCTGTGAGAGGCATGGGGAAGTAATTTAGGCTGTCAATGAATTTCACATTATCAAAACCCAACATAAGAATTTTTGTGCCCCTCATTATAAGTTCTATTTGTAAATCCGTACTCTGCATGATATGATGAAGTATGAATTGATGATCAAACGCCTGTCCATTATGGGCCATAACCACTACTCTTTTGAATTTCTTACGTATTGTAAGAATATGTTGCACAAAAGACGGGATCACATTTTCTTTATATATTATTCCTCTGTAACCACATTTCATACAAAAGTATAGATTTTTCTCATCTATACATTTATCACATCGTTGTTGTAAAACGCATAGATTGGGAATATGTTCTCTGGCTCCACTTTCCAATATCTTATCTTGTCTCGTTTCAAGATCGTAAAATATAAAAAGAAGTTCCTCAGTTTTAGGGGTACGTTTATCCACTTGTATGAAGCAATAGTGATTAGGAGGGGTGTATTGATTACATATTTTACAGAACATCTCCCCGCATACGTGTTCATGTCCCTGTTTAGCTACATTCTACACATCGCTTTATCCTACTGCAGATCGACTCAGCTTGTATTGAAAGTACTGATTTATGTCTGTTATAGCATATCAAGCTTCGAAACTTTCTATTACAATCTTGACAAACTATCTCTTCTCTTGTTTTCTCACAAGGGGGTGCTTGCTGACAACAGGGACAGCTCTTACTGCAACTGTGGCTGTTTTTGTGATTATAAGGTACATGACAGTTTTCGCAGTAATATCTGCAAACAAATGCTGCTATGAGATTGGTCACTACGTTATAATGATCTTTATGATGAAGTAGATTAATTTTATATGGGGCATCAGGACCTTCATACAGCACATCTCTCCCCTTTGTATCGTACTTATACACTGTTATTTTATATTTCGTTAGGTGATTTTGAAATTGATCTATTTCGTCGATTCCAGCGCCTCCTTTAGGTATTTGTATACCTGTTTCACTCATAAGCAAAGCAACTTCTTAATCTTGAATTTTGTGTGTATTTTTTCTAATTTGATTTAAGTTTTTAGCGTTCATAACATAAGCCATAGCTACTACAAGAGCACGTGGAAAACATAAGTTATCTTTGTTGGAAATTACGATGATCCCTCGACGTTTTTTACACTCTTTTTCATAAGTATTGTACGAGCGTACACGACCGGTGCCTCTAAAGGCAGCAATTGCAGTCATAGTCATCTTGAAAGTGTCGGTATCAAAGCCTGAAGCATTGCTTTGATATATAGATCCCAATAGATTCCATACATCTCCAGAATTTATTTTCTCGGCGGGCCTGTATGACAGATAACTTTCTTTATGGAAATTATCTGATGTAAACGTGGACCCCACTTTATCATCTGGTTCGACATCTTTTACTACATGTTGTAAAATAGAAGCAATACCATTCTTGATCCATAACTCAGGGTCTTTACAGCTAAGTGGTGGACTATTTAGCTTAAAACACACACTTTTTCTAACTAGGTTATATTTGCTGTTCCTTGAGCAATTTTCATTTACAATTTGAAAAGCCATTATTATTATTAATAGGCGAGTAGAAATAAATTCTCACGTCTTAACGCTACTAATGTTCGTCTAACACTGATGACTTTTCAGTGAGGGATTATGTATATAAATATGTTCAGAAGTTCTGCTTTGGTGACATGTATACAGCGCCCTCTTCTGCTGACGTGTGGCTTAATTACAAACGAAACTGTAACAAAAAAAAACAATGTCTTGAAAATATTGGTCCCATGTTACTTGTTTATTATTATAAAGTTTGATTAGAGAGCGTGCCAACGACGTAAATTATTTTAAAGTTAAACTGTTGATGTTGTTTACCTAATCGGATTGTCGACAACTGGGGCGCTTATGCGAATATACCTGACCCTTATTGTGGTGACTGCCTCTTTTGTAGGGAGGACTAAAGGACACCAAGAGTCGATACTGGCCCCATGAAGGAGCGCGTTGCATAGCTGTGTTATCGACTTTTTACATCAATCTCAGCGAGATGATAACCAATTAGAAAAACATTCTAGAATCTGAATAATAAATATCTTCAATAGGCAACGTCACTATATTTTACGCTGTCAGACGTTCTTAAATACCTTTGATCAACGTTATTATTCTTGTTACAAACTTCAATCCAACAGACCACCTGCCGTGGTATATAGCATCGAATCGGAGCTATGCCATCAGAGTGCTAAGAGTAAAGTTTATACCAAGAAAGATACCATTCACCAAAGAGAAATTAATTTTGTTGGCAACATGGACGTTCGAAACTGTTCATTATTATCAGTGCAGAGAGCGGCAAATTATCGGTTTTAATCATTTAAGGACTACACACAGCCTTACACTTACCTTTCTCGACACTTACCTCAATGAATACAGCCATCCTTGTAGGTCGATTAGATTAACACATTTTTTTTACAGGCGTTTCTCCCTGCGAGGTACTGATGGCTTATAAGGGGTCAATAAACATTCAAGTGCTTCATCCCTCTCGTTAAGACACATAAATATAGAGTTTCTTGTTACTACCTACATATCTTGTTGTCTATCTGAAAAACAAGAAGGTAATATTATCAAACTTAAATAATCATTAAAAGTCACTAATTTGTACTTTGGTATAATGTGTTATTACGTTCTCTTATCACCCATTTATAATATGTGTTATTATTAATACATGTACACGATAACCCTCACGTCTTCACGCTTCGGTTAATCAAGAAAAAGTGGTCAGGGCAGTCTCAAAACACAAATATATTGCATGAAAAGATAAATGTAGGGCCAGCCTAATTAGCAAGATAAAATGAATGAATTTATTACATTTTCGGAAATATCTAATATACATATTATAGCTATGCACTCATTCATTACATATGGATAATTTCAAAACTTACAATGGATAATAAGTAAAATTTCTTTCAGGATATGATGTTCACGTGATTTTTCTATAGGTGATAATATATTAAAAATAAATGAATTAATTAGAATAATACAATATAGCAACCCATCTTATGCTATTTGTTCATCTAGACCAGAAAATGGGTACTTTTAGGCCGAAATCAAGAAAAGCGATGTTTCGGCTTACGTTCTAACGAAAAAAAAAGTCAATCTGAAAACGTCTACCCCCTAGTATATCAAAGAACACTGCATTATTTTTATACTGGATGTGATTATAAAATATTACCCAAACGTTATAGACTATTCAAAAACAAATTATTTGAAGCTAGCAATTCTAAACAGATATAAACTGATATATAATAATAGGGGATTTATTATAATATTGTAGTATCATCATCATATTTTTACCTAATAAGGTTTTTGATAATAGTAACTTGATATGAAAGTACCTATACCTACATGAAATTGTACATATTTAAAAAAAATTGTACATGTTTAATGCCACTTTCATAATAAACCAGGGAATGCTAAGGTATATTTAGTAAAATAATAAGAGAGGTTTAAACCACTACTTATTATATTCATATACATCTTTACATATTCAATTCTACAACAATATGAACCAATAGATTATTTCTTATCATACTAAATATATATAATTATATATCTAGGGTTGCGGTGTTTGATGCCATGGGATGAAGCTATAAATATAATGTAATCAGTGAAAACACCATATATTTATATCCGCAGGCAATACAAAAGAAGAAAAAAAACTTCTGTCAGTTTTAGAAAAGCAGTCGCAAAACACAAATATATTATATGAAAAGGTAAATGTAGGGTCTTCCTATCAAAAGAAGATAAAATGATTGAATTTATTATATTTTCGGAAATATCTAACATACATATTATAGCTATGCTTTCATTCATTACATATGGATAATTTCAAGACTTATAATGGATAATAAGTAAAATTTCTTTCAGGATATGATGTTCACGTGATTTTTCTATAAGTGATAATATATTAAAAATAAATAAATTAATTAGAATAATGCAATATAGCAACGCATTTTATGCTTTTGGTGATCTAGACCAGAAAATGGGTACTTTTAGACCGAAATCAAGAAAAGCGGTATGTTTCGGCTTACATTCCAACGAAAAAAAAAGTCAATCTGAAAATGTCTACTCCCTAGTCTATCAAAGAACACTGCATTATTATTATACTGGATATGATTATAAAATATTACCCAAACGTTATAGACTATTCAAAAACAAATTATTTGAAGCTAGCAATTCTAAACAGATATAAATCGATAAATAATAATAGAGGATTTATTATAATATTGTAGTATCATCATATTTTTTTTACCTGATAATATTTCCAATAATATAAAAAAATATATATACCATTACTTTATACAATTCATAAATAATTATTTTAAATTAAATGTGATTTTATTTTACAGAGAAAATATTTGCGTGTATATTTAAATTTAATATTTAAAATTCACCTATAATTATAAAGACTTACGTGATGAAACAAATCTGTGAACGAATGAATACTCTGCTCTCGGTAGAAATAAACTATTACACAGCTAGATATGAAGAAAATCAAACCGCACAGGTTTAAAGGCAAACACATACTAAGATGTTAGAATGCAGCCCGCTTATTTTATTATATGATTGTAGCCTGAGGCAGGCACGTCTGGCTATTAACGCGGTGACGTAATAAAAAGACACAGAGACTTGCTTCAACAGGTCAGAAATAGAGAGAGGTTTTAATTACTAGCTACGTATAAACAATAAAACATATTTTTAATGTAATGTGATTCCAGAATTATACATTCATTACATCAAATCATCAAAGTTTATATATTAATGAATAATTATGAGTATTTCTTCTACAGCGGAACAATACATTATTTCCGTGTAAAGCAATATATTTATATTTACAAAAAGATACCATCCTAGGAAAATAAGGTTAAGAAGTGGAATGAATATATATATAAATATATATACAAACAAAATTATTTATTTGAACGATCTGATAATGTAAATATCCCCATGGGACTGTACCGTGAACAAAATTTTACATTAATGATATATGCATGCAGATCGCCAAAAGGTAATTTAAATGTTTTTATTGCCAATGCTACAGGACTACTAATGAAATTTATGAATGACAATAAAATGTTATAGCGTTAGGTAACTTTAATAATCATTTCAACAAGAAAGAATAAGAAGTTCTTAGCATTTGCATTGACTTTGCGTCATTTGATTCCCTTCATATATTTATGATAAAACACGTATCAATGAATGTATAGACAATAAATATATTTGTAATTCTCACGACATTTCAACAATAAATGCAATAACACATTTAATTAATTACCTTATGTTGTTGAGTAGAGAACATTGCAGCTCCAATGATAATAATAATTTAGATTTTAGACAATAAAGGTGATAAATTCGTGGATCAGTGTTGAAACTAATCAAGTACACGCCTAAATTATTTATTTAGTAAGCATCATATTTTATTATTTTATGAGTTTTAATCATTAGTCAAATATTTTTCTTACTCTAAAGGTATATAGAAAAAAAACGCACTTAAACAATCTAACCTATCGTAGCAAACCTAGCCTATTATATTGGTCTGTACCAATATTGAGATAAATACGAAGTATGTAATCCCCTGTTGATGGTTGAGATGGGTATTGCCTCCCATGTTACGACACAGGATGGTCTTAAACTCTAGTTATCTAGAAAAATTACAAGCTTGACTTCTCTACCATGGTATAGATACTAAACATTTATATATCAAAGCCCCTGTGAATTTGATGTTTCTACTGGACAATTTAATTGACTACATGACAGATCAACTTTAATGTTACTATTATTACCCTAAACATTCCGCTTCCAAGCTGATACTCCGCTTTTTTTCTATATACCTTTAGAGTAAGAAAAATATTTGACTAATGATTAAAACTCATAAAATAATAAAATATGATGCTTACTAAATAAATAATTTAGGCGTGTACTTGATTAGTTTCAACACTGATCCACGAATTTATCACCTTTATTGTCTAAAATCTAAATTATTATTATCATTGGAGCTGCAATGTTCTCTACTCAACAACATAAGGTAATTAATTAAATGTGTTATTGCATTTATTGTTGAAATGTCGTGAGAATTACAAATATATTTATTGTCTATACATTCATTGATACGTGTTTTATCATAAATATATGAAGGGAATCAAATGACGCAAAGTCAATGCAAATGCTAAGAACTTCTTATTCTTTCTTGTTGAAATGATTATTAAAGTTACCTAACGCTATAACATTTTATTGTCATTCATAAATTTCATTAGTAGTCCTGTAGCATTGGCAATAAAAACATTTAAATTACCCTTTGGCGATCTGCATGCATATATCACTAATGTAAAATTTTGTTCACGGTATAGTCCCATGGGGATATTTACATTATCAGATCGTTCAAATAAATAATTTTGTTTGTATATATATTTATATATATATTCATTCCACTTCTTAGCCTTATTTTCCTAGGATGGTATCTTTTTGTAAATATAAATATATTGCTTTACACGGAAATAATGTATTGTTCCGCTGTAGAAGAAATACTCATAATTATTCATTAATATATAAACTTTGATGATTTGATGTAATGAATGTATAATTCTGGAATCACATTATATTAAAAATATGTTTTATTGGTTATACGTAGCTAGTAATTAAAACCTCTCTCTATTTCTGACCTGTTGAAGCAAGTCTCTGTGTCTTTTTATTACGTCACCGCGTTAATAGCCAGACGTGCCTGCCTCAGGCTACAATCATATAATAAAATAAGCGGGCTGCATTCTAACATCTTAGTATGTGTTTGCCTTTAAACCTGCGCGGTTTGATTTTCTTCATATCTACCTGTGTAATAGTTTATTTCTACCGAGAGCAGAGTATTCATTCGTTCACAGATTTGTTTCATCACGTAAGTCTTTATAATTATAGGTGAATTTTAAATATTAAATTTAAATATACACGCAAATATTTTCTCTGTAAAATAAAATCACATTTAATTTAAAATAATTATTTATGAATTGTATAAAGTAATGGTATATATATTTTTTTATATTATTGGAAATATTATCAGGTAAAAAAAATATGATGATACTACAATATTATAATAAATCCTCTATTATTATTTATCGATTTATATCTGTTTAGAATTGCTAGCTTCAAATAATTTGTTTTTGAATAGTCTATAACGTTTGGGTAATATTTTATAATCATATCCAGTATAATAATAATGCAGTGTTCTTTGATAGACTAGGGAGTAGACATTTTCAGATTGACTTTTTTTTTCGTTGGAATGTAAGCCGAAACATACCGCTTTTCTTGATTTCGGTCTAAAAGTACCCATTTTCTGGTCTAGATCAACAAAAGCATAAAATGCGTTGCTATATTGCATTATTCTAATTAATTCATTTATTTTTAATATATTATCACTTATAGAAAAATCACGTGAACATCATATCCTGAAAGAAATTTTACTTATTATCCATTATAAGTCTTGAAATTATCCATATGTTATTATTATTATTAGCCGTTACTCGAGTCCGAGTATAGAAATGTTACAGTCGATAAATTGCGTACAATAAAAAACAAGTAAAAGGTGTAGTCTATTGTAATTCCCATTCATCTACGGTGCACACGACTATGGCTATAGAGGCCAATTCGGGAGAGCACATGTCGACCGCAATCAGGACAAACATAGACCTGGTTAGGTCTTGGATTCGGCCTTCTTGCAGCAACATTTCCTTGATAGCTGGCCACAACCCCTCGCCATTCGGTTCTGTCCGCTGCAAGTTGTTCCCATTGCTCGTCTGCAATACCGCAGGATTTTAAACTTTCATGGAGAGCGTCTTTGAACCTCTTTCGTTGACCGCCACGCTTTCTTCTACCGCTTAGCAATTCACCATAAAGTGTACATTTAGGAAGGCGGTTATCATGCATACGATGAACGTGACCTGCCCATCTTAGGCATGCTCTTGAAATAAGCACCTCAATTGGAAGGCTGTTTGCTCTCCTGAGTACTTCCACGTTTGATATGTGATGGAACCAACGGATTTTCATCATACTTCTGAGGTGTCTTTGCTGAAAACGTTCCAATTCTTTCACATGACGACGGTAAGTGACCCAGCTTTCACATCCATATAGCAGTGTTGGAATGACAACTGCTCTGTAGACAGCCATTTTCGTTGACAAAGCAAGGTCGTGGTTGTCAAATACTCTCTCTCTAAGTCCCCAGAATGCTCTAGATGCAGCGTTACTTCTATTGCGAATCTCGCTGTCCATGTTTACTTTGTCATTAACAACGTTGCCTAAGTAATTGAACTGATCCACCACTTCAAGAGAATTTCCGTTAAGTGTAATGTCTATTTGGTTCACTTGATGAGGAGTTGACATAATCTTAGTCTTTCCAATGTTGATTTTAAGTCCCAAAGAATCATAGCTTTGGGCATACACATCTAAAAGTTCTTGAAGCTCTTCCGGCGTAGAGGCTAAAAGTGCACAGTCATCCGCATACTGGAGATCACAAATGAATCGTGTGCGTGTCTTCGTGAAAGCTCTAAAGCGCCCTATGTTAAAGAGACCGCCATCAAAACGGTATCTGAGACCTATTCCTCTGACTGTCAGTTTGTTGTCAACAATAATTGTTAGAGCAGTGGTAAACAAATTAAAGAGTAGGGGTGCCAGGACACATCCCTGCCTAACTCCAGTGAGAGTTTGGAAAGGTTCGGTTGCCTCATTATTATACATAACCTGGGCGTTGTTGTTTGTATGTAGACTGCGACATACTTCCACAAATTTTCTAGGGATACCTAAGCGGAACATAATTTTCCAGAGCACTTCCCTGTCCACCGAGTCAAACGCCTTGGTTAAATCAATGAAGGCCATGTGAATTTCTCCTTGATGTTCGAGTGCTTTTTCTTGAAGCTGTTTAAGTGTGAAGATTAAATCCGATGTGCCTCGGTTTGGTCTAAAGCCACTCTGTGTTTCAGGAAGTAACTTTTCCATAACAGGTGTTAGCCTATTTGCCATCGCTTTAGTGAGTATCTTCCCTCCAACAGCCAGGAGAGCTATACCCCTGTAATTTCCACAGTCCGCAGCGCTCCCTTTGTTTTTGAAGAGGTTGATTAAAAGTGTATCACGAAACTCCTGCGGAGCTTGACCACTTTCCCACACGATATCAAACAGTTTTTTGAGGTAGGGTATGAGCTCTGATGACACAGCTTTAAAGATCTCAGCTGGGAGTGAGTCGGCGCCGGGAGATTTGTTATTTTTTAGCTGCCCAATGGCGGTTAAGATCTCTTCCGTTGTTAGTGGTTTATCTAAGTCTTCGAAGGTGTCATATTGAGGGATAAGATTTATAATATCGTGATCGGCTTGACTTTGCTGGTTAAGAATGCTAGAGTAGTGTTCTTTCCATCGGGCTCTTATTTCCTGGTCTTCTTTGAGGAGATTTCCATTTAAATCTTTAATAGGGCACATATTTTTCCTACTGGGGCCGTACACTGCTTTTACTCCTTGAAAGAAATTCCTGTAGTCGTGTGAATCGGCGTACCTTTGAATTTCTCTGGCCTTGCTTGCCCACCACTCGTTCTTTATTCTTCTGATTTCGCGTTGCGTTTCATACTTAGATTGGGTAAAGGCTTCTGCTTTTGATGAGTCGTTGGGGTGGTTGATAGCGTTTTGGAAGGCAGTATGTTTGCGGTCAAGAAGTTCTTGTATAAAAGCTTCATTATCATTGAACCAGTCCTCCTGTTTTTTACTTGCTGCAGTGCCAAGAATTTCCTCACTCGCACTTTTTAAACTGTCTTTAATTTGTGTCCAGGTAGCAGCGACAGAATTGGTTTCTTCTAGTGCACTCAAATTCTCTTGAACTTTTTGCTTTAGCTGTTCGACGGTTTGTTGGTCACGCAATTTACTAATACAGAGACGGAGTCTGCGTTTTACTTGAGTTCTTCGGTGTTTGGGTCTCATAACAATTTTCATTTTAGAGACAACAGGACGATGATCGGTCCAACATTCGCTATCAATGCGCGCCTTTGTAATTTGGACGTCCTTGAGATGCTTCCTACGTACGATAACATAGTCCAGTAGATGCCAGTGACCTGATCTGGGGTGACGCCAGGTGCCTTTAAATTTATCCTTTTGTCGGAAAATGGTGTTTGTTATAACTAGATCATGTTCGGCGCATTTAGTTAGGAGTAGTTGACCGTTAGCATTCATGTTGCCCAAACCGTTCTTGCCTATGATGCCTGGCCAGGTGTCTGCATCTCTCCCTACTCTAGCGTTAAAATCGCCAAGAATAACGAGTCGTTCCGTTTTAGGTATTCTACAGAGGGTTTCTTCCAGCTGTTGATAGAAGCTTTCCTTGGTTTCGTGACTTGCATCCAGAGTGGGAGCGTAGGCGCTTATTAGATTTACCGCGTTGCCATCTGATAGCTCATAGCGTAGCAGCATTAGACGCTCGGATAGGCCTTGTGGTACTTGTGTTAAGTTGGATACAAGTTGATTCCGAACGGCAAATCCTACTCCATGTTGTCTTCTTGAATTGGTGGGAAGACCTTTCCAATAGAAGGTGTAGTACTTTTCTGTGAGAGAGCCTTCCTCCAAAAATCGAGTTTCGCTGAGAGCTGCAACGTCAACATTGAGTCGGTGAAGTTCTCTATCTATTAGAGCAGTTCTTCTTTCAGGCCGATCGGTGCGAGTGCTGTCGTTCAAAGTACGAACATTCCAAGCGCCGTAGATGAAAGAATTAGTTTTGTTGGATTTAAATTGTCGGTGTTTTTTCGACATTCGATGAGGTGTCCCTGTGGGCACCCTCCCCCGGAGATCCGATCGGGAGGGTATTTTACCTCCGGATGATTTTGTCCCACTTGAACGCTCCATCATTTTTTAAAAGCCTTAATCGACTGAAAACGAAGCTGCATTTGAAGTTTTAGCTGGAGCAGGTATGCAACTGACCAGCTCGGTTGCGGAAGGCGAGTGGTGTGGTCCCATGGCACAGAAGGAGACTGCGACGATGGGGTAACCAAACGATTCCAAAAGCAACCTTTGTGTGCGGTGGGTTATTTTTATCGCACTATTCGTGAGAAGGTGGATGTGCTCACGGCAAAAGGTAAGGGTTATTCCGCCCTTACTCGGTCGTTAGAGCCTCGTTAGTGAAAACAGGGTGCACCAAGTTCAAATTGAACTCATCGCGAAGGTGAGGTTAACAATTGAGTAGGAGAGGCTATAACTTGCGCTTCACTACCCCATTACACCCTTTATGTAATGAATGCACTCCATATGTAATGAATGAAAGCATAGCTATAATATGTATGTTAGATATTTCCGAAAATATAATAAATTCAATCATTTTATCTTCTTTTGATAGGAAGACCCTACATTTACCTTTTCATATAATATATTTGTGTTTTGCGACTGCTTTTCTAAAACTGACAGAAGTTTTTTTTCTTCTTTTGTATTACCTGCGGATATAAATATATGGTGTTTTCACTGATTACATTATATTTATAGCTTCATCCCATGGCATCAAACACCGCAACCCTAGATATATAATTATATATATTTAGTATGATAAGAAATAATCTATTGGTTCATATTGTTGTAGAATTGAATATGTAAAGATGTATATGAATATAATAAGTAGTGGTTTAAACCTCTCTTATTATTTTACTAAATATACCTTAGCATTCCCTGGTTTATTATGAAAGTGGCATTAAACATGTACAATTTTTTTAAAATATGTACAATTTCATGTAGGTATAGGTACTTTCATATCAAGTTACTATTATCAAAAACCTTATTAGGTAAAAATATGATGATGATACTACAATATTATAATAAATCCCCTATTATTATATATCAGTTTATATCTGTTTAGAATTGCTAGCTTCAAATAATTTGTTTTTGAATAGTCTATAACGTTTGGGTAATATTTTATAATCACATCCAGTATAAAAATAATGCAGTGTTCTTTGATATACTAGGGGGTAGACGTTTTCAGATTGACTTTTTTTTTCGTTAGAACGTAAGCCGAAACATATCGCTTTTCTTGATTTCGGCCTAAAAGTACCCATTTTCTGGTCTAGATGAACAAATAGCATAAGATGGGTTGGTATATTGTATTATTCTAATTAATTCATTTATTTTTAATATATTATCACCTATAGAAAAATCACGTGAACATCATATCCTGAAAGAAATTTTACTTATTATCCATTGTAAGTTTTGAAATTATCCATATGTAATGAATGAGTGCATAGCTATAATATGTATATTAGATATTTCCGAAAATGTAATAAATTCATTCATTTTATCTTGCTAATTAGGCTGGCCCTACATTTATCTTTTCATGCAATATATTTGTGTTTTGAGACTGCTCTGACCACTTTTTCTTGATTAACTGAAGCGTGAAGACGTGAGGGTTATCGTGTACATGTATTAATAATAACACATATTATAAATGGGTGATAAGAGAACGTAATAACACATTATACCAAAGTACAAATTAGTGACTTTTAATGATTATTTAAGTTTGATAATATTACCTTCTTGTTTTTCAGATAGACAACAAGATATGTAGGTAGTAACAAGAAACTCTATATTTATGTGTCTTAACGAGAGGGATGAAGCACTTGAATGTTTATTGACCCCTTATAAGCCATCAGTACCTCGCAGGGAGAAACGCCTGTAAAAAAAATGTGTTAATCTAATCGACCTACAAGGATGGCTGTATTCATTGAGGTAAGTGTCGAGAAAGGTAAGTGTAAGGCTGTGTGTAGTCCTTAAATGATTAAAACCGATAATTTGCCGCTGTCTGCACTGATAATAATGAACAGTTTCGAACGTCCATGTTGCCAACAAAATTAATTTCTCTTTGGTGAATGGTATTTTTCTTGGTATAAACTTTACTCTTAGCACTCTGATGGCATAGTTCCGATTCGATGCTATATACCACGGCAGGTGGTCTGTTGGATTGAAGTTTGTAACAAGAATAATAACGTTGATCAAAGGTATTTAAGAACGTCTGACAGCGTAAAATATAGTGACGTTGCCTATTGAAGATATTTATTATTCAGATTCTAGAATGTTTTTCTAATTGGTTATCATCTCGCTGAGATTGATGTAAAAAGTCGATAACACGGCTATGCAACGCGCTCCTTCATGGGGCCAGTATCGACTCTTGGTGTCCTTTAGTCCTCCCTACAAAAGAGGCAGTCACCACAATAAGGGTCAGGTATATTCGCATAAGCGTCCCAGTTGTCGACAATCCGATTAGGTAAACAACATTAACAGTTTAGTTTTAAAATAATTTACGTTGTTGGCACGCTCTCTAATCAAACTTTATAATAATAAACAAGTAACATGGGACCAATATTTTCAAGACATTGTTTTTTTTTTGTTACAGTTTCGTTTGTAATTAAACCACACGTCAGCAGAAGAGGGCGCTGTATACATGTCACCAAAGCAGAACTACTGAACATATTTATATACATAATCCCTCACTGAAAAGTCATCAGTGTTAGACGAACATTAGTAGCGTTAAGACGTGAGAATTTATTTCTACTCGCCTATTAATAATAATAATGGCTTTTCAAATTGTAAATGAAAATTGCTCAAGGAACAGTAAATATAACCTAGTTAGAAAAAGTGTGTGTTTTAAGCTAAATAGTCCACCACTTAGCTGTAAAGACCCTGAATTATGGATCAAGAATGGTATTGCTTCTATTTTACAACATGTAGTAAAAGATGTCGAACCAGATGATAAAGTGGGGTTCACGTTTACATCAGATAATTTCCATAAAGAAGGTTATCTGTCATACAGACCCGCCGAGAAAATAAATTCTGGAGATGTATGGAATCTATTGGGATCTATATATCAAAGCAATGCTTCAGGCTTTGATACCGACACTTTCAAGGTGACTATGACTGCAATTGCTGCCTTTAGAGGCACCGGTCGTGTACGCTCGTACAATACTTATGAAGAAGAGTGTAAAAAACGTCGAGGGATCATCGTAATTTCCAACAAAGGTAATTTATGTTTTCCACGTGCTCTTGTAGTAGCTATGGCTTATGTTATGAACGCTAAAAACTTAAATCAAATTAGAAAAAATACACACAAAATTCAAGATCAAGAAGTTGCTTTGCTTATGAGTGAAACAGGTATACAAATACCTAAAGGAGGCGCTGGAATCGACGAAATAGATCAATTTCAAAATCACCTAGCGAATTATAAAATAACAGTGTATAAGTACGGTACAAAGGGGAGAGATGTGCTGTATGAAGGTCCTGAAGCCCCATATAAAATTAATCTACTTTATCATAAAGATCATTATAACGTAGTGACCAATCTCACAGCAGCATTTGTTTGCAGATATTACTGCGAAAACTGTCATATACCTTATAATCACAAAAACAGCCACAGTTGCAGTAAGAGCTGTCCCTGTTGTCAGCAAGCACCCCCTTGTGAGAAAACAAGAGAAGAGATAGTTTGTCAAGATTGTAATAGAAAGTTTCGAAGCTTGATATGCTATAACAGACATAAATCAGTACTTTCAATACAAGCTGAGTCGATCTGCAGTAGGATAAAGCGATGTGTAGAATGTAGCTAAACAGGGACATGAACACGTATGCGGGGAGATGTTCTGTAAAATATGTAATCAATACACCCCTCCTAATCACTATTGCTTCATACAAGTGGATAAACGTACCCCTAAAACTGAGGAACTTCTTTTTATATTTTACGATCTTGAAACGAGACAAGATAAGATATTGGAAAGTGGAGCCAGAGAACATATTCCCAATCTATGCGTTTTACAACAACGATGTGATAAATGTATAGATGAGAAAAATCTATACTTTTGTATGAAATGTGGTTACAGAGGAATAATATATAAAGAAAATGTGATCCCGTCTTTTGTGCAACATATTCTTACAATACGTAAAAAATTCAAAAGAGTAGTGGTTATGGCCCATAATGGACAGGCGTTTGATCATCAATTCATACTTCATCATATCATGCAGAGTACGGATTTACAAATAGAACTTATAATGAGGGGCACAAAAATTCTTATGTTGGGTTTTGATAATGTGAAATTCATTGACAGCCTAAATTACTTCCCCATGCCTCTCACAGTCCTACCAAAAGCATTTGATCTAGGATCTGAGCTCAGAAAGGGTTATTTTCCACATCTATTCAATACCTTAGAGAATTGCTGTTATGTTGGATCTATGCCTGAGATTTCACATTATGACCCCGACAATATGAAAGACGATGCCCGATGTGAATTTATAGAATGGTATGAGGAACATAAGCAGGAGACTTTTGACTTACAGAAGGAGCTGGTTGAATATTGTAGAAGCGATGTGGATATATTGGTTAAGACTTGTTTAAAATTCAGAAAAATGTTTATAGAAGAACGTAACGTGTGCCCTTTTACGGAAAGTGTTACGATTGCATCTGCTTGTAACTTGGTATACCATCGAAACTTTTTGAAGCCTAACACTATAGGAATCATACCTAATAAAGGATATCGCTGTGTAGATAATCAATCAAAGATAGCTACTCGGTGGCTTATATGGGAAGAATTACAAAGTGGTATTAATATACAACATGCCTTTAAGCAAAAGGAGGTAATTATTTCAGGAATGAAAATTGATGGATACAGTTCAGAAACCTACCAAGTTTTTGAATTCCTTGGCTGCTACTACCACGGCCATACGTGCATAACTACCAACAGAGACAAACCCACCCATGAAGATCCTTCTGATACACTGAATAGTAGATATGACCGTACAGTAATGAAAATAAACAGACTGAGACAGATCGGTTATGAGGTTATAGAAATGTGGGAGTGTCAATTTAGAAAGCAGATGCATTTGAATAAAGAGATCACTTTGCTAACTGAAAATCATCCTTTACTGGTTCACACACCTCTTGTTCCCCAGGATGCATTTTACGGTGGTCGTACAGAAAATATTCGAACATTTTATCAAGTTACAAAGAACGAAAAAATACAACTCGATTTAGATAAAACAGAGGGCCTTATCAAATGTAGAGTTTTAGCTCCACAGAATCTATTAATACCTGTTCTCCCACTAAAAATGAATAATAAGTTAATGTTCGTCCTCTGTCGCACTTGTGGTGATACATTATATCAGGATGAATGTATTCACAATGACAAAGAACGGTCTCTGATAGGCACATGGGTCGTCGACGAAGTAAGAAAGGCTGTAGAGAAAGGTTATAAAATATTAGAAATATATGAGTTTTGGTCCTATGAAGTGACACAATATGATCGGGTTAATAACATGTCGGGGTTATTCACTGAAATGATGAATAAGTTCATAAAGATGAAGGCTCAAGCCTCGGGGTGGCCCATGAATTGCGTTACCGAAGACGACAAAAATCAATACATAGAAGACTTTTACAAAATAGAAGGCATCCAACTAGAATTTTCCAAAATGATAAAAAATGCTGGTTTAAGATCCCTAGCAAAATTAATGTTGAACTCCTTCTGGGGTAAATTTGGTCAACGGCAGAATCAACCTAAAACCACGATAATTAGACAGCCCAACGAATTATACACTCTTCTTAATGATCCTGCCAAATGTGTGAATAATATTCAAGAAATAAATGATGAGGTCCTTATAGTTTCATGGGAGTATGTGGAGGAAGCCTCAAACCCTTTATCTACGGTGAATAAATGCATAGCCGCTTATGTTACCACTCAAGCACGTCTCAAATTGTATAGCTATCTGGAACAACTTGGTGATAGAGTTTTATACTATGACACCGATTCCGTCATCTAAATTTCAAGAGACGGTGAGCCAGACGTTCCTACAGGTGGTTTCATCGGAGATATGACGGACGAGCTCGAAGAATATGGTGTTGGAAGTTATATAGTGGCGTTCGCATCAGGTGGCCCTAAGAGTTACAGTTATATAGTTTTCAGTCCCAAATATCACACGTACTATACAATCTGCAAAGTTAAGGGTTTCTGCCTCAATTTTAATGCTTCTAGTCTTATTAATTTCTATACTATGCAAGATAAAATAATTGAAGAAGATCTGGACCCTATTTATATAACATCCTTGAATATCAAAAGGACTATGAAGCATCAAGTTGTCAGTAAAGAGGAAAGCAAAATATTTAAACCAAACTCAACAAAACGTATATTTTCCTCAGAATTTAATTCCTTACCTTACGGATATAAAAGACTAAAGTGTTAGTGTATTTATACTTGTCTAATTATTAGTTACACATTGTAAGATTGTATATTATAAACATTCATGTTAAATAACATTATATCACAGAAGAGGGCATGTCGCCCAAATTTCTTCATGTTAATCAAACTTATGTATTAAACGAAAACAAATTATTAATATTACTATTGTTGTTTTATTCCTGTTTACATCTATAAGACTGATGCATGCCTTATAGGCTTCAGTTCATGTCCAGTAGGATTAGTATACCACGGATGATTAATTTGATACCCAAGATCATGACAGAGTCTTAAACATGGGGGCCCTGCGTGATGGTCGGACGAACAGATGGACATACAGATGAACAGATGACGGCCTGACGAACAGGCAGACAAATGTACAGAGGGGACCGGACGGATAGAGAACTGAGACGATAAGATATTGAAGATGACACTCCAGCCCTTTGATGTGTGCCGACAAAGACTTCTCTAATTCACAGCTATCCGACGGCTCCCTTTGATGTATGCCGACAAAGGTGGCGGCTTCCTTTGACATATGCCGACAAAGGCCCCCCGGGACGGAAAAAGTTCCCACGGTCATCAAAATTTTCCCACGCCCAAGTGGCCTAATACCTACTTACACACGTAAAACTTACAAAACCCTTTGGCACGAAAACTAGGTATCAAATAACTTTTCCTAAGAGAGACAAAAATTTATTCGAAAACGAAGTAGCGAAAACTTTCAAAAAATATATAAAACCCAAAATACTACACGGAATGCTAATTGACGAACATATTTTACAGGAAATCATTCCCATATTACAGCGAAATCTCCAACATTCTTTCAAATTAGTACAGTCAAATAATTATCTCGAAGATGTTGAAAAATTGGAGTCACAACAACAAAAAATAAAATAACACCACGAACAGAAAACGATTCACCGAGGGATTAACGAAAACTTTAATAATAATTACGTATCAGCAATAAAAAGCGATATCGATGCATTATCTGTGCCACAAGAAGCTATCAAGAGAAAAGTAGAATACTATCAGTACTTGAATAACAAAAACAGGATAATTATTCATGGAATATCCGAAGAAGAGAACGATAATACTGCTTTATTTAATAAAATTTTGGATATTCTTAATGATAAATTTAAAACAAAGTTTACCAAGTCTGATATTAGTTATCGTTTGGGTAAAAAAGGCGAAAAGATAAGACCCGTGCTAGTCCGCTTTTTACAACGGTGGAAGAGAGACAATATATACTCCATGAAAAAAACGTTAAAAGGATCTGATTTATTTATGAGTGAATGGTTACCAACAAGTGCGTTGGTCTTATTAAGGCAGGCCCGTACTTTGTTTGGAAATGACAGCTGGATGAAGAACGGATTAGTGTATGTGAAAAATAATAGTTCTATTAAAATGATTAAGTGTCAAAATGATCTTAATATATCTAAAAAGTAAACATGATAATTAATATTTTATGTACATAATAAGACATATAATTCAGCATCGTCTTTATATAATATCTGCTAATTAGTAGATCTGTCATATTGTAAGTACATATTATTCATATATACCACAAAAGATAAATGTATTTAATTCATAAATGTTCTGACGATATGTGATACATTTATGCAACTTGTTTATTTGGATTTCTTTCCTGATTTTTTCTTGTTTAGCGAATTTATTTTTTATTATTAATTATTCAAGTCATTAAAGTAGTGTCTACTGTACATCTACAATTTTATATTCAGTTAATTGTTAGTGCCTGCTTGCTATCTACAATTTATTTAGTATTTGTTGCATTAGTACAACTCATTAGTTAAATTTTATTTCCGTTTTTTTAACCTAAATTTGTATAAATCCTCGCTTAATTGAGTTCAGTCAGGTAAAAATAATTATGAACTATTGAATATATTGCTCTATATAATGTTTGTTCCTTTACTGTACTATTTAATTCAATGAAGCAAAACTGTTATAATTAGAAAAAAATATATAATAATTACATAATCAATTTTTGTAAAATTGGATATATTAATGCTCGTTCGATTTTAGCAGGTTTTCCAGAATTTAAAGAAAATATAATATCAAATAATTATTATTATTATTAGCCGTTACTCGGGTCCGAGTATAAAAATGTTACAGTCGATAAATTGTGCAATAAAAAAACAAGTAAAAGGTGTAGTCTATTGTAATTCCCATTCATCTACGGTGCACACGACTATGGCTATAGAGGCCAATTCGGGAGAGCACATGTCGACCGCAGTCAGGACAAACATAGACCTGGTTAGGTCTTGGATTTGGCCTTCTTGCAGCAACATTTCCTTGATAGCTGGCCACAACCCCTCGCCATTCGGTTCTGTCCGCTGCAAGTTATTCCCATTGCTCGTCTGCAACACGGCAGGATTTTAGATTTTCATGGAGAGCGTCTTTGAACCTCTTTCGTTGACCGCCACGCCTTCTTCTACCGCTTAGCAATTCACAATAAAGTGTACATTTAGGAAGGCGGTTATGCATACGATGAACGCGACCTGCCCATCTTAGGCGTGCTCTTGAAATAAGCACCTCAATTGGAAGGCTGTTTGCTCTCCTGAGTACTTCAACGTTTGATATGTGATGGAACCAACGGATTTTCATCATACTTCTGAGGTGTCTTTGCTGAAAACGTTCTAATTCTTTCACATGACGACGGTAAGTGACCCAGCTTTCACATCCATATAGCAGTGTTGGAATGACAACTGCTCTGTAGACAGCCATTTTCGTTGACAAAGCAAGGTCGTGGTTGTCAAATACTCTCTCTCTAAGTCCCCAGAGTGCTCTAGATGCAGCGTTAATTCTATTGCGAATCTCGCTGTCCATGTTTGCTTTGTCATTAACAACGTTGCCTAAGTAATTGAACTGATCCGATCCACCACTTCAAGAGAATTTCCGTTAAGTGTAATGTCTATTTGGTTCACTTGATGAGGAGTTGACATAATCTTAGTTTTTCCAATGTTGATTGCTCTAAAGCGCCCTATGTTAAAGAGACCGCCATCAAAACGGTATCTGAGACCTATTCCTCTGACTGTCAGTTTGTTGTCAACAATAATTGTTAGAGCAATGGTAAACAAATTAAAAAGTAGGGGTGCCAGGACACATCCCTGCCTAACTCCAGTGAGAGTTTGGAAAGGTTCGGTTGCCTCATTATTATACATAACCTGGGCGTTGTTGTTTGTATGTAGACTGCGACATACTTCCACAAATTTTCTAGGGATACCTAAGCGGAACATAATTTTCCAGAGCACTTCCCTGTCCACCGAGTCAAACGCCTTGGTTAAATCAATGAAGGCCATCTGAATTTCTCCTTGATGTTCGAGTGCTTTTTCTTGAAGCTGTTTAAGTGTGAAGATTAAATCCGATGTGCCTCGGTTTGGTCTAAAGCCACTCTGTGTTTCAGGAAGTAGCTTTTCCATAACAGGCGTTAGCCTATTTGCCATCGCTTTAGTGAGTATCTTCCCTCCAACAGCCAGGAGAGCTATACCCCTGTAATTTCCACAGTCCGCAGCGCTCCCTTTGTTTTTGAAGAGGTTGATTAAAAGTGCATCACGAAACTCCTGCGGAGCTTGACCACTTCAAATAATTATGATATATTTATGGTCTCTGAAACATGGTTGGACAACCGAGTGGATAATGGGGCGGTTGAGTTGCGTGGATACAATCTTTTTAGAGCGGACAGGGGTGGTAATATAAGAGGAGGTGGAGTATGCATCTACGTAAAGAGCACAATATTTTTTGAAAGAATAGAGGTAAGCCATAGTTTAAATTGCGAACAGGTATGGGGTTATATAACAATATCTAAAAAGAAATTTTGCATTGGTGTAATATATTGTCCTCCTAATTCAAATGTAGTTGACTTTTTCGATAATTTAGAGGAAAATTTTTCAAATTTGTTGCCAAGTTGTGACAGTTTAATATGTACAGGGGATTTTTTTTATACATTTATTTAACGTCGGCCTATTTCCGCTACTGAGGCCTAACACCGACGCCTGTAGACGAGCTACCTCCAACCAGGAATTTTTGCCGAGCCTCTTCCCTTAAAAAGAGTAGGGATCTTTTACTTGCCTAACATTTAATAGACAAGGGACCGACGGCTTTACATCCCCTCCGAAGGATGGTATATCTCCTATACAACCCTCGCCTAAGGTTGTATAGCTTCCGCGCATACACTGATATACAAGCCGCTGGAAGATGTGTGAGGCGAGAACGCGGTTTCCGTTGGAATGGTCACCAATCCAAGTACTAACTGCGCCTGTCGTTGCTTTACATCGCATACCGAAGTATGTACATAGTAAAGGCGCACCTACGCTCGCCCCCATGTACAGGGGATATAAATATTGATCTTATGGATTTAGAAAACAGTAATACCAGAAAATTCTTAGCGCTTTTGGATATTTATGGATTATTGCAGTTAATTGAGGAACCTACAAGAATTTCTGTAAATAAAATGTCACTTCTTGATGTGATAATATGTGCGGACAGGGACGATATTTCAGCTAGTGGCGTACAGAGTGTCGGTAATTTAACTGATCATGAGTTGATTTATTATAATCTAACCAAACCTACAATTAAACATCTTCATATTTTTAGAACGTACAGAGATTACAAAATTTTTGATTTTAATGTATTTAGTCGCGATTTAGAAACACTCCCTTTTGAAGAAACTTTTTATATAGATAATATTAATGAAAAAGTTGCATATTTTAATAATTTATTAATATCTTTATTTGATAGGCATGCTCCGTTAAGAACAATAAGATGCACCAAGCCCAAAGCACCATGGTTAACTGATAATATCAGATCAATGATAAAATTAAGAGAAAAAGCTTTAGCCAGATTTAAACAAACCTGAATCCCTGAGCATTATAATTATTATAAAAGTTTACGTAATCTTACAAACAACGCGATAAAAAATGAGAAGAGAGCATATCTAAATTTTAGAATCAGAACTAATAAAACTAAAACCTTGTGGAGGGATTTGGGCGATTTGAATATCTATTAAAAAAAAAAGAAATAAGGATATACCTCAAAATTTATCAGATGTTAATGAGATTAATAATTTTTTCATAAACTCTGCTAAAATGTTAAACACTGGTAACATACAGGAAACAAAATCGTACTATTTGAGCAATTTAAAAACTAATTTTGCACATAAATTTGAATTTATATTAACAAGTAATGAAAACATTTTACAAATTATACAATCTATGTCTAGTGATGCTTTGGGTTATGATAATATAAATTTGACAATGCTAAAATATTGCTGCCCATTTATTGTTCCCTTTATTACACATATAATAAACTGTTGTTTATTAAGTAATACATTTCCAGACATTTGGAAAATTGCACTGGTAACTCCCTTACCCAAAGTTGATCCACCTACCGAATATAAGGATTTAAGACCCATAAGTATTTTGTCTCCTTTATCCAAGTTACTTGAGAGAGTGGTTTCTGATCAAATAAAAGAACATCTAGAAAGGTATGACATTTTACCACCATTTCAATCAGGCTTCCGATCCAATCACAGTTGTTCTACCACACTAACACATATAATTGATGACATCTTAAACGCATCAGATGGAAATAAACTAACAGCGTTATTATTATTAGACTACTCAAAAGCGTTTGATTGCATAAATCATGAAGTCTTATTAAATATTTTGCATTATATCGGTTTTGAAAATAATGCTATCCTATTCATTCATAACTATTTACTAAATCGGAGTCAAGTTGTACAATTAAATAATAATATATCTCTCGAAGGTATTTTGGATCGTGGAGTGCCACAAGGATCAATTCTGGGGCCTTTACTCTTCTCTGTCTACACGAGCCAGTTGCACAGAGTACTTAAATTTTGTAAGGTACATTGTTACGCTGACGATACCAATTGTATTATTCTTTTGACTCACAACATATTGACGATGCGAATAATATTATTAATAATGATATTGCTGAACTAATAGCAGCTTCTGTTAATCATAATTTGTGTATAAACCCTAGTAAATCGAAAATAATATTATTTGGCAGGACAGGACAGCGTAATATGTACCGTAGGGATTTAAATTTAAAAGTTGATGATATTAATATGGATTGTGTAAACGAAGCAAAAAATTTGGGACTTACTATCGATTCTGATCTAAGATTTAGAGAACATATAAAAAGTTGCATTAGAAAAGCTTTTAGTAATTTAAGAAATATATATTCTAGTAAAGATATGTTGAACAAATGTACTCTCATGGTGCTTTGCAATAGTTTGATGTTGTCACATTTTAATTATTGTGATGTTGTATATGGGCCTTCTTTGGATGTTGTCACATCAAAAAGAATACAAAAAATTCAAAATTGTTATGTTCGCTTAATTTGCAACTTAAATAGAAGAGAACATATTTCACATAAAATTAAGGAATTAAACTGGCTAAATATGGAGAATAGAAGATTATTACACGCTTATGTTTGCTTTCAAAAGGTTGTGTCTACCAAGTCGCCGCCTTATTTATACAATAAAATTAGGTTTCGAACAGATATTCACAATTTAAATGTACGAAGAAAATCATTAATAACTCCTCCTGTCCATAAAACTGCGTTATTCGAACAGTCCTTTTCGTACAATATTTGTAAATTATATAATAAATTACCTGCTAATATAAAATGTATTACAAAAATTGTTAAATTTAAATATGAACTGCGAAAATGTTTATTAAATAAACAGTAAAAGATACGTAGTATTAAGTATATGAATTGAAAACTGTGGTAATGTAGGCACACTTGTTCATTTGTTTTATGTATATGTAGGCATTTTTTTTACTATTCTATAGTTTTTGGCTGGGTTATTTGAACTCTTGTTAGGGTTAAGTGGTAGAACAGGATTTTGTCCTGAACTTCGCCCTTTAAATATATTTTTTCTTTTTATTAATTTTGTAGATCAATTTGCTGAATAAAGTCCATTTATTATTATTATTATTATTATTATTAAATAAACATAACGCAAACTTAATGACGTCGAAAACAAATATAAGTAAACATAACGGAAGAAGTAAAGACCTGTGGAAAACTAATAAAAACGGAAACGAACCAAAACCGGTTACCACACACCGAACCGCGTATGCAAAATTAAGCTTAAGGAATAAACATACGATTCCTTATGAACTAGTTACAGTAGTACAAGACCAGCAAAATAAAATACTAACGACAAAAGGTACACGTCATAAGTCAATCCTTAACGCAGCTAGAAATCTAAAGGGTAAATTACCTGTTTCAGATTCTAATCTAAAAACTGTGGAGAAATTCGCACACAAAAAAGACTTTACGTAAAATTAAATTTGACAAATTAATGAAAAAAAAAAACAAATATTGTACAGATCTCTATTTAGTTCAAGTCGAAAATATAATATAAAAAAGCCCTCAATCAATAGATTTATGACTTAAATACAATAAAGAAAATAATTTGTGACACTTCACAACTAGCCATTCTGTCACTGATGACGCTAGCACACACCCAAATGAAGATAAATAAAATCGCAAATCCCATTCTCCTTTTCTTATTAGGCAAAGCTCGAATTACGTCTTAAAAATATTCATTTATAAAATCGATTTAACAAATTTTGACACTCTTATACTAAGTATAAAAATAAATTCAGAAACGATAATGCCCTTTATCAAGACAAAAAACGAATTATATCCCCAAGTAAATAACATTCATGAAGTCGAGGAAAAATTAAAAAATATAAAACCCTCATGAAATACGCGACCTAAAAGAGGACCTTTTAACATAGTTGGAAAAGCATATAAATGGGCCTTCGGTACTTTAGATTCAGATGACGCGAAACGATATGATAATGCTATATCTACTTTAGAATCAAATCAAAAAGAAATGCATACAGATTTAGAAAATTATGTAAAAATTACAAAAAATTTCATGAATGAAACAATACAAACTTTCCAAAAAATTACTATGAATTAAAATCAAATAAATGCAAGATTAAGAACTATTGAACAAAACAGGAAAATATGCACTATTCTTAAAACTACAAAATTTCTTAGATAATATGATAATAGATTGCTTATCGTTGATCACCATACTAGATAACATACAAAATGCGATATTATTTGCTCAACTAGATTCAATACACAGTACTATACTGCCAATAAATGAACTTATTAATATAACGCAAATAATGAACACGTTGTATATCGGAGGAACCGCAAATTTCAAAAACATTCAGAGTTATTATCAGGTAATAAGAACAGAAATTCATTATACAAAACAAACCTTATGTTTCATATTTCACTTTCCAATTTTGAGCGAAAGTTTATACGATTATTACCAATTATTCCCAATACCTGTTCAAAATAAAACCATACCTCCCTTAAAATCATGTATCCTGATAAACTCGACTTATCACCACTACGAGAAACTACCATGCCCACGCATCGAGGACCTGTGCCTGTACCATGTGACGCAGACCATTTCACAAAGAGATTGCCTACCCCAAGTACTCAGCGGTACCAAGACTACTCCCTGCCAGACCACAGAGGTTGTTATAAAAAACGACATCCTCGAACAAGTAAACAATGCGTATGTTATAGCAATACCAGCTATAAATATGACGATAGAAAAGCAATGCCAAGAACACGGCTATACCACCATCAATCAACCCCATTTGATATACATACTACAAAAATGTAGTATATCTATTAACGGACATGAATTTCACAACACAGTTGGACTTATTCCAGGAACACCCTTGGAGATCCTGCCAATAAGGACATTTACAACTGGTAACAAAGACCAGGAAATTACCCCCTACAGACAAGTGGATATGGACCGTCTCGCAGACATCAAACGTATGGCTGACGAAACCCATCTACACAAACTAAAGACACTCGGTGACAATAGTGAAAGTGATCGCACAGACTTATACATATGTTTAACCATTATTATTTTTATTAATATGTTATTCTTGCTTTTTAAATTTATATACTCAAGAAAACATAGTCCTTTTCATGCACTATTTCATGTCAGCAAAGATGCCGAACGAGAGAACCAGATTGGACCCCCTGAGGAAACAAGTCCTGAAAAAACTCGTTCCCTTATTTTTTCAACTTAGGGATGTAGGAGTTCTGTGTACAGCGCTATCATTTGCTGATATAGCTTTATGGCGTTCTATTTAATAATCTTTTGCTTAGTAGACTATTGTTAGTTTATAAATAGGAGTGCTGCTCATTTATTACTCAGATTATTACCAAGCTCGAGTTAGCAACTTGTAACTTATTATCGTAATAAAGTTAGCTTCTTGTGAACAACAAATTTTGTTTGGTTTTTAAAAACGCATCTTCCTTGCTTGAAGACCTAACTATATATTATTTTAATTAATTGGATTGAATCTGCAGTAGGTTCTTGATGAAACATATTCAATAGAATAATTACAAATATTCAAACGAATAGTTACAATACGCACTTGGTTTATTGTTTCATAAGTTTTGTTCAATTTTGTTTCTGACATACGTTTCGGCCTTGCGACCAATATCTAAGAGTCTTGAAACTAACCTAAAAGTGATGGTTTACAATATATATCCTTGAAATATTCTACCCCCTCTAAGTAGGTAGAATATTTCAAGGAATATATTGTAAACCATATAAGATTAAATCCATGAAAGACTAAACTAACATTTTAGAAAACTTCTACCTCAGTTTCTTTAGAAATATGTCGATTGTACAAACAACAAAGATAGCTGTAATTATCAATGGCGTTGGCGTCTGTGTTCTTTACCGCCATGTCACCAAAATACAATAAGCATTGGCGGCATTACCGAAAATGATTTTAAAAAATACCGATGAAGACAAAATGTATTATACCGAATTAACCTTTAAAATTTGCACAGAACCTTAGTTTAGTTAGAAGTAACGAAAATGGTTCAACTAAATTTTTCTATTATCTAGGAATGTATTTTGGAATATTAGTGAAATTATTCTTTTACTCGATTTAATAGTTTAATATTTCTTTACCAAATGTTAAAATCTAAAGCCTTAAAAATGTTTTTATAACCTAACCTAATACACTCTTAAGGAATTATAATACAAATAATTATTAACATGGCCTATGCACGAGACAAATCATTTTTGAATCCACCACCTCTATTTAAGAATTTAATGACGCAACAAACAAAACCCCCTATATATTTACATTAGAAGTCATTTGGTCAATTTTTTATGAGCTCCGTTATCTTTCATATAATATTATTGCCAAAGTGGAAAATGTGATATACTTTAATGAAATTATAGAGTGGTCACTCTGAAAAAATAATAAATAAACGACAGATGGAAATAATATTTCTTAATTTAATTGTGAACTTCGCCTTTTTTCGGTAATTTCTTGTCTCAATTTATTTTGTTAATGTTTTTTTTAACTACTGCCGAAAATAAAGACATTATTAAGATATTAATGTATAGTGGAACAAAAAAAAAGAAATAATAAGTAATCAATGAAAGCCGAAAAATAGCATCGTCAGGATCGGACGAATAATATATTCGTTATGCATAGAAACTTACATACTGTAATATGTATGAAAAATAAAAGTAATTGAAAAGATTTTACTTGATAAATTAATTTCGTCGCTGTTTATTTCACTTTAATTAAAGTATTCGGTACAGGGTACAGCTATAAAATTATATCTATATAGTCAAAATGAGTTGAGTTTTTAAGTCCATCTCTGTATGCGTTACTGTAGAAAACCAAAGTTAACAGGATAGACATGAGTCGGAGCAAGCAATTATACTATTTTCTTATTATCCGGTCAAAGTAGACAAAAAAATAGTATACAATAATTCGTATAGAGCTGAATATTGGTACAAGCCTTAGGTACACTATTACAAATAAAACGTCAAAAATCCCCACCGATCCTACGTTCGCTAAAAAAATTGTTTAAGGTCAAAGATGAAAAATATCGGTTTTTTGATTTTTTCACGTACACGGTAAGTGTTATCATAAAAATCAAACAAAAGTTGTAGATCATGCAATTATTTACAAAGATTGTTCCCTACGAATTACAATCCCTGAGATATCGCCATTCAAAACATCAAAAATACTAAAGCACGCCTATGTCGCATCATCGGACGTTCAATATATTGGCTTCATTACAATGTTATGTGAAAAATTTGCGACTTGCGATTCTGCAAGTATCTGAAAGCGGCGATCTTTCAGTTTGAAACCGGTCTATGTCTGGTCAGGGAATTGACAAATGATATTGGTTACCATTCTTTCATGATTTGTAAGGTGTAATTCAATGCAGGTCGGGGTATTTGCCCGCTGAGTAGTTGTTTCCTGCAAATCATATATTTTAGCAGTAGGTTAAGTCCACCTAGGTATAGTAGCAATTGACCATTTGAGAGGTTTCACTTACCTCTCACCACTACTCAACTGGGAACATTTTTGTGAAACAAGCTGACAACGACGCTGATGTCCTCATCGCATAAGCTACAAGTTTATTGTTTTTATTTAGGGGTACGGCGTCAAAAGAAATGATGTGAAGCATTGGTTTGAAGTATAAATTCATTGTTTTCATAAAAATCTGGACATTCCAACACGGGGGAGGGGGGGGGGGGGGGTGTGAGTTGAATTAAAACTTTTTTAATACTAAAAACGAATTCTGACAATCTTCTCTCCATTCAAACTTTGCATTTTTCTTACATAATCTGGTCTAGTTATACGCTATTTTTGAAAATTTTGGAATAAATTTCCTATAGTAGTTAGCAAAAGCAATGAATATTTTAACCTCGTCCACATCCTTTGGTATCAGGTATTCTTGTAAAGTTTTAGTTTTTGCAGAATCTGGTAAGATACCGTTAGATGTTATGAGATGACCCAGATAAAGTATTTCCTTTTTAAAGAATTGGCATTTATTTGGATTAAGCTTTAGGTTTGTTTTCCTAAGACGTTTGAACACGCTGAGAAGATTTCTGTATGATCGTTTAAATTTCTGCCAAAAACCATGAGATCGTCTAAGTAGACAAACCATTCTTCATAATTAATACCTGCCATAGCAACTGTTATTAAACAAGAAAAACAACTTGGACTTATTATGAGACCCATAGGCAACCTAGTCATCTGCCATTGACCACTACCAATCGTGAAAGCTGTATACTTCCTACTATTAATAGCCTTGACTTAAATCTAAATGAGAAAAATAAATAGCATTGGAAAGAGAATCAAGAATCTCGGAGAAGAGGGAGGAGATACAGAAGATGACTAGACTGATAATGTCGAATAAGGAAGTTGAGGAGAGGAGACGGCAAAAACGAAGTGGGGCATATAAGGGAAAATGTGTGAAGTTTTACTAACACCAATACAAGATGAATGACCCGTGGCCTGATGGAAAGCGAAAGCAGTTCCACGTTGTGTGGAAATATGATCCAGGAGGGGCTCTAGTCGGTAGGACTCCGACACTACCCGGTGCGGCAGACCCTAGCGCCGGGTCTCCATGTGGGATTTCCCCTCCACCATAAAAAAAATCTAAATGAGAAAAATAAATAGCATTGGAAAGAGAATCAAGAATCTCGGATATATTTGGTAATGGAAATTTATCATCCTGAATTCTCTGATTCAGCAATCTGTAATCGACTACCAATTTTCCCCGCTACTGTCCATTTTCTTTGTAACGAGCGGAATTGGTGAGGACCATGTTACATGGCCTATGTCCATTTAACAATTTTATATAAAAACTAGTATTTTTGTTTATATTTAACACGATATGTGTAACATTTTGACTCAGTCATGCTTTTTTTACACTATTATGTATCTCTGTTCTAGTTCTATTACAGCGTCTCAGGAAACGATTGTCAATTGTCTACAAAATATTTATTTACACGCATATACCATTTCTAAATTTTTGTTTACCATGTAACTACATATGGTTATTTTCCTTACCTTTTTCACTACTATATATAGTATATCCTATAAGATGTAATATATTTGCTGAATCCTCACAAGACGGTTTTACGTTTTACTATTTATTTCAGCAGTTCATATTTTTGGTTAAGTATAGAATAGAAATTACAAATTGTTGCAATCTAAGTCAGCTGTGGTATGTGGTATTATAGATTCCTTTTATCGATTCTGTAATTTGTTTGAGTACGGTAATCTACATAAGGCAGGTTGTTGCGCTTAACTCAACAATTGACAGATGTCCATACCTGTACCATTTCTACGTTTTTAGCTTTCCATATAATTAGGGGAAATAAATTTTTCAAGTTTATCTGGTGGCATTATTTTGCAGTAAGTGGGACAAATAAAGTTTACCTTATTAGTAAAACTCACCAGGAAATCATTTGCTTGCAGCTTTTGTACAGATTGGAACGTATATAAATTTAACTGTGGATTACATTAGTAGATAAGCTATGGCACTTCTAGACAAAAATCCCATGTTATTTCTTATGGAGGTTCATTCTGCATATTTTTATACATGAAAATAGGTCCTTGAGGCACACCACATTTTAAGAACCCTCTCTCAGGCCCGTTACTGTCCACTTTTCCACAGCTACCATATATATTTATAATTACCTAACTTACGATGTAGAAAATGAACCGACGACCCCTGACTTTTACATCTCCAGTATCCGCAAGCAAGCAAGCAAAATATATTTATTAGAATTAAATGGTACAGAACAGTTGCCTAGCCAGGATCTGCCCCGAGGCCGATCGTGCAACCATCGCGCTGACGCGGTGGCGGATTTCATGGCCGGACGGGACAGGCCTGGGCCGGCGAAAACAATAATTAAAACAACTAAACCTAAACTCCTATTGTACGATGAACAAATAAAAAATAGGTAATACAAATAAAACATATCCAAAAAACGGATTGAACAAAACTTAAAACTACACTATATCTAGAGGTCTCGCACAAAACACTTTTTAATTTCGCAGTTGACGCTAGCACCTCAAATTAAAACGAGGAGCCTTCCGCGAGGTGTGTAACATCGGGCTGCGTATAGGCTGGCTTTTAGACTGTGATTTTAAAAATTTGGATTCCAAGAAAGTTATAATTTATTTGAAATTTTGATGGAAACGAATTTAGAAACAAAAATGTACAAACAGAAAACGAGAAAAACAAACGCGACAAAAAGGTTACAAACAGAATGGAAGAGGGGGGGCAGGAAAGATTTAAAGATAGACAAAGTTTTATGAAATACTAGTAAAGGTGGATAGGGTAAGCGGAAGTTATAGTTGGTGAAACTTGGCTACAGAAGTTGCCGGAAAATCGGTAACGTCTGGTACGGTAAGGGGTGTTTGATCCGAAATGGGGCATTAGGTTGTCTAATTTGTGTTGTGTCTTGTTAGCGGACTATCGTCCGTAAACGAGTAGAAGTTTTGAGAGATGCGTTGGACGTAGACCGCTATCGGGGTAATGTCGTTGCAACGTGCGTATCTCTCTGAGGGAGGTGTACCTTCCAGAATTTGAAACGAGGCGCATGAATTTGTGCTCAAACACTTGGAGTTTTCTCATTGTCGTGGCCGGTATGCTGCACCACACCGGCGCCGCGTATCTGATGGACGGTCTGACTACCATCGTGTACAACTGTTTTTTATTCTGTCTATTAAGTCTGCTACTCCTGACCATGAGCGGATACAGACTCCTGGACAGGGAGTAAACTTTCCGTATCGTCTCATTGATATGTGTGTTGAACGTCAGTCGTTGGTCCGGTCTGACCCCCCAAGTACTTCACGCATCTTTTGGTTGGAATTTGGTTTCCCAGGATCAAAATTGGAATAATAATTCCATTCTCAGTAAAGCGACGCGTGAAGACTATCGCCTCGGATTTCTCAGCGTTCACCCGAATCTTCCACTGGTCGTAATAAGCCGTGGCACGAGCCATGTGCGCCTTCAGCAGCATATTCGCTGCTTGTGCGTTATAAGAATGCGCGTAGATGGCTGTGTCATCGGCGTACTTGGCCAGCTTCGTATTTGGGAACTCTGGGAAGTCGGAGACGTACAAGTTGTACAATTTTGGCGACAAGCACGATCCTTGTGGGACTCCCGCGCGAATATCCCGCTGTGTTGACAGTTTAGTATTCACTCGAACCTGCAAGGATCTGCCTGTCAGAAACGAATGAATGAGCTTGATGAAGTGAGTCGGGAAGTTATAGTGATGCATTTTGTACAGTAACCCCGGAATCCAGACGGTGTCGAACGTGGTGTTCTTTCCGAGGTTGTATTGTAGTTTGACGTCGTTAACTATTCTAACGACCTGTTGCACCGTGCTCCTGCCCCTCCTGAAACCAAATTGGGACTCGTCGTCGATGTGGAGCTCCTCCTGAACAGCTTCTAGTCTGATCAGGACGAGCTTCTCCACCAACTTGGAGAACGCCGACAACAACGAGATGGGTCTGTAGCTGCCGACGAACTTCGCGTTTTTATTTGGTTTCAGGATCGGAACGACCACGGCGCATTTCTACTGGCTAGGCCAGTGCTGTAGCCGCAGGATCGCGTTAACGATGTACGTCAACTGCACAATACCTTTCCTCGGGAGTTATTTGAGCAGCTTGTACTCGAGCCGTCCTTAGCCGGGGCTTTGTTATTAGGTAAGTCCTTGACAATTCCTGCTATTTCCGAGGGCTTGGTCATGATCTTCAGAAATTCTCGTCTTGTCATTTATACGTCATGACCAATGATATCGTTAATGTCATTTTCAACGCGGTCGTGCTCTAAATTGTTTGGTATATCGTTATTGTGGATGCTTTCGAAATGAGTAGCTAAGTCGCTCACCTTTTGAGCGTCTGTCATCGTCGTTTTTTAAGGCCCTCAACAACTTCCACAGCGAGTTGTCCTGAGGATTTAATGCTGCCAGTTTGTCCCCCCATTTCTGGTTCTTCACAGTGACGTCGCGATTTCGCTGCCAAAGCCGTCTAAGTCTGTTTTTCTCGCGTATGTCTTGTATGACCGCTGCGTCTAGTTGGTCTTTGTTTGGATTTATCGTGATAGTGGTGGCAACAGTCTGCTTGGCATCCCGCAGCACTTTCGTAAATTCCTCCACTGCATTTTATAGCTCGGCGGGTGTGCTGCTAGTGTTGTTTAGTATTAAATATGTGCTAATATGTTCTTTATAGAGTCTCCAGTCTCCGCGCTTTAACACACTAGTCCATCTAAACAGTTAAGTAGGTTGCACAATATTTGCTATGCATGAAGCGTGACTCTATTTATAGATTGCTATTGTCAGGTACCTACCGATGTAATGTATCATATGTATCATATGTAATGATGTAGCAACAAGACAACTAAATAACTAGCGTCTTTCAAATAGCATATAGATAGCAAATATCTCACACATATATAATTAACCACGTTAAAAACCACAAGTAATTTTAGTTAGATAAAAACATATTGATTCTTAGTTTTCACAAATCTCGACCATTGTTTCATAACAGCATACAATTGTTAGAACAGAGACAGATTCATGTAAATAATATCAACATACCAGTATTACTTATCAAAGCATAGCCTCGTAATTTATTAAAACAGAAACACAAATGTTCAGGACATATATTTATATAGGTACCTAGTTATATTAAGTTTTCAATAAAAAGTATAGATAATCAAATTTATAGTTATAACTTATAACAATGAAATAAACCACAAATACGGACGAAAAGCATTATGTAATACGCAATATTGCATAATATTACCACAATAAACACAGTGCTCTGATAACGAGGTGCAGGAATGTTATTTAAAGCAGATTGAGATTGAAATAAGATTAATAAAATAATAATGTTTATGCGTTTAAAAATAATTACAATATCCACGCTGATAACAAGGGCTAGAAGTTTTGTTTACAATAGATTGAGATAAGTAATTATTTATCGTCAATCAGAGACCAAGCCCATCAAGGGGCCAACGAGTGTCAATGACAAGACTCAGCTTGCTAACATCGTCACCATAGTTCACGGTAGAGTATTACGGATTTAGTTTGGTGAGAGGCATTTCCGAACACTAACCTAGCATTCTTTTACAATTTCCGGAAAGTATAAATGTAATAAAGACGATGCGTGCTCCTCAGTTTATCGTTAACCGGATATCTTTGTGCATTAAAGTGTCATATAAATAGTTTATTCATTTAATTGAATTCTTATCAGTGCAGCGTCCATTTCATCTATTTTGAGTATTTCCTACCACATTTCTTCCTAGCATAGAACGCTGAGCGTATTTATTACATTAAAAGAAAAACGTAATTCAAAGGCAAACACCATAGGTACCAAAGAGGTTGGTATACTAGCTGTTCTACAGAGGTATTCATAAAATATTATATAACAGATATCCAAGGTAAGTAAGTTCTCAATTATGAACATAATACAAGTGCTTTCGGATTTATGGCACAATATATCAAAATAGACGCAAGCATTTATTAATGTTTCAGTATATAGAGCTCCCTCTACGTGAATTTTTTCATACTTATAATCATTCTGTTTTTATCATAAAGAGATCTAGATGCATTTATTTATTTCTTGTAATACCTAACTTATTTGGTTAGTGTTTACTTATTAGACAGAAATTGAAAGGTTTTAAATTAATATATTTTAATTATACCGGAAAACCGACACTGTTGTGCTTTGGGTGTAAATTGAAATTCATAGATGAATAACATGAGATAAAGCAATTAAATATCTATTGATGTTAGGTAAGAATTACCTCTATGTGGGATTAACCAAATTTCAATCAAAGCTAAAGAAATACGTCTTTTCCATCACGGCATGTACTGGTCTTGGTATAAGCGTTCAGTATACGATTTTGTTTCTCGTATGTTTATCAGTCACAAATTTAAGGCAGTTGCATCGATCATTTTATTTATAAAATATAATTAGTCCTTAGAATGTTAAATAATGGTTGAAAGTCTCGTCATGATAAATTAATAAAGGAAAACAATAATAATTACTAAAGTGCTCAATTTATAAAATAAATCATGATTCATGATTAGAATAAGTCTCTACCTAGAGAAGTTAGTACACCAACAGACAGAATCTGCGTGTGAAAGCAATTAACGTTACATAGTTGCAACAAGATCAATAACCTCATCGAGCCTTACTACATCGCAAAATATAATACCTTATTATATTTATTAAATATTATTATTATTCTAGTGCATTGCATTATTATACCTGAAAAGTTTAATCACAACAACGTTTACAACTGTCAAGAAATTTTTTACATCTACCAACACCAACTCATTGTCATCGCTATACGGATAATTTATTATTATTCCTCGATATGATAAGAAATCCTTCTACATACTTTCTGTGGAAACCACATAATTCTTTGTTTCCAGATATTTGAATACATGGAGTAAATTCTAAATCGTAAGATAGATTCACTCTCACAAATTTACACTTTGAATTATTTAAATAAAATCTTCGCTTACCCAAGGTTGTCATAGGTTTCTTTTTAAAAAGATTATTGCTAGATAAGTCGTATTTACTTTGACTTATTTTGGTGTATGACTTATAATAGTCGAGTATAGATTAGAACTTATAGAATCACTGTTATATAATAAGCTGTTAATGGTGGGAAACTGCCTTATCAGGTTGTTAGTAAAAAATAATCGAGATGTCTAGACAGGTGGTTGGCCTTGAGTTCATCGAATCTGTTAATAATTTGTTTAGACAGGTTTAACCAGTTATAAAACTCGTTGACGTTGAGGTCGTTGACCCTTTCTGAACTTGTTTGGCCGACGAGTTGACCTTGAAGCCTCCAAACTCAAGGTCAGTCAGTTTTTAATGTTTATTTTGATAAATTGTGCCATAAATCCGAAAGCACTTGTATTATGTTCATAATTGAGAACTTACTTACCTTGGATATCTGTTATATAATATTTTGTGAATACCTCTGTAGAACAGCTAGTATACCAACATCTTTGGTACCTATAGTGTTTGCCTTTGAATTACGTTTTTTCTTTAATGTAATAAATACGCTCAGCGTTCTATGCTAGGAAGAAATGTGGTAAGAAATACTCAAAATAGATGAAGTTCTTTATTCAACAAAGAAAATATCTCAAGTATATATAATAAATACACTGTTAAATACTTAAACTTGATAGAAAATAGGCAAATAAATTTTTATTGAAAGTATTAAAGAAAATAATATTGTTTTATAAAATGAATTTGCCTAAAATATCAGCTATAATTTGTAAACTGTCTGATGTACAAATTTACAAAAGTTTACAGTTTTATGGGAAATATGTCATTATAAAACTATTGTTGGCTTATATACATGGCTATAAGAAAGTATATATGAGTTTTACAAAAATATATTATTATAAGAAATATTATTCGCTCATACAATTATAAACGTATACTGGTTTTACAAATTATAAAATAATATATCTATATATACATGTAAAAATATGTTAAAAGTATAAATGCTGTAAGTGATCTCTCCTAATTTTATTTCCATTTCACGTGAAAGCTGCAGGTCGATTATATGTATGGGTTTAAAATATTTATCTAGTTGTTTAATCAATATTCTAAAACTTTCTTCTCATACCACTCTAAAATATTTTCGTTGAATTCAATATTTATTTTTGGTATATCAGAACATCTTCGTAATTTTTCTATAATCATCAAAAACATCAGCTTGTGATTCAAAGAATTTTTTGGGTATCTCGGGTAAGGTATCTGAATCTAATATATTGGGAATTCCTAGAATCTGATTCTTCATTTTCCTGAACAGGGCTGCATTTTTTATGCCGTGTTCAAGCTGATGACACTTATAGCAACAAGTTATAAATTCATAATATCCAATACCCTTCTTATCTCTTAAATACTGACTTTTAGCCATGTAGCCCACTTCATTTAATCATTTAATCATAACTCGCATTTCTCCCTTAAATCTGGAGTGCATTCTCTACAGTTGCACGCTCTTCCCCAATCACAATCCTTAGACATGTCTTTAACTTTATGATGACTAATAGACAACGGACTGTCGAAAAGCAACTTTGATGTTCTTAGAAACGATGTGGGTCGGTAAGATATTATCTGAATTTTATCAATATATTGAAAATTTGATACGATGTGAAATTTGTTGGTAACAGTGGCTGTATATGGTTATCTAACTAAAGTTAAACGTTATCGGTTTCCATAATAGCATAGTGACCCCAAGGTAAAGTGTCGTATGACCCCTTAATTATATAACGTTTATCATCGTGGGGACTGAGAGCAGTTTTGGTTTGTGTAATTGAATTCACAATATGTTTAGATGATTTGATTAGATTTTGATTAACATTTTTCTCGCGGAAATTATCAAGACAATCAATATAGTCATCAAATGTTATACGTGTTTTGACATTTCTTTACTCCCTTTGCTTTTTTTGCTACTTCGATATTTGAAAGTGCTATACCAATATCCGTATCATCTGTGCCCTTCTCCATCAGCGCTTTTCGCTCCTTTTCTTCGTTCTCGTGTGTCTTTAATATTTTAAGAACGTACATTTTCGATCGTAAACCCACAAAATCTATCATTATGGCACCAGAACATTCATCTTTCATATAACCTATTACCTTATCGTTAACACGGGGAATGCCGTATGCGTTATCCTTGGGATAGTTACTGGTGTCAAAATACCGATAGCAATCGCGTTTGATTGTTACATACATCAACATTAACTTCAAATATGAGGCTATCAGTGTCATATAGACATGCTTTGGAAATATGGAGGATACACGCGCCTATTTATATGGGTTTATTGAAAAAAATTTCTGTTTTATTAAGTTCGATCGCAACAAGATTTTCATTAAAAATAGTTGCAGATCTAAACTCGGGATTGGAAATTAATGCTTCGGCCTCATATCTTCCGTCCCATTTGGTAACTAGTTTAACGTTAGAGTTCAAATGTGCTTTTAGAGGGCGGAATATTAAACATAATAATTTTAGTCGCAAACTCCTCTATAAATCCTTATTTTACTATAAGGAAAATAACCAGACTGCAACCAAAGTTATAAGTCTGGCGCGTTAAGTGTAATAATTGCATATTACCATCAAAACGCTAAAGCTTCGATTGCAACAAACACCAGCCGAAAGACTGACTGACTTAAGTAGGATCAGTCTTTCGGCTGGTGTTTGTTGCAATCGAAGCTTTAGCGTTTTGATGGTAATATGCAATTATTACACTTAACGCGCCAGACTTGTAACTTTGGTTGCAGTCTGGTTATTTTCCTTATAGTAAAATAAGGATTTATAGAGGAGTTTGCGACTAAAAATATTATGTGTAATATTCCGCCCTCTAAAAGCACATTTGAACTATGCTAAGCCAAGTCAGGCTATTTATTTTTCGATTGCAACAGACACTGGACCGCTAGATGGCGCCTGCTGGCTATTTTACATGTCGCTATTGTAGAAATAGCGGGATGTACTAAGTAGTCAAAGGATTCTCGTGCCGATCGTCGCATGCTTACCTTGCACTGACGAGAGCCAACAGCTCGAAACTGCAGTCTGCAAGTGGTGTGTGACGACTAGCAAGAGAGCTCCTTTAAGTAGGATCAGTCTTTCGGCTGGTGTTTGTTGCAATCGAAGCTTTAGCGTTTTGATGGTAATATGCAATTATTACACTTAACGCGCCAGACTTGTAACTTTGGTTGCAGTCTGGTTATTTTCCTTATAGTAAAATAAGGATTTATAGAGGAGTTTGCGACTAAAAATATTATGTTTAACGTTAGAGTGTTTACGTATATTTTCCATCGTTTTACCGAATACTGCATTATCCATTAATTTAAACAGATTTTTTTCAAACTCATTTTTTGAACTTGTACGTAATTTTTTATTCAAATTAATGTATGCTTTTAGCCAGGATGATTGTTTGAAATTGAGAATTCGGTGAATTTTTTTAAATATTAATCAATTAGCTAAAGCCTGTTTCAAATTTCGATAATGAATGAGGTATCTGTTTTTATGGTACAGTGTGCCAATTAATTTTGGTTCTTTTGATCCTGGTGGTATGTAATGTTCTGGGCAGAATGGTAGGTCTTTCTGCTTGTCGTGTAAATGTTCCGGATATCCTAAATCAACTTCTAACCTTCTGGCGATTCATTGGACAGAATGGAACCATCAAAGTTTTCAACATTTTCGCTCCATTTAAACCCGCCGTAAGGTAATGGTTGTTCCATGGCCCACCCATATTGGTTATTCAAATCAAAGTACATTAAATAGGAGGGTTCTTTGGTAACATCATGATCAGGTGCGTATTTATTATTGGCTTTAGCTCGACGTTTTGAGCATTGGCTTAACCCGCCACGAATACCTCTCTCAATGAACATGATAATATCGATGTCATCAAGCAGTTCCAACTCTATTCGGGTATACTTAAGCATGCAATCCCACGTATAACCTGGTAGCTTATAGTAATAAGCGGGATCGAGCTCGTAAGTCTTAATACAACTTCTTCTAAAGTTTTCAAAAATATCGGCCAGTAATATGACATCAGTTTTAAGATACAAATCCAAGTATTCACCTAAATTTTGACACGCGAATTTCACAAAAACATTCTGAACATGTGCATACTGATATACTTCTTATACTTATACTTCTTCCAATTTATTATAAAAATGTTGTCGGCTCGGTAATTCAGTATCCTCAAATTTAGAAAAATGGTCTATGTAATCATATGGAAAGACGCCCTTCTTTTTCAAGAGATCGAATTGTTCATCATTTGCATTTTGAAATTGAAATTTTAAAATACGGAGGTCCTCGAGGTATGATGCTAAAGTATCTAAGCCGCTCGCCATAAACCGAAATGAGTCAATAAACCTGAATTTAATGAGATTTTCGCTTATATTTTTACTGAACGAAATATATTTTTCCTTATTTATTGGTAGTATTTCCATGCGGCCATCGACACCTATGGGCTATATGTTTTATTATAAAGTGGGCGTCATACCCGCTTAGGCTATGAAAAACTACCGGCACTGCGTGACTAGCCTGAAAATTTATGTTGCAGTCTTGATGGGCGGGGGGCCTCTGCATTCACCCGTGAGGTGGTTGTGATCTCGTACTTTTATATTATCTACGTTAAACAGTTTCTCACAGATGTGGCAGTAGACACCGCTATCAAAATCGGCTTGTTGTTGGCATGTTAGCTGCTCCATGGATATAGAGCATAGAAATACTATTTCTAAGTCCTCGGCTAATTGTTTAAGCTCATTGGAAAACTATTCCATACAGTCTTCTCCCCGGTATGATTTATAAAACGCTAGGGAATCATCATAAGAGCATTTTACATAATATCCTATGCTACATGGTATATGCTCTTGGTATTTACACGCCTCCTCTACAGGTTTCAACACACATTCCAGATCTGAATACACAATAAATGGAGCTTTTTCTTTATTCTTAAAATTTTTAAATGTGAGCATATTTTGATCTCCAGTAGGTAATAATCCTCAATATGCCTATCTAACCCCAGTTGTGTATAGAAATAGTGTAAGCAGCGACCACAGAAATATTTCTTGCCCATATGTTTAGAGAGCTGAGTTGATAAAAGTCTGGACAGATTCTTTATCATCACATAATGATATCGTATGGGTGTAAAAATTGCCTCATCATCACCATCTTCCTCGTAGTATTGATCTTATATCATTAGCAAGTTGATGTGTTTGTGCATTTTATGTTTTGTTAAATATGTGGGAACGACATCAAATATTTTCTTTGTCTTCTTAAGAACATAAACATTGATTGATAAATTATTCTGCTTCTCGAAACGGGGTATTTGTTTCTTGGTCATTGGCATTTGAATACCTGCTAGGGTTAGCACCGTGGAATAATGCGGATATGAAAAGGTTCTATCAGAGTGGCGATCAACAAGGCGCAGGGCTGAAACTACTGCCCACGCAAAGCATGCAGTATCGTTGTTTTTAATATTGATGTTCGCCTTTTTTTTAGCTATTGACTTCGGTAGCTCAATATATGACGAGCCTAATTCAGGTGCAAATTTGTTGATGTTCACCTGTAGGTTGGATATAGCTCCAAGTGTCCAGCCGCTATTTCTTTCTTGAAACTCTTCTAATTCTGTAAGAAGCGGGAACTGAATATGTTCCATGAACCACTCCTTAAGATTAGTGTCTCGATAAATGGCAGCGTTCTTGGACTTGAGAAACTTAAGCTCTTCAATTATCTCATCAGCTTTAGTTATAACGAATTGCCCGCAAAAGACTGCATTAACTTTAAGCGCCTCCTTTTTTTTAAGACGTTTTGAATGTAACGTCAGAAGAGTGCTTCACAGTCCTCCAGAAATAATTTGGGGTCAGAATGACGCAAGTTGGTGATAACACCTGTTCTAATACGACTCTTGAATGCCGCTGTTTTACTTCTCGTTTTTGCCCTGATCCAACAACTCGTAGGGTTTTAAACATGTTGCGAAAGCTCCTAATCTGACTCAGAGCGGCAGTCAGATGTTGTTTCTCTCCTAATGATTTGACCTTTGACAAAGCCCCATTGATGACTCTCACCGCCTTGTCACATTCATTGATGCCTTGCGGAATTTTATTTTCCTCCTCAAGATGTGGATTGTAGAGGATGGTTTGAATTTTATTCACAGCAGCACTAGCAAGAGACACGTTTATTCTCTAGAAGCGAAATAGGAATTGATCAAACGCTCTTCTGTTCACCGGAGATCTAACGCTAAAACAATCTCCCAAGTGTAGGGTGATATCTTGGTCTATGTATTTTAATTTTTAAATTGGTTTTATTTCACTAATCGAATAGTCAATATTTGAATACTTGCCTGTTATGTATACTCTCATCATTTTTTCTACAGTCGGTCTAAGATACACCAGCGTTGGTACTCACTCTGTACAGAGACGTGTTGCATTAGCCGTATTGTCGGCCTTTACATCAAGGTAACAAGACGTGATTGAATTAGTAAAACACAGTTTTAAAAATTAATTTACATAGATAAGTTTCTAAACACTATTACATCACCAGAAAACCCTTTCATTTGATATCACACAACATATACTTAATTAAACTCACCTTAAATCGTTAAACAGATGATAAATAGATGTGGACGCTGCACTGATAAGTATTCAATTAAATGAATAAACTATTTACATGACACTTTAATGCACAAAGATATCCGGTTAACGGTAAACTGAGGAGCACGCATCATCTTTATTACATTTATACTTTCCGGAAATTGTAAAAGAATGCTTGGTTAGTGTTCGAAAATGCCTCTCATCTACAATTTCCGAAAAAAATTGTTGTATCTCTTTATAAATATTATTTATTAAAGTATATCGGTTCCACCTAATTCAATTTTTGTATTTATATCTGTGATAACTTTCCGTACTTGTCTGTATATACTATATTGTCGTGAATGAGGGTTGAGACTACGTTTTTTGATTGATAGAGGGCGCCAGTAGTTTAATTAAAGATTACGACAAGCTAGTGAGGACGAACTATGGCTCTCAGGGTCGATTTTTATAGATATGGTATGAGACACCAATTGTAGGATGGTGTTGCTTATGACTTCAGAGTTCTCGAGACTTCTAGTGTCTTCTACGATGGCGGTAGAGTCCAGACTGACTGATTACAGCGCCAAGCTTCCCGAGATGTTGGCTATTTTTATTATGGGTGCTAATATCCTAGTTGCAATTGGGTTAAGTAAATAAAAGACGAAAATCCATTAAAATAACTAAAAGCAACTCGAACGGCGTTCGTAATGTCAAAAATGGTATTTGTTTAATTATTCAGGCCCTAACTGTACTGAGCTAACACTGATTTTAATTTTCCCCGCACTACCATGCACCGATGAAACGTTTATAAGTCGCGACTGTCGCTGTACGCTGTTCGTACTCTTTTCCACATCAACAGAGCCTTGAATCGTGCGCTGGCGGCAGACAAGGCGTCGTATTGAGGGTTAGTTCGTCGAGTAGACACTGGTAAGCAGGACTGGTTGCTTCTTATCGATCTGCTTTCACTGGACTGATGGTTGTAGTTGATGTTGTAGCGACGAGAACTGCGGAAGAACTGCAGCTGCAGAAACCTTGCTGCATATAATTAGACAACGGGTCGGATGGGGCTCTAGACGTCAGGGCGGCTGGAGTATTGAACGTTGTGGACGGCCTCTGGCTTGATTTGGTTTTGGGACCGATGCGACGAGTCGAACCGGACGGGAGTTTAGACGGCAGGACTGCTGGAGTATTGAACGTTGTGGAAGGCCCCTAGCGTGTTTTGATGCTGTGATTGATGTGTTTTGTGCATAGTAGTGGTTTAAATATTATTTAATTCAATTATATTCATGAATTTTATGATTCGACAACTACGAGCTTCCTCTAATTTTCTAACTAAGATATCCCCTTTTTACGTTGATCTAGCCCAATCTTTGTTAAGTAAACCTTTATTTCCTTGAGACAGTCCCGAAACTTATTTTATTTATCTCCCATTTATCAATTGCAATAAATAACAATGTCACATAGTAACCCACATTAACAATAAATTCCTATTACTAGTTATACAATTTGAACTACTTTGCAATGACATCAATTTATGATTTAAAACAATTAGAGTTCACTGATATGGAAATTGCACAATGCATATTTTACCTGGCACTATTCTTAAAATTTAATTACATATGCCATAGTATAAATACATTTTCCATTTATCTCACAACTTTTCCTCAATAATGCTTGCATTCCCACAATGTCCATTTAACCATATGTCCTTATTTACATCTAATTACCCATATAAATGTATATATTTTCAGCGTGGTGCTAAAAAAACCTAAAATTAAACTAAAAATTTAAACAGCTTCCCCTCTGAGATTGTCTCTGCTAATTTTCTTTCTTATGATTTTCCTAAGATTTTTCTTACAGTATTTATATGCTCCATATGCTAATATCAAAATTACAATTACCAATAAACAGGACAGCAACCATTTTGTTCGAGTAAATCCATTAATTTGCATCTTTGCATCTCCGCTCGCTGTCTGGGCAATTACTAATTCTTCCTTCGTTTGTGAAGATCCCATTTTTTTAATATTACACATAAGGTTTACCATATTTTTATTCCATAATTCGAGCTGCAGGATCGCCATGTAATATTGGTGGATATTTAAATTAGTTTACTTACTTATTCATTATTAGCATGGTACTTGTTGAATTAAAATAAAACACATCTATTCCATTTTAAGACTAACTATATTTTCCTATTCTATAAGAATCATTACACCCTTTCTGGTATGTCCTCATTTTGACATGGTGTCATTTAGTAATAATGCATGGTTCTAACAACAATATTTAATAACAAACATAATATTCAGAACAAACCTAAAGGTATACTTACACTATATTACGTATGTAATGGTCCCCAGGTATAACTTCAACAAGAACTTTCAGACTGTTATGCCAGACAGGGAGGATTGGAAAAACGGTCCTCCCATAACAGCACAAACAGTCTGGTACACTGACGGCTCCAAGACGGAACAAGGAGTCGGAGCCGCAATTTACGGGACAAGGTCAAAAGCCAATATCTAGGGAATTACGCAACGGTGTTTCAGGCTGAAGTGTTCGCCATACACTGTTGTGCAAGGGAGATAAGAGGACAAGGTACTGTTAACCAGTCGATTGCCATTTTCTCTGATAGCCAAGCGGCAATAAAAGCAATCAGTTCCATGCAAATCAACTCAAGATTGGTGTGGGACTGCTTGACGGCCCTTACAGAACTGGGAAGTCAGAACAGAGTGACCCTAGCATGAGTACCAGGACACGAGGGATACAGAGGAAACGAGAAGGCTGACCAACTGGACAAGGAAGCGCACTTGAAGCCACAATAGGACCCGAGCCCTTTTGTGGCGTGGCAGAGCCATGCATACGAGCAGCCATTAAGGAATGGTTGCAAAATAAATCTCTGGAATGGTGGAGGAATCTCCCAAGACAGAGACAGGCCAAGGAGTTCATTAAAGAACGTTCGGACAAATTTACGGAAGACCTACTAAGCCAGAATAGGAAGGCTATCAGAGTAATAGTAGGCCTTCTAACTGGCCACTGCCGGCTCAATAGACACATGAGTTTAATGGGCATGGCAAAGGACGCGACATGCAGATTCTGCTAAGAGGAAGAGGAAACCTCAGTTCACGTATTATGCCACTGTGAAGGCCTGGTGAGGCTGAGATTTCAAGTACTCGGAGAAGAAAAACCAAGGGCGGACAGCTATATAAAAGGGCCTTTATCAAAGCTATGGAGTCTAGTACAAAGGACAAAGCTGGATGAGGTACTATAAGAAAGATATCCTGGGAGCACCACAATAGACCTGAAAAGGTCGCGGTGGTAAAGGCTAAACAACCAGCTTCTTTGTTAATCTAATCTAATCTAATCTACACTATATTATTAAGCTATACTTATACTACAGAAACAGCAATATAACAATTCAATACAATAAATGCAAACAGTGATATGAGTCGGGAATTTTCCCAGTGGGTGGGTAAGTGTAAATATTTTAAAATTTTAACCCTGCCATGTATATATATTTTACAGTGTCTTTTATATATTAAAGCAAATATATCTCAGTACACCAAACATACAGAAGTTCACAGTTATTCAACAAGAAATAATGAAAATATTAACTTAGACTATTTACGTCTTAATAAACTACAAAATGGTATAAATTATCATGCTGTCAAGTTTTTTAATATTCTACCTCTTGAAGTTAGAAATCTGGATTTGAAAACATTTAAAAATACACTAAAACGGTTCTTATTAGACAATGCGTTCTATAACTATGACGATTTCCTACGTACAAAATTTGATAAATTAATTCTACCTACATGTCAATAGTTTAATATTAGTGTAATATGTCTGTGTTTTATCTAGTTACAATTGTAATAACTTATGTATTATGTATATTGTTTCTATTTATGACTTGTGGAAATACTATTTTGTAGTATATAACACTAATAAATTATTGTTGTTATTATTTTTATTATTATATATTAGTGTTCATTGTATGATAGCGTTGACTGTTTTGTTTGTTTATTTATTTTGTGTTGTAAATGTTTTATACTGTACATGTTATTTATTATTCTATTTTATTATATACATATATATATTTTTTTAACTTAATGACAACTATTGTCATGTTTTGTTTATAATTGTTATTTTGTTTATAATTGTTATTTTCTTGTTCTGACCTGTCAAAACACAGTTTGTGTACTTATGGCCAATAAAGATCTATCTATCTATCTATCTATCTATAAATCGGGAAAATACGGGGAATTTTCTCCGATGATATTCTCCTATTTTCCCACTCGCCAAAAAAACTGACACTGACTAAATATTGCTTAACCTAACCTGACCAATGTAATAAAGCATTTAAAATCAAATATTATTAATAATAACTTTATTAATACATTCACTTTAATAACTTTAATAACATATAATACTTTAATAATACATTTAGGACCAATAAAATTAACATTATTATTATTCAGGGAAAATTTACGGGAAAATATTCGAGAATTTTCCCCGGGAATTTTCCTTCAAAAATAAATTCCGGGAATTTTACATTACTGAATGCAAGTATCCATTGTTGGTGAAGATGTTGATTTGTTAATACTGCTGCCTGCACGAACTCCAATTGATAAAATTATTTACTTTTTGAAACCTGGGAAGACTCAACAACAAACAAAAATATATTCATCGAAAAGTTTATCTGCTTATCCAAAATGTCAAAATTATATCTTATTTTTGCATGCAATAACTGGCTGCAATTTTCAATAGGGTTAAAAAGAACAGTACTTAAAATGTTTAGAAAACATCATTTAATTGATTGCGCAAAAGTATTTAAAAAGATTGATTGTTTTCCACAAGCCATCATCGCAAACGGGATTCGCTTTCTTCTTGTTATATATGGAGCTCCAAAAAAATTGATTGTATAGACAAGTATAGATATTTAAGTTTTGTAAAAAATATATGGAACAATAATGAGTAGAACTATTTTGTCTTCCTCCAACATCTGCTTCTGCTTATCAACAATTATATCAAGTATACTATCAAGTTCAAGTATGGCTAGGCAATCAACTGGACCCAGAAGACTGGGGTTGGAAATTAATAGATAATACTTTGGAGCCAATTCAAACTTTACTCCTACCTGCTTCAGAAAAACTTCTTAACATCATTTTTTGCAATTGCAAAAAGGGTTGTAGTACAAACTGTGGCTGTAAAAAATTTCACCAGCATATACCAATTGTCAAGGCTAGTCTTGCTCCAGTGTTGAATCAAATACAACAGATGAGGATTTTTATGATATCGATGATGAGACAACTGATGCATCTTTCTTAGAACAATTTACCATTCCAGCAAGAAGAAGAAGAAGAAAATGAAGAAGACATTATTGTTGAAGTAACATTTGAAGATTATCAGTCAGACTAAAATTTTCCCGAAATCAACAATAATTCGTGCCACTTTAATCATTTCCAATAGTACCATTTTTTAGTTAATAGAATATTATTTAACAAAACTAAATCACAATATATCGTGGAGTATACCTATAGGGGAAACCACGTTAAAAATGTGGACCAAGTACACTACCTCAAAGGTGATGCGTAAATGTGTGCGTATTATGTAGAATATGACTTCTTCAACTTTTGGAATCGCGATATCTCAGAAATGCGGATTCGTAGGAAAAAAGGTATAAAATATAAAAACATTTCATGTAGATAGCTGCATGGTGTACAACTTTTATCTGATCTATTTTTATGATAACACTTACCGTTTACGAGAAAAATGCAAAAAACCGATATTTTTGACCTTTGATATTGAATAATTTTTTTTGCAGACGTAGGATACGTGGGGATTTTTGATATTTTATTTGTAATAGTGTGCTTAAGACCTATACCAATATTCAGCTCTATGCGAATTATAGTATTTACTATAATTCGCATTTAATTTTGAAATGTTTACTTTGACCGGATTATTACTAGAGGAATTTATAAAGCATTAAATAGTAACCAAAGATGTGTGGCGATTTATTTGAACATATATTTAATATAGTGTAAACGTAGCCGGCTCGACGATGTGTTTTTGGGAAAGGCAGCAACGCCTACCGTACACTGATCAATCAATCAATATAATAGACCAAGAACTACTGACATTTTGAAAAGTTATTGAGGATGATTATGAAAATTAGTTTTCATTATCCCCCGATGACACTAGCGTAGTTAGCGAAAGATGCGTCCTCCATCCTTAGAACCCGGACCTAGAGTAGGGTTGTCTCCTTAAGTACTACATAACATACAAGTTTATGGAGGCTCTTAGACTACTTTTCAAGACGTCAGTAACTATTGGTCTACAATAAGTAGTCCCACTTTATATTAGATATGAAACTGATAAATAATGAGCCTTGAGATAAAAATATTTCAACATATTTGCCGCACTTGTACTAAATATTTGCTTATTGTGCGATGTATGTCATCGGCAACTATAAAGACGGCACCTTTTTTGTTAGATTGTTTATTTTTCATATATGTCTTCGGTGTACTATTGTTAAGGAAGGAAACTTGATAAACTTTTTGTGAAAATATACAGTGACCGTCAAAAAAAAATTCAGATACCGGAGGAAAATAATATTTAGGGCCGGTCCTTTCATCTCCAATTAAAGTTATTCAGCAAATAAATCCTGTGGAAATGATTATTGATACAATTGTAGCCGAGGAAATTACTTCCCAAATAAATTTAATGGGAGATGAAAAGACCGGCTCTTAGAATATAATAAATTGGCATTATAGAAAACGTGATATACTTTAACGAAAAATATACAGAGTGGTTACGTTAAAAAAAAATATTTTAATAAAGAGATGATATTTTTAATGTAATTAACACTATTGCTAAGGTATTCTTCTAGTTCAAATAAAATACAGCATAGTGACATAAAAGAAAATATAGAAAATATTTACTTTTTTGGGCGAGCGTGGGTGCGTCTTTACTATGTACATACTTCGATATGCGATGTAAAGCAACGTAAGGCGCGGTTAGTACTTGGAATGGGTGACCGTTCCAACGAAGACCGCGTCCTCGCCTCACACATCTTCCAGCGGCTTGTATATCAGTGTATGCGCGGAAGCTATACAACCTTAGGCGAGGGTTGTATAGGGGATATACCATCCTTCGGAGGGGATGTAAAGCCGTCGGTCCCTTGTCTATTAAATGTTAGGCAAGTAAAAGATCCCTACTCTTCTTAAGGGAAGAGGTTCGGCAAAAATTCCTGGTTGGGGGTAGCTCGTCTACAGGCGTCGGTGTTAGGCCTCAGTAGCGGAAATAGGCCGACGTTAAATAAATGTAAAAAAAAAAAAAAAAAAAAAATTTATTTTTTTCACTACTTAGTAAAATAGTTTTCCATTTTGACTTGAATGATAAGTAAAAAGTTGACATTTCAGTATAGAATTGCAAAAAAATACCCTTTCGTCAGTTGTTAACGGTAAAACTGTTTAGGTTAAATTTGTTTTGTATGTCAACTTGACAGTAACTTCAATATATCTCCATTTCGTTCAACATAAAATTGCTGAATATTTCTTGAGGGGTGCATATAAATCTATAAAAAGTTCTTGTCTATATTCTCAGGCTTTCCTTATTAAAAAATATGGGGAAAATCTAATTTATTGACTAGAAGAAAATCCCGTTGACTGGGGATATAGAATATCTTCCCGCTCATACTAAATACTTACTCTTGATTAACTATAAAGGATTCGTCTTTCTATAAATTTTGGGCATCCCGACCCCCATTTTAAGGGTACTTTACTCTTGTAATTTTTCAGAAAAAACCATTGAACGAGACTACAGAATCGATCTAGAGAGCCTATACTAGAGAACCTTAATTGCCTATAAAGGATTCAGCTGTCTATAAGATTTGAATGCTTCATCCCGCGTTTTAGGGGTACTTTACTCTTGTAATTTTTTAGATAAAGCCATTAACTGGGGTTATATAATCTATGCAGAGAGCTTATATTAGAGGACTTTAATTATATGTAAAGAATTCGTCTTCCTATAAAATTTGATCTCCCCATTCTCCATTTTAGGGGTACTCTTGTAATTTTTCAGAAAAAACCATTGACCGGAGGTATAAAATCGATCTAAAGAGCTCATCGTAGAAACTATGAGTTATCTATAAAGTATTTATTTTTCTGTAAAATTTGAACGCGTCTTTACTCCTATAATTTTTCAGATAATACCATTGACTGGGTGTGTAAAATCCATGTAGAGCGTCCATGACTTTTAACTATCGATAGCAGGTTCACCTTCTCATAAAATTTATTTGCAAATTTTTTTATAATTAATTGATACTGATAGTGTCTAGTATGAACGCTCTAGATCTATTCCATACCCCCCCCTGGGTCAAAATGGGGGATGGGGATCTCAAGCTTTATAGGAAGATGAATTCTTTATAAGTAATCTAATATAAGCACTCTGGCTAGATTTTATACCTCCGGTCAATGACTTTTATAAATTTTAAGGAAAGATGAATCCTTTATAAGCAATTAAGATTCTCCAATATGAGTTTTCTAGCTAGATTCTTGTAGTACCCCTAAAACGGGGGACGAAACGTTCAAATTTTATAGACAGATGAAATTAAGGTTCTCTAGTATGGGCTCTCTAGATCGGTCCTATACTCTAATCAATCAGTCAATGATTTCTTCTGAAAAATTAAAGAGTAAAGTATCATTAAAAAGGGAATTGGGATATTCAAATTCAATAGGAAGATGAATCTTTCATAATTAATCAAGAGTTTCTAGTATCAGTGCTCTAAATGGATTCTATATCTCCGGTCAATGGGATTTTTATCTGGTCCATAAATTACGCAGGCCTAAGACATCCGAATTTTTTAGAGCGCATTTACAGAACAATTTATTATTTCAAAATTTTGAATAATTGATATTATTTAACTATACAATGAAAAATATATTAATTGCAATTAATCCAGCAGAAGAATATTTATTTCAAAGTGACTGTTACTATAGCAGTCATAATATGTTAATAAATCATAATATCTCCAAGAAAGGCAAAGCTAAATTATTATTTTAGTAACACTACAAAAATATTCTTAGTTCTTTAATTGCTCTTAGTAAATTATTATTGTGTTTGTACGATATTAATGTTGAATACGTGAAGCTTTTGAAATAATAATAATAATATTTATTGGTGTATAAAACAGAAATTGTTTTACACAAGTCAAACATACAAATATCAAACATATTACATAAATAGTGTAAATATATATAGAAAAACAAAAAAGAAATATTTCGTCAAAAAAACAAAACATTGAATTATAACATATACTAAGTCAATAAAACAGGAAATACATACATAAAAAATATATACACAAAAAAAATGGGGTAAATTATAAATAAAATAAAATTCGGAGAAAGTTTTATCTTCTCGCTTAGAATTTGCAACCATTATAGTAAAAGCTTTTTTGGTACAAAGCTGTTCGGTGAGATTGTGGCTGTAATAATCCTTTAAAACTTGTATTGTGGTTATGGCTGACTTGATTGGCAAAAAATCTATACTGATTCTTGTAAAAAAATGTACAGACCTCCAGAATATAGATACCTGCTACAGTTAATATTTTCAAGTTTTTGAAAGTAGTACGACAGCTCTCACAAAAGCCTAAGCCAGCAATAATTCGTATAGCATACTTCTGCAAAATGAATACTCGACTTATATGCACACTGTTGCCCCAGTTCGTTATACCATATCTCAAATGTGAGTGGAAATTTGCATGAATGTCCTAAATTATTATATCTCTTCAACATGATTCCTATTTCAAGATGAAATAATTAGAATTATATAAGCTATATTTCAAATTATCTCTGGCAAAAATCTAAGTTGAAAATTTAGAAGACTTTACTAAAAGATACAAGTTTGCTTCGTGACTATAAAAATTGAAAGTATGATCACCACCAAAAAATAATGTATTTTGGAATATATCGGTTTCTAGTCTAGAATCGACAATTCTCAAACGATCTTTGATTTTTATTAGATGTACAATGAGTTATTTTTTTCTAAAATATTTCTGAATCTAATCATTATGTATTTACAGGCGATTTTGAATACCCTCGTCCAGGTTTAACAATTTCTGGCGCTATCTCGTTAGCTGTAAAGGAAGTAAACAACGGTACGTTGGGTCGAACAGGCCACAAGTTAGAATTTATCGTAGCTGAAACTTACGGTGAAGAAATAATTAGTGTCCAAAAGACAGCGGAATTATGGACTAAAAATGTTTCTGTTTACGTGGGACCACAGGAAACATGTGAACATGAAGCTTTCATGGCTGCTGCATTTAATGTGCCCATGATATCTTATGTAAGTATATGTAAATTTTTTATAGTTTTTACATTGTTAGTATCGGTCAGCACTGTAATACATTTTTATTGACACTATGTCACGATTATACTCGTAAAAGGAAGGTTTCGCTATGCATCCGAATGTGATAATTATATGGCTGCAATTGATATTCTACTTCGACGACCACAAAGTGTTTTAAATCTAGTATTAATGTATATATATAAATTTCTTGGATCTTCCCGATAATGTTAATAAACCCAAATTGCATATTTAGCGACTGACGACAGAACAGACATCAATTTAATAGTTTCACAAAAGATATTGGAAGGGGACGAAAAAAATAGTCCGAGATGTCATTATCAGAGAAAGATAGAGAGACAGGGAGAAAGTGACTTGAAATAAAAAGTGCCGGTGAATTTTAATTTTAATTTTCATATATATCTATATATATATATATATATATATATATATGAAGTATCCAAGTGGGTATACTGGGTAAATAATTACTTGAATAAACAATAATTAATACTTATTAATTATATATGCATGGCATACAGAACAAGACTGCTAAAAATACATGTTTTTCTTATAATAAAAAGTTCATACAAAAAATATATAAAAAGTAACAGTAAAAAGAGATACACTTACGGTATCAATTGAAAGAAATATAAATAATAAATGTCCGAATTTTCAATATAAATAAACTACAAATAATAAACACTAAACAATAATAATTGTTGTTAATTAAATATATAACATTCTCCACCATCAAAATAGATTATAATAAAATAATCTCCTTAACTAGAATAAGTATTTGATATTAACAATGTAAATCTGATATACCTATTCTACAGTAATTCAAAATAAATTATATATTTTGATAAATTAGACGATCGGGAGGTTTAACATTTCTCCTGGGTCTATGAATAGGTGTACTACTCGAACAAGATGAATATCCTCGTTATTTTCAACCTGGTGATCCAGATTTTCTGGTACACTATCCTGATTATTTATTTCTGAAATTTCTGTATCTTTTAAGCCGCTTTGAACATTGCTTTTTAAGATCTGATTAGTGTGACGTTTCCAAGTTAATTTTAGGTCAGGTATTCTAACTATATATGTACATTTTCCAATACATTTTTCTACAATTCCCGGTATCCATGTAACTCTATTAATTTGCCGATAATCTTTAACAATAACCTTATCTCCTATTTTAAATTGTCTCTTTTTACCCCCAAAATATTTTTTTGCTATTTTTGTTCAACTAAAACTTTATTTTTTACTTTTTCTTTTATTTCCGGTTTTAAAATACTGAAACGAGTTCGTAAATTACGACCAAACATAAGCATCGAAGGAGGAACTCCGGTAGTGCTATGATTAGTATTACGATAATCAAATAAAAAATTATTTAGGGCGCAATTTACATCTAAACTTTTATTATGCCCTAAAAAGTTTTTTAAAGAGTTTTTTATATTTTTAACAGCATTTTCAGCTGCTCCATTAGACTGCGGAAAATAAGGTGATATGGTAATATGCTGTATTCCATATTTTTTTAAAAATTGTTTAAATTTTGCACTAGTGAAATTTGCTGCATTATCTGATGCAATCACTTTTGGTAAACCGAATCTTGCAAAAGTCGTGTGTAAAGCTTTTATCGTGAAATCTGTAGTAATGGTATTAGTTGAAAATACTTCAATCCATTTTGAATGTGAATCGACAATACTAAAAAAATATTTATTCAAAAATGGACCCATAAAATCGATATGTATTCGTAAAAAAACTTCTTCTGGCCATTTCCAGGGATGTAACTCTGTTTTAGGAGGACTTAATTTATTTATTGAACAATTTTCGCAGCTCTTAGCCAAATTTTCAATGTCTCTATTTATACCTGGCCAATAAAAATAGGATCTTGCTATATTTTTCATTTTTATAACACCTAAATGTGACGTGTGCTGTTTTAATTTATCTGGTACTATTATTCTATTATTCCTAATTAATACATCATGTTCAATTGTTAGTTCATTACGAATCACATAAAATTGTTTAAATTTAATAAAATTTTTACAATTTTTAGGCCACCCGTTATTTACAAATTTTTTTACCGACTTTAACACATTATCAGATTCTGTAAATTGTTTAATAACATCAAAATTAGTTGATATTATATCACTATCTGAAAAATAATTTAAGTAGTTTACATCTACTGATTTCCACACCGTGTTTTTATCATTTTTTACAGGTAAGCACGATAAAAAATCAGCAGGATTTTTTTCAGATTTAACATACTGCACTTGTACCTATAATTTGACAATATTACCGCCCAGCGCCTCAATCTATTCGCAGAATACTGCGGAATACCCTTCTTGGGGTTAAAAATTGTGGGCAATGGCTTATTATCAGTAACCAACGTAAATTCCTGGTTATAAAGGAACGGATTAAACTTACATAATGCATAAATAATAGAAAGTCCTTCTCTTTTTATCTGTGAATAATTCCGTTCCGCAGGGGAAAGCGTACGTGACGCATAAGCTATAGGCTTTTCTTGTCCACCCTGTAAAACATGAGACAATACACAGCCAACCCCATACGGACTACCATCACATGTTAATCTAATTTCGTAATCTGGGTTATAATGCATTAATACATCAGCTGACATTAAAATATTTTTTACTTTATTGAAAGCCTCGTCACATTGTTTTGTCCAAGACCATTTTACATCTTTTTTTAAAAGTTCATATAATGGATTAAGTAAAGTAGCTAAATTACGTATAAATTTACCATAATAATGTATCGTTCCAAGAACAGACTGCAGTTGTTTAACTAACGTAGGAATAGGTGCATTTTTTATTGCTACTACTTTGTCAGGTGGCTAAATAACTAATTTTACTTTGAAGGAAACTGCATTTTTCTGGTTCTACTTTTAAACCCGCATTCTGTAATCTACAAAGCACACGCTTTAACCTCGACCAATGCTCGTTTTCATTTCTCCCACAAATAAGTATTTGTGGGAGAAATGAAAATGAGCATTGGTTTAGATGATATACTTATATCATCTAAAAAACACACACAACCTTCAATGTCATGAAGTAAAGACTCCATTATTTTTTGAAATTTTGAGGGGGCGCATGCCACACCGTAAGGTAATCGTTGATATTGAAATAACCCTTTGTGAGTCGAAATGGTAACGAGTGCTTTAGATTTTTCATCTAAACATATCTGGGCATAAGTCTGTGATAGATCGATTTTAGAAAAAAATAACACCACCTTGCAACCTCGAAAATAAATCATCAATTCGTGGTAGAGGAAACTGGTCTATCTCTAACACCGGATTAATTGTAATTTTAAAATCGCCACATATTCGCACCGCTCCAGATTTTTTAATAACTGGCACTATAGGCGTAGCCCATGTGGAATAATCTACAGGTTTAAGTACATTTGGTTTTACTAAATTATTTATTTCTTCCTCAACCTTATCCCTAATATCGAAAGGTAATGGTCTAGCCCTAATAAATTTAGATGTAACTGTATCATCTTTTAACTTCAACGAAATTGTGCCTTAAGTTCCTGACCCGTGTGAAAAAACAGCATCATATTTTTTAATCAAATAATTAATATTATTTGATTCCGAAGAAAAATTAACTTGGCATACGTCAAAATCATATAACTGCATGAAATCCCTACCCAGAATAGGAGGACCACCATTCTTAATAACAAAAATATTCAAATATTTACAAACATCATTATAACTAATTTTAAATTTACACATTCCAGGAGTTAACATAGGTTCTCCATTATAAACATTTAAACTTTTATCTGCAGAAAGCAGTTTATATTGAGAAAAGTGTTTTTTCCAAAAATTTTCAGATATGGCGAATATGCCAGCTCCTGAATCTAATTGAAACGTATAAAAATCATTATCAATTTTTATGCCATGAGCTCTAGCTCAAAAGAATGATAGTTTTTCTGTTCCTTTGTAGTAGCTTTAGTGTAATATGCAATTGGTCTTTTGCCCGTATTCGTAATTTGATTGACTATTCCCCCAAAACCGTCCCTACTGGCAACCGTATAAACACTTATATCTAGTTTGGGGTCATATATGGAAAGAACAGGACTTGAAGTGATGGCAACTTTAAGAGAATTTACAGTTTCAGAATGTTTATCGGCCCATTGCCACTTGGCGTCTTTCTTTAACAAGCTAGTCAGACTTGATGTCTTCGAGGCAAAATGGGGAATAAATTTACGGAAGTATCCTACTAATCCCAAGAATTGTCGTAATTGATGGAGATTCTTTGGATTAGGAAAATTTTTGACTGCGCGTATTTTTAGTTCACTGGAAGAAATTTTATTGTGTGAAATTTCATAGCCTAGATAAGTGATTTGGGTTTTTAAGAAAAAACATTTTGAAATTTTTATTGTTAATCCATATTCTTGGAGAATAGAAAGAACATGACGGAGTTTTACAAGTCCATCTTCGATGGTTTCAGACGGGATCAGAATGTCATCTAAATATGTCACAATGTTATAATGACGGAGAGGTTCAAGAATGTCTGATATCATCCTTTGAAAAACAGATGGGGCATTACATAAACCAAATGGGGTTCGGAGAAACTCGTAATGTCCTTCTGGAGTTACTATTGCAGTTTTCTCGATAGAATTTGGGTGTACCGGAATTTGATGGTAGCTTGAAGCGAGGTCAAGCGTAGTGAAATACTTGTTGTTGGAAAGTTTATTAATTAAGTCTTCTATAAAGGGCATGGGAAATTTATCTTTTACCGTAATTTTGTTGAGAGCAGTGTAATTTACTACCATACGTTTTTCTCCATCTTTTTTATCTACTAATATAACTGGACTTGCGTACGGAGATAGACTTGTTCGAATAATGTTTGCATCTAAGAGTTCTTTAATCGTGTTTCTTAAGATCTCTTTGTCTTTTTCTGCTACTCGGTAGGGTCGAAATGCAACGGGTTTTTCACAGGTTAACAAAATTTATAACGATACAGAAGAAACTTTTCCTAAATGTATCATTTTTTGAGACATGCAAGTATTAAATTCATTCAATAATTTATGTAATATATTTTTATCTAAATTATTCGTTAACCCATGATTGATGTGAAAATCAAAATCATATAAATTTTCTTTACTTTTAAAAGTCAAAGAATTATCCACTCTACTGTATACAATAGAATCATCCTCGGAGAAATTTCGACCAATTAGAACGTCATGTGTAAAGGATATATCATCCAAGACGTAGAGTTTAGATAACAATTTTGCTTCATCTATTTGAATATATGCTTCTATGTACTCATATACTAACTTGCCAACGCCAAGAAATCCCACAAGGTTAACCTCGGTATCCAAATATTTAATTGGAATTTTTAATTCATTCGCAACTCCTTTCTGTATGATGGAGCAATCGCTTCCAAAATCTATGAAAGCCGTGCAATTTTATGCGTTTATGCGTTTATAAAATTTTTCCTTTCCAGTTGAATTTATTAAATGTATATCTTTATTTTTTACCCCTGTTGGTCTTTCTAAACCTTTATTTTGCAAGCAAACTGCTTGAATGTGGCCCAGTTTATTACACAATCTGCATATTTTTTTTCTGTAAGGACAATCTCTTCTAAAATGCGAAGATTTCCCACAAGAATGACAATTCCCACTTAATTGATTTGGATTATTATTACTATTATTATAACTGACTATATAATTTTCACTTGTCGAATTTTTAAAACTACGCCCCTGATCGTTGTGATTTGGAACAAACGATAAATGTTTGTTTGTATTTATAACAATATCATTTCTTACGCTGGCCGTTTTATTTTTTAAATAATTGCTCAGCATATTTATGTCTGTTATGTTAGCGGCCTCCACAGTAGACGCAATACTCTTATCACCTATATTCCCTATTATAAGCGAAATTTTATCCTCGTCACTGAAATTAACATGTAAATTCTCCATGTTGGCTAAATGCTTAAAGTGAAATTCATACAAGCTGTCACCAAATTTAAGTCTGTGGCACAAAAGATCTGTCAACAATTCATGAATATTTCGCTTTGTACTAAAAGTTTTCGCCAATAATTCTTGCCAGTATTTCCAGCTATACTGCGTCCAACCTAATGCACGCCGAATAATGCTTTCGTACCATAATTGAGCCGTACCTCGTAATTTTCCCAGTGCATGAAATTTTATTATTGATTCACTCCAACTATGTACATTCGCAAAATGCTTAATTATATCTAACCACTCTGTGACAGAATCCTTCATTGGATCGAATTCAGGTATTACGGTACTATTTACAGCAAAATTAAAATTGTCACTTACCGAGGCTGTTGAATTTGTTTCGTGATTATTTAAAGGTGGTGTATACGACCTTGTACTATTCTTTTTTTGTATTTTTGATGTCGACGTCAGGAGAAAGAGCGAGAAGAACTCGTGCTGCTGTCGGTGGTGCTGGGAGAGGATGACGAAGAACTACGATTTCTCTTGGACCTTTTGCGACTGTTCCTTGATCGGGGCATCTTGAGTTCACGAACCACTTCTGATGTTAGGGAAATAAACTAACGGTGTGCACTAACTATTTATTATGGATTATGATGTATGTATAACGTTTGTAATATTAATATGTAATGGCTACCAAGGCGTGTGTCGAAGTGAATCCCCCGTCGTAGTCAGCACCTCGTTATGCTGCCGATGTCCGTCAGAGGGCCACCAGGGTCGGACGTCAGGGTTGGACTCCAACATTCACTAGGAAAGGTTTACTATTATTTTTTGTTTCTGTGATTGAAAATATTTCATTATATTCAATAAAATTTTGTACATTTTTTTGTTTAGCTTTACTACTTAACCTATTATCCTTTTTCTTAGGACACACAGGTGCTAAGTGACCTTTAACTTTGCACAGGTTGCAAATATAATAACGAAAACGGCACTTTTTAGTGGGATGGTTATTCCTACTACAACAAGCATATTTTTCACTAACACTTCGTAAGGTCTGCGCAGATGACGTCGGTGTATGGCGTTCATTTCTGGAAGTGACGTGATGCACAGCTGGTTCTGTCTTTATGACTGGTTCCTTGTAGTCGGAAGTTTCAACAGCCGCCATTTCTGCAACAACTACTTCTATGACGTCAGCAAATGAACACGTGATTTTTTCCTTAAAAAGTTTAGCTTGGATTTGGCCCTTTTCAAAACCAACAATAAATCGATCTCGTAGCATCATGTCGATAACATCCTCCTTAAAATCACAGTTTAGTGCCAAACTCCTCACCCTCGCTGCCCATTCATTTACACTTTCATGAGAGCTTTTATATGCTGCAAAAAATTTTGATCTTGCAACAAATGGAGATTCGGCAACTTTAAAATATTTATTGAATAATTCTGTGAGCTCAATGTATGATTTATCTTCAGGAATTCTTGGAAGGCACAAATTATACATTAATTTGTAGGCTTCTTCGTCTATGGCGTTAAGCAGCATTGCCCGTTTTTTGTCATTATCTTGAATGGCGTTCACTAGAAAATAATTATCTAGTCTTCTTTTGTAAATTATCCATTTTTAGCACTAAATTCCCTTACTTGTCCATAATATGATGGATTGTTATTTTCCATTTTAAATGAATTTCCAAACACAATATTTTTAAAAACTGTTGGGTTCACCACTTAACTTGAAACGTTTTTAACTCATCGCCACTGTGAGGTATCCAAGTGGATATACTGGGTAAATAATTACTTGAATAAACAATAATTAATATTTATTAATCATATATGCATGGCATACAGAACAAGACTGTTAAAAATACATGTTTTTTCTTATAATAAAAAGTTCATACAAAAAATATATAAAAAGCAACAGTAAAAAGAGTTACACTTACGGTATCAATTGAAAGAAATATAAATAATAAATGTCCGAATTTTCAATATAAATAAACTACAAATAATAAACACTAAACAACAATAATGTGTTGTCGATATTTCGATCGATCTTTACGTTAGTGTCGTGCGACAGATTTGATCGGTAAAACATCTGATGTGTGACAGAACAGATTGCTACAGTTTAGTCCTGTTAGTGCACATACACAGAGATATCAATTCCGCTCGAATAGTAAAGGTGTCATTGGAACATGGAATGGACAAAGACATTATTAACCGATTTTATAGATTTATATAAGGAAAAACATGTTTGTGGAAAATTAAACACAGTTTGTACGTAAATAAAAATATGAAAGCTTATGACGATTTGGTTATTTTTTTGAAAAACTTGACCTGGTATTCGTAAATATTTTTTGTAAATCATCCTGCTCAATCGCTTTTCTCGAATTAAACGCATATGTCCACTTTTCCTGGATCCACGTTTTCACCCACTTTGTTCGATTTGTCTTTTTTTCATTTTCACAAATTTGCCAGATACATAGATCCTGTTCAAACCCTTCTGGATTTTAAGCACGCCTAAAATATCTGAACACTCGTTCGGTCCCCTCAGAGGCCTCAGAATTTAAGGAGGATTTACTATTAACCGAACTGCCCTTTTGCCACAACGACTTGATATTTGGCGAAAATAAACGATGCGATCTTTACGTGTGTGGAGACCAAAATATCTATACCCTGAGAGATGGCAGATGCGATCTGGCAGATCTAGACTGTGGGACAGATCGTTTAAAATCCGTTCCGTGCATGGGGGTCTATTGACTCAATAGTGAATAAAATATCTGCCCCTCGAAGTTGAATAAAGAACACTGTAATGAAGATAAGTAAGTATCTCTTCAGAAATTATGGAAAATTTTCTCAGATAAAGAAGAAACATACTAGGTGAAAAATCCAACAGTTTCACAAAAATAGTTTACATGATGAAAGATCAATGAGGTGGAAACATTATGTTTTAGAGGCAGTGCACACAAAAACACTTCAACACGCCACAAAAATGTATTGGCTCAAGGAAAACTGTTAATTTCTGCTGGCACCTAAACTAAATGAGAAATTGACATTTGTTTATCACGGGATGCAGATGCAGATTGGATGGAACAGAAAATTCTCGACTTCAGTTACAGAATTAACTTTCCAATGGTTTGACAGTTACCGAGGAACCGATCTCAGATTTAATGAGTATTCCAGAATCCATCAAGATGGAAAAAAATCTGTTGGCGTCAGCCAACAATGGACAAAAACAAAAGTGCATCACAGGTTATCCATGTGCGGGAGTGGCACCATATCCAGAGATCTGGGTCCTGAGACTTGGAACGTCATTTGACTTTGATATGTAGTCATTCCCCTGTTATGTAAATACTTCTGCTGTGATATTTTTTCATACATTTTCTTAAAGAAAGAAAACAACGAATAATTAACGAATGTTCTATTGGCATCTTTTTAACAGGTATACAATTAAGCCTATTGATTCAAAACAACAAAACTATATAACAAAGACCAGTAGAGAATTTAGAACGGGTCCAGTTTACCATTACAAAAAACTTCAGTTCCCCTCCAATCAGAACACCACCAGGGGAAATCTGCGACAAGACAAGGACTTCATCACCGGAAGTCTCAAAGTTTTTTTCGGAGGTAATATTTAGCTATGCAAATATTTGGATAATAATTTTGTTAGATTGGCATAGCCAAGCTTGGTACACTATTTCTCTTTCTTAACTCATTAAATTAGACACTTCAGGAAGTTTCATTTCATTTCCTCTCAGGAAACAATACCTGACTATATTGGTGGCTGCGAACTTGTTTTCTGCGGAAAGGTACACCTAAGGTAGTGTTATTAACTTCGAATTACTGTGAACTGTGTGCCTTGGAAATAAGATTAGTCCATTAGTAGATGAATTAAAAATATCTTAACCACGAGTGGTATAGATATTTCAAGCTTTTCATCCCGCACTACT